>JBBDGP010001453.1:1200000-1907500 GCA_037952835.1 Lithobates septentrionalis | reverse complement strand
AATGGTGAGGCTGCTGCACTGATGGCAATGGTGAGGCTGCTGCACTGATGGCAATGCAATGGTGAGACTGCTGCACTGATGGCAATGGTGAGGCTTCTGCACTGATGGCAATGGTGAGGCTGCTGCACTGATGGCAATGGTGAGGCTGCTGCACTGATGGAAATGGTGAGGCTGCTGCACTGATGGAAATGGTGAGGCTGCTGCATTGATGGCAATGGTGAGGTTGCTGCATTGATGGCAATGGTGAGGTTGCTGCATTGATGGCAATGGTGAGGTTGCTGCATTGATGGCAATGGTGAGGTTGCTGCATTGATGGCAATGGTGAGGCTGCTGCATTAATGTGGACTGATGAGGCTGCATTGATGGCACTTGTGAGGCTGTAGATGGGCATTGATTAGGCTGCATTGATGGCAATGGTCAGGCTGCAGATGGGCACTGACCCTTATTTTGTTTCAAAGTTCCTTATTTAAAATGTAGGTTTTTTCCTGAAACTTCCCTCTTAAAATGAATGTGCGCATTATACACCTGTGCGTGTTATACGCCGATAAATACGGTATATATATATATATATATATATATATATACAGTGCTCAGCATACATGAGTACATCCCTTTTGAAAAGTAAGGTTTTAATCAATATCCCAATGAACACAAGACCAATTTCCAAAATTTTGACAAAACTGAAATTTATAGAGCATTTGTTTAGCTCATTATATGAAAGAAAGGTTGATAATATAACTTATATTACAAAATCTTCAGTTTTACTCAAATTAGTTGATGCAAAAATGAATACACCCCACAACAAAAACTACTCCATCTAGTATTTTGTATGACCTCCATGACTTCTAAGGACAGCACTAATTCTTCTAGGCATAGAATGAACAAGTTGACGACATATTGCAACATCTATATTTTTCCATTCTTCAAGAACAACCTCTTTTAGAGCCTGGATGCTGGATGGAGAGTGATGCTCAACTTGTCTCTTCAGATGTCCCTATAGGTGTTCGATTGGGTTCAGATTAGGAGACATACTTGGCCACTGAACCACTCTCACCCTATTCTTCCTCAGAAATGCAACAGTGGCCTTAGATGTGTGTTTTGGATCATCTTCATGTTGGAAAAGTGCATGAAAACCAAGGGCACGGAGTGATGGTAGCATCTTCCCTTTCGATATAGAGCAGTACATCTGTGAATTCATGATACCATCAATAAAATGCAGCTCCCTGACACCAGCAGCACTCATGCAGCCCCACAGAAGGACACTGCCACCACCATGTTTCACTGTAGGTACCATGAATTTTTCTTTGTACTCCTCACCTTTGTGACGCCATTCAGTTTTGAAGCCATCAGTTCCAAAAACATTTATCCTGGTCTTATCACTCCAGAGTACAGAGTCCCAGTAGTCTTCTTTTCAGCATGGCCCCTTTCAAATTCTAGGTAGGCTTTTTTGTTCATGGGCTTAAAGTGGAGTTCCACCCACTTTTACAACTCTTCAGCATCCCTCACTAAACTGTGCACTGTAAACAAATTGGACATTTTTTTTTTCTCAGCACCTACTGTAAATCTGCTGTATTCATTTTTCACTTCCTCCTCCCTGGCCGCGGCCCATCGCATCATTTCCTGTTTGCAATGCCTTCTGGGAAAGGGCGGCAACTTCCTCTGAAACTGCCGTTGCTATGGAAACCTGACCTAAAACCTATTACACTGCTTTTGCTGCACTGAGCATGTGTGAGATCTGCAAGGATGAGATCCTGGAAGAAATACAGTCTGGCTTCAGATGCCCACACTTAAAATGGCCACGGCCTGCTGTAAGTTTTTAAATTAACAAACTACTGCTATAAACTAACAAAACAGACCTTAGTTTACAGACTAACTTCACTAGAATACATTAAGCTTGTGTATTATAGGGGTATTTTTATTTAAAAAGTATAATTTCGGCCGGAAGACCACTTTAAGGAGTGTGTATGCAGTATTGTGTCACAGGAAACAATCACCCCAGTTTGGCTTTCTACTTCTTTAGCTAACTGCAGTGAACTTGTATGGCGATTTTCTTCAACCCTTCTCATCAGAAGACGCTCCTGTCAAGGTGTTAACTCCCATGGATGGCCTGGACGTCTCTGTGAGATTGTTGCAGTTCCATCTTTGTTAAATTCTTGTATCATTTTTGCTACAGTATTCTGACTGATAACTAAAGCTTTGCTGATCTTCTTGTGTATGGAAATAGTTTTCTTTCTCAGGCCTTGTGACATTTCTCTTCTATGTGGTGCCATTGCTAAGACCATAAAACGGGAAGGGGTTTTCTTTGTTAAGTAATGCCCTTTTATAATCAACTGTCTGCTGGACACCTGTTTAATGAATAAATAGACTCACCTGTAGTTGAATTCTTGTTAATTAGAAGTTTGTTGTCTAAAATTTAGCTTTGCTCCTTAGGCTGAGTTCACACCTATCCAATTCACATGGTAGGAGATTGTGACTGGCTCTTTATGGAGCCAGTTCACATATCTCTGCTGCGGCTCCGGTGTCAATTTGCACAAGGGTCCTGTGCGTCTTTTTGGTCCATTTCAGGTCCGAATTGAGCCCAAAAGTTCGGACTGAAATCGTACCCGCAACAGTAAATGGGGACGCACCGGACCCCTACTGTGAGCCTCATGCGGTAATAGTGCGAACCCAACCTAAGCCTTTCATTGGGGTGTATTAATTTTTCCAACATGGTCTTGAATAAATTTAGGAAAAATACTTGTATTTTGTAGTATAGTGTCCCATAGAAAATGTTGATTCTGAAAGGAAAGTGAGACTGGGCTCACACTATTGCGAATTGGATCCAATTTGCATAGCAGGAGATTGTGACTGGCTCTTTATGATGCCGGTTCACACATCTCCACAGCGGCTCCAGTTCAAAATGCACAGGAGCCCTGTGCGTCTTTTGGTCCGTTTTCAGGTCCGAATTCAGCCCAAAATTTGGGCTGAAATCAGACCTTATACGGTGAATGGAGACGCACCGGACTCCTGCTGTGAGCCGCTGTGTTTTATAGTGTGAAGTATGCAGTATATATATACGTATAGAAAACTAGACCCGAGTGCAAGAACTTTTAATGATAAAAGGTAAACTGAATGAGAAACTGAATGCGAAAGCTTACGCTGACTACTAAACCATGCAGACAATTTCAAGAAAAGCATTAAAATCTTTACAGATAAGGAATGACATTTAAAATGATATGCAGACAACTGTGAGAAGCCAGAAACCCTGCAAGCCACTGAACTTTACACTCCAAATGTGATTAAAAAATAATTGTCCTTTGATCTGCTGTATCAGATCCAATAACAAGAGAACACTGTAATCCAGCTATTGTTTTTCTGGAGGAATTATTAAACAATGCTTCATTATAAAGACAAGTCTCCCCCTGGGCCTCTTTATGACACAACAAACGCAATCTCATAATAGTGATTGGACCAATTTCTGAAATGTAATATCTCGCATTCATAACGCAAGATTGGCCAGTATCTAAACCATGCAGATGAGCGGAAATGAATATGTCTGTGACAATTACATGGAACTATTAAAGTTATATTAAACCTCCAGTTTTTTTTAAGCACTTTCTGAAGCTGATTTAATCAGTGAATATACAGCCTCTTTATCTTTTAATCCTTGCCCATGTTGCAGTTTAAACTGGTGCCATGACCGCTGCCCCAGGTTTCTTGTTTCAGGGTGGTTCCTTTCTCCTGCAGCATCCTACGAAGCCACCCTTGCATGCAAGAACTAGAGTTGTGTCTCCCTACACTGTGTGCATCAATAGAAATTCACAGCCCCATAGCCTAGGATGGAAAAGCACTCCCCTGCTCCTCCCTCTTCCTTCTCCCCCTCCCTTCTCCAGACTGACTGGAGACCCCATGGTCCACTGTTAACTCTTTCCTGTGAAGAGCAGAAGGCCAAGGAAGCAGCAAAGAGAGAGCAGGAACCAGCAACATTGAAAGTTGGAAAGTTTAACAAATAATTTACTGGGGACTTTTTTTTGTGCTCAGTGTGTTAACCACTTCCGGACCGCCGCACGACGATGTACGTCCAAACTTTGAAGGAGGATACCGTTGTTATGGCAGCAGCTAGCTGCCATAAGCCCGGTATCCCCGTTTTCGTGCGTGCGGCAGCCGGCTTTCTGATAAAAGTGGTCCCTGCGTCGGATTCGCCGCGAGATCACTTTTATCGGTGGCGGGAGAGGGCCCCCCCTCCCGGCGCGATCCGGTGCCCTCCGCCGCTTACCGGAGCCGTCGGTAGCGGCGGAAGCGATTGCATCCGTCTCCGTCTTGTGCCTGGAGACGAGTGATGCTAAGATGGCGCCCACTCGTCTCCATGACACTGCTGGGCGGAAGCGACGTCAAAACGTCACTTCCGCCCACACCTCTTAAAGGCATTTTTTTTAAATGTCATTTTTTTTAAATGACTTTTTTTTTTTATTTTTATTGCATTTTAGTGTAAATATGAGATCTGAGGTCTTTTTGACCCCAGATCTCATATTAAAGAAGTCCTGTCATGCTTTTTTCTATTACAAGGGATGTTTACATTCCTTGTAATAGGAATAAAAGTGACACAATTTTTTTTTTTAAAACAGTGTAAAAAAAAAAAGTAAAATAAATACGCGAGTAGCGCCGGCATATGAAGACGGTGGTCAAACCAAACATGTGAGGTATCGCCACGACCGGTAGAGCGAGAGCAATAATTCTATCCCTAGACCTCCTCTGTAACACAAAACATGCAACCTGGAGAATTTTTTAAACGTCGCCTATGGAGATTTTTGAGGGTAAAAGTTTGACGCCATTCCACGAGTGGGCGCAATTTTGAAGCGTGACATGTTGGGTAACAATTTACTTGGCGTAACATTATATTTCACAATATAAAAAAAAAATGGGCTAACTTTACTGTTGTCTTATTTTTTTATTCAAAAAAGTGATTTTTTTCCAAAAAAAGTGCGCTTATAAGACCGCTGCGCAAATACGGTGCAAAAAAAAGTATTGCAACAACCGCCATTTTATTCTCTAGGGTGTTAGAAAAAAAAACATATATAATATTTGGGGGTTCTAAGTAATTTTCTAGCAAAAAAAACTGTTTTAAACATGTAAACACCTAAAATCCAAAACGAGGCTGGTCCTTAAGTGGTTAAACTAAAAAAACTGAGGGTTTAATACTACTTTAGGTCTTTCTCTGGCTTAACACTGAAGAGAACCTGTCATAAGGTAAAAGCAGAGGCTGCCCTTGCTGACCACAACTGACAATGCTCTTGGTCTGGCTGTCAAGCTGACTTATTTGGTCCAATATTTCAATGCACAATAAACCCAACTAGGCCTATGTGTAGGGTCCTGTATAATTGCAGCCTGGATTTTAAGTGGTTTAAAACAAGGTCACTGGTAGGGACCTAGGTTTTCAATAAACTTTGGCTCTTCGGTTGCTTTTGGATGAATGTCTGAACTTTTGCCTGTTTGGCCCCGTTTGACAGGAGCCAAAAAACATATATAGAAGTCACATTTCTGCTGCTTCTGTATATGACAGCACCCCACTGGTCACTGGTTCCTTATGAAGCGATGGGTGCTTGCACACGCTGCATCCCTAGTAACCATTGATATCACTCAGGATAGCAGTGCCATCACTGCGCAAATATGACCACTGGCCATATTTGTACAATGACTTCAATCAAATATGGCTATAGCCATATTTGGTCAATGATGTCATCACCATCCCCGCCCCTTCCATTATATGGCTGGTAACAGATTGGGAAGCTGTCATTCGACTATGGGTACTATCGGGATCCATCCTGTGCACTGGCCACTGGGTTTTCAGTACTATTCTGGTACTGTAAAAGTTACGGTCAGGATGGCGAGTGGAAGCAGATCAGGGAACTTCCGTCCTCTGCTCTGCAATCACAGTCCTGTGCTTTATGAGTTTAACATTTAAAAATCTATATGCTAAAAGCTAAACATAGAAGTGTCAGCGTGAATGAAGTCTTAGATGGCGTCTTTTTTGTCTTAAAGTTGAATTCCAGTATACTATAAATGATCCACTGTTAGGCAAACTTAACCTATTTCACAGATCACAGGCCAGCCTGTATCCTAGATTCCCTGCAATCAATTAGATGCCAGGAGTTTGCTCTTGCTCCTCTGTAGTCCACCATCCAGATAACGGGCCTGCACACTAAAAACGTTCAACTTCAGCCATTATTATTATACAGGATTTATATAGCGCCAACAGTTTACGCAGCGCTTTACAATATAAAAGGGAGACAATACAGTTATAATACAATCAAACACAAGAGGATTAAGAGGGCTCTGCTCAGAAGAGCTTACAATCAGATAGACATGGTTTATTGCAATGATAGCAAACCATTTACTCTCACCTAAACAAAGCCATGCCCCAATAGGGATTCCCCATGATTAGGCTCTACTGTGGGTAAAAACATGTTGGAGGCATGGCTTTTGGTGGGAGCATGCGGTGTGCCGTCATTGCAAAAAACCTTGGCTGGAGTTGAATGTCTTCGGTGTGCGATCTCTTATTTGGATAGTGGACTATAAATGATCCAGTTTCATTGGATTTGCTTTGAGAACTGAACCTCCTGAAGTTAAATCCAGACAAATGTTACAGGGCCAGCACAAGACACTGTTGGGGGTCAGTGGTTTGCCCTGTGTTTCCCCTTCTAGTGCATGGCATAGCTTCTAGCATTTGGAGGTCATTTCTACCATATTGGTAGATTTTGTAGGTCCTTTACACTCTAATGCCCCGTACACACGGTCGGACTTTGTTCGGACATTCCGACAACAAAATCCTAGGATTTTTTTCGACGGATGTTGGCTCAAACTTGTCTTGCATACACACGGTCACACAAAGTTGTCGGAAAATCCGATCATTCTGAACGCGGTGACGTAAAACACATACGTCTGGGCTATAAATGGGGCAGTGGCCAATAGCGTTCATCTCTTTATTTATTCTGAGCATGCGTGGCACTTTGTCCGTCGGATTTGTGTACACACGATCGGAATTTCCGACAACGGATTTTGTTGTCGGAAAATTTTATATCCTGCTCTCAAACTTTGTGTGTCGGAAAATCCGTTTGAAAATGTCCGATGGAGCCCACACACGGTCGGAATTTCCGACAACACGCTCCGATCGGACATTTTCCATCGGAAAATCCGACCGTGTGTACGGGGCATAAGGTAGAAGGATCAGAAGACAATATATTTTCTTTTCCTCTTACCCTTGCTTGGGATCTCTATTCCCGGATGACCGCTGACCAGTCAGTGAATGTAGTATTTTCGCGAAGGAATTAATTCCGGGCGTTTTGCCAAACACGACTAGAGATACAGTGCATATGTTGCTAATGCTGTTTGTATACCAGGACCTCCATGTTATGGCTACAGTACAGATAACGTGCAGGCAGCTCAGCTGCTAGCAATTGCAACAGCCTGCCCTTCAGCTCATGTATACATAACCACTTTAGATCATTTGATTACAACCTAAACACTATTACAGAACACCGATCAGCATTGAAAGTTTTTTTTTTTAATCTTTGGGGCACTAAAACTGACCTGTGCATATTAGATGATTGAAGGACAGCTATTACAAAATAAAAGCTGAACTCCAGCCAAAACATTTTTTGCTTTGGATGGGATGTGTCTTCCATTCATCCTGCTGGTGGCACTCTATCAAAGCCTGACACACCAAGACAAAAAAAGTAAGCTAAAATCTAATTTACTTCTGGTATTTGTTGCTGTCATTGCTGGCTATTGACAACCAACTTCTGACCAAGCCTGCCCCTTAGACTACAGTTTGTGCTTGTTTACTTTATACCACAGCTGGATGTTTGACCTCTGACCTATGTCTCTGCCCGTTGACCTGATATCACACCTGACCACCACTAATCTGTTGAAGATTTGGCCTAACATCTGACCTGTGCCATTTCCAGACTGTCCTCAACTTTAATTACTCTACCAAAGTACGAGATTATAGAGTTTAGTCTTTAAATTGTTACGTTTTCATATGGTTTGAATCTACTTGCTGAACTATGATATCAGTCCACAAAGAAGAACTGGTGTAGTTTCTTCAAAGTAATGCTTACCTTCTTGAGTATGTTTGTACAGTTATCTGGCATCCACCACTAACTGAAATCCAGCACTATCACACTGCTAAATCTGTTTGCTGCCTCTCCCACTGTGACTTGATGGAAAGTTACAATCAGCAGTCACAGAAAACTGATAGAATCTAATCTGCAGCAGGTGACCTACATTATCTTCCCAGGATGCTCTTGTAGCACCCCCTAGTGTGCTACTAGTGTGAGTGTAGGCAACTGTATGTTTTGACTCATTATTAACTTGTGAGTCTTAATTGGGTCATGGGTTTACTGCAGGTAAGATTGGATGACTCATACAGGAAGGTCTCCACTGGTTCTGGAAGTCCGGAGAAATTTCTAGAAGCTAGAGAGTGGAAGCCAGGAGGGTTGATCTGCATACTTAGGGGAGCTTGGCCAATCCGCAGGCAATGGGCCTGGCAGGGTGGCTGAGCCAGCCCTTAAATATGGATGAGTCATGCCAGCAAGGAGTCAGGTGGAAAATGGAGTGCTGAGGAGACTGTTGGTGGCCTTAGGGGGGAACCCTAAGGAAGTCCTTACCTAAGGAAGCAGCAGGGAGGACTGTGTGAGTACATCAGCATACCTAGGGATACACAAGGGGAGGGACTGCCACATGTAGCAAGCCTTTCAGGAAGACAGTGTTGTGCTTAATCCTTGCTTTCCCTTTGCCCTGGAAAATCTTCTGAGCAGCTGGATGGGCTGGTGGAGAAGCAGCAAGGTGGGCTGGCAGTTCCTGCAGTCAGTAGAACTGGGATCAGTGTCTACAGTGGAGTTGGAGATACACCGGTATGCAGGCTACAACACCTTGTGCTACTTTCCAAGGGACTGAGAGTTCCTAGTCCTTAAGGGGCTCTTGCATCTCGGAATATCAGAGACTGTCAGTGTTCAGGAGGAAGGCAGTTCTGGGGCGTGTATATAGGGAGGAAGTTGTCCCCGTTTCTGTTGCATTCAGGCTGGGCATCCCATAATTCTTATTCCCCATCCAAGTTATTATCCCCTAATAAAAAAAACAAAAACCAAGCTCACAGACTGTACCTTGTGTTTGGAGAAAGTGTGGAAAATACTTTATGCCTGGCAGGAGTGGGGACACCATTAATCTGCAACCCCTGCAGGGGTAGTGTTACACTCTTTTTGAGCCTCATTTGGATGGGTGAATGAGGCAAGTTAGGCTGCTTAATCCAGGGGAGTCTAAACCCCCACCTCTTGATTGAGCAGCAATCTGGAAGCTGATTGGTTTCTATGCACGGCTGCAGCAGATTTTGTACTCTCCAGTTTTAGTAAATCAACCATAAAGTGGCTATATTCAGAGCTGGTTAGAGTCCCCAATCAAACGGGACCCCTCGAATGACATGCAAACAGTGGCCTAGTCATGAAGGGGGGTAAGTCTTCTGGGAGGTCAAGGGGTTCATATCAATAAACTGTTTCAAATTGTCATACAGATATATATTTTAAATCAGATCTTTATTATTTTTTGGAAATAACATGATGTGGATGGTTTTCTGCCAGTCTCAGGCTATATTACGCCTCTCCAGCCTATGTCTTAGAATAAGAGGGAGAAGAAGCATCCATCAACCTAGATGTAATATCCCGCCCCCATTGTGTTTAGCTGGTTATTGGGCATGGAGAAGGAGGGAGGAAGTGGGCTGTCATTTACCACTGTGTATACACCACATAGTTACATACAGGGCCGTCTTTAATTTTGATTGGGCCCTGGGCAAACATTTTCTTGGGGGTCCCCTCTCCATTCTGGGACATACAAAAAATAGCAGGTAGACTCAAAATCAGTTTACTGCAGCAGATCACGCAGTGATTGCAATTGTTTGCCAGAGGTTACAGCCTATCCTTACTGCTCACTGTCTGGTTTCTAGAGGTTACAACACGATTTCTGCTTGCCGATTGGTTGCTAGATGTTAATGTACATGTGAAACAATAAAAGTGAAATATTCCTTTAAATTTCGTACCTGGGGGGTCTATAGTATGCCTGTAAAGTGGCGCATGTTTCCCGTGTTTACAATAGTCCCTGCACAAAATGACATTTCTAAAGGAAAAAAAGTCATTTAAAAGTACTCGCAGCTATAATGAATTGTCAGTCCCAGCAATACACATAAAAGTCATTGAAAAAAATGGCATGGGATTCCCCTACAGTCCATCACATGCCCTTTGGGTTTGGTATGAATATTAAGGGGAACCCCGAACCAAAATTTTAAAGAAAAAATTGGATGGGGGTCCCCCCAAATTCCATACCAGGCCCTTCAGGTCTGGTATGGATATTAAGGGGAATCCCGCGCCAAAATTTAAAAAAATGGCATGGGGGTCCCCCTCAAAATCCATACCGGATCCTTATCCGAGCACGCAACCTGGCAGGCCGCAGGAAAAGAGGGGGGATGAGAGAGCGCCCCCCCTCCTGAACTGTACCAGGTCACATGCCCTTAACATGGGGAGGGTGCTTTGGGGTAGCACCCCAAAGCACCTTGTCCCCATGTTGATTGGGACAAGGGCCTCATCCCCACAACCCTTGCCCGGGGGTTGTGAGGGTCTGCGGGCGGGGGGCTTATCGGAATCTGGAAGCCCCCTTTAACAAGGGGACCCCCAGATCCCGGCCTCCCCCCGATGTGAAATGGTAACGGGGTACAGGTGTACCCCTTCCATTTTACAAAAAAGTGTGAAAATGGTAAAAATGACATGACACGGCTTGGAACAAGTCCTTTATTAAAAAATTTAAAAATAAAAATGTTCCACAAAGTCTTCTTCTCTTGCTCCTCTGACGGACCAAAAAAAAAAAAAGCGACCGACCTGCCTACATGGGAGGCACCCGCCGTAATGACCGTCCTCTCAGGTGACAGTTCTTTTATAACTGAGGGCGGGGCCGCACGGTGACTTTCCCAGGTGACCCCGCCCCACTCTGACGCACGGGGACATCCCTATGGAGGACGGTCATTACGGCGGGTGCCTCCCATGGAGGCGGATCGTTTTTTGTTTTTTTTTCGGTCCATCGGCAGAGCAAGAGAAGAAGAGGACTTCGTGGGACATTTTTAATTTTTATTTTTTAATAAAGGACTTGTCCCAAGCCGTGTCATGTTATTTTTACCATTTTCACACTTTTTTGTGAAATGGTAGGGGTACATTTGTACCCCGTTACCATTTCACACAGGGGGGGAGGCCGGGATCTGGGGGTCCCCTTGTTAAAGGGGGCTTCCAGATTCTGATAAGCCCTCCGCCCGCAGACCCCCACAACCACAGGGTAAGGGTTGTGGGAAGGAGGCCCTTGTCCCCATCAACATGGGGACAAGGTAATATGGGCTACCTCAAAGCACCCTCCCCATGTTGAGGGCATGTGGCCTGGTACGGTTTAGGGGGGGCGCTCTCTCGCCCCCCCTCTTTTCCTGCGGCCTGCCAGGTTGCGTGCTCAGATAAGAATCTGGTATGGATTTTTGGAGGGACCCCAACGCCATTTTTTTTTTAATTTTGGTGCGGGGTTCCCCTTAAAATCCATACCAGACCTGAAGGGTCTGGTATGGATTTTGAGGGGGACCCCCACGCCTTTTTTTTTTTACATTTTGGTTCGGGGGTTACCCTTAATATCCATACCAGACTCAAAGGGCCTGGTAATGGACTGGGGGGGAATCCCATGCCGGTTTTTTCAATGACTTTTATGTGTGTTGCTGGGACCGACAATTCATTATAGCCGCAAGTACTTTTAAATTACTTTTTTTCCTTTAGAAATGCCATTTTGTGCAGGGACTGTTGTAAACACAGGAAACATGCGCCACTTTACAGGCATACTATAGACACCCCCCAGGTACAAAATTTAAAGGAAGATTTCACTTTTATTGTTTCACTTTAAGCATTATTAAAATCACTGCTCCCGAAAAAACATCAGTTTTTAAAACTTTTTTTGCATTGATACATGTCCCCTGGGGATGGACCCAGGTTCCCAAACACTTTTTATGACAATACCAAGCATATAAGCCTTTAAAATTAGCACTTTTGATTTCTCCCATAGACTTTTAAAGGGTGTCCCGCGGCTTTTGAATTTGCTGCAAACACCCCAAATTGTTTGCTGTTCGGCGAACAGGTGAACACCCAATGTTCGAGTCGAACTTACGTTCGACTCGAACATCGGGCTCATCCCTACTCATAACTAATATCCTCCAGACCCTATATTAGCTTTGTTGCCCTTCTTTGTACTTGCTCCATTTACAGTACATCCTTCCTAAAGGACTGGTGCCCAGAACTGGACAGCATACTTCAGGTGCACCCGGACCAAAATATTGTAGAGCGGGAGAATTATCGTTATATCTCTGGAGTTGATCCCCTTTTTAATGCATGCCATTATTCTGTTTGCTTTGTTAGCAGCAGCTTGGCATTGCATGCCATTGCTGAGCCTATCATCTACTAGGACCCCCACGTCCTTTTCCATCCTAGATTCCCCCAGAAGTTCTCCTCCCAGTGTATAGATTGCATTCATATTTTTGCCACCCAAATTAATTATTTTACATTTTTCTACTTTGAACCTCATTTGCCATGTAGTTGCCCACTACATTAAATTTGTTCAGATCTTTTTGCAAGGTTTCCACATCCTGACTATATAGTCACATGGGCTTTTCAGATGTGATAGGGAGGAAATGCTCAGCGTAGGAACTCTCTGAAAACTGAGCATGTGCAGAGCTGCCACCACAGCTCTGCAAGATCCCTAGCTGCATTGGGGACATGGACAGAAGGGGAAAATAGGGAACAGCAGGATCAACCATTTTTTTTTTGCAGAATACAGAAAAAAAATCTCATAGTGACTGAGTATGAACTGCATGTAATAGTTGATAGTTTTTACAATGTGGGTTTATTGACACTTTAGGCTGGGTTCACACTAGTGCGAATTGGATGCGACTTTTCTCCGCATCCAATTCACATGTCAGGAGATTGTGACCAGTTGTCTATTGAGTTCTGCTGGGTCCTGTGCGTCTTCTGGTCCGCTTTAGGTCCAAACGCTATATAAAACCTGTATAATAATAATTCAGCTAAAAATTTGGACGGAAATCGGACACTCAATACGGCAGTGTAAACCCATCCTTAAACTGGACTGTTGTGACATGTCACATTGTTTCAATGTCGCCTAGCTGCTTCATAAGGAGTGTCCTGTTTTCCCATTGACTAAAGCATTAGTTAGGTTTCTTATAGTGATAGCTGGATGAAAAACAGAAGCCTGTTTTAACTGGAGCGCACCCTTAAACTCATTATATACCCCTTAGACAAACACAAACAAAACTAAAAAAAAAAAAGTAAAACAAGTACAAAGGTCAAAGTCCATAAAACCTGTTCCAAACCAGATACGGAACAGGCCTTTCACATGCCTTTCCCAAGGACGAGTCTGTTTGTGAGAACATTTCCAAAAGACTTCACATTTCTATGACAATATACCAGAATAAAGTCATGTAACATTGCAAAATATCTTGGATCTGGCACGGGACGCGGCTTGGCTGCGGCACGCTTAAAATTCATCCAGATTGCATTTTTTCCTCTTAACTTTGAACATTCTGTGTTTTCTTTTTTTAAATTGATTTTGCCAAATAACATCTCAGGAGGATTACTTAAGTACTTTTGACATTCACTTTACATCTCGCTGCTTCAATACGAAGTTTCCTTATTTAAATAGCAGATACCTCAAGTGTCAGTAGAAATTTCCTCTCTTTAAAATGACAGAAGGGCTCCGTAAAAAGATCAATCTGATTCTGATTATGTAGAGTTCCCTGTGGCAAGTGTTTAGAGACTACCGCGATCACATTGATGTACCTTATTTATCAGCATCTCTACAGAAGGACTCCTGGCGGATTTCTAAAACACAACCTTTAATTCATTTATATAATCCTTCAAAAGCCATGGAATAATTTTTCAAATTATCTCTATGAGCTGTACTTTGATAATGAGCTGCCACACACCAGTGTAAAGCTGACAGTTTTGCAGTTGGAGTGTCTAATTTGTAAGCCATACTTCTCTTTTAAGCACCCCCCCCCCCCAGAACTACATCTCCCAGGAGCCCTTTCCTTCCACAGTGTGAAGCCTCCTTCTTGCTAATCTATGTGGAAAGCATAGAGTAGCAAGAAGGAGCTTCACACTGTGGAACGAAAGGGCTCTTGGGAGATGTAGTTCTTGGGGTGTGCTTAAAAGAGAAGTATGGCTTACAAATTAGACACTCCAACTGCAAAACTGTCAGCTTTACACTGGTGTGTGGCAGCTCATTATCAAAGTACAGCTCATAGAGATAATTTGAAAAATTATTCCATGGCTTTTGAAGGATTATATAATTGATTAAAAGGTTGTTAAAAAAATAATAAAACTCAAACTTGCCTAGATGACTGCAGCATTGATCCCAGCTGCAGCTGTCCCCTGTCACCTTTAAGACTGAGAACTAAGCATTCGCTCAGTTCTTGGTCTTCAGCCTGCAGAAAGCTGGTGACTGTCAGTCACCAGCTCTCTGCTCTGCCCTTCCAGCGCACACTGGAGTGCTGGGCTATGGTGGGGGCGAGAATGGATCACTCAGTCTTTCAGTGGCTCACTGAGGGGCTGAGCCAGTTGCCGATCCAGGTATCTAGGTGGATACGGACTGTAAAGTCGTGATCTTTCCTGGGCCTAGACCAGCTATAAATGGGTCACAGGAGTGCAGAAAGAAATGGCACTCCTGTGATCCATAGAAGCATAGCCAAAATAGCTTTGGCTATACTTCTTCTTTAAAGAGGAGCTCCAGTCTGTAAAAAATAAAAGTCAGCAGCTACAAATACTGTAGCTGCTGACTTTTAACATAAGGACACTTACCTGTCCAGGGAGCCCCTGATGTCGGCACCCCAAGCTGATTCGCCAATCGCTTCGGGTGCAGGTGCCGCAGTGAAGAAAAAATAGGAGAAAAGCAAGGCGCGCTAAAAACTAACTGCAGCAGAAGATGCCAAATGGCTACTCACACTTTCATAAAGATCAATAGGCATATAACAGTATAATACTGTGGTCACTGAGCGGGTCCCTCCGGTGGTGTGTACAGTGGCTTGCGAAAGTATTCGGCCCCCTTGAACTTTTCAACCTTTTGCCACATTTCAGGCTTCAAACATAAAGATATAAAATTTAAATTTTTTGTGAAGAATCACCAACAAGTGGGACACAATTGTGAAGTGGAACGGAATCTTTTGGATTTTTGAAACTTTTTTAACTAATAAAAAAATGAAAAGTGGGGCGTGCAAAATTATTCGGCCCCCTTGCGTTAATACTTTGTAGAGCCACCTTTTGCTGCGATTACAGCTGCAAGTCGCTTGGGGTATGTCTCTATCAGTTTTGCACATCGAGAGACTGAAATTCTTGCCCATTCTTCCTTGCAAAACAGCTCGAGCTCAGTGAGGTTGGATGGAGAGCGTTTGTGAACAGCAGTTTTCAGCTCTTTCCACAGATTCTCGATTGGATTCAGGTCTGGACTTTGACTTGGCCATTCTAACACTTGGATACTTTTATTTGTGAACCATTCCTTTGTAGATTTTGCTGTATGTTTGGGATCATTGTCTTGTTGGAAGATAAATCTCTGTCCCAGTTTCAGGTCTTTTGCAGACTCCAACAGGTTTTCATCCAGAATGGTCCTGTATTTGGCTGCATCCATCTTCCCCTCAATTTTAACCATCTTCCCTGTCCCTGCTGAAGAAAAGCAGGCCCAAACCATGATGCTGCCACCACCATGTTTGACAGTGGGGATGGTGTGTTGAGTGTGATGAGCTGTGTTGCTTTTACGCCAAACATATCGTTTTGCATTGTGGCCAAAAAGTTCGATTTTGGTTTCATCGGACCAGAGCACCTTCTTCCACATGTTTGGTGTGTCTCCCAGGTGGCTTGTGGCAAACTTTAGACGAGACTTTTTATGGATATCTTTGAGAAATGGCTTTCTTCTTGCCACTCTTCCATAAAGGCCAGATTTGTGCAGTGTACGACTGATTGTTGTCCTATGGACAGACTCTCCCACCTCAGCTGTAGTTCTCTGCAGTTCATCCAGAGTGATCATGGGCCTCTTGGCTGCATCTCTGATCAGTCTTCTCCTTGTCTGAGCTGAAAGTTTAGAGGGACAGCCAGGTCTTGGTAGATTTGCAGTGGTCTGATACTCCTTCCATTTCAAAATGATCGCTTGCACAGTGCTCCTTGGGATGTTTAAAGCTTGGGAAATCTTTTTGTATCCAAATCCAGCTTTAAACTTCTCCACAACAGTATTACGGACCTGCCTGGTGTGTTCCTTGGGCTTCATGATGCTCTCTGCGCTTTCAACAGAACCCTGATGCCGCGTACACACGAGCGGACTTTACGGCGGACTTTGCCCGGCGGACTTTTCGACGTACTTTCCGACGGACTTTCTGAATGAACGGACTTGCCTACACACAATCCACCAAAGTCCGTCGAATTCGTACGTGATGACGTACGACCGGACTAAAACAAGGAAGTTCATAGCCAGTAGCCAATAGCTGCCCTAGCGTGGCTTTTTGTCCGTCGAACTAGCATACAGACGGCGGACTTTTCGTCCGGACTCGATTTCAACGGATAAATTTTAAACAAGTTTCAAATCTAAGTCCGTCCAACTTTTGAGAAAACAAAGTCCGCTGGAGCCCACACACATCGAATTGTCTGACGAAATCCAGTCCGCCGGGCAAAGTCCGCCGTAAAGTCCGCTCGTGTGTACGCGGCATTAGACTATCACAGAGCAGGTGCATTTATACAGAGACTTGATTACACACAGGTGGATTCTATTTATCACCATCAGTCATTTAGGACAACATTGGATCATTCAGAGATCCTCGCTGAACTTCTGGAGTGAGTTTGCTGCACTGAAAATAAAGGGGCCGAATAATTTTGCACGCACCACTTTTCAGTTTTTTAATTGCTAAAAATTTTTAAAATATCCAATAGATTTCGTTCCACTTCACAATTCTGTCCCACTTGTTGGTGATTCTTCACAAAAAATTAAAATTTTATATCTTTATGTTTGAAGCCTGAAATGTGGCAAAAGGTTGAAAAGTTCAAGGGGGCCGAATACTTTCGCAAGCCACTGTAGATGTTGAGACGAGAGGAGAGGAACAACCGGCCGGACATCCGTCTCGTTGTCTCGGAACCAGCATGGAACGCACTCAGAGTCGCATCAGAAGTGATGTCAGAACATAACGTTTCAAAGCATCTGCTTCTTAGTCAGATCCAAATGGCTACTGATCTAGAGATCAATAGCCATTTAGATCTGATGAAGAAGTGGATGCTTTGAAACCTTATCTCCATGTTCTGACATAACTTCCGATGCGACTCCGAGTGCGTTCCATGCTGGTTCCGAGACGATGAGACAGATATCTGTCCGGTTGTTCCTCTATTTTCAACATCTACACACCACCATCCACCAGGGACCTTCTGAGTGACCACAGTCTTATACTGTTATATGCCTATTGATATTTATAAAAGTGTGAGTAGCCATTTGGCTGATTTTAATAAATATACCATTCGTTGCATCTTCTGCTGCACTTAGTTTTTGGTGCACCTTGCTTTTCTCCTAATTGTTCTTCCAGAGACTGCTTTGCTCTCAAGGGAGCTGCCACTAATAGGGCGTACACACGGTCAGACTTTGTTCGGACATTCCGACAACAAAATCCATGGATTTTTTCCGACGGATGTTGGCTCAAACTTTTCTTGCATACACACGGTCACACAAAGTTGTCGGAAAATCCGATCATTCTGAACGCGGTGACGTAAAACACGTACGTCGGGACTATAAACGGGGCAGTGGCCAATAGCTTTCATCTCTTTATTTATTCCGAGCATGCGTGGCACTTTGTCCGTCGGATTTGTGTACACACGATCGGAATTTCCGACAACGGATTTTGTTGTCGGAAAATTTTATCTCCTACTCTCCAACTTTGTGTGTCGGAAAATCCGATGGAAAATGTCCGATGGAGCCCACACACGGTCGGAATTTCCGACAACACGCTCCGATCGGACATTTTCCATCGGAAAATCCGACCGTGTGTACGGGGCATAATGCTGCATGCATATACTTCCTGGACTTTATAGACTTTTAGTTGTTTTAAGTGTGTTTCGGTACTCTCTGTTTTGTCTTGATATAAACAGCAGTAAAGCCTTCAGGCTTCATGGCTGGTTTCCTACTGTGTATGCGTGAGCCACGCTGTGCTTTTTGAATGGTCCCTCCGTCTTCTAGAATCTGTGCGTTTCCCAGAAGGCAGCAGGGGGACCGGAAATGTCACAGATCACCGATCTTACCCGGAGGTGGGAGTCGGTACCTGTCAAATGTGGCAGTTTGAACAAGTGGAGCTTCCCCTTTTGCTCCGCTATAATTCAGCGTGAACTCATCTTCCAGAAGCTGCCCCTGCAAGAATTTTTCAAGCCTGGTGATGACATCTCAGGGACATGGTAGTAGTTTTAGTGAGGGGGAAAAGGTGACTGATGGATTGGTCCAAAATTATGGATAATCATTCCAAATCAAGGGGAAAGTTGGGAGTTATGGACACTGAGGGGCCCATAAATTGTTCAGAGCCCTCCTTGCAAGATGTCTTCTTTTGACTTGTTGTGTTTGGATAAACCAGACAGAAATTAGCCAAGGTTGCTAAAACAAGCAGTATACAACTTAGGTTAAACCCAACTTAAAAATGAAATAGAAAACTTTAAACATGTACTTTCACCAAAAAATACTTCACTAATATATATGTCGGCACCCTATACCGTCATCCGAGAGGCAAATTGTATAAATTCTAACAGAACCTAAATCACAAATTCACTTCACTAATAGCAGTACAGCTCTGTTTTATATACTCTATAAAAACAAAGATCTGAGGAGCCCTACACAACGCCTTGCATCTCCATTTCCCACCTCGTATCTTCTTCGACCACCTCGTATCCCCTATCTCAGCTGGATCACTAATGGGTTCCTTCCTGGAGATGAAGATGTTGGTGACATGAGAGATCACAGTCTAGAGACAGCGTGTTCTAAGCATGCATTCATTCATATAGACCTGTGATCAAAGCATTCTGTAGCTGCTATGGGCTGCTATGGGATGGAGTTACAAGAATGGAGGAGCATCTAAAATTTCAACACTCATTGCAGATGTTTGCCCACTAGACATGAGCATTTCGTGTTTTTTTTTTGTTTTTGTTTTTTTATGAATCAAAATTTGGACAAATTTTCATTATTCAAAGATTCTGATGTAATCAAATTTCCAAATCACAATAGTAACGAATTTCAACTAATCTGAAATAAAGTATAACTGAATAAATTATCTGATTTTGAATTTAAAAATGAATTTGAAGCCGAATATGAATTCAAATTTGAAAATGAATTTGAAATAGAAACATATTGCAATAAATACAGTAAGGTATAAAAGTGAAATAAGAGGCTGCTTTATAGAATAAATTAAAATAGAAATAGAAAATAATGGAATAGAATAATATAGAAAAAAAATGAATAAAACAGAATAGATTAGAAGAGAATAGAAAAGAAACGAATATAAAAGACTATAACAGAAAATAATAGAATAGAATAAAACGGAAAATAAAATAACAGAATAGAATACAATAGAATATAAAATAAAATAATACAATGAAACAGAATAGAACAGAAAATAATAAAATAGAAAATTAAAGAATAAAGTAGAAAACAATAGAATAGAAAATAAACTAATATAATGAAACAGAATTGAACAGAAAAGAATAAAATAGAAAAAAAATAGTATAGAAAAGAATAGAATAAAACTGAACAAAATAACACAGAATAGAAAATAAACAAATAGTATACTGCCCAATTTGTTTCCAGTGTTGTTCTCAGTCAATACTGTTAGCATACATTGACACCCAATGCCTTCTCTGTAGTTACGGCTCTTGTGAACTCAGAGGGAGGCGCCAGGAATAGTGAAGAGAGCGGGAGGTGAAGAAGGAGGGGACTTCCAATGGCAGTGCTGATTACAGACTTGAGCACATGGCTGGAAGAGGAGGTGAGATCCAATAATGAGTCTGTGCAAGGCAGCAGAGTGATGCAGAGTGCAGGGGAAGGATGGGGGGCAGAGAGCCAGAGCATTGTGTGCATAAGGCATGTAAAATTCATGCTAGTGATCTGTGGGGTTCAAATTTGTGAGTTTAGTGGTCCATGAGGTCCAAAAGAAAGCTTGGTGACCACTGTTCTAGATTGCCCCAAAGCCTTTTGGGATATTTCAGTATTCCAGGAGGCTTCGGGCAGCTGTGTGGCATTCTTGTCTAGATGAGAAAGTTGGAAGCACTGTTTTTGCTCCCCAAAAAGGGGTAACCCCCCCTCCCCCTGCCCCCCCCCCCCAAAAAAAAATCTCTGCTATTTCTGGAAAAGAGGGAAGAGGAAAGAAATATTTTTCAAAGGGAGTGAAGGTCTGCTTTATAGCAGTTTTAAACCCTTGTGTTTTTTCACCTTAAAGCGGCATTCCACCAAATTTTTGTTTTTTAAAAGTCAGCAGCTACAAATACTGCAGCTGCTGACTTTCAAAATATGGACACTTACCTGTCCAGGGCGCCCGCGATGTCGGCACCCAAAGCCGATCTGTCCCTTGGCTCTCGGGTGGAGGCGCCGCCATCTTCGGTAAGGGAATAAGGAAGTGAAGCCTTGCGGCTTCACAGCCTGGTTCCCTACTGCGCATGTGCGAGTCACGCTGCACGATCCCACTGGTCCCTGCTGTCTTCTGGGACCTGTGTGTCTCCCAAGACAGCGGGGGGGCAGAGGAGGCACCGGACATGGCGTAGATATCCGCGGATACTGCGGCTATCTATGCCCGGAAGTGGGAGCAAATA
Source organism: Lithobates septentrionalis (assembly GCA_037952835.1). Classification (NCBI taxonomy): domain Eukaryota; kingdom Metazoa; phylum Chordata; class Amphibia; order Anura; family Ranidae; genus Lithobates; species Lithobates septentrionalis. Next base: position 1,886,582 of record JBBDGP010001453.1, on the reverse strand, counting down.
CCTGGATTAGACAGGTATCTGCTCCTCCCTCCCCCCTGAAAGGTGCCAAATGTGACACCGGGGGGGGGGATTGGGGGGGATCTGAAAAGCTGAAGTTCCATTTTTGGGTGGAACTCCGCTTTAATGCATCCTATGCATTAAGGTGAAAAAAATACCTGGCAGTGGCCGCCCCCCCCCAGCCCCCCCATTTTACTTACCTGCGCCCTGGAACTTGACCCGGCGGGGACGCGCTGTCCCCCTGCCCGGGGTTCTCGGCTCTTGATTGGATAGATTGATAGCAGCGCAGCCATTGGCTCCCGCTGCTGTCAATCAAATCCAATGACATGGGCGCAGGGGGGCAGGGCCGAGTCATACATTCAGCGGCTATGGACGCCGAATGATGGACTCGGGAGCGCGCCCGCAAGGTAACCCCCCCGGGAGAGCGCTTCTCCTGGGGGGTTATCTAATGTGGGGAGGAGCCGCGAGAGCCACCGGGGGACCCCAGAAGATGAGGTTCGGGGCCACTCTGTGCAAAACGAGCTGCACAGTGGAGGTAAGTATGACATGTTTGTTATTTAAAAAACAAACAAAAACAAACCCTTACAATCACTTTAAGGTAGGAGCCCTAAATATCCTATATTTGGTGCCAGCAGGGGGCAGCACATTGCACGTGATGGCAGGCGGCACGCTTACCTTGCCAAGTGTCATCCCAACTTCTCTGGAAATGTGGGCAAATTTGGGATACTGTCATGATTAAATATGGTTATGATATTTTTCATGATTTTTAATGTGTTTTTTTGTTTGTTTTTTGTTACAAAAAAAAGTATTTCCCTTCTTATATTGGATGGATTGGCTCTGCGCAGTGAAACAAACGCATTGATACAGTCATTGGCAGGAGGCACAGGCATGCCGCTTAGCACTTCACCATCTAAGAGATTAAATTGACGGCTGAAGACGTTGTAACCTGCTGTGATCGGAACTTTTGCTTCAGCTATCAGAGGAATTCTAAAAATAGACGGGAAAGTCTTCAGCATGCAATGAAAGTGCGCAAATTGTGACTCACTGTCCCTGATCCTCGGGCAGGGAGAGAAAAAAAAAAAAAGAGACATCACTGGCGAATATAAAGGAGAGAAATTTCATTTTGCCAGCCCGATGTATGGTACGTGCGTCTAGCGTAGACGTCTCTTTCAGATGCAGTAAGATGACACCAAGACTGGCTACAATATTAGGAACCTATTTAAAGGATAAGTGTGCTTGGTAGAAAACAATGCTGGACTTTTTATGATATGATTCACCCAGACATTGACCCTACACCCTATAATGGAGACCCCACCACCACCAGCCATGATGTTATATGGTACCTGGTAGGCATGTGCAATTCAATTCGTTCCGAATTCATTTTTTAACAAATTTCGATAAATTTGTTAATTTGGGAATATCCGAATTAACGAAAACTTGTTTAACGAATTTTTTCTGAATATTCGTAAATTCGATAAAATTTGACATTCGTAATTTCGGGCATTCGTACATTCGCAGTTTACGAATGTACATTCGTACATTCGTACATTAGTAAATTAGTGAATTCATAAATTTGTAAATTCGAAAATTCGGAAATCTGAAATAATAGTTAACTAATAATAACTTAACTATTAGTAATTACTAGTAACTTTTAAATTATAGGTATTGTAATTTCCTTTAAAATTTGGCTGTTAGTGAACCTAACACATTCAAATTTATCCAAAGTTATGAATGATCCGAAAAAATGGAATGGAACGTAATGAATTAATAATAATAAATAACAATAATAATAATAACAATGTTTTATTATTATTATTTATTATTAATTTGTTCCGTTCCATTTGTTTAGATGCAGCATTCGTTTCGGATAATTCGTAACTTCGGATAAATTCGTATTTGTTACGTTCACTGACAGTCAAATTTGAAAGGAAATTACAATAACTATAATTTAATAGTTAGTTACTATTTCAGATTTTTAAATTTTCAGGTTTTTGGATTTTCAAACTTCGAATTTACAAATTTCCCAATTTTCTAATTTACAAATGTACGATTTTACGAATTTACGAATGTAAGAATTTACAAATGAACAAATGTAAAAATGTACGAATGTACGAATGAACGAATGTACGAATGAACGAATGTTCGAATTTACGAATGTACGAACGAACGCATTTACGAATTTACGAATGAATGAATTTACGAATCGCGATCATAATGAATGACCCGAAAAACGAAAAAAAAAATAAACGAATGAAACGAAAACGAAAATGAACGAATTTTTTGGCTGTGCACATGTCTAGTACCTGGGAACATTCGCAAATCCATAGGACTGAGATACAAGCACACTGAGATGTGCATAGAGGCATGTCCACAATATATGGACTTACGTTTGTTTTCTGTCCAGGATACGTTTATATTAATCAACCTTTTGTTTTCAATAGTCTTCAGCTGGGCCTTTATCTATCCCCTGCGAACCGCACATGGTCTCCCTTGTATCATTCCAGGCTGGGGCTTACTTTTTGACCTTTGTGTGCCTTGTTCTTGGGGAGGCAACCCACAAATAAACTTTTCCATCTCCTGGTTTCGCACTGACAGAGGTATGCGCATCTTCCTGAGGTCATGACAATGTCTATTCCTGTGTTACTATGTATTATTATTACTTATATATATTCTTTTGCCTTTTATGCTAGAGCTGGATTATTGTGGTGGTCCCATACTATCCCCTGAGGAAGCGATCACCGGCGAAACATGTTGAAATTCAACATCCACCTGTGACCATCCTTTCGTTTCCCCTGTGGGTCACCAGTAACCCAATATATGTATTTTGTATATGTACTATCATTGATTTTAACCATTTCAACTTCCCCTCTTTATCCTTGTCTTTATTCTTTTGTATTTAATAAAGAAATTGTATTTGTATTCAATTTGTTATGAGTTAATTGTTGGTAGCACCGTTATAATCCCATTCCTCTACATTTATAATTTCGTCAAGCGGGATGAGATGCATGACATTATAGAGCCACTCAAATTATAATCCACAATATATATGTTTTTGGCACAAGGTTTGATAGTGTCAAGCCATTGCAGAAACGATGGGGTAGCACAGTGGTTTAGTGGTAACACTTCTGCCTGGCAGCACTAGGGTCATCAGTTTGAATCCCAACCATGAAACAAACCACATGGAGTTTGTATATTTTCAGTGGCTTTCCTCCCACACTCCGACCCGATGTAAGGGGGTCTGTGGTCACCAGAGCCCCCCCTTACACAAGAGTCCACAGAGTTTCCCCTTACATCAGAGTCTGCAGGATTCCCCCTTACCGTGCAAGGGGGGAACTCTGCGAACTCTGGTGTTAAGGGGAGCACAGATGTAAGGTGGTCTCTAGTCACCAGAACACCCCCCTCACCTTACATCAGAGTCTGCAGTGTTCCCCTTTGTCACGATAAAAATCGCAGATCACCACCATTACTAATACAAAAAAATTCATAATAAAAATGACAAAAAACTATCCCCTATTTTGTAGACGCTATAACTTTTGCGCAAACCAATCAATATATGCTTATTGTGATTTTTTTTTACCAAAAATATGTAGAAGAATACATATCGGTCTAAACTGAGAAAGAAATTAGTTTTTTTATATATTTATTGGGGATATTTATTACAGCAAATAGTCAAAAATATTGCTTTTTTTTTCAAAATTGTCGCTCTTTTATTGTTTATAGCGCAAAAAATAAAAACTGCAGAGGTGATCAAATACCACCAAAAGAAAGTTCTATTTGTGGGAAAAAAAAGAACGTCAAATTTTGTTTGCGTGCAACGTCGCACGACCGCGCAATCGTCAGTTAAAGCGACGCAGTGACGAATCGCAAAAAGTGCTCTGGTCAGGAAGGGAGTAAAATCTTCCAGGGCTGAAGTGGTTAAGAATCTTAACTTCTGTCAAATTGTTATTGTTGTTGGTGTCACCACTAGGGAGATTTTCCATTATTGCACCAGGGACTAGAAGAAAGAGACGAGAGACAGGAAAGACACCGGGAGTAATAAAAACCTGACAGATGCTCTAACCCTATTCCCACTCTACTAAATGAATGTTAGCCGTATCTGTGCCAATTAGAGAAATATCTGATTACTTTTTTTTCCCTGTCCTGAGACAATCTTCACAGGAGTAGGAAACAAAAGTAAATCTCAATGGAGACACAGACTGAAAAAAGACCGACAGAGGCTCTAATCTATAAAAAAAAAAAACAATGTTTTGGCAAAGTTTGGGATGGGGGGGGGGGGGGGGGTTCTTAATGGCTACTTTCTTTACCCAGTGAAGTTGGATCTCCTGACATACAATATGTATAAATTCCAGGATGGTGCCCCACTAAGTATGGAAGCGAGGGTGAAAGCTGTCATATTCTTCCTCTGACAGGTCCCCTTTAAATCACTGATCCATGGGTCACCGTGATCAGTCACAGTATATATTTCTAGTGGGGTTTTCCTGTTACACTTGGCACATGTGATTATGGACTGTTCCCTGCTTACAATCATCAGATTCAATTCTCATTACACTCGGCAGACAACGTGGGCTTGTTTCGCTCGCTGGTGATATTGGATCTGTTCTAGCGGAGCTTGCAGTAATTCACACTGAGCAGGGAATTTCACACTCAAATATTGGACAAAGGCTCGCGCTAAATTGGTGCAGTTTCTCCAAATCCATAATATGCTGCGATCATATAGGAAGCGCAAGTATTTCTGGCTTTAAAGACATACAGTAAATCATGTTTTGGACATTTAAAGAGACTCTGTCACCAGCTAAAAAAAAAATAGGTTATTGCACACTAATAGGGCGTACACACGGTCGGACTTTGTTCGGACATTCCGACAACAAAATCCTAGGATTTTTTCCGACGGATGTTGGCTCAAACTTGTTTTGTCTACACACGGTCGCACAAAGTTGTCGGAAAATCCGATCGTTCTGAACGCGGTGACGTAAAACACGTACGTCGGGACTATAAACGGGGCAGTGGCCAATAGCTTTCATCTCTTTATTTATTCTGAGCATGCGTGGCACTTTGTCCGTACACACGATCGGAATTTCCGACAACGGATTTTGTTGTCGGAAAATTTTATCTCCTGCTCTCCAACTTTGTGTGTCGGAAAATCCAATGGAAAATGTCCGATGGAGCCCACACACGGTCGGAATTTCCGACAACACGCTCCGATCGGACATTTTCCATCGGAAAATCCGACCGTGTGTACGGGGCATAAGACCCCTTACACACACACAGCGTGGCCGCGTGAGCGTCATTTTAGCCACTAGCGGGGTGCTTTTAAAGGGGTTGTAAAGACTTGTGTTTTTTCACCTTAATGCATCCTATGCATTAAGGTGAAAAAACACCTTGCAGTCACCGGCCCCCCAGCCCCGAATTTCTCCATCGGCACGTCCCCGCCATCCCTCTCTCAACAGGTTCCCGGCTCTTCATTGGATAGATTGATAGCAGCGGAGCCATTGGCTCCCGCTGCTGTCAATCAAATCCAATGACGCGGGTGCCTGGGGGCGGGGCCGAGTCCTGCATTCGCCCTCTATGGACGGAAGCGCGACCGCAAGGTAACCCCTTCCGGAGAACGCTTCTCCAAGGGGGTTATCTAATGCGTGGAGGAGCCGCAAGAGGGACCACCAGAAATGGATGTTCGGGGCCACTCTGTGCAAAACGAGCTGCACAGTGCAGGTAAGTATGACATGTTTGTTATTTTAAAATTTTTTTAAAAAACGATCCTTTAGTATCACTTTAACCCCCGCTAGTGGACGAAGAAAGGGTTAAATGCGCCCGAAAAGGTGCTATAGCATGAATCTATCCATTAACCATATAGGGGTTGGCGTGGATAGAGGGGGCGGCGTCTGGGTGCCCCTAAAGGACGAGCGGCCACTGAGGTCCATCTCCTAGATTGTAAGATCTAACGAGCAGGGCCCTCTGATTCCTCCTGTATTGAATTGTATTGTACTTGTACTGTTTGCCCTAATGTTGTAAAGCGCTGCGTAAACTGTTGGCGCTATATAAATCCTGTATAATAATAATAATAAAGACATGGATGAGCGAGTTTGGTGTGGAGGAACTTTTCTGGTCTGCACAGAGTCCTGACCTCAACCTGATAGAACAACTTTGGGATGAATTAGAGTGGAGACTACGATCCAGGCCCTCTTGTATAACATCAGTGCCTGACCTCACAAATGCGCTTCTGGAAGAATGGTCAAACATTCCCATAGACACATTCCTAAACCTTGTGGACAGCCTTCCCAGAAGAGTTGAAACTGTTATAGCTGCAAAGGGTGGGCCAACTCAATATTGAACCCTACGGAGTAAGACAGGGATGCCATTAAAGTTTATGTGCATGTAAAGGCAGGTGTCCCAATACTTTTGACAATATAGTGTATGTCAATGCACAAAGCAGCATCTGAAACAGAACATTCCATCTGCAACTAAAGAATCACTTTTCCTTATAGGTTTGCTTTAACAATTATTTTTAATTATTTTAAAACTTTACATTTCTTTGAGGGTGACAGTTGTATTGTGTGTGATACAGGGCCGGTGCTAGACTATTTTGCACCCTAGGCAAGACCAGCAACTTGCGCCCCCCCCCCCCCAAAAAAAAACAACAACAAAAAAAAAAAACACACTGAATGGCTTTGTGCAGTGTCATTAAATAATAGCACAACACACTCTTTGATCACAGATCCCAGTGTGTATTGTGTGACAATCTGTGCACTTTCTAATTATTTCACTGTGAACACCAGGGCCTGATTGCAAGTGCGACTTTTGCGACCCTGGCCGTTTGGCCTGGATTAGGAGCATCATGGGCCTGGTGCTGAGGATTTTGGTGGGCTCTGGATCATGAAGCCCCTTGCCCCGTATGATACATTAAAATTTTCTCTACAGCCCCGCCTTAACCATCACTTGTGCCTAGGCATCTCTTTCCATCACCACCCACTGCACCTGGGACTCCTTTCCTCATCATCTACTGTGCCTGCAGCCTCCCTTGCCTTACCACCCACTGCACCCACAGCCCTCTTCCCTCACCACCTACCATGCCTGTAGCCCTCCTTTATTGCAGAAATACTACAGGAGATGATCAGAGACTGCAGACATACTACAGGAGATGATCAAAGACTGCAGACATAGTACAGGAGATGGTCAGAGACTGCAGATATAGTACAGGAGATGATCAGAGACTGCAGATATAGTACAGGAGATGATCAGAGACTGCAGATATGGTACAGGGGATGATCAGAGACTGCAGACATGGTACAGGAGATGATCAGAGACTGCAGATATGGTACAGGGGATGATCAGAGACTGCAGACATGGTACAGGAGATGATCAGAGACTGCAGACATACTACAGGAGATGATCAGAGACTGCAGACATGGTACAGGAGATGATCAGAGACTGCAGACATACTACAGGAGATGATCAGAGACTGCAGACATGGTACAGGAGATGGTCAGAGACTGCAGACATGGTACAGGAGATGATCAGAGACTGCAGACATGATACAGGAGATGATCAGAGACTGCAGACATGATACAGGAGATGGTCAGAGACTGCAGACATGGTACAGGAGATGATCAGAGACTGCAGACATGATACAGGAGATGATCAGAGACTGCAGACATAGTACAGGAGATGATCAGAGACTGCAGACATACTACAGGAGATGATCAGAGACTGCAGACATACTACAGGAGATGATCAGAGACTGCAGACATGGTACAGGAGATGGTCAGAGACTGCAGACATGGTACAGGAGATGGTCAGAGACTGCAGACATGATACAGGAGATGATCAGAGACTGCAGACATGATACAGGAGATGGTCAGAGACTGCAGACATGGTACAGGAGATGATCAGAGACTGCAGACATGATACAGGAGATGGTCAGAGACTGCAGACATGGTACAGGAGATGATCAGAGACTGCAGACATAGTACAGGAGATGATCAGAGACTGCAGACATAGTACAGGAGATGATCAGAGACTGCAGACATGATACAGGAGATGATCAGAGACTGCAGACATGATACAGGAGATGATCAGAGACTGCAGACATGGTACAGGAGATGATCAGAGACTGCAGACATGATACAGGAGATGGTCAGAGACTGCAGACATGGTACAGGAGATGATCAGAGACTGCAGACATGATACAGGAGATGGTCAGAGACTGCAGACATGGTACAGGAGATGATCAGAGACTGCAGACATGATACAGGAGATGGTCAGAGACTGCAGACATAGTACAGGAGATGATCAGAGACTGCAGACATGGTACAGGAGATGATCAGAGACTGCAGACATACTACAGGAGATGATCAGAGACTGCAGACATACTACAGGAGATGATCAGAGACTGCAGACATGGTACAGGAGATGGTCAGAGACTGCAGACATGGTACAGGAGATGATCAGAGACTGCAGACATGATACAGGAGATGATCAGAGACTGCAGACATGATACAGGAGATGGTCAGAGACTGCAGACATGGTACAGGAGATGATCAGAGACTGCAGACATGATACAGGAGATGGTCAGAGACTGCAGACATGGTACAGGAGATGATCAGAGACTGCAGACATGATACAGGAGATGATCAGAGACTGCAGACATAGTACAGGAGATGATCAGAGACTGCGGACATAGTACAGGAGATGATCAGAGACTGCAGACATGATACAGGAGATGATCAGAGACTGCAGACATGATACAGGAGATGGTCAGAGACTGCAGACATGGTACAGGAGATGATCAGAGACTGCAGACATGATACAGGAGATGGTCAGAGACTGCAGACATGGTACAGGAGATGATCAGAGACTGCAGACATGATACAGGAGATGATCAGAGACTGCAGACATAGTACAGGAGATGATCAGAGACTGCAGACATAGTACAGGAGATGATCAGAGACTGCAGACATGATACAGGAGATGGTCAGAGACTGCAGACATGGTACAGGAGATGGTCAGAGACTGCAGACATGGTACAGGAGATGATCAGAGACTGCAGACATAGTACAGGAGATGATCAGAGACTGCAGACATGGTACAGGAGATGATCAGAGACTGCAGACATGATACAGGAGATGATCAGAGACTGCAGACATGATACAGGAGATGTTCAGAGACTGCAGAGATGGTACAGGAGATGATCAGAGACTGCAGACATGATACAGGAGATGGTCAGAGACTGCAGACATGGTACAGGAGATGATCAGAGACTGCAGACATAGTACAGGAGATGATCAGAGACTGCAGACATAGTACAGGAGATGATCAGAGACTGCAGACATGATACAGGAGATGATCAGAGACTGCAGACATGATACAGGAGATGATCAGAGACTGCAGACATGGTACAGGAGATGATCAGAGACTGCAGACATGATACAGGAGATGGTCAGAGACTGCAGACATGGTACAGGAGATGATCAGAGACTGCAGACATGATACAGGAGATGGTCAGAGACTGCAGACATGGTACAGGAGATGATCAGAGACTGCAGACATGATACAGGAGATGGTCAGAGACTGCAGACATAGTACAGGAGATGATCAGAGACTGCAGACATGGTACAGGAGATGATCAGAGACTGCAGACATACTACAGGAGATGATCAGAGACTGCAGACATACTACAGGAGATGATCAGAGACTGCAGACATGGTACAGGAGATGGTCAGAGACTGCAGACATGGTACAGGAGATGATCAGAGACTGCAGACATGATACAGGAGATGATCAGAGACTGCAGACATGATACAGGAGATGGTCAGAGACTGCAGACATGGTACAGGAGATGATCAGAGACTGCAGACATGATACAGGAGATGGTCAGAGACTGCAGACATGGTACAGGAGATGATCAGAGACTGCAGACATGATACAGGAGATGATCAGAGACTGCAGACATAGTACAGGAGATGATCAGAGACTGCGGACATAGTACAGGAGATGATCAGAGACTGCAGACATGATACAGGAGATGATCAGAGACTGCAGACATGATACAGGAGATGGTCAGAGACTGCAGACATGGTACAGGAGATGATCAGAGACTGCAGACATGATACAGGAGATGGTCAGAGACTGCAGACATGGTACAGGAGATGATCAGAGACTGCAGACATGATACAGGAGATGATCAGAGACTGCAGACATAGTACAGGAGATGATCAGAGACTGCAGACATAGTACAGGAGATGATCAGAGACTGCAGACATGATACAGGAGATGGTCAGAGACTGCAGACATGGTACAGGAGATGGTCAGAGACTGCAGACATGGTACAGGAGATGATCAGAGACTGCAGACATAGTACAGGAGATGATCAGAGACTGCAGACATGGTACAGGAGATGATCAGAGACTGCAGACATGATACAGGAGATGATCAGAGACTGCAGACATGATACAGGAGATGTTCAGAGACTGCAGAGATGGTACAGGAGATGATCAGAGACTGCGGACATGGTACAAGTGTTTCCTAGGCTAGCAGTGACCAGTGTGGAAATACATTGATCACTGCACTGTGTAAACAGGAGTTTACAAGATATAACAATGTGCCAAAAAAACAAAAGTCATTTCTCAAGCACAGGAGGACAGTAAATGGTTAACAGGTCTGAGAAGCTCCCAGCCAGACCAGCTAATTCCTTCAAAGATAACAAATAAAAGGTCAAACAAATCCTGGATGGACTATATAGCTATAGAAAGAGCTGAAGTTGCAGCATCTTGCAGAAGTCTAATCACCATTCTCCTGTCCTGTGTTCAGTGTAAATAAAAACACAGATAAGAAGCAGTGTGAGAAGACGGAGGGGAGATCAGTGTGATCACTGCATATTCTACACACAGGACGGGAGAAGGAGAACACACTGATCCATTTCTGCAGCCAGCAATGCATTGTGACATGTGTGATCTCATACCTTCTTCATCATACTCAGGTATGTCGGATCCTCTCCATCCCGCCCTGCTCTGGCCACTAGCATCTTCTAGTCAAATGTGGCGGGCTGGGCAATCTGATTGGCTAAGGAGGTAGTGGGAGGCGGAGCAACTTAGCAGTCACGCCCTCCCACTCAGAAGAGCAGCGCTATTGGCTGCCTGCCCTGTTACACAGACGTCCCTCTCCCTCCAGCATGTGTGAATTTGTGAAAGCCGATGGGAGGGAGAGGGGAGAAGCTGCACACCGCACTGCAAGGCTACCACCCGCACCAAACTCCTTGCTGTCTGGGTCCCCTATCAGCGGCTCTGCCAGGAGCTTGGGGGGGGCGACAAGAAGGGGGAGGCAAGGGTCAAATGCGCCCCTAGGCAGCAGTGCGCCCTAGGCGGCTGCCTAATTCGCCTAGTGGGTGCACCGGCCCTGGTGTGATATGTTCTCTACACTTGAATAGCTCTGGACAGATTCATGACTTGACTTATGCAGGAATCTGAATATTATAGGTTTTTTGTTATTATAACTGTTCTGGCTGAAAGATTTACATTTTCCGCTTGTTTAGCTTGAACTTACTTTGTGCCAAGCCTGACACTTCAGTTGGAGCGTGAGGGACATTTGCTAGATATCATATGCCTGACCTCACACACCGCACACTGAGAAGATGGGAGGCTCTGAGGTCACGTATTTGACAGGCCACCTACTTCCAGACTTCAGGTGACCTCTGACAATCACAGTAATTCCCATGTTTCTTTTCTGACGGGTTGCTTTTTACGTTTTGAGCAGCAATAGTTCAAAAGTGGCTAAACTGAAGTAACCCTACAAACAAATGACAAAACCTTTAGATAGAGATGGAAGCTACCCATGAGCACCAAAACACAAGAGGCTCTGTTATACAAATTGTAGTTTTAGTTTAAAGGGTTAGCTGTGAAAAATGCCTTCTCTTCTAAAGTGTGACAAACACAAGCTCTGGTGTAAACGAACATTTAAAATGACTATTGCTTTCTCTGCAAGGGTTCCACCAAGGACTCCCTCGTTGGAGTTTAGGCTTGGGGCTGTGGGTGCAAAAGAGGTGCAGTGGAGGCTCGAGACTTTGGGTGCAGAGGTGGCACAGTGAAGGTTTGCGGTTGTGGGTGCAGAGGTGGCACAGTGAAGGATTGAGACTGCAGGTGCAGAGGTGGCACAGTGAAGGTCTTAGGTTGTGGGTGCAGAGGTGGCACAGTGAGAGTTTGAGGTTGTGGGCGCAGGGGTGGCACAGTGAAGATTTGAGGTTGTGGGTGCAGAGTTGGCAGAGTGAAGATTTCAGGTTGTGGGTGCAGAGGTGGCACAGTGAAGATTTGAGGTTGTGGGTGCAGAGGTGGCACAGTGAAGATCTGAGGTTGTGGGCGCATAGGTGGCACAGTGAAGATTTGAGGCTGTGGGTGCAGAGGTGGCACAGTGAAGATTTGAGGTTGTGGGTGCAGAGGTGGCACAGTGAAGATCTGAGGTTGTGGGCGCATAGGTGGCACAGTGAAGATTTGAGGTTGTGGGTGCAGAGGTGGCACAGTGAAGATTTGAGGTTGTGGGTGCAGAGGTGGCACAGTGAAGATCTGAGGTTGTGGGCGCATAGGTGGCACAGTGAAGATTTGAGGTTGTGGGTGCAGAGGTGGCACAGTGAAGATTTGAGGTTGTGGGTGCAGAGGTGGCACAGTGAAGATTTGAGGTTGTGGGCGCATAGGTGGCACAGTGAAGATTTGAGGTTGTGGGTGCAGAGGTGGCACAGTGAAGATCTGAGGTTGTGGGTGCAGAGGTGGCACAGTGAAGATTTGAGGTTGTGGGTGCAGAGGTGGCACAGTGAAGATTTGAGGTTGTGGGTGCAGAGGTGGCACAGTGAAGATTTGAGGTTGTGGGTGCAGAGGTGGCACAGTGAAGATTTGAGGTTGTGGGTGCAGAGGTGGCACAGTGAAGATTTGAGGTTGTGGGTGCAGAGGTGGCACAGTGAAGATCTGAGGTTGTGGGCGCATAGGTGGCACAGTGAAGATTTGAGGTTGTGGGTGCAGAGGTGGCACAGTGAAGATTTGAGGTTGTGGGTGCAGAGGTGGCACAGTGAAGATTTGAGGTTGTGGGTGCAGAGGTGGCACAGTGAAGATTTGAGGTTGTGGGTGCAGAGGTGGCACAGTGAAGATTTGAGGTTGTGGGCGCATAGGTGGCACATTGAAGTGATTGGGGGGGGGGGGGGGTGTAAAACCGTGGTTCAACTGCTGAAATGCAGGTGTAAAATATGCCTACTAGTGTATTGCTAGCTTAACACTCTCTAGTTTAACTCTCCAGCATCTACCAAACACCAATATATATATCAATTCTGGGTGAATTGGTTCTCCAATTCCCAGTGCCTTTGCCTAGTGGATTCTGTTCTTCTGTGAAACATCTGTTTTGTGCACACCCCTACTAAAAACATCTTTGGCCATGTAAGAAAAAAATCTAAAAAATCGATGTAAATACTTAGGTCTGACCCCTATGACTTGTGTACATGATTTCTTAAACACATACAGTAAAATCAATTGGACATAGAGCAATTCATGAATTAGACATGGTAGCATTTTATGAATCTCTCAAAGTCCAGGTTACACTTACATGTATGAATACATTCTGGAGGACAACAAACTAAACAATTCTACACAGTGTACAGGCCCAATGCAGTGTCCATAGGCCCAGGCATTGACCAGTTGTTAGACTACTTACCACAAACTTCCCAATGATTTAAACATATTATTTGCCAATGGCAGCAGGAATGTAAAAAATTAAACTGATTTCTGTGATATCTCAGCATTCACTGACATGGAACAAATGTAAGGAGATAAGCAATGCTAAATGATAAAGTATTTGCAATATTTTCTTCTTTAAGAAAAGGTCCTTTAACCACTTGCTTACTGGGCACTTAAACCCCCCTCCTGCCCAGACCAATTTTCAGCTTTCAGCCCTGACGCACTTTGAATGACAATTGCGCAGTCATACAACACTGTACCCATATGTAATTTTTATCATTTTTTCACACAAATAGAGCTTTCTTTCGGTGGTATTTAATCACAGCTGGGGTTTTTATTTTTGCTAAACAAACAAAAAAAGATGGAAAATTTTGAAAAAAAAAATCATGTTTCATAGTTTGTTATAAAATTTTGCAAACAGGTAATTTTTCTCCTTCATTGATGTGCGCTGATGAGGCGGCACTGGTGGGCACTGATAGGCACAGATGAGGTGGCACTGATGAGGACAGATAAGGCGGTACTGATGGGCACAGATAAGGCGGCACTGATGGACACTGATAAGATGGCCCTGATGGGTGGCACTGATGTGCACTGATATGTGTTACTGATAGGTACCACTGATAGATGGCACTGATGGGCACTGATAGGTGGCACTAATGGGCACTGGTAGGTGACACTGATGGGCACTGGTAGGTGACACTGATGGGCAGCACTGCTGATGAGGCACTGATAGGTGGCACTGTGGGCACTGATGGATGGCACCTTGGGCACTGGTAGGTGGTGCTGGTGGGCACGGGTAGGCGGCACTGTTGTGCACTGGTAGGTGGCACTGGCAGGTGGCACAGGTGGGCACAGATGAGCTGGCGACAGCTCTCCTTAATCGGGACCGATGTCCTTCTGACAGCTGCCGGTGCTATCAGCGCGAGGAGAAAAAATAGCCAATTACCGGCTCTGTTTACATCACATGATCAGCTGTCATTGGCTATCACGTGGTAACGTGGTAAGGGGTCAGGATCAACCCCTTACTCCGATCTGATTCCCTGATCACAGAGCGAGCCGCGCACGCCCTGCAGGGGGCGTGCAGGCCACTCAGACATGGGAGGACGTCTATTGCCTTACTCCCAGCAAAGTAGGTCCACACTGTGGCTGTCATTTGGCTATAGCGTGGATCTGCAGAAGTTCAACTAGTGGGTTTCTTGCTATACTCAATGCTTTCTCAAAGTGCTTGAAAAGAACATGAGTTTTCCCTGAGGACAACTTTATCTCCTTCTATTTCTTCTTCGCTATCCACCCCCCTCCAGATCTCTTTATTTCCCTGCTGGGTCCAAGAGAATGAAGAGCCCCATTAGAGAGCTAAGGTGGAATAAGTGATAGCCATGCCTAATACTAAGTTGCTGTCCACGTATGAAGTTTAAGGAGAGCTGGGAACTGGAGGTGGCAGGGGCCTCAGAGACTCGAAGGTTCAGAGCCTATTAAGTTGATATACTAAAACTGGATAGTGCAAGATCTGGTGCAGCTCTGCATAGAACCAATCAGCTTCCAATTTTTTTTTCAAAGCTTAATTGAACAAGCTGAAGTTAGAAGCTGATTGGCTACCATGCACAGCTGCATCAGATTTGTCACTCTCCTGATTTAGTAAATGAACCCCAATGTGTTTATTCTGCAGCACATGTAGAGTCTGGCGGAGGTGCCACTGATGGCGCTACTCCATTTTTTCTGTGCCCCTTTGGTACTGCACCCCCTTTGTCTAAACTTAAATACCTTACCATTGTAACCTTATATGGGGCTGCCATTGCTGCCTTTCTTTTAAAAATGCTAGTTACTTGGCCTTTATTCTGTCTTTCTGGTTTCAGTACTTTCTGATTCACTTACTAGGAATGAGTATATGCATCGAGCAATGCCGCGTACACACGAGCAGACTTTCCGGCAAACTTTTCAGGCGTACCGGAGTCCGTCATACAATTCGATCGTGTGTGGGCTCCAGCGGACTTTTTTTTCTAAAAAGTTTGCCGGACTTAGATTTGAAACATGTTTCAAATCTATCCGACGGACTCGAGTTCGGTCGAAAGGCCGCTCATCTGTATGCTAGTTCGGCGGACAAAAAGCCACGCTAGGGCAGCTATTGGCTACTGGCTATAACCTTCCTTGTTTTAGTCCGGTCGTACGTCATCACGTACAAATTCGTTGGACTTTGGTTGATTGTGTGTAGGCAAGTACGTTCATTCAAAAAGTCCGTCGTAAAGTCCGTCGAAAAGTCCGCCGGGCAAAAGTCTGCCGTAAAGTCCGCTCGTGTATACGCGGCATAAGTCATAAAAAAAGCCCTCATTTGCATGATTGTTCCAGGTCTGTAACTGAAAGTAAGGTAGGAAGAAGTGGAGTTTAGTAAAATAGAGATAAAAAACATCACAGGACCAGCGCTAAAAAACACAATGCATAAGCGCTTTTCAGCGAGAAACACGTTCACATGTTTTTTTATCTCTATTTTGCTACAATAAAGATTTTAAAGTGTCCTACTAGAATGTGCGGTCACCCACTTCTTCCATTAAAATTTCTTCAGTTGCAAGCTAGGCAGGCACCTCAATGTAAGGACTTTTGGAAGAGGTACTATGTGGACCGACCTGGAGCAGTGCTTTATTTTTGTAGGGTTAGAGGGAAGGTCAGTGTGATGATTAGTGTTAGGGTTACAGACAGGGTCAGTGTGAGGGTCAATGATAGAGTTACACCTTGAACGTGGACAGATTAAGATAGAATAGGGCTCTAGGCAAAGCAGAAGATTTGACTCTCCCCAACACTTTGATTGGCATCCATAAGGTTTCCAATATGTAAAGTGTAGCCATCCCGATTGATTTTTCTGTTGTAGATGATCTTTCCGGACATTCATTGCACCCTAGGTTTGTTCCTAGGATGCCTTACAAATATATGCCCCTGAGCTTGAGTTAGTTTGACGGTTAGCGTTATAGTTATGAGAAGAGTAATATTAGGATTGTAGCTACAGGAAAGGTTAGTGTATGGATTGAGGTTAGAGGTTGGCCTCGGGCCTCGGAGGTCTTAGGTTAGGGCTTCTCTCAGAGTCTCAGTGCCAGGACAGGTCTCTGTCTGAAAGTTGGGTTGGAGGGAGGGTCAGTGTGATGGTTAGTCTGATGTTTAGGGAGAGCTGGGAACTGGAGGTGGTTGGGGCCTCAGAGGTCTTAGGACTAGGACTTCAGGAACAGTACGCTGAAATCAACCAGTCCCAAACTACCAGTGTTGAAAGCTAATATATTGTACAAATGTTGGTTTGTGAAGGGGCATGTGTTCACGTAGGCATGTCAAGAGGCACAGTTGAAATCTACAGAAAAAAAAATGAACTTCAAGAAATGGCGAGGTATAGATTACAGAGTAATGATTGCATGTTGCATAGGAGACACCAATAGCTAAATTTAAAAAACTGAAGACTTTATGGATAGGGGAAGACCACCAGATCTGATTGAAAATAATGTTTTTTCAAGTGTGGTGACAGAGTGGTGGTAGAGCCGTGTCTCTACATCTCACTTTATGATTTATGTTTGTTCCCTGTGAGAAGCTATTCAAGCCAGAGATGCATTACCAGAAGGGTTAGAAATATAGGGTCACCCAGAAATTGAGTTATTAACGGCTGTCAGTGCTTGTAACTTAGGATCACAACTAGAGCTATAATTGAGACGACAAAGAAAATACATTTATCACCACATCTAATGCACTTTGTGGTTTGTGGTATAGGTCCAAATTTGTTTGGTATATTTGAAAACACAACCTTATTTTAAATGAAAGTGAAGATTTGCTGGACGCTGTTTTCAAACAGTTTGAACCCCCCCCCCCAAAAAAAAAAAACAGATTTGTATCTGGATCAGTGTCTCAGAATGTACTGAAGCCAGATGGTCTACATTACAACCAGACAACTGAATTTTATCGGAAGGAGAGGTCGTTTATTGCTGTCTGTGCCCACCCTTAAGGAGATTGACGCTCTATAGTTGCCCTGTTTACCATTAACGAATAATGAAAGTGAAAGTAAAGAAAATCCCCAAATTTTGGGTTGTCCCCAGCACAGTAATAGAGTTTTGGTGACCCTGGTGTACTTAAATTGCAGGGATTTCCTCTCACTTCCTGATTGGCTGAAAGGACAGGAAGTGAAGGGAAATCTCCAAAATGGGACACAGATAACGTAAAATGAGAGTCCCGGACAGCTGAGACTCTCATGCAACATCGCTGGATGGAGATGGGGCTCAGGTAAGGCGTTAACAAATGCGTTAGTATGGGCGTTAGACTCGCATTAATGAGCTTTAGTATGGGCGTTAGACTCACATTAATGAGCTTTAGTATGGGTGTTAGACTCTCATTAATGAGCTTTAGTATGGGCGTTAGACTCACATTTATGAGCTTTAGTATGGCCGTTAGACTCATATTAATGAGCTTTAGTATGGGCGTTAGACTGTCATTAATGAACTTTAGTATGGGCGTTAGACTCACATTAATGAGCTTTAGTATGGGCGTTAGACTCTCACTAATGAGCTTTAGTATGGGCGTTAGACTCTCACTAATGAGCTTTAGTATGGGCGTTAGACTGGCGTTTTAGAAGCTTTATTGACAAGTTAAAAATGCTCTCCAAACGCCCTATGGGCAGTTTTGAAGCATTTGATGAGCGTTAAGGTGCGTTAAAACAGCTCCACAAACTCCTATTCCATTACAGGAAATAAACAAATCTTAATGCCCTGCAACCGCACGGCAACTGCCTGCCAGAAGCATTACCATAGACTTGATAGGAAGGCTTCAAACACGTTGATAGGCTTCAAAGACCTCCTGACCCGACATGAGGCTTCAGTTTTGAAGTGACGCAACACTAACTCTTCATAGTTTGATAGTGTGAACAGCACTGTGTGCTGTCCATTGTATTGGATTGGATCCAATAAAAATTGGATGTTTGTTCGAAGGTTGTTGGCTCAAACTTGTCTTGCATACACACGGTCACACAAATGTTGGCCAGCAATTCCGAGCATGGGAATGCGGTGAAGTACAAGACGTACAACGAGCCGAGAAAAAGGAAGTTAAATAGCCAGTGCGGCGCCTTCTGCTCGATTCTGAGCATGCGTGAACTTTTGTGCGACGGACTTGTGTACACGCGATCGGACTTTCCGACAACAAAGTTAGCAAACATTTGTTGGCAGAAAGTCAAACAACAAATCTTCGATGGAGCATACACACGGTCGGACTTTCCGACAACAAGCTCACATCCAACATTTCCCATCGGAAAATCCGACCGTGTGTACGCGGCATAAGACTGCATTCACACGTCAGCGTTTTGAATCACGGGCAGATTTGCCGCGATTCTGCCCAGGATTTGAAAATGCCGGCAGACCCCCACCGCGATTTTAGGTATCATTCAAATGAATGTCATCTCAAATGCGAGTCCCGCGATTTGTCATTCACCCATCGGCACTTTCAAATCGTGGGCAGAATCGCGGCAAATCTGCCTGCGATTCAAAACGCTGAAGTGTGAATGCAGCCTAAGGGAGCAGAAGGTGGAAGGTGGGGCTCAAGCCCAGATGTGAGCTTTAAAGGTTAAGACTACTTTGGTCTTAAAGAGAATGTATAGTATTTACAATTTTTTTTTAGATACTATATATATATATCTACTGTACATCAAAGACTTCTGTGATCTCTACAACAACGTTTGGACTGATCATGTGACCAAACCAGTTCGGCCCCATGACCAACCAGTGCTCTCCACATCTTAACCCACCCAACCAGTTCCTAGTACCTGAAATCACATTCGATTCGCAGCTTTGTGCAATGCAAAAGATCCCAACAGTGCATTAGCTCTACCTCTAACTCAGGCAGGTTTGTTAACAGTATTTTAAAAATGCATTTATTTAGATGAAAATGTGTTTTTATGTTTGGCTAGAATTCTGAGTTAATGAGTTTCTTTTTCCCTTTTATGTGATTGACATCCCAGTTCGAGCTTTAATAAAGTATCAGTGTATAATGACAATGTACGACATAAGCCGCAGACAGGATCACAGAGGACATAAAGGACAGAACCAAATCAGCATAACAAAGCAATGACCGTACCCTGTCTGTGTATAATGAGATGAGACCGTGTAAGTCCAGATCAGAATGTATTATTAAATTTCAACCAGCCAAGTCATGTAAATCTAGATCTAGGCCATCTAGTCCGCGTGACATATACTTAAATAGAAACTGTAATGATTTTGGTCAATTTAATTTGAAGTACATTTAACACTTCAGACTATAACACTCTGATATATCTTGTGGGTATCTTGTGGGCTGTACATTATCTTATGTGTTGCATACTCTGAACTGCTGCACTCTATGGGGTTGATTTACTAAAGATGGAGCACTCAGAATCTGGTGCAGCCGTGCATGGTAGCCAATCAGCTTCTAAGTTCAGCTTCTTCAATTAAGCTTTGACGATAAAACCTGGAAGTTGATTGGTTTCTTTGTAGTGCTGCACCAGATTTTGCACACTCCAGTTTTGGTAAATCTCCCCCTATATGTTGCACTGTACATTATATTCTATAGGCAACTCTAATCGTTATGTTGTGCTCAATGCTTTATACGCAAAGACCAGTGCACTCTGCATTCTGTGTTATACCCCATTCCATACCCCAGAGTGCTGAATGCTTTACAGTGCGTTATAAATTCTTTCCACTGCACTCTCTTTACTGGGTTAGGCTGGGTTCACACTATTGCAAATTGGATGCAGGTTTCCCCACTTTCTCCCCAATTCTCATGTCGGGAGATTGTGACCAGCTCTCATTGGAGCCGGTTCACACATCCCTGGAGCAAATTGCACAGGAGTCCTGTGTGTCTTTTGGTCCGTTTTCAGGTCCGAATGCAGCCAAAAATTCAGACCGAAATTGGACCTGAAACGATGAACAGACCTGCTCCGTACTGCAGGGTGAACCCAGCCTTATACCTGGCCTATGCCAGGGCACTGAACTCAAGACACTATTTTATACATACCTTACTCCAGACCTTTGTGATCTGTACACTGCTTTATATATTTTTTACCCCAGACTTCTGCAATCTGTACACTGGATAATACATCCATTACCACTGACTGCCCACTTTGGAGACAGTGTTATACATTGCATATCCTGCACTTCAGAGATGGATTACAAAAAAATGGGCTCTAGGCAAACTTAGAGCTTCAGGACCCCTCCTCTTAAAGCTACTGTCTCCTAATGCCCTGTACACACGGGCGGACTTTTCGGCAACAAAGGTCCGACAGTCTTTCCGACGGACTTTCTAACGAACGGACTTGCCTACACACAATCACACCAAAGTCCGACGGATTTGTACGTGATGATGTACGACTGGACTAAAATAAGGAAGTTCATAGCCAGCAGCCAATAGCTGCCCTAGCATCGGTTTTCGTCCGTCGGACTAGCATATAGACGAGCGGATTTTTCGACCGGACTCAAGTCTTTCGGACAAATTTGTTCCAAATCTAAAGTCCGTCAGACTTTTGACCGAAAAAGTCCGCTGCAGGTCCGATGGAGCCCACACATGGTCGGACTGTCCGCCAGATTCGGTTCGTCGGACCAGTTCGGTCGAAAAGTCCGACCGTGTGTACGCGGCATAAGCGTAACCTGTTCACATATTCCAATAACATAAGTACAATTCCACACCAATTGTTTCATCTCAAGACCCCTTGCTACTTTTTTCTCTGATGGGCTGTAAACTATAATCACCTCTGAAATACCCTATATCTGTGTACCCTAATAGATTGTATGCTTCTCCACTTTTTGTGACCTCCCTTCTACTCTAATGCCCCATACACACAATCGGACTTTCCGACAACAAAACCATGGATTTTTGTTCGAAGGTTGTTGGCTCCAACTTGTCTTGCATACACACATAGTCACACAAATGTTGGCCAACAATTACGAATGTAGTGACGTACAAGACGTACAGCGAAGTGATAAAAAGGAATTTCAATAGTCATGTGATATCTCCATTACGAACGCTACTTTTACAAGGCCAAGCGCTTCCGGCTCGTACTTGATTCCGAGCATGCGTGGAATTTTATGCAACGGACTTGTGTACACACGATCGGAAAGTCCGACAACAAAGTTTTGTTGGCAGAAAATTTGAGAACCTGCTCTCGAACATTTGTTGGCGGAAAGTCCAACAGCAAATGTTCGATGGAGCATACACACGGTCGGACTTTCAGCCAATAAGCTCACATCCAACATTTCCCGCCGGAAAATCTGACCGTGTGTAGGCGGCATAACACACTGTAACACTTTTATACCTTTTATTGTCACACTCTAACAAACAGCAGTGTGACCTCACTATTTTCCTTTGCAATCACTTCTTCAGCCTGTTGGAGTTAGGTAATGACAGTAATGCCGTGTACACACGGTCGGACTTTTGAGCAACAAAGTCCGACGGACTTCCGACGGACTTGCCTACACACGATCACATCAAAGCCCGACGGATTTGTACGTGATGATGTACGACCGGACTAAAATAAGAAAGTTGATAGCCAGTAGGCAATAGCTGCCCTAGCGTCGGTTTTGGTCCGTCGGACTAGCATACAGACGAGCGAAGTTTTAGACCGGACTCGAGTCCGTCGGACAAATTTGAAACATGTTCCAAATCTAAAGTCCGTCTGATTTTCACACGAAAGAGTCCGCTGCAGGTCCGATGGGGCCCACACACGGTCGGATTGTCCGCCGGATTCGGTCCGTCAGACCAGTCCGGTCGAAAAGTCCGCCCGTGTGTACACGACATAAGTGGTAATTGTAGAGCAGAATAATACATTGTAGCTGCACTGCTGGTCATTGCACTGTGTTGTACATTCCATACCCTGGAACTGAACACACTGTACACAGTGTTTTATGTTACATACCCCAGTCCACAGCATTCTGTACACTGTGCTATGCATTACATACCCCAGACTACAGCCCTCTGTACATTGCCCTTGGGGTTATTCTCAGGTTGGGAATCCCCTGATAGCAGCCTGAATACAGTATTGAGCTATTATGCTCTTGGTCTTAGTTATTATTGTTCAACAGTTTCACTTGACATATATGCATTATTATTGCTCATTACTTTTCCACAGAAACCTCACAGTAAAGACAATTTTTGTGTTTTACCATAACGTGTGTGTTTCTCATTGGTCCTTGCACTTACACTATTGCCAGGTGTGCCGGAGGGGGCTGAGACTGTTACTGGGGTTGAGAGGCAGATTAACAGACTGAGCAAACTTAACCACTTCAGCCCGAGACCATTTGGCTGCTCAAAGACCAGAACGCTTTTTGTGATTCGGCACTGCGTCGCTTTAACTGACAATTGTGCGGGCGTGCGGTGCTGTACCCAAATAAAATTGATGTCCTTTTTTTCCCACAAATAGAGCTTTCTTTTGGTGGTATTTGATTGCCTCTGCGGTTTTTATTATTTGTGCTATAAACAAAAAAAAGCTTTAATTTCGAAAAAAACGCAATATTTTTTACTTTTTGATATGATAAATACCCCCAAAAATATATAAAAAAACTGTTTTTTTTTCCACATTTTAGGCCAATATGTATTCTTCTACATATTTTTGGTAAAAAAAAAAATCGCAATAAGTGTAAAGTGATTGGTTTGCGCAAAATTCATGTCTACAAAATAGGGGATAGTTTTATGGCATTTTTATGTATTTTTTATTAGTAATGGCGGCGATCTGCGATTTTTATCGGGACTGCGACATTTTGGCAGACACATCGGACATTTTTGACACATTTTTGGGACCATTGTCATTTATACAGCGATCAGTGTGATTAAAAATGCATTGATTACTGTGTAAATGACACTGGCAGTGAAGGGGTTAACCACTAGGGGGCAGTGAAGGAGTTAAGTGTGTCCTAGGGAGTGATTCTAACTGTGAGGGGGCTGGGCTTCAACACACAGGACAGTGATCACTGCTCTCGATGACAGAGAGCAGTAGATCAGTGTCCTGTCACTAGGCAGAACGGGAAATGGGGTTTAGAACAGGAAAATCTGGATGCCGCACACCGGATAAAGTTGAAAAATCTTCTTTATTATAAAGATTGGATCATCAAAAATACAGGACAATCAGGCAGATCGTACAGACACGCGTTTCGCACTGTAATTTGAGTGCTTACTCATAGCTCATTACTCATTACATAAGCATCTCCCCGTTCTTCCTCTCCGTGACACGATCGCGGGCACCCGGTGGACATTGAGTCCGTGGGACCCACGGTCACGGAGACCGCGGCGGCGCACACATGCTCGCGGCACCGCTTCTTAAAGGGGACGTACCTGTGCGCCCTTTTGCCTGCCAGTGCCATTCTGCCAACGTACATCGGCGTGCGCTGGTCGGCAAGCGGTTAAGCGGCTCCTATGGGAGTAGTGCTACAGTTGTTTTTTTTGGACTTTTCAATGATCGGTGGAGCAGTTGGTGATTGCTTTTGGCTGTTCTGTGTTTCACAGGCTGCAGGTTTGAGGTTTCCCCTGGTATTCTAGGGGATTCTATAATTATAGTGGGCTGGATAGACAAATATACAATCTGTATAGTTATGGGACTTCAGACAATCCTTAGGGAGGTGGCTGAAGAGCATATAAATAGTCCAAGGCCTGGAGCAGCCTTGTTGTAAGCCCTGGGTCTAAGTCCTGGGTCTCATCCTGTGGAAGAAGTCCCAAGCCTGAGGGGCTCTGAACAGATTGCTGGAGTTTTCTGCATATTCTTCTAACTTCCAGCTATTTCCAAAATCATTTTCTGAAGCTAAATGAGGAATTTTACCTAAGGACCTGGTCTAGAGAGCTCACTGAAGAGTGCCTGATGGAAGTTCTAAGCATTTTGCCTAAAAGGTGGATTTTCATTTTCTAGTCATATTTCATCAATGTGGCCCTGCAAAGTAAAATTCAAGTTTTTTTTTGCCTTACTCCTTTGTGAATTGCTGGGGTTATTTGAGGACTGGAGTCCGGGGAAATACATTGCACATGAAGATATACACTTTATCCCCCTAGGTGAAACCAACTAGTGGAGAAGAATTTTGACAAAATCGCCCGCAAACTTACAAAATCCGTAACTCACGATATAACCTTCTGGACTGACTCCTGGCAGCTAAATGAATATGGTACCATCAGTACAGCGTGAATTTTTAATGTTAACATTTAAACATTTCTTTGGTCTGCTACACGTTTAAAGGCCACTTTTTAAATTAAATCGTCTTCCACAGCTGGATGCAAGTTATATTTTCTCCTTCTTCTTTTTTACTTTTAGTTATTTCTAGAATCATCTCTTTCTATAGAGACACATGTCCAGACACTCAACTGAAAGTCGTTGTCAATTTTAACACATCCCCCCTACCTGACATTTCTTTATCCTTCACCTTCACTTATCACAATAAATAAACTAGAATAACTGGAATCAAGAAGAGGATAAGTATGGGGTAGTTTGCACTCAGGTGGAATAACAATGCTCGGAGGAGAGTGGAACGTTGGAAGGGTAAATGAGCTGGAACAGGTTGTCCTGTAATGAACATCATAGAGCAGATAATCAGTGTGGTAGGGTTGTCTTGCAATGAGCATCATAAGCCAGATTGTCAGGGCAATATGGCTGTTCTGTAATGAACATCTTAAAGTGGTTGTAAACCCTTTAAAACCACTTTTTACTACAGGCAAGCCTATAATTAGGCTTACCTGTAGCTACACTGGATATCTCCTAAACCTGCACGGTTAAGCATGTCGGCACATGCACACTTAAGCAAACTGAAGCAACGGCACGTACGTGCCGCTGCTTTAGTTAGACTGTGCTGTTACTGGTGGCTCCAGTGACGTCATAGCAGCTCTGGCCAATCACAGCACCGGAACCGCGATACCCAGAAGTAACCCCCGGGAGCGATGTTGGCCGCCGGAGCGGTGAACGAGAACCGCTGCGGGGGGCTTCGATCTCAGGTAAGTAATTCATAATGGGCTAGTATGCCATGCATACAGGTTGTCCTGTAATGGACATCATAGACCAGATAGTCAACGCAATAAGGTTGTCCTGTAATGAACATCATAAGACAGATATCAATGTAGTAGAACTGCCCTGTAATTAACATCATATGGCAAATAGTCAAAGTAGGGCTGCCCTGTAATGGACATCATAGGCCAGATAGTTAATGCAATAGGGTTGTCCTGTAATGAACATTGTAGGCTAACAACCTACTGCATTGACTAGCAAATACCTTTTCATGAATAATAGGCGGAGAAAAATCTGCCTATCCTCACGTGTCATCAGAATTCCAGGACCCACCTCACTCAGAAGTGACAGTGGAACATGTGCTGTACTTAGTCCTTTATTTAGGATATGCCTACTTTATCGAGACCCCCTCCCGATTGAAGGATCAAGTTACAGAGTGCTAAACCCAATCATTCTGAAAGGTGTTAGTGGTGCTCATGATGTACAGTATCTCACAAAAGTGAGTACACCCCTCACATTTTGTAAATATTTTCTTCTATCTTTTATGTGACAAAACTGAAGAAATGACATTTTACTACAATGTAAAATAGTGAGTGTACAGCTTGTATAACAGTGTAAATTTGCTGTCCCCTAAAAATAACTTAACACACAGCCATTAATGTCTAAACCGCTGGCAACAAAAGTGAGTTCAACCTTAAGTGAAAATGTCCAAATTGGGCCCAATTTGCCATTTTCCCTCCCCGGTGTCATGTGACTGGTTAGTGGTACAAGGTCTCAGGTGTTAACGGGGAGCAGGTGTGTTAAATTTGGTGTTATCACTCTCACTCTCTCATACTGGTCACTGGAAGTTCAACATGGCACCTCATAGCAAAGAACTCTCTGAGGATCTGGAAAAAAGAATTGTTGCTCTACATAAAGATGGCCTAGGCTATAAGAAGATTGTCAAGACCCTGAAACTGAGCTGCAGCACGGTGGTCAAGACCATACAGCGGTTTAACAGGACAGGCTCCACTCAGAACAGGCCTCGCCATGGTCGACCAAAGAAGTTGAGTGCACGTGCTCTGCGTCATATCCAGAGGTTGTCTTTGGGAAATAGACGTATGAGTGCTGCCATCATTGCTGCAGAGGTTGAAGGGGTGGGAGGTCAGTCTGTCAGTGCTCAGACCATACGCCGCACACTGTGTCAGATTGGTCTGCATGGCTGTTGTCCCAGAAGGAAGCCTCTTCTAAAGATGATGCACAAGAAAGCCCGCAAAAAGTTTGCTGAAGACAAGCAGAATAAGTACATGGATTACTGGAACCATGTCCTGTGGTCTGATGAGACCAAGATAAACTTATTTGGTTCAGATGGTGTCAAGCGTGTGTGGTGGCAACCAGGTGAGGAGTACAAAGACAAGTGTGTCTTGTCTACAGTCAAGCATGGTGGTGGGAGTGTCATGGTCTGGGGCTGCATGAGTGCTGCCGACACTGGGGAGCTACAGTTCATTGAGGGAACCATGAATGCCAACATGTACTGTGACATACTGAAGCAGAGCATGATCCCCTCCCTTCAGAGACTGGGCTGCAGGGCAGTATTCCAACATGATAACGACTCCAAACACACCTCCAAGATGACCACTACCTTGCTAAAGAAGCTGAGGGTAAAGGTGATGGACAGGGCCCCACTCACAATTCATTTTCTACAAATAGAAAAATCTCCCTTTGTGCTAATGAGTTCCTCCCAGTGGTTTAAGGAGATCTCAATTATTACGTTATTGTATGGTTTTTGGCCATCCTGACCTAACTGAAAGGTGCCAAGTCCTTTTTAACAAATAAAGTTCTTTCTCACAGCTGTGCCAGATTTTTCATTTCAAAGAGCTGAGGCCAATTAGCTGCATATGCCACACATTATTTTAACACAAAAAGAAATGCTTTATTTAATTAAGCATAATGTATTATCCCAACCCTACACTGTTCGAATCTTTGTCACTTTAGTATTCCAGTTCTTTTTTTTTGTCATGAAGTTCAGTTCTAGTCTAATTAATAAACAGCGGGTACGTTTAAAATGCTAAGATGCACGCGGCACACAACCTGGAAGCTAATAGAGAATACATGAGTAGCAGTGTCTATTGCAGTAATTTGTAGCTTTTAGAGGGATGCCACATGTATGTTATATGCAAAGTTACAGTGATACAAACAGGACCAATAGAACTATGTATAAAATGTCCATACCTCTCTCTTTCTCTCTCTGTGTATAGGTAAATATACTTCTAAAAGTGCTATTGACATGAAATTTTCACCACGGTAACAACCCATGCAATACACGCAAAGAAACCAAAACAAATACGTTCAGAAATGAAGTTATGTGTAATAAAATGGAATGACACAGGGAAAAAAGTATTGAACATATGAAGAAATGGAGGTGCAAAAAGGCATGGAAGCCCAAGACACCAGCTAAAATCTATCAGAAATTAGAAAGCAATTCTGCCCCTTGTCAGTGCAAATTAATATCAGGTGGTTCAGTACCAACTGATGGCCTATAAAAAGGTGTCTCACTACCAAGGTGTCACACAAAAACATCTCATGATGAGTAAATGCAAAGAGCTCTCTCAACACCTTCGCAACCTTATTGTTGCAAAAAAATACTGATGACATTGGCTACAGAAGGATTTCTAAACTTCTGAATGTTCTAATGAGTACTGTTGGAGCCATAATCCAGAAGAATGATCAGGTGCTCCTCACAAGATTTCTGACAGAGGAGTGAAAAAATTTATCATAAGAGTTGTCCAAGAGCCAAGGACCACTTGTGGACAGCTTCAGAAAGACCTGGGAACTGGAGGCATGACCTGTATGCACACTCACCATGCAAGACTCCGTGGCTGAAGAAAAAACGCGTTGAAGCTTGCTGAAAGTTTGCTGCACAACATTTGGACAAGCCTGTGAAATACTGGGAGAATATAGTCTGGTCAGATGAGACCAAAATTGAACTCTTTGGATGCCATAATACACACGATGTTTGGAGGTCAAATTGTGCTGCGCATTAACCCAAAAACACCCCCATACCAACAGTGAAGCTTGTAGGTGGGAACATCATGATGTGGGGCTGTTTTTCAGCATACAGTACTGGCAAACTTCATATCATTGAATGAAGGATGAATGGAAAAATGTACCAAGACATTCTTGATAAAAATCTGCTTCCATCTACCAGGATGATGAAGATGAAACGAGGGTGGACATTTCAGACAATTAAGACAATGATCCCAAACACAAAGCCAAGGAAACTCTCAATTAGGTTTCAAAGAAAGAAAATAAAGCTGCTAGAATGTCCCAGCCAATCACCTGACTTGAATCCAATAGAAAATCTATGGAAAGAAACTAAGATCAGAGTTAATAGAGGAGGCCCATGGAACCTTCAAGATTTGAAGAATGTTTGTGTGGAAGAATGGGCCAAAATCACACCCGAGCAATGCATGGGACTAGTTTCTCTATACAGGAGGTATCTTAAAGCTGTCATTACCAACAAAGGATTTTGTACAAATTATTAAATACATTTCAGTAATGCCCCGTACACACGGTCGGACTTTGTTCGGACATTCCGACGACAAAATCCTAGGATTTTTTCCGACGGATGTTGGCTCAAACTTGTCTTGCATACACACGGTCACACAAAGTTGTCGGAAAATCCGATCGTTCTAAACGCGGTGACGTAAAACACGTACGTCGGGACTATAAACGGGGCAGTGGCCAATAGCTTTCATCTCTTAATTTATTCTGAGCATGCGTGGCACTTTGTCCGTCGGATTTGTGTACACACGATCGGAATTTCCGACAACGGATTTTGTTGTCGGAAAATTTTATCTCCTGCTCTCCAACTTTGTGTGTCGGAAAATCCGATGGAAAATGTCCGATGGAGCCTACACACGGTCGGAATTTCCGACAACACGCTCCGATCGGACATTTTCCATCGGAAAATCCGACCGTGTGTACGGGGCATTAGTGTGTTCAATACTTTTTCACTGTGTCATTCTATTTTATTACACATAACTTCATTTCTGAACTTATTTGTTTTGATTTCTTTGTATGTATGGATCGCATGGGTTGTTACCGACGTGGTTAAAAGTTTATCTAGAAAAATGGTGACATGTTCAATACTTATTTTACCCGCTGTATATTAGCAGGGATTTTCTGAGACTTAAAAGTTGTTTTAAGGGCTTGCAACTTGTGGCAATTATAGCTGCTTTAAAACAGTCCTTATTTTTGAACAGTGTATCTCTGTATGGCTCAAGGCTGAAAAAAACCTCTCCTATGGGAAAATGCAGTTAAACCATAGGAGGGCTCGTAAATTTAGTGAAAACTGCTTTCCCCTTTTGAAAGCCCCAAATGAACAATTGCCAGTAATGAAGCTGGGAAAGCAAAGTAAAGGCAACTGATTGTCACACAAACCTGCCAGAACATACCAATGAGCCTGCCCGTCTGCTCACCATACAGCGTACAACTCTCTATATTCACAGCCCGTCCCCATCCTATGTGGGTCAGACACTAATTACAGTGTTGGAGGAGTCCAGAAAGTACATTACACATTGTCCCAGGGAGTGATTACTGCCCCGGCCAATCACACATATCGTATAAACAGCGATTTGCTTCCAGTCTGTTTCTTCTGCTTCATAACAATGACAGTTTAATTAATAATGGATAAAAAGGAGTAAAAGAAAAAAAAAAATAAACGCTGGCCACGACGGAAAACATTTCGATAAATATTTATAAGAGGCTGAGTTTTTTTCTCATGCTGTCTTCATTCTAATATTTCAGCCTTTTTATACAAATACTATGGGTGAATTCACGAGGGCTTTTCATTGGTGGGACTCTAGTCATTTCTTCTTTGCCCCCTTCCTCTCCCACACTCCCTCTCTGTGAACTCTGCAAGACTGTGATCCATTGTTGACATAGGTGTGCGCAGCCTATTGCATTAGGGTATGCAGCCCAAAGCTTCAACACATATGCGTTTGACATATTTACTGGCCTCTTCCCCACTCTCCATCCTGAAACAATGGGAGAAAGGGGGAGCAAGGGAGCAAATGGGGGACCCGGGAAATAAAAAGGGACGCACTAATCATAGCGTGCCCAAATATTATCTTCAGTGTCACAATCAGAATCCAATGGGTACAAAGTTTCAAGCTATTGATAAGTTTGTTCCGCACTGGAGGGGCGAGTCGCTCAAGAGGGGTGTATCCAGGCTTGAAACGTTTTGGATACACCAATTAAAATGCTATATGCCCTATGGCCTCAATGTAGATTGGGACATAAATGCATTTATTAATCAATCCTAAATATTCTGTTTGGTTTTCTCTTTTCCCCCTTTTTTTGGCATTATAGGCATTTATAGGCATTTACTTACACTTCATGCCGTTTGGTTGATTTGACTTTTACCTTTCATCCATCATTATACATAGTGGAGTCTCCTTTCTTGGAGGAGAGTTGATTTGTTATGTATAGAATCAGCGTGTATTTGAGAGAATATTCATACAATATATTTTTTTATCTATATATGTTTATGAAATGTACAAGCTGTTGTCGCTATTTGAAGTTCTACCTCCGGTTTTTGGGGTTAATAACTGTACTGACCTTTAATCTTATAACTGTCCATTTACTTCTTATTATTTTTATCTATTTTTTATTTCCCAATCAGCATTAAAGTCCTTTTGAGGCTTGCATCGCATATGCGTTCCAAGACCTCTTACCCTTTCACTTCCTGCTTCCGTCAGCGCGTTCTGAGTAATCACCAATGGTTGTTCGCGCTGCCGTCGCATGCTCACTCGCACTGACTGGTTCGCCGGACAAATGGGCGGTGACTGGTCTTTTGACAGGCCGTCATTGTACTATCGGATGACCTCCCCCTGGTGGCTCTGATTGGCCCATTGGCCTGCCCATTAGTTGTTCACGTTTTCTACACGTCACCATTTACGTCTGGTAGACGGATAGGAACGTTCCTTATAGGCTTACAAGATCGAGGCTTGGTTTATCCATCCATCTCCATCTCTGTGAAGTCAGGCTTCACATGGCGAAAACAGGTGTTTTAGGTTTGTTATCATATTTTTTTATATATATTAGCATATCAGTGGCAAGCAGGCATATACCCCAGTTGAAGTCTATGCGGACGAAACGCGTCGAGTTTGATATGCTTGCTGAGCCACCATTTACCTAAGCGCTTTTTTACTTTGTCAGTCTGTATCTGGTCCCTGTTTATTTGGGAGTCAGATATCTTTTAGAATTTTATTAAAATCTTTTCTATGCGGATTCACACCATGTGGAGGCATTTTTTTCGTTTTCCCTTTTGAGAGATATATCCCCTATATGAGGAACCAAGACCGGGGTTTACAAATCTCCACATAGCTGTATAACCATGGATGTCCCAAGTCTGCGAACTTCTGATTTGGACGGTTGGTGAGTAATTACCACAAACTTCCATCGATTCCGGATACAGCTTTGCATCCATCCTCTCTGGGACAAACATCCCTACGGGATCCTGATAAAAGCTTGTCTGACTCACAGCCTTTGGCTTGTGAGTCCACCTGTTCCGGTAAGGGTATTTCAACCTTTCCATATATAAATTAGATACCCTTGTTCCATGTCACCTCAAGGTCCATCTCAGCCTCGGTATACTGATGAGTTTTCTTCCACATGCACACTGAAGGCATTGAAGTTGGTTTTACATCAACATTTGATATATGCCCATAAGAACATTTTGGACACTTTAAATTCCATCTATTTGTGGTGAACTGATTACATTCATTGTTTTAGTTGGAGATAGCATCCACTGTAGTTACACGATTTCAGTTATTGTCCTACATGAATGCATATTCTATGAAGGCATTATTTATGTTGCCACTAATTTTACGTATTTCCCTTAAGGGTGGGGTATATCACGTTATATCCCTTATATATTTTTTTTTTTTTTTCATTTTGACACCCTAATTGATACATCAGTGTATCACACCCAGTCACTTGTCTATTCACAATTATTGCTTTATGTCTAACATAGGTTGATACCTTACCAATACACACATATATACTTAGTTATATTCTTTATACTCACATTTTTCACACTCATTTATTTGAGTTTTTTTCACTAAATCTTTATTGTGCAGTAGACCTCCAGACTCTCATTCTGGTAGGTTCGCCCAATAACGGACATCACGTTTTTAGCGCCACATTTTTTTGCATGTGATCCATTGTTGCCATAGCTGTGCGCAGCCTATTGCATTAGGGTATGCAGCCCAAAGCTCCAACACATATGCGTTTGACATATTTACCGGCCTCTTCCCCACTCTCCATCCTGAACCAATGGGAGAAAGGGGGAGCAAGGGAGCAAATGGGGGACCCGGGCAACAGAAGGAAGAGGAACAGGGAAAGGAGGGGTGGCATATACAGCTGTCCTCATACGTTTACATACCCTGGCAGAATTTATGATTACTTGGCCATTTTTCAGAGAATATGAATAACACAAAAGAATTTCTTGCACTCATGGTTAGTTAGTGTTTGGCTGAGGCCATTTATTATCAATCAACTGTGTTTACTCTTTTTAAATCATAATCACAACAGAAACTACCCAAATGACCATGATCAAAAGTTCACATACCCTGGTGATTTTGGCCTGATAACACAAGTTGACACAAAGGTGTTTGAATGGCTATTAAGGGTCGGTTCACACTGGGGCAACACGACTTCAGCGCGACTTTGCACGGCGACTTCAACGCGGCTTCGACGCGACTTCAGCGCGACTTTAGCAAAATACAAGGCGACTTGAAGTCGCCTCCATGACAGGCGACTTCGGCTGTGGCCAATCACAGGACAATCAGCTCTCTGGGAGGGAGGGGTTTTCCCTGCAAAGTCGCTTGACTTTACAGAGAGATCCGACTTGGAGGCGACTTCCATTGATTTCTATGGTACAGGTCGCCTACCAAGTCGGATCAAAGTAGTACAGGGAGTACGCTCTGAAGTCGGAGCGACTTCAGTAGTGTCTATTAAGATGCTCCCGTTCACTCCCATTGAATCTATTTCTGGGGCGACTTGGGGCGACTTGAGGGCGTACAAGTCGGATCCCAAGTCGCCCCAGTGTGAACCGACCCTAAAGGTAACCATCCTCACCTGTGATATGTTTGCTTGTAATTTGTGTGTGTTTATAAAAGGTAAATAAGTTTCTGGACTCCTGACAGACCCTTGCATCTTTCATCCAGTGCTGCACTGACGTTTCTGGATTCTGAGTCATGGGGAAAGCAAAAGAATTGTCAAAGGATCTGCGTGAAAAGGTAGTTGAACCAGGCCATACGTTCGATTTCAGAATGCACATGCATATTATAAGTATTATAAGTATATGAGGGGGACTCTGTTGGGGACCTCCGGGTAAGGGGGGACTCTGATGAGGACCCTGATCCTGAAGTAAGGGGGAAGGGTAATATTCCCCACGCACACAGTCAAGAAACTGGCTGTTCCATAATGCTGAGTGCTGTAATGACCATAGGCTGGAAACCATAGATGATCAAAGTAAAGAAAATGTCATCAGCAAACCAAGGATTCCTCGAAAGGGTCCAAAGCTTTATTTACATGGTCACATGATAAATGTACAGCAACGTTTCAGAGCCACGCAGGGATACTTCGTCAGGCAAGTGGCTCAGAAAGGTTGCTGTGTGTTTATCATGTGACCACGAAAATAAAGCTTTGGACCCCTTCAAGGAATCCTTGGTGGTGCTGATGACATTTTCTTCACTTTGATGTAAGGGGGGACGGATTCATTTCTACAACTGATTTTATTGGCCTACAGATATTTGTAAAATATACAATGTGGCCCCTGTAATAATACGTTTGGAGACCCCTGATCTAATCTTGGGTTTTTAGATGATATTATCCATGGTGAACCTGCCAGCTGCTTCATAGACTGGATCTGAGTTTGTATGCTGACATTTGTTTGCTCGGTAGCTTCCCAACCAAAGGAAGCATAATGTTTCTATCACCTGCTTGTTTTACAAATTTGGAAACATTTATTGCTCCATCTCTAAGATTCAACTTCAAAAGGGAATCATTCCCACTTGCCAAAAATCAGGCAGAATAACAGCTGTCATAATATTGCCTCACAATAGTCAGAAACTTGCAGTATGAAAGATGAATCTTTTCAGACACGCTTTTGTCTCCCCAACTGATCTCCATCATACACACGGAATTGTTTCAAGGTTTTGTAAGAAATCAAAGCTGTCCAAAAACTCTTTTTGTAAAAACTTAAAGCAAAGCTGTAATTTTCTTATATTCAGAGAAGCAATTTTAGAGCACAGGCTTTAGAACATTTAGAGCTTACACGAGACAATGGTCACTATCCCCACCTCACCCGACAGTGCTAGGGACTGGTGATTGGCTGGCTATGCATTGAGCCATGCATTGTGGGAAACAGTGAAGGAAGTCCTGTGTTCCACCATATTTTGCAGTACGGGGGCTCCCTTAGAGCAGGTAAAAAGGACTCTGTGCCGTGATATTGGTCCAGTGTATGAGGTACCGATTGCTAGGGAGGAGGTTAAGCTCAAAAACTCCCTCACTACTAGAGCTCTCTGTCATCCCTGCAAAGTCACTTATCCGCCGGGTGGCAGGTGCTGTTCATGGACAGCAGGCCTGGGACAAGGGGTTGGCAGGAGGGGTGGCTGCCCTGGGCACTGTGGTATCATGTGAGGTGGGGGGCCACCATGAGGAGTTTGGGGGCAGGGTATTTGTTTTGGGTAGGGGAATTTGGGGGGCAGCAGGGGGTAATAGTTGTTGGGGGAGGGGTGTGCTAGGAAAGGTGATTTGGGGGGATTTGCGTTGGGAGGGGGGAAGGGGCAAGAGGTTTTGTGCTAGGGGGGGGCATTTGGAGTGTTTTTACTAGAAGTGATAATATGGTAGAGGGGAAGGTGATTGGTGCTAGGAGGGATGATCAGAGCGTATTTTTTGGGGGGTTGTACCAGTAGGGATGATCAGAGCATATTTTTTGGGGGCTGCGCCAGTAGGGTGACCAGAGCGTATTTTTGCTAGGAGGGGCAATGTGGGGGATTTGGAGTGGGAGGTGAGGATGTGTATTTTGAAACTTGAGGGGTAGAGGAATTGTGCTAGGAGAAATGATTTTTGTTTTGGGGGGGCGCAAAGTTTTGTGCTGTGAGGGGGGATTTCAGCAGGGTGTGGATTTGTCCTGTGTGGAGGGGGAATTTATTCTTACGGGGTAAGCATGCTGACACATAATGGTCATACAGTTTGGGGGGGGGGGTTGCAGTTTGGCATGTTTGTCCTGGAGTCCAGATGACCTTGTCCCAGCACTGATGGACAGTACAAACTGTAAAAAATGGAGCCTGGCTTCCCCTGTAAGTCTTTAGGCAGCTTACATTGGAAAATCCCACCAGCTGCCCGTCCTATCAAGATTTTGGGTTGTTAGAACGCTAGGTGGTCCTGCTCCACCTCCCCTCCAGTGGTGAGGGACTCTAATGGTGACTAGCATCCTAACAACCAATTAAGTATTTGCACAGGCCCCGCATCAGAGAAGGAGGCTGTAACTTCCTCCTGCTGTCCAGACTTGCTCTGCCTCCCTTCTGCCCAGCAGTGAGACCTGCTGCCAGACTCTGGAGGGGGATAAGCTAGGAGGACGCTGATGCGAATGGGGAGGGGCACGGTGTATGGCAACCAGGGAGTGGACTGTGGATGTAAGGGGGAACTCTGTGGACTGTGATGTAAAGGGGAAATCTGTAGACACTGGTGTAAGGGTAGACACTGATGTAAGGAGGGAATGCTGGGGGAAATCTGATTTAAGGGGGAACTCTGTGGACTCTGATGTAAAGGAGAACTCTGATGTAAGGAGAGACTCTGGGAACCCTGACCTATAGGGAAATGCTGGGGACTGTGATGTAAGGGGGAACTCTGATGTGAACAGAGGGTTATTCCTGACTGCTGCATTCTTTATGCTGTTTTGTAGGTTACTTACTCCTGACCCCTGCATTCTACGCATTATGTTATACATTACATATACCTGACCAAGGTGTCCCTCACCTCTAATAGGGCGTACACACGGTCGGACTTTGTTCGGACATTCCGACAACAAAATCCTAGGATTTTTTCCGACGGATGTTGGCTCAAACTTGTTTTGTCTACACACAGTCGCACAAAGTTGTCAGAAAATCCGATCATTCTAAACGCGGTGACGTAAAACACGTACGTCGGGACTATAAACGGGGCAGTGGCCAATAGCTTTCATCTCTTTATTTATTCTGAGCATGCGTGGCACTTTGTCCGTCGGATTTGTGTACACACGATCAGAATTTCCGACAACGGATTTTGTTGTCGGAAAATGTTATCTCCTGCTCTCCAACTTTGTGTGTCGGAAAATCCGATGGAAAATGTCCGATGGAGCCCACACATGGTCGGAATTTCCGACAACACGCTCCGATCGGACATTTTCCATCGGAAAATCCGACCGTGTGTACGGGGCATAATGGTATATTGGTACATAGGGGAATTGGAATTTAGAAAAAAACAGGTGAACTTATCCTTTAAGAGCTTAGCTGTAGGCAGACACAAATGTTTATAAGCAGCCGTGAATGTATTACACTGCATAAAAAGTCTGCGTAGGTTGATTAGTGATCAGATGGCTTCCTTGGTATATTTGCATTGCCATAACAGGATCAGCAGGAACAATGGGATGTGTACTCCAACAAACAATGGGTAATGTGTAGTCTGCACAGCTCAAGGCTGATGTATCAAGGATCAAGGCCTGGTTGGTGATAAATCCCGAATCAGCGCCATGGGACGGAATATTGGATCAGGCAGACAACTCATGTGGTTGGGTTATTGATCTGTGAATGGAGACAGAAGGCCTTGACTGGAGGGCAATTGACAATGCTGTAAGCAGAGAAGTCCCTCTACACGCTGCAAATCCAATGGCTAATTAATCTGTTTTACACTCAAGTAGCTGCAAAGTACGGCTAAGTGTCTGTAATTGGCCGTAAATCATAGAGTATGCAGAGGGAAAATGATAGGGATAATGAATCCCTACTGGGTTGACCTCAGGGAACTCTAGTTTGTACAATGATAAGAATAAAATACAATTATTCTTAATTTGTTGGTCTTTAAATAAGTTGTCTACTGGGATATACCAACCCCACTTTTATTTGTGAACAGTTAAATTGACCCCATCAGCACTGAGCCACATCTAAATACAAGGCAGCCTGTAGGTGGGGTGCGGAGACAATAATTCACACCGGCCGGTGCAATAAAATTTGTATTGAAGAAATGTAGCAGCAGTTCACATCAAACCCGGTGGTTAGGCCACCCAGCCAGGCACACTCACAGTTCAGTAGTGTGACAGAAGTAGATTCCACCCGGAATGATAGCATCTGTTAAGAGGGCACTGAATGCGGCCTGGCCATCTGGTCCTATTGTCCAGAAGAGATGAGGCCCTACGCTTACCCTCCTCGTAGAGCTGCACGATCAAACGCTGAGAATCGTTATCGCGATTCTCTGCCCACCACGATCGCAAGTCCGGATTTGAAAGTTTCTGACCATTCAGCAAATTGTCAGTTTAAAAGCGCACGCCGCGCAGCGATCGATGGTGTCTGTTTCAGAGCGGAGGGGAAGCCGTCGGAGCCAGCATCAAACGTCTGACGTCAGCAAAGAAGCATGTGATTGGTTCGGTAAGTATGTTTCTTCTTCCCAGAGGTCTCGGGGACAGCGCACCAGCACAAGCGTGACTGCAGCACTGATTGGCACTGGCGAAATGTCAGCTGCCTGCTATACTGCTTTTTTGTTTTTTTTTAAGAATCAGCAAATGCTCTCTCTCCCAATCAATCTCTCTCTCTTTCAATCAATCTCTCAAATTCAATCAATCTCTCTCAATCAATCTCAATCAATCAATCTGTCTCACAATCAATCAATCTCTCAAATTCAATTAATCTCTCTCTCTTTCAATCAATCTCTCAAATTCAATTAATCTCTCAAATTCAGTCAATCTCTCTCTCTCAATCTCTCTCTCCCTCTCTCTCAATCAATCAATTAATCAATCAATCAATCTCTCTCTCAATCAATCTCTCTCTCAATCAATCTCTCTCTCAATAAATCAATCTCTCTCAATAAATCAATCTCTCAATCAATCGCTCTCAATCAATTTATCTCAAATCAATCGCTCTCAATCAATCTCTCTCAATCAATCAATCAATCAATCTCTCTCTCTCCTAAAAAAAAATTGCATCGCGAGAATCGTGAGAGAATTGTGATCTTTTTATCCTAAGTAAAAAAAATCGTGATTCTCATTTTGGCCAGAATCGTTCAGCTCTACTCCTCGTCAGAGACCTTTCCTTGTTACTGTCCCTCAGAGATGGAGTACCTCCCCCTACTCTGTCCACTCGCCAAAGCACATCAAAACCCGGGAGCCAGGGCCTTAAACAGGCTCTGCCAGACCCAGGATGTCTGAGGTCACATGGGGAGGCAGCACCCAATAGGATAGCTTCCCCAGTGACCCAGGAAACTATAGAGGAACTCTAGAGGAACCTTGTTCTTCCTGACTTCCTCTACAGCAACAGTGCCACTGCAGAAGAGCGCCACCTGCCGTGGAGAAAATGAACTGCACCTGCCTACACGCCAATAAAAGAAGAGTGATGATACTTACCTTTCCAGTGGCCCGCGTGTTGAAAAGCAGTCACCTACCAGCTTACAGCATGTATGCTACACTACAGGGCACACAAGCTGATGGTGGGAACACCTGTAAGTGGCAGGTTAGCCAGTATTTGACCCACCCAAAGTGTTGAATATCTGCAGAGTGGGGGTGCAACCAAGCAGCTTCCCTCACTAGACTTGGTATATCTGGGGACCTGAAGACCAGAGAAGAACCCCCTCGGGTGAGGACATCGTTAGATCCCTGGACAGGTAAGTGTCCTTTTATTAAAAGTCAACAGCTACAGTATTTGGGGGCTGAAGATCCTCTTTAAAGTGTTACTAAAGTCAATTTTTTTTTTAAATTAAAACAACAAACATGTTATACTCACCTGCTCTGTGCAATGGTATTGCACAGAGCGGTCCCGATCCTCTTCTTCTCGAGTTCCCTGCCGGCGATCTTGGCTCCTCCTCTTCTTCATGTGCCTGCCCGCTGCCGAGCTGTGGGGTTGATTTACTTTAGGCAAATAGACTGTGCACTTTGCAAGCGCAGTTGCTCCAGAGCTTTATAAATGAGGAAAAGCTCTGCTGACTTCCATCACCCAATCATGTGCA
Source organism: Lithobates septentrionalis (assembly GCA_037952835.1). Taxonomy (NCBI): domain Eukaryota; kingdom Metazoa; phylum Chordata; class Amphibia; order Anura; family Ranidae; genus Lithobates; species Lithobates septentrionalis. The sequence goes on along the minus strand of JBBDGP010001453.1, from coordinate 1,846,688 downwards.
AGCAAAAATGCTGTTTTCATTTTATTTTCCCTGCACGTGATTGGGTATTGCAAAGTGAAGCTTTGCCCCATTTACTAAGCTCTGGAGCAACTGCACTTGCAAAGTGCACAATCTATTATGCCGCGTACACACGGTCGGACTTTTCACCTGCAAAAGTCCGACGGACGCCGCCGGACCAAGTCCGGCGGAAAATCCGACCGTGTGTGGTCTCCATCGGACTTCCGACGGACCGTTTCGGGCGGAAATCCGACGTACTTTAGATTTGAAGCCTGCTTCAAATCTTTACGTCGTACCTCCGCCGGACTCAGTTCCTGACGGAAAGCCCGTTCGTCTGTATGCTGGTCCGAAGGACCAGATACGACGGAGGAGCAGGTTACTGCATCTCGCTCGCTGCAATAGGAAAAACAAATTTTCCCATTGCGGCGAGCGCGGGGGGCATCCCAGGCCCTTAGGTCTGGCATGGAACTTTAAGGAGAACCCCCCTACGCCGAAAAACCGGCGTGGGGGTCCCCCCAAAATCCATACCAGACCCCAATCCGAGCACGCAGCCCGGCCGGTCAGGAAAGGGGGTGGGGACGAGCGAGCGCCCCCCCCCCCCCCTCCTGAACCGTACCAGGCCGCATGCCCTCAACATGGGGGGGTGCTTTGGGGGAGGGGGCGCCTTACGGTGCCCCCCCACCACAAAGCACCTTGTCCCCATGTTGATGAGGACAAGGGCCTCTTCCCGACAACCCTGGCCGTTGGTTGTCGGGGTCTGCGGGCGGGGGGCTTATCGGAATCCGGGAGCCCCCTATAATAAGAGGGCCCCCAGATCCCGGCCCCCCCACCCTATGTGAATGAATATGGGGTACATGGTACCCCTACCCATTCACCTAGGTAAAAAGTGTTAATAATAAAACACAACACAGGTTTTTAAAATAATTTATTAAACTGCTCCGGGGGGGGGGGTCTTCTTCCGTCTTCGGGGGTCCCTCCGCTTCATCTTCTCCCGGCGTCCGGTTGGTTCTTCTCCGCTCTCTTCTCCCGGTGTTCCAGTTCTTCGGCCGGCTCCTCTGCTGTGTTCAGGTAGCTCTCTTGCCAGCAGAGGTCCGGACTTCTGAGCTGCTGGGCTTCTTGTCTTCTCTTCTCTTCTCTTCCCCCAGATGTTGACACGACGCTCTCTCCGGCTGGACTGGTCTCCGAGGGCTGCGTTGTGACTTATATAGGCGGAGACCCCGCCCCCTTTTGATGTCACAGTCCCTGGGCATGCTGGGACTGTGACGTTTTAGGGGGCGTGGTCGACCACGCCCCCTAAAACGTCACAGTCCCAGCATGCCCAGGGACTGTGACATCAAAAGGGGGCGGGGTCTCCGCCTATATAAGTCACAACGCAGCCCTCGGAGACCAGTCCAGCCGGAGAGAGCGTCGTGTCAACATCTGGGGGAAGAGAAGAGAAGAGAAGAGAAGACAAGAAGCCCAGCAGCTCAGAAGTCCGGACCTCTGCTGGCAAGAGAGCTACCTGAATACAGCAGAGGAGCCGGCCGAAGAACTGGAACACCGGGAGAAGAGAGCGGAGAAGAACCAACCGGACGCCAGGAGAAGATGAAGCGGAGGGACCCCCGAAGACGGAAGAAGACCCCCCCCCGGAGCAGTTTAATAAATTATTTTAAAAACCTGTGTTGTGTTTTATTATTAACACTTTTTACCTAGGTGAATGGGTAGGGGTACCATGTACCCCATATTCATTCACATAGGGTGGGGGGGCCGGGATCTGGGGGCCCTCTTATTGTAGGGGGCTCCCGGATTCCGATAAGCCCCCCGCCCGCAGACCCCGACAACCAACGGCCAGGGTTGTCGGGAAGAGGCCCTTGTCCTCATCAACATGGGGACAAGGTGCTTTGTGGTGGGGGGGCACCGTAAGGCGCCCCCTCCCCCAAAGCACCCCCCATGTTGAGGGCATGCGGCCTGGTACGGTTCAGGAGGGGGGGGGCGCTCGCTCGTCCCCACCCCCTTTCCTGACCGGCCGGGCTGCGTGCTCGGATCGGGGTCTGGTATGGATTTTGGGGGGGACCCCCACGCCGGTTTTTCGGCGTAGGGGGTTCCCCTTAAAGTTCCATACCAGACCTAAGGGCCTGCGACGGGGCTCGCAAGGTTTCAATCTCGCCAAAAAAAAGCGGCGAGATTGAATTCCTTTTCTAGTCCCGTCGTACCCGAGTCACGTTCAAAATGAACGGACTTGTCCGTGTGTGGGAAAGTCCGTTCATTCTGAAAGTCCGTCGGGAAGACCGGATTCCGGAAAGTCCGGCCGTGTGTAGGCAAGTCCGGCCGTTCAGAAAGTCCGGCGGTAGTCCGCCGGAAGTCTGGCGGCAAGTACGTCGGACCTAGCTTTCTAGAAAGTCCGACCGTGTGTACGCGGCATTATGCCGCGTACACACGGTCGGACTTTTCGTCTACAAAAGTCCAACGGACGCTGACGGACTAAAGCTGGCTGGTAATCCGATCGTGTGTGGGCTTCTCCGGACTTTCAACATACTTTTTTAGCCTCAAATCCGACGTACTTTAGATTTGAAACATGCTTCAAATCTTTACTTCGTAAATACGACGGACCCCGAAATCCGCTCGTCTGTGTGCTAGTCCGACGGACAAAAACCCACGCTAGGGCACCTATTGGCTACTGGCTATGAACTTCCTTATTTTAGTCCGGTGTACGTCATCACGTAAGAATTCGACGGACTTTTGTGTGATCGTGTGTAGGCAAGTCTGTTCGTTAGAAAGTCCGCCGCAAGTCCGTCGAAAGTCCGCCGAAAGTCTGCCGGAAGTCTGTCGGACAGGCTGTCTGACTTTTGTAGACGAAAAGTCCGACCGTGTGTACGCGGCATTAGCCTTTAGTAAATCAACCCCTGTGTGTCTATGGACCCCAGATCCCTCCATAAAGAGTACCTGTCACGTGCCTATTGCTGTCACAAAGGATGTTTACATTTCTTGTGACAGCAATAAAAGTGATACAAAAAAAAGGCAACAGTGTAAAAATAAAAAAATAAAATAAATAAGCAATAAAAAAGAAAAAAGTAGTGACCCCATCCCCCAATGTTACTGCACAAAGGTGAATGCGTGCGTTGGTCCCGCACGAACACAAACAGCAATCGTCCCACACACGATGTATCGTCTCAAACATCAGATTGTGAGCAGTAATTCCAGCACTCGACCTTCTTTGTTAATCTAAACTGGTAACTTGTAAAGGCTTTTAAAGCGTCGCCTATGGATAGTAACATTTCCGTTGTTTATTACCATTGCACGGGTGTGCCCAATTTTAAAGCATGACATGTTTGGTATCTATTTACTTGCCATAACATCATCTTTTATATTTTTCAATACAATATGTATTGGTTTTTTTTTGTTTTTTTGCATTAAAATTCAAAAAAGTGTATTTTTTACCAAAAATTGCATTTGAAAACCTGTTGCACAAATGCCATGTGACATAAAAAATTGCAAATACGACCACTTTTATTCTCTAGGGCCTCTGCTTTAAAAAAATATTTCATGTTTGGGGATTCTAAGTAATTTTCTAGGAAAAGAAAAAAAAAACGGATTGTTACATGTATGCAAATTGTGCCAGAAAAAGCCCGGGCTTCAGGTGGTTAAGATGTTTAGCAAAATATACAAGGCAGAGCTGACACCACACAATTCACAAAAATGCTGTGTGTGTTTCTGGCAACTCAGCAGGTATTTTCTGTACTTGCAGTGTCATTAAAGGGATAAAATATTGGGAAATGCGCATCTATTGCAAGCATAGACCTTTTTTTGCCTTGACATACATTTTAAGTGAAAACTACAAGGGAACTCCCAGGGTGTTCATTTGGCTAGTGTAGTCCCAGAGTGAAGGATACTCTGGGGAGAACATATTTACATGGCATTAACATCAAAGACACAACAAATTACCATGCTATTATGTAGTTGGAATCACTCTATAATTACAGCCTACACAATTGTTCTATCACCAATATAAATACCGCACTATTGCGACAGGCGATGATGTGCCCTGCCTATTACATTCTGTTCATCATTCTTCTGCCGCGCTATGAGCGTCTCTCTCTGACTTCTGATCACTGATGGATTTCAAGCTCTGCCGGCTGATTCATAGCAACAACTAGAGAAAAGAAAATAGAGCTGGTTCCAAAAAAAAATAATCTTTCACCTTTTAATGCAAAATAGCTCCCAACTGTCCCTGATTTCGAGGGACTGTCCCTGATTTGGAGCAATGTCCCTCTGTCCCTCATTCCTCCTCATTTGTCCCTCATTTTGGTCTGATCTATATAGATGTATATAAAATGCACTTTTTATCTTTCAAAAAGTGTTTCCCAGTGCTAAATCTTTCATCCAAATTCTAAATTTCTGCATTTGTAAATTTTAAAAGCCAATATAAAGGAATAGTAGTGGTAAAAAAAAAGCCCTTGTGGATTTAATTAATTTGAAGCCTTGCGGCTTCACTGCCCGTTTCCTAATGCGCATGCGCGAGTCGCGCAGCGCTTTGTGAGTGGCCGGCTGTGTTCTGGGACACACACAGTTCCCAGAACACAGTGCGCCCCATTCCCCAGAAAACAACGCGAGGAGGAGAAGACTGAAGATCACAATGCAGGGGCGGATCCAGGGGGGGGCAACGAGGCAATTGCCCCCTCCGAGAATGCTGGTGAGAGGGCAGGCGGCTGGCTCCACGGGAGAGAGTGAGCGGACGGTCGGGCGGGTGACAGTCTGAGACTGACAGTGGGCGGGTGAGAGAGCGGACGGCCGGGGGGGCTGGTGACAGTCTAAGACTGACAGTGGGCGGGTGAGAGAGCGGACGGCCGGGCTGGTGACAGTCTGAGAGTGGGCGGGTGACATTTAGAGAGCAGCCGGGCTGCTGGCCAATCAGGGAGCCGGCGGGTGGGGGAGCAGAGAGATGACATCATCTCTCACCGCCCGCCCTGCATCCCTGCAGTTCTGCCCTCACTGTGCAGGTAGCCACGGGCAGCAGAGAGATTACATCATCTCTCTGCTGCCTGACTGGTAATCTGCTGCCTCACCCTCTGGGAAACAGAAAGTGACAATTGTAGCTGTAGCAGGCAAGTGACAATCCGCAACGTGTGGCAGATGATGTGGCAAGTGACAATCCGCAACGTGTGGCAGATGATGTGGCAAGTGACAATCTGGATCTGGTGGCAGGCGACTTGGCAAGTGACAATCTGCATCTGGTGGCAGGCGACATGGCAAGTGACAATCCGCAATGTGTGGCATGTGACGTGACAATCCGCATCTGGTGGCAGGTGACGAGGCAAGTGACAATCTGCATCTGGTGGCAGGCGACGTGGCAAGTGAAAATCTGCAATGTGTGGCAGGCGACGTGACAATCCGCATCTGGTGGCAAGGTGACGTGGCAAGTGACAATCCGCATCTGGTGGCAGGTGACGTGACAATCCGCATCTGGGGGCAGGTGACGTGGCAAGTGACAATCCGCATCTGGTGGCAGGTGACCTGGCAAGTGACAAACCGCATCTGGTGGCAGGTGACGTGGCAAGTGACAATTGTAGCAGGCAAGTGACAATCTGCATCTGGGGGCAGGTGACGTGGAAAGTGACAATCCGCAATATGTGACAGGGGATGTGGCAAGTGACAATCCGCAATGTGTGGCAGGTGACGTGGCAAGGTGACAATCCGCATCTGGTGGCAGGCAACGTGGCAAGTGACACGCTCGGGGCTCCCATTTTATATAACAATGTAATAATAGAAAAAATGCGCTTCAATCATCCTGACACCATAACAACCATGGTGCTGTGATGATTGAAGCGCCAACACCAGCCATTTCCCTGATAAATTCCCCCCCAAAAAACGTATTTTCTGGCAGTGCCCCTCCCGAGACTAAACTCTGGATCCGCCCCTGTCACAACGGTGTAGGAAGTTGCAGATTAGGACGATGTGCCTAGCAACAGCCATTTCTGGTAAGTAAAAAAAAAATTTTTTTTTCATTTTTTTTTCAGATTTTTAGGAACATTTTTATGTAATTTTTTTTTTTTTAGAGTGGCCATCCGCTTTAAGATAAAACACCCTAAGACCCCTTTCACACTGGGGCGGTTTACAGGCGGTATTGCGCTAAAAATACCGCCTGCAAACCGCCCCTAAACAGCCTCCGCTGTTTGTTCAGTGTGAAAGCCCTCGGGCTTTCACACTGAAGCGGTGCGATGACAGGACGGTGAAAAAAGTCCTGCAAACCGCTTCTTTGGAGCGGTGAAGGAGCAGTGTATTCATTGCTCCTTCCCCGCTCCTGCCCATTGAAATCAATGGGACAGCGCGGCTATACCGCGGCAATACCGCGGCTATAGCCGCGCTGTACGAGGGATTTTAACCCTTTTTTGGCCGCCAGCGGGGGGTAAAACCGCACCGCTAGCGGCCGAATACAGCTGCAAGAACGACGGTACAGCAGCGCTAAAAATAGCGCTGTTGTACCGCCGACGCCCCCACCGCCCCAGTGTGAAAGGGGCCTTATGGTAAAAACAATCATGAGGTGTTAAAAGTCTTATGCCGTGTACACACGAGCGGACTTTTCAACCGGACTGGTCCGACGGAACGAATCCGTCAGACAATCCGACCGTGTGTGGGCTCCATCGGACCTTCAGCGGACATTTTCTGTTGAAAATCATATGGACTTTAGATTTAGTTTCAAATCTTTCCGACGGACTCGAGTCTGATCGATAAATCCGTTCGTCTGTATGCTAGTCCGACGGACAAAAAACGACGCAAGGGCAGCTATTGGCTACTGGCTATGAACTTCCTTATTCTAGTCCCTTCGTATGTCATCACGCTCAAACTAACGGACTTTCGAACGGACTTTAGTCCATTCGTGTGTGGCCAAGTCCGGTCATTCGAAAGTCCGTAGTAATTCCGTTGAAAGTCCGTCAGAAAGACCGTCGGACGTTTGATGCTGAAAACTCCGCCCGTGTGTACACGGCATTAGAGTTCTATTTTATTTTTTAATAGAGAGCAGCCAGAACTGTAGTAGAAAAGCCTGTTCCCTGCTAGCATGCTGTGGAGAAGGAACTTTGCTCTATGTGTTGAAGCAGTAGACTTAAGCCTTGTACACACGATCGGATTGTTGGCCAACAAAACCGTGGACTTTTGTCTGAAGGGCGTTGGCCCAAACTTGTGTTGCATACACACAGCCACACAACTGTTGGCCAACAAATAGGAATGGAGTGATGTACTACTTGGTTTTTCAGCTCTTTAGCGCCACCCTTTGGGCTCCTTCTGCTAATTTCGTGTTAGTAGAAGTTTGGTGAGTGTTGATCGCGCTTTTCATTTCGCTCTTTTCATTGCGCACTTTTCATTTTGCGCTTTTCAGTTAGTTTCTGAGCGGCCGTTCGTCCACCAGCCATGTTGCGGAATCGAAGGAGATAACGTGTTATTTATTATTGGCCTTGGAGTTATTGCTTTTGGTTGAATAATAATGATTTGATTTGGTATATTTTCTATATTTTTGGATGCATAGAATGTACTTTTTGGTTAAGTTCTATTGGCAGATAGCATGTCTAATTGTGTTTGTTTTCTTTTTTTAATGCACAATAAAAAAATTGTGTAGAATAATACTTGGCTATGTGTTTTACTTCAAATGACAGTTTGGGAGTAGGCAGTTACATTTAAAAAAATACAATGTAAAATTGAGAAGGGACACCAACATAGTTGTATCTTTCATCTTAAAAACTATAGGATAATGGTGTTGTGATAACTTGCCCAAATTAAAAAAAAAAAAAAAAAAAGCATAATAATATTATTATTGATATCACAAGAAAAAAAAAGCCTTTGAAAATACGTTTGCAATAACTCCATCAGTATCAGCAGCAAAGCAGCTTCATTATTATCCCATTAAAGAAGAAGAGAATTGTGCGCTGCATTTGGAGATTTCATAATTTGCCGCGTCACGAATGATAATTCCCCATTACGAACGCTAGTTTACAAGACCGACCGTTTCTGGCTCATCCTTGCTTCCGGGCATGCGTGTTTGTACTTTGGACTTTTGTCTGACGGACTTGTGTACACTAGGGTTGCCACATCATCCCTTTAATCCAGGACACACATTAATTACACAGGTTCTGTGGCTGATTAAGGTGGTAGATACACTCACTTGGTGCCTTATCTGCATTAAATCAGCCTCAGAACCTGTGTAATTCACATGTGTCCTGGATTAAAAGGTCGATGTGGCAACCCTAGTGTACACACGCTCGGAAAATCCGACAACACACATTTGTTTGCGGAATATTTTAAAACCTGCCATCCAACATTTGTCCGCGGAAAATCCGACAACAATTGTGAGATGGAGCGTACAAACGGTCGGATTTACCGCCAATAGCCTGTCATCGAACGTTTCCCATCGGAAAGTCTGATCGTGTGTACGAGGCTTTAGTGTAGAGGTCCATCGTGTCTCCTGCTTATCCCTATAGCTCTGCAATTGGCAAAATGGAATCGCCTTGCTGATTGAAGAGCTCACTAGGGGGTGTCCTGTGACCACTGCTTCAACACAGAGAACAAGGGTCCATTTCTACAGCATGTTGGCAGGGCACAGGTCAGTTCTATCTTCTTCCGCTGTGGCTGCTTACTAAAGAAGACATCCTGAGACTTTGAATTATTTTATTAGTCTATTAGTATATTAAAGTTTTGATGCACCTGAAAATTCAGACCTTTCCCGTGCTTATCTATTGGTTACAGGCATGGTGGATAAGCTCTCCTCTCGACCGTCGGAGGTGGATGAAACTTGCTTATCAGAGAATCTGGGGATATAAAAACTCCTGGGGCACTCAGAAGGAAAGCTTAGCTTTTGTGCAAACCCTTAAAGGTACTCATTGTGACATACAACTAGCGATTGACAAATCTTTAGATGGCTCCAGGGTACTTTTAGATGGCTTAAGGTTTAATGGACCAGATTTTCTTGGGGCAACAAATACGCAACAGAGGAATTAAAGCAAAAGAAAAAGAAAAAAATCTCCAATGGGAACAAGTATTCCTCGCTCCATATACTGTATGCTAGTTCCAGGTTAGTAACCTCATTCACAGTCCAGATGGATAACTTCAACAATTATATATAGAAATGCCTTTTGCTACCTTCTAAAACTGGGGACGCTTCCAACAGCTGGCAATGTAGGTCTACTAAAATTTTCCATCTGGAAAATTTGCACGATGTGTTACACTAAACAGCCTTCGAGAGGAGAACTGATCCATTTCAGATAATAGAACACAGCTCCAGTAATTGCAGTCTGAGAAAAAAAATAAAACTTTCACTTGAAGTAAACCTATTAGGTGTATAATCTATGCCAATAGAAGCTCCGGCATTGGACTAACCAATGGTTGGAGTGAGGATTAATTCTAGCGGAGAACATGGCTTAGGTTCAACATGGACAAACTGAGACTTACTGTGGACCGTGTGTCAGGTATGGGCTTCCGGAAAACTGTTTGGTTTGCAATATTTTTTAACCACTTCAGCCCCGGAAGGTTTTACCCCCTTAATAACCAGGCCATTTTTTGCGATACGGCACTGCGTAACTGACAACTGCGCGGTCATGAGACGCTGTACCCAAATAAAATTGTGTCCTTTTTTTTTCCACAGATAGAGCTTTCTTTTGGTGCTATTTGATCACCTCTGCGTTTTTTATTGTTTGCACTATAAACAATTTTGAAAAACAAACAAACAATATTGTTTACTTTCTGCATTCTGCTATAAAACATACTCAATAAAAAAATGTAAAAAATCAAATTTCTTCATCAATTTAGGCCAATTTGTATTCTGCTACACGTTTTTGATAAAAAAAAATCCCAATAAGCGTATATTAATTAGTTTGCACAAAAGCTATAGCATCTACAAACTATGGGATATTTTTATGGCTTTTTTATTTAAATTTTTTTTACTAGTAATGGTGGCGATCAGCGATTTTTAGCGATATTGCGGCGGACAAATCTGACACTTATGCCGCATACACACGAGCGGACCTTGCGGCAGACTTTGTCCGGCGGACTTTTCGACGGACTTTTACGGCGGACTTTCCGAATAAACGGACTTGCCTACACATGATCAACCAAAGTCCGACCGATTCGTACGTGATGGCGTATGACCGGACTAAAACAAGGAAGTTCATAGCCAGTAGCCAAGAACTGCCCTAGCGTCGGTTTTTGTCCGTCGGACTAGCATACAGACGAGCGGACTTTTCGACCGGACTCGAGTTCGTCGGAAAGATTTGCAACATGTTTTATTTCTAGGTCCGTCGAACTTTTGGGGAAAAAAAAGTCCGCTGGAACCCACACACGATCGAATTGTCTGCCGGACCAAGTATGCTGTAAAGTCCGGTCATGTGTACGCGGCATAAGTAACACTTTTTGGGGACCAGTGACACCAATACAGTAATCAGTGCTAAAAAAAAAATGCACTGTCACTGTAAATGACACTGGCAGGGATGGGGTTAACATCAGGTGTGCTCGTGCCCCTGCTGTAGTATATTATGTACAATGTGTGTGTTTCTGTAATATAATTGTGTCAAATACCTTCCTTACACCTCCGCTCGGTGCTTCTGTGACCCGCCAGAGCTCTCTTCCCCCGTTCTGATCACTACAGAGGGGGGGCGAGATCCCCCGCTAATAGCTAGGAGAAGAGGAGGAGAGCAGCGGGAGGCCAGCTATACCGAAGGTATTTGACAAAACCGTATTACAGAAACACACACATTGTACATTATATACTACAGTCAGTAATAGAGTGGATTATAGGATTTTACAAGCATTTTAAACTAGGTCGGGGTAGGGCTTATATTGCAGCCCTCCTGGAAAATAACAGTAGGTCTTATTTTCTGGGTAGGTCTTATTTTCGGGGAAACAGGGTAGATGATTGGACACACTGACAACAGCTGTGGGGATAACACTGGAAGATCTCTCCAAACTAGCACAAAACCAACGTCTCTTTAGATCTCTTATCATCAAGTCTCAGAGCCGAGATGATGGCACTTAAAGTGGTAGTAAACGTCTTTTTTGGACTTGTACCTAGAGTTAAGCCTCCAAGAAGGCTTATTTGTAGATACGGTGAATATCTCCTAAACTTGTGGCGTTTAGGAGATATTAACACAGCATGCAGCCGGGGCATACCCGTGCCGTTCCTTCATACCTGTGCGCCGTGCCTGTGACTCCCACGTGCATGTGTGGGAGTGACGTCATCATGGCTCACCAGTCAGGTGGCCGGAGCCCACGAACCTGGAAGAAAGACCAGGTGAAAATGGAAGCCCTGTCAGCGCTCTGCTGGAGGGCTTCCTTTTAAGGTAAGTATTTCATATTGCCTTTACCCTGCAGGGTTTTTTTTTTTACTATGTCCAAGTTTACTACCACTTTAACTTACTAAATACCGTACTTAAAGCCCCACTCCAGGATAAAACTATTTTTTCAATGTACCTCTCTGACACCCCTCTTTAACCCATCCACCCTTACCTGGTGAAGACAAACTTAAAGGAGAAGTTCAGCCAAAGCTTGTTTGGCTGTACTTGTCCTGTGGGTCACAGGAGTGCAGTTCGTTCTGCCCTCCTGTGATCCATTTTCAGCAGACAGGGGGCAGAAGCTGACGTCACAGAGCTGGTCCAGGCTCAGGAAATATCGCGACCATATGGTTGGGACCCACAGATGCCTTGACCGGCACCCGACTCAGGCTCTCAGCGAGCCACAGAGAGCCTGAGCCGGCTGCTCCAGTCCCCTCCACAACCCAACACTCCAGTGCGTGAGGGGGCGCAGAGCAGAGAGGCGGTGACTGACAGCCACCAGCTCTCTTTTTAGGGAGAACTGAGCGCTCAGCAGTGTTTGATCGCTCAGTTCTTAGCCTTAGAGTCGGCGGGGGACAGATGCAGCATCAGGCCGATGCTGCATCCACCTAGGTAAGTATGATTAACAAATTAAGGACCAAGCCTCTTTTTGAGATGTGTTGTTTACAAGTTAAAAACATTTTTTTTCGCTAGAAAATTACTTAGAACCCCCAAACATTGTTTTTTTTTCTAACACCCTAGAGAATAAAATGGCGGTCATTGCAATACTTTCTGCCACACCGTATTTGCGCAGCGGTCTTACAAGCTCACTTTTTTTTGGAAAAAATACACTTTTTTGAATTAAAAAATAAGACAACGGTAAAGTTAGCCCAATTTTTTTTATATTGTCAAAGATAATGTTACGAGTAAATTGATACCCAACATGTCACGCTTCAAAATTGCGCCCGCTCGTGGAATGGCGACAAACGATTACCCTTAAAAATCTCCATAGGCGACGTTTAAAAAATTCTACAGGTTGCATGTTTTGAGTTACAGAGGAGGTCTAGGGCTAGAATTATTGCTCTCGCTCTACCGATCGCGGCGATACCTCACATGTGTGGTTTGAACACCGTTTTCATATGTGGGCGCTACTCACGTATGCGTTCGCTTCTGCACGCGAGCTCGGCGGAACGGCTCGCGTTTAATTTTTTTTTTTTTCTTATTTATTTTACCTTTTATTTTTTATTTTTACACTGTTTAAAAAAAAAAAAAAAAAAATCGTGTCACTTTTATTCCTATTACAAGGAATGTAAACATCCCTTGTAATAGAAAAAAAGCATGACAGGACCTCTTAAATATGAGATCTGGGGTCAAAAAGCAAAAAATGCAATGAAAATAAATAAATAAATAAATAAATTTTGCCATTTAAATTTTTTTTAAAAAAAATAGCCATTTAAGAGCTAGAGTACCTGACCGCGAGATTGTGTTTCCAGCGTGATCCCATCACGCTGGTTCTCGGCAACAGGGTACAGTGCATCTCTCGCTGATCGGGAAAGGAAAACTTTTTTTTCCTTTCGCGATGAGCGACAGGCAGTGCTGACAGCTGTCTGATATGAATCATGAGGGGGAACACCGCGCCAAATTTTAAATAAAAAAACGGCGTGGGTTCCCCCCCCAGGGGCATACCAGGCCCTTAGGTCTGGTATGGATTTTAAGGGGAACCCCCTACGCCGAAAAGTCCGCGTGGGGGTCCCCCCCAAAATCCATACCAGACTCAGACCATACCAGACCAGAACCCACGCCGGTTTTTTATTTAAAATTTGGCGCGGCGTTCCCCCTCATGATTCATACCAGACAGCTGTCAGCACTGCCTGTCGCTCATCGCGAAAGGAAAAAAAAAGTTTTCCTTTCCCGATCAGTGAGCCAGCTCGGCGCTGGCTCCCGTGATGGGGCTCGCAGGTGTCAAATCTCACCGATAACAGCGGCGAAATTGACAAAATATATCGCGATCACCTACTGTATGGGCGGAAGTGACGTTTTGATGTCGCTTTCGCACTGCAATGTTATGGAGACGGGTGGGGGCCATCTTCCCCTCACTCGTCTTCATACCCAGCAAGGGTGAAAATCCGACGGCTTCGGTAAGCGGTAGGGGGCACCGGAGCGTGGCGGGAGGGGGATGCCCCACTCTCCCGCCGCTGATAAAAGTGATCTTGCAGCGAATCCGCCACAGAGACCACTCTTATCAGAAAGTGGACCGCTGGCCGAAGAAGAGGCTACCGGAGTTATGGCAGCTAGCTAACAACGATATTCCACTTCAAAGTAAGGACGTATATCAGCGTGCTGCGGTCCGAAAGTGATTAACAAAAAACTAATTCCCATACTTCTCTTTTATGTCCCCTCCTGTCCAGGTCCCTCACTGCCGTTGCTTCCAGCGTGGGGGGGCCACTAATCCAGCGCAGTAATGCTGCCCTGGGACCACTAGTTCCCTGCCCGTCCCTGTAATAACATTTTCCTCTTTTCTCTCCTGAGAGGACCTCACTACTTGGATGTTTCTGGGTATCACAGACAGTGAGGTGGACACCCAAAGAAGGACCACCTCAGAAGACTTGGCCTTGCCAGGTCACATCAGATAAGTTTAAAAGAGTATTTAGCTAGCGAGGGGTGGGAGGAAGGGGTGGTTCCCAGAGCGGTGCTTTAAATTTCCCAAACCTGACCACAGGATCCCTTTAAAATTGTTAGAAATCTGCTACAATGGAGCTGTTGTATGGGGTGCCTTTGTGAAGGCTTCAAAATGCTTTACTTGAGAATGATTTGTGTTTTATTTTTTTTCCTACAGTTTAAAATGGCAAGTGGACAGTTATTGCAACACCGCCGAGCCACAAATCACTTTGGATTTTGTCTGAGCTCCAGACACAGCAGCAGCCTATTCAACTAAATGTCATCTCAGCTTTGAAATATACGGTGGAGGAAGTGAGGAGGGAGAGGGGACTATCCTTTTATTGTGCGGCTCTTATCAAAAAAAACTCAGTAAACACAAAGCATCATGGAAGCCAGACACATGTGTTCTTCCTCATCATTATCTCATCAGTGATCAGCACATTAGGCAATGAAGACAATTATAGTGTGCAGGCTGTCAGCATCAAATTCCTTCACAGAGATAACTGGCCCAGAGGCAGCCAGTAAATGAGGGATACTTAAAAAAAAAAAACAACAACAACTCAATAGATGTAAAAACGCAGTCCAAGCAATATAAAACACCATGAAAAGTCATTTAGGGTATGATCAACGAGCACAAATATTGGATTATAACTTCTGATTGAAATGTAAGGAGATAAAGCTGACCTATGCCCCGTACACACGGTCGGATTTTGCGACGGAAAATGTGTGATAGGACCTTGTTGTCAGAAATTCCGACCGTGTGTGGGCTCCATCACACATTTTCCATCGGATTTTCCGACACACAAAGTTTGAGAGCAGGATATAAAATTTTCCGACAACAAAATCCGTTGTCGGAAATTCCGATCGTGTGTACACAAATCCGACGGACAAAGTGCCACGCATGCTCAGAATAAATAAAGAGATGAAAGCTATTGGCCACTGCCCCGTTTATAGTCCCGACGTACGTGTTTTACGTCACCGCGTTTAGAACGATCAGATTTTCCGACAACTTTGTGTGACCGTGTGTATGCAAGACAAGTTTGAGCGAACATCCGTCGGAAAAAATCCTAGGATTTTGTTGTCGGAATGTCCGATCAATGTCCGACCGTGTGTACGGGGCATTATGCCGCGTACACACGGTCGGACTTTTCGTCTACAAAAGTCAGACAGCCTGTCCGACAGACTTCCGGCAGACTTTCGGCGGACTTTCGACGGACTTGCGGCGGACTTTCTAACGAACAGACTTGCCTACACACGATTACACAAAAGTCCGTCGAATTCTTACGTGATGACGTACACCGGACTAAAATAAGGAAGTTCATAGCCAGTAGCCAATAGGTGCCCTAGCGTGGCTTTTTGTCCGTCGGACTAGCACACAGACGAGCGGATTTCGGGGTCCGTCGTAGTTACGAAGTAAAGATTTGAAGCATGTTTCAAATCTAAAGTACGTCGGATTTGAGGCTAAAAAAGTATGTTGAAAGTCCGGAGAAGCCCACACACGATCGGATTACCAGCCAGCTTTAGTCCGTCAGCGTCCGTTGGACTTTTGTAGACGAAAAGTCCGACCGTGTGTACGCGGCATTAGAGTTAGATTCCACCATCGTCATCCAATGTCAATGTCTACTTCCAGGACTGAGATGCTGGCTCAGAGATTACGCAACCATGTCAATTCTGGTGCCTGCATAGCTCTTGGCTGTGTCCATGAAGGCCTAACACAGATTATCCTCTGCTCCGTCAACTCTCTTCGTGGCTTGCTACAAATTTACAATGTCTGATCACTTGGGGAGAGGAGACTGAGGAAATGCTGCTCCTGCCTGCAGCAGGCTGATGTCATCATCTCAGACTAGGACTCAGACTATTGTTCAAGGACAGCTTTTAAAAGGTAGACATTTTACTGAACACCTATACTGTATCTGCCCATTGGGGCGTCGGGAATATTTTCCTTCAAAATTTGCAGGGCTGAATTATGTCATTGTGTTGTGGAAATACTTGCGTGAACACATACATTACTGCAAGAGATGGCAAAGCATGTTACATACATCGATTCATTGCTGTGCCATTCTTTTTGTTTAGCACCCTAATGCACTCAGGCAACGCACATAAGTTGCAATGCACAGCAACACACCATAACGCATTGCTGCAAAAATCTGTCTGATAATTGGGCTAATTTTGTGTATTGGAGGTCCAGTGGTTTCAATGGGCTGCCTTAGTGCAATGCACGTTAACGCGAAGTAGGATTAGGAATATTGCCCCATCATTGGTATCAGTAAATATACAAATACGTGCGAGCGCTCAGGACGAATAGAAAATGCACTATAAAATTAATATAAAATCAATCAATAGGCTGAAAAATAAAAGCAAAGCTATAGCTGCAGAAGATTGTTATCGGTACTCCATAGCAATAGCCAGTCCATAGCAATAAACTTTGTAAAAGCGGGATAAATTAGAACAACTAAAATGTCTCTGTGTGAGGACCAGCGCTGAGGGCAAGCTTTCCAGTTGAGAGAAGTCAGCTCTCTAGTAAACATGAAAAAGAACGAAATAAAAGTGCCTCTGAGTGCAGGTATTTAATCATGACAATAACAAGTTATCCACACTTACAAGTTAGTAAGGAGAAAACAGCTACAGAAGGGGAACAGCTCCTGGATCGGTCCCGGCGTCCATGGCGTGGAATCCAAAAACAAGGGCGCTCGTGCTCTGAAACGCGTTGTGGTCCTCTTCACTCCGGTGACGTCACACGTCCACGAGCGCCCTTGTTTTTGGATTACGGGACTTCCATCCAGCGCAGCGGTCTGCTCTCTCTTGGCGGGGGACCGAGGCCACCCCTTCTGACTCACACTGCCGAATCCACGCCATGGACGCCGGGACCGATCCAGGAGCTGTTCCCCTTCTGTAGCTGTTTTCTCCTTACTAACTTGTAAGTGTGGATAACTTGTTATTGTCATGATTAAATACCTGTACTCAGAGGCGCTTTTCTTTCGTTCTTTTTCATTGGTATCAGTAAGAGGAATATGGCCCCATCGTTGGTGTCAGTGGGAGGAATAGTGGCCCATCATTGCTTTCAGTGGGAGGAATAGTTCCCCATCATTGGTGTCAGAGAAATAGTGCCCCATTATTGGTGTCAGTGGGAGGAATAGTGCCCCATCCTTGGTATTAGTGGGAGTAACAGTGCCCCTTCATTAGTGTCAGTGGAAGGAATAGTGTTGAATCATTGGTATCGACACTACAAAATTCACTACTACTATCATCCAGAGATTTGAATACATCCGAATCTCAGAATAACCAAAAATTCTTCTAAATTTAGATTCGGACCAAAATGAATTGCACATGTCTATACAGAACTCCCTTTCTCTTCTCCTCCTGATAACCTTGGGAGGGAGGTGTTCTTTAGTCCAGCAGGAAGGAACTCAGGCAGGGCTGAAACATTGAAAGCAGCTTACTGAATTTCCGGCAGATCGATTGATATTTTTCTGTACTTACAATTTTTTTTTCATAGTTCCCTGTAATACACTGTAAGGAAGACAGAGGGATTCCCTGCTTCCTGTGATATCATTACTCTAAAAAAGACACTGTGCTTGCACCCTTAATAAGAGTTTCCAAGGTATTTGATGGATTGCAGAGTGAGGGGAATGTTAGTGTCAACAGTTTTGCAGAGATCTTATCTGCCTCTAGTCAATAAATGTATCTGAAAGAAATCTGCTCAGAGGGGAATACAGGCATACCATTGCACACCTACTTCTGAAAACACAAGTGGTAGCCTGGTTATCTCTGGATTCAGTACTTAGACCTGTCAGTGGCCTGAAAAAAGTCAGGGTGAAGTCAGATCTGATGGACATACTTGTCAGGAGTTTAAGAGGATGGGAGACGCTCTGGAGAAATCCTGGAGGCGAGCATGGGAGCTAGAGGGCAGGAGGTCTTGGGAGGACCAAAGAGAGCAGCTTGGTTGGTATTTTGAGACTAGATTAGTGATGTAGCTGAGGGCAGAGTTATGGATGGCTTTGCAAATTATTGTTAGTACTTTGAATTGTATTCATTGGGTGAGTGGAAGCCAGTGGAGGGATTGGCAGAGAGGGGTGGAGGACACTGAATGGTTGGTAAGGTGGATGAGTCTTGCAGCAGCATTCATCATGGACTGCAGGGGGGATAGACTATGTAGAGGTAATCCAGTGAGGAGGGAGTTGCAGTAGTCGAGGCAAGAGATAACCAGGGAGTGAATTAGAAGCTTTGTGGTGTCATTGGTTAAAAAGGGACGTATTCTAGAGATGTTGCGGAGGCTAAGGCGGCATGATTTGGACAAGGATTGAATGTGGACCTGAAAGGACAGTTCAGAGTCTAGGGTTACCCCTAGCACCCCGGCATGTGGGGATGGACTGATAGTTGTGCCATTGATCTTGACAGAGAAGTCAGGGGAAGGGGCACGTGGGGAGGAAATATGAGCTCGGTTTTAGATAGATTCAGTTTGAAGAAGTGCTGTAACATCCAGGCTGATATGTCTGTTAGTAAATCAGTAATGTGTGTGGAGACTGATGGGCTGAGCTGAGGGGCAGAGAGATAGATTTGGGTGTCATCGGCATATAAATTGTAGCGGAAGCCATGGGAGGCTATCAGCTGACCCAAGGAGGACGTGTAGATTGGGAATAGTGGAGGTCCAAGGACAGAACCTTGGGGAACCCCAATGGTAAGAGGATTTGGAGAGGAGGTTTTATACTATATTATAAGGTCAACAGCACCTGGGCTTTATGCAACGAGTGCCATGCAACGTGGCTGTCCCAAGCAGCCACAACATATAAAAAGAAAGTCTACGACTGCAGCACTACAAACAATTTATTTTTGTAAATCAAAGAGGTTGCTTTGATAACAGCCTTCAGCTCGTCTGCATTGTTGGGTCTGGTGTCTCTCATCTTGCTCTTGACAGTACCCTACAGATTCTTTATGGGTTTTAGGTCAGGCGAGTTTGCTGGCCAATCAAGCACAGTGATACCATGATCATTAAACCAGGTATTGGTAATTTTGGCAGTGTGGGTAGGTGCCAAGTCCTGCTGGAAAATGAAATCAGCATCTCCATAAAGCTGGTCAGCAGAAGGAAGCATGAAGTGCTCTAGAATTTCCTGGTAGAGGGCTGCGCTGGCTTTGGATTCGATAAAACACAGTGGGCCAACACCAGCAGATGACATGGCTCCCCAAATCATCACTAACTGTGGAAACTTCACACTGGACCACAAGCAACTTGGATTCTCTGTCTCTCATGCCGCGTACACACGAGCGGACTTTACGGCAGACTTTGCCCGGCGGATGGGATTTCGCCGGACAGTTCGATCGTGTGTGGGCTCCAGCGGACTTTGTTTTCTCAAAAGTTGTAAAGACTTAGATTTGAAACATGTTGTAAATCTTTCCGTCGAACTCGAGTCCGGTCAAAAAGTCCGCTCGTCTATATGCTAGACAAAAAACCACGCTAGGGCAGCTAATGGCTACTGGCTATGAACTTCCTTGTTTTAATCCGGTCGTACGTCATCACGTACGAATTCGACAGACTTTGGTGGATTGTGTGTAGGCAAGTCCATTCATTCAGAAAATCTGTCATAAAGTCCTTCGAAAAGTCCGCCGGGCAAAGTCTGCCGTAAAGTCCGCTCGTGTGTACGCGGGATTACTCTTCCTCCAGACTCTGGGAACTTGATTTCCAAATTAAATGCAACATTTTTCACAGTCCGGGATGATTTGGGGAGCCATGTCTTCTGCTGGTGTTGGCGCACTGTGTTTATTATCAACATCATAATAAAATCCTATAATTCAGATGAACCTGTCCTTTAAGGCATTTAAAATGTGTGTCTAAACAATATGCAAAACTGGACAAAATTTGCATTTTTCTGATTAATAATTCATGATTGTGCTCTGCCTCAGCAATATGCCAAGTATCAGCACCTTTTTACTTTGTGAATAACTAAACACCATTTAACGATACAAATTAAGCCATTTAGATGCAACAAGGGACCGTGTTCACAGATTTATTTTCCTTCCTGAATCAAAGGTTTGGAGCCTCCCAGGCATCAGAACAACCTTCCCCGATACCAGACAACAGTGCGGCTACAATTGTAACCATGTGTGCGAGAAGGTCATAGAAATTCATTTCCCTAAAAGACATGAAGCTAAGTAGACCCCAATCACCGGGATTTACAAGGCACGTCCAGGATATTAATGTCAATTGCTGCAATCACGCAATGCTACGGTCTACACGAAGGATTACTGTAGGAATGTCAAACTCTAGCTTCCCTGATAAATATATAAAGAAATGAAGAACACATTCCAAAACTATAACACCCCAAAAGCCATCAAAGTACAGTATACAGTGTCTAAACCTAAGAATAAAAATGGAATCAATTGCAGCTTACAAGACCTTATATGTAGTGTCCACATTAGTTTTCTCTTTGAGTCTAGGTTCACATTAGTGCGGGTCGTGCGTGCAGCGTTTGAGTGTGCACAGCAGGCTATTCATTTGCATGCAAAAAGCAGATTCACAGGTCCACATGGAACCACATGAACCACCATGTGGTTTTGTGCACCCGAAAAACACGATGTGTGGGGGTGCCATTAAGAATGAAAGGCCCTCTTGCGTCAGCGCATTTACCTGCAAGTCGGAATGCGTGCAATTATGCACGTGTTCCCCACACACACAGATGTGAACCTATCCCAACCTTGGGAGGAACTTCATTTCCCTTTAATGATGGCACCAACTATCCCCCCCCTCCCCTTCCTTACTGACTCCACCATCTTTGATGGTCCAGAACAATGTTCACCAAACTTTCTAAACACACGGCCTTGAACATAACCTTGAACATATTGAAAATTTAAATGGTAAATCAATGTCGCAAAAGTTAGAAAAGTACCATAAAAACGCAATCTCTGTCAGTCTGTCATTCATTGGTTCCTTTAGTAACGTGAGACTTGTGCAAGATCTCGGGAGAACTCGATCGCTCTAATTATATTATAATAATAAAGACGATTCCATTCCAACTTTGGTGCTTATAAATAACGTTTGTTCTTTTTTTAGCGATGGAGAAATACTTAATCAAGTCTGGAACTCTGAAAGAGAAACTGTTAAATGAAAAGCAAGGAAGCAAGAGAAAGTACAAAGAAGGTTACAATCGCTTCAATCTGATTTGCTCTCAAGAGCAGGCACATCCTTCACAATAAATTTAAAATGAAATATATGTAAAAATAAATAAGTTCTTGACCAGAAAAATTGTTAAATCTTTTCAGGTGTGCCGTGAAAATCTTTTTTGGTGGGCCGCAAGACAAAAAAAAAGTTTGAGAAACACTGCTCTAGAATTCCCTACCCCAAGCTGCCCGGCTATCTTCTATGCCGTCTGCCTTTAGGCAATCCCTGAAAACTCATCTCTTCAAGGATGTCTATCCTGCCTTTTACCTTCTCCATCAGCTCACCTTACAGGTATTATCTTTAGTATCACTCGCCCCTCCCTTTTAGATTGTAAGCTCTCAGGAGCAGGTCTCTCCTAATCCTCTGTATTGAATTGTAATATAACTGTATTGTCTTCCTTTATTTTGTAAAGCGCTGGACAACTACAGGCACTATATAAATCCTTTATAAATCCTTTATTATAACAAAAATAATAAAAATAATAATTTATGCATGCACGTGAGATAAGGACCTTTGATTGTGAGCTCCTTGAGGACAGGGACTGATGGGAATGTACAGCATGTGATGCGTTATGTAAAATTGTCAGTGCTATAAAAAATACTGGTAATAAATAAATAAATAATAATATAGACCTGCGAGGCATTTGTTTTAACTCCACCATTGGAGGTATTTCCCAGCTTTCCTCCTCCATTTATAACCTTTTTTTCTTTCAACATATTCTATTAATTATTGTAAGCATAACTTTCCAACCTAAGTGGAACCAGATGCCAATTGTCACACTTAGTTAGGGACATCTGGAAACCTCAAAGAACCTCGCCTGTCGAGATTAGGTTAAGGAGGTTATTATGATAAAAGGCCTTTGATATCTTCAATGAAAAGAGCATGGCGGTAACATATGTAGAGTGCAGAAAGAACACGAGTTGTCATATAAACACTCTATGAAGGCCATCACCCTACTGTACACCTTAGTTTCTGCACGGATGTTGGTGGGTTCCTAAAAGACCTCGAAGGCACAGATGCAGTTAAAAGTGGGTGATGCTTTTTCTTTACCCACATATGACGCCTTGTGTCAACCTTCTCTTACTTTTTCTTCACTGACATTCCTACCTTTGACATACTTCTCCTTTAAATATCTGAAAAAAATATCTGTTCGTCTTTGGCTCAGTTTCAGGCCGAATTCAGGCAAAATTTGGTCCCTGATTCGTCCCGGAAACGGAGAATGTTATTATCCAGTGTATGAGGGAGCATATTTACAAAGGTGCACTCTCTGGAAACTGATCTTTTCTCAGTTTGTGGGATTTAAAGTGGTTATCATCCATCCATCCAGCCTGGGATGTGTCCCAAAAACAGCGCTGTCAGCCCCACCACAGTCCACAATTGAGATCTCCGAGTCTGGTAAGCTGCCGAATGTTTTTTTTTTTTTTATGGTGGCCGGTGCACTATATGGGTATGAAGAATACAATTTCACTTCACGCTGGACTTCATGATTTTAGGACCATATATATTATTTTTCTATATAATTTGTTGAATGATATGTTTAAAATGGCAGCGTAACACTTTTTTTGTTTCTTTGTATACATTTTATTGTGTTTAATATCGGTGAGTGCTGCTGTCTCTCTGTTTTTATAATTTATAATTGTTTGGATTTATGTTAGCACCTCTATCGCAGGATTTCACATTTATTCATATTCACATTAGTTTCCGCCCTGCACCTGGTGTTAACAAGCCCTAAGGCTCCATTCACGCCTAGGTGATTTGAATCGTGAGCGGAATCGATGGGATCCTGCCCGTGATTCCAAATCGCGGCAAAGCGCGTGACGCGTTTGCGATGCCATTACTTCTAAGGCCGGGTTTCGCACTGCTCTGACATGAAAGTCACGCAACTTTGCCAGGCGACTTCGGCGGGACTTTGAGGCGACTTAGAAGCAACTTTGAAGCAACTTCAGGGAGTGCCTGTTTATTCTTCCTGTAATGTCGGATCCAAATCACATCAATTAAGATGAGGATCCAACTTGGATGCCTTTTCCAAAGCCGGACCCCTTAAGATGGCTCTCATAGGGAAACACTGATTTTTACATGTCATGTGACATGTGCTCTCAAAGTCAGAGCGCATGTCGCACCAGTGTGAACTAGGCATTATTGGCATTCCAATCGCGGTGCCATTTTGCCGGGATTGTTACACGACAAATCGCTGCAAAATCATGCAAACAAAATTGCGAGATGCCTGTCGCCCAAAAGGAGTCCTAGAAATTCTTTTGGGGCAACAGGCATCCCACGATTTTGCTTGCACGATTTTGCGGCAATCTGTCGCACGACAATCCCATTGCATTGAGGTTCCTTTAAGAAGTAATGGTATCGCAAACGAGTCCCGCATTTTGCCACAATTTGGAATCGTGGACAGAGTCGCAGAAACTCTGCCCACGATTCAAATCGCCTAGGTGTGAATGGAGCTTAATCAGAAAATTTAGAAACAACAGAAAAACAGATTTTTTTCTGTTTTTCGGTTGTTTCAGAAAAACAGAAAAAGAAAAACAAAGCAATGAAATTCCAAGTAATCTTGAGCCACCAGCATCCCAGATGTAAGTGGGGACTGTGATGGGAACTCTTCTTAGGTAAGTGGTTACTCTTATGAGGGCTCTCATGTAAGGAGGAACTCAGACATGGGGCTCTTATGAAAGAGGAAATTCAATGTATAAGATTTAAGGGATAATACCAACCACCGAACAGCCAGGGGAACCAGTGCTGAGGACAGGGGTGGGGGGGTTGTGGATGTTGGAGAGAAACTGAGACCATAGACTGACCTGAAAACCTATGTAAGACATGTTTGAGAGGCCATTAATTCTATCTGGTGACCAGATAAAATCTTGCAGCGGGATGGATCTGGCCTTCAAGCTGTAGTTAGGAGACCTCTGCTACTAGACAGCTTGTAGACATTGTAAAGTTCTAACTTCACTAGATCTCTAGTCATGGGGGCTGACAAGGCAGGGACATCATTCATTCTGGGCAGGTATTCTACCACAATGCTGCCCCTTGTTGATGCCCCTGACTGCTATCCTTTGAGGGGGCATTGATTGCAAAGCTTTAGCCAGCAGTACAGAGCAATGGCATGTGAAGTGATGCCATGGGTACCATGGAAAAGATACGATCAAACTAACAGCCGCTAAGAACATTATGGTGATGAAGAGGCCAGCAGGACATTTGTTTGTGGCTGAGGATCTGATGCTGAACAGACCAATGTTTCAAGCTGCGAATGGCACATCCAGACGAAATTCCATTTGACAAATGGACTTGATTAAGTCAACACAGTGATGGCCTTATCTGTGAAATAACAATAACACATGTACAACCCAAGGAATTTCTGTGATAAGTTATGTTGCAGCTTCCTTTTTTTTAATCTCGTTTGCAAGTGTAAGCATTTATAAACAATTCACAGATAGCATTAAATGCCTCCTGTTTTATGGTTTTATTTAAAGTGCATATTTTTTTTATGCCTGAAATAAGAGACGCTGCTATTAAACGAAGGCATCCTATTTCGTGAGGCTAGAGAGATCATTAAATATGCCATAAAAAGCTCTATCGGCTAGAAAATAAAAGATTTCTTTCTGGACTATTTTGTTATTATACCTGATAAAAATGATCCTGAAATATAGAGAAAAAAAAATAAGATTTCAAATAGTTTCAGGTGTCTGGCCTGTTCTTGATGTGACTGACATCGCTAAAAATCTGACCACTGGCACCACTAAAATCTGACCACTGACACCACTAAACCAGACCACTAAACCACTAAATCTGACAACTGGCACCACTAAAATCTGACCACTGGCACCACTAAACCAGACCACTAAACCACTAAATCTGACAACTGGCACCACTAAAATGTATTAACTGACTGCTAAAATCTGCCCACAGACACCACTAAATCTGATCATTGTCAGCATTAAAATCAGACCCCTGACACTACCAAAATCAGACCAGAGACACCACTAAATCTGACCATTGACCAGGGCTTTATTTCAGCGGGAACGCAGGGGAACGCAGTTCCGGCACCTCCAGCAATGAATGTATGTAATGGCAAGGGGTGTGGGGTGTGCTGGAGGGTCTATTAATGTTGGCTGCTGGGGGATCTATTGTCACTGGTGGGGATCTGATTTTGTGTGAGGGTCTATTGTTGCTGATGGGGAATCTATTGTTGCCGGGGGGTCTTATGTTGCTGGAAAGGATCTACTGTTGAGGAAGAGGTATCTTTTTACTGGCTGCTGGAGGATCTATTGATGCTGACTGCTGGGAGATCTATTGTTGCTGCTGGGGGGTCTAATGCTGCTTGGTTGAATATTTTGTTACTGGGTGTGATATTTTGTTGTGGGTGGTTCACTGTTGCTGCTGGTAATCTATTGTTGTTGGGGTGGAGTCCATTGTTGCTGGGGGAGTCTATTGTTGTGTGGGGATCTATTGCTGGGATTCTATTGTTGCTGGCTGCCGGCAGTTCATTCCACACATTTTCCCATGAGGAGTGGTTCTATGGGTCTTCATCCACACTTCAGGTAATCAGGATGTCTGTCTTTCTATTATCACCACCACACATATACTCACACCATGCCTGATTTTTTTATACACAGGTGTGCACTATTTATTCCCTTTTTAACACTTCTCATATAAACACTAATATATTGGCAATATGTTAGTATATATATATATATATATATATATATATATTTTTTTTTTTAATGGTTCCTACCACCCAGTTACTTTCTGGCAGGCGTCAGACATAAACTCAAGTGCCACTTTGGTTTTACAATCTACTTTCCTTCATTTACAACATTTGTTCATTTTTTATTTTTTTCTCTGATACACTTACTCCTATTTTTTTGTTTATATCTTTCCCACATTATTCTTATTTCTTTCCTTTTAATTTCATCTGTGGCCCATACCTGCATACCTCATACTCTGGCAATGTGTTATCGCTGTCTGGCTCTCTCCTTGGCTGCTGTTTCTCCCCACACCCTCTCCGATTCTCCGTCCTTCATGGAGACCTTCGGTTTAGGGGTTAGCCTTGTGTGTCCTTGCCTCAACCCCGGGGGAGACAGCTCTCTCAGGGCCACCTTCACTATCCCATAAGTGGACTGTTGGGTTATCCATTTGGGTGTTGCAAAAAAGGTAATGTGTGTTTATATATTCTAAAATACCTGCTTTTTCTTCTGAAAGCATGATTTTAATCGAGACTCCATTGATCTATTTATTTTTTATTTATGTTTATTTCTCTAGCTATCCCTTGATACATCCCACTCCTGATGATTGGCTTTAAACGCCATGAAACGCGTAGGGTCCATACTCAGGGATGCCATTTCAAGTTTGCTTCATCTATGAATTTTATCGTATGCCATTTATACATATAACACTTTCATTAGGAATACCATGTTCACTTTATTTGTATATCCATTCAATTTTATAATTGTGATTGCCTGTATGAATTATGTCTATATTTTATAAACAGCATTCATATCAATATGACTACTATTTTTTATTATGCTTCAATGTACATGATTTATGTATTGTATATTATGATACATTATATATATTTTGTTACTCATGAATTGATTTCTATGCATTTAATTGATCAGCAATTTTCTATGGCTATAAGTTTCCCTTGTGGGATGGTGACATTTAATTTAATTTAAGGTATCCTAGACTATTTCAAAGACATACCCATGCCTCATTTAAAGTCCCACTACCCCTTTCCTATGTCCTATAATGAAATACAGGGATGGAGACATGGTTATGTAAATTTTGGGGCTCAATCAGGTCAGTCCCTTTATGATACTAAATCTGACCACTGGCATGGCTAAAATCTGACCATTAACACCACTAAAATCTGCCCACTCGCACCACTAAAATCTTCCCAGTATCACTACTAAAAACTGCCCACGTACAATACTATATCTGCCCACTGACACCACTAAAATCTGACCAGTGATCACTAAAATACTACAGACAAGATGACCAATCTAGCACCACTTGTCTGTACATATGTGAAGTCAAGGCACGACCACCTCTGGGTGACTCCATTTGGATCCTCCCAGTTCACCTCTCTTAACTGTCTTTCAGACATTTTTACCTCAATGGCTGCTTAGAGTTGTGAACAGCCATGTCTACTTTGGCAGGAAATTACAGGAAATCAAGGGAAATGTCTTCCACTGCAAAATTTTTAAGAGAAAGGCAATTATATTCACTATTATACAGCAGTCCATGTTTCCTATCTACCCTCTATTCCAACACTACAGTCTCCATTTGTCTCTTTAACACCTTCAAAAGTTCTGGATGCCTTTTCCCTTCCGCCATGCACAGTGGCTCCATCCTTTGAAACTTACGTCACTCCAGGATTCAGCATAGACATAAGGAACCACTTCATGCTTTGGGGGATACAGGCACCCAACACTCTTGGAGGTGTTGCATTCCAAAGAGACTAAAAGAAGGCTGCAGCACTGGAATGAAGCAGAGACACAGGCCACTGGGGAGGTGAGGATAATGGCTGTTCTGTCACATTTTTGTAGACACTAAAAGGGTCTCTTTAAAGTCATTGAATCCCAATATTGTTTTTTTTTTTTTGGGCTAAAAAGCATCCATTTACACCTTTCCGCATTTGTTGTTGTAGTCTGTTGTTTTCCTGAAACTACCTCTAAATTATGTTGATGGATATAATGAAATGCAAATAGTGCTTAGCGTAGGTCTTCTATAATGCCTACTTAAAAAATTGTATTGAAAAGTTGGCTCATACAAAGTCTCCATTCACCAGCTTTTTCAGTGTCGGTATCTACAATAATAGGCAACAGCAGAAACTGGCAGACACTACGGCACAGTCATCAGATTAGTAATTATTATTATCTCAAGCATGGCAAGAATGTTCTTGTTAAACTGAAAACACTTAAATGAAGGGAAGAGCCTTCAGTGCCCGGGGCCAGGGCGAGGTGTGTGCTGTGCTTGCCCTATATACACTTAGACACAATCTATCTAATAAGTCAAATAGGCACTCATCTGCCAGGGGGCTACATTCCCAAGCCATGCAGGTCATCAGAGACATCTTATGTACTTGGATAACTCTGTGCTTACTAATTTATAAGAGGATGCTGCAAATTCAAACCTTTCCTCACCAGTTCCCTACCCTATTACCTTTTAATCATCTGACATGACTAAGTATGGTTTGTAGCATAAAACAAGACATGAATGCAGCACGAGACGTGGTCAACTTATCTGAAATTACTTCTCTTTATGGTTAAAGGAGGAAAACATTTGACTTGTCTAATGAATTTTTAGAGGATGATTCCTATCAGTATGTATGAGTCAACTGGGTTGAATGGAATTCAACCCGGTCTTCAATCCGCACAAAGTATAATGAATCAGACGTTTAGAAGTATGTCTGCCCCAGAGCAGAATTAAAGTATATGTATAGCTAAAATGTTTTTAGATATAGTAGGGAAGGGCTACATCCCTTGTAAATATATTTTTTGCTTTAGAGAGACTCCCTTTTTTCTTCTCGTCTTGGAGACAAAGCATGGAGTTAGAGGAAATCTCTACAAAGTGAGGAGAATTTTCCTCTTAGACAGATGCCACCAGAACAGGTGTCCCCATTGGAAGATTTACCCCTACTACCTCTTCTTGTAGAAAAGTTCCATACAGACAGGTTAATCTCCCCGGTGAGGCACGGAAATCAATAAAAACTTGACCAGGGTTCTACTCCTTCCCTTCCCTTCTCTTTCTAAAACATAAACATTATTAAAAAACAGGGAATCTAAAGAATGCTTACAACCTCTATTTGAACTTTTTTTTTCCTGGGGAAGCCTATTAGGGAGATGTGATGTGCCAAACAGGAAGGACAGAAAAACTAGAATAGGAAATCTTTCCAAAGTTAGATGAAATCCTCTATTAGAGAACTCTCGCCTTGACGAGTGTCTCCAAATAGAAGATTTCCGCTATCCTCCTGATTATCTGTTGACACCTGCAAAATGTTGGACTTTACGTCAACATCTGCACCAGTGACAATGGTCACCAGGATGGACCGAGATAGTGAATCTGCCCAGTGGGGACAGAGACATTAAGGAAAACTTGACGAGGGTTTTAGCTTTTCCCAATTTTAAACCTAAAATAAAAAATTTTTGACTTTAGAACTTTAACTTTACACTTAAAATGTGCGTTTAAGGTTTTGATATGTTCCTCTGTATCCTTTTATTTATTATTTTATTTTTATGTTGGTACTTATATAGTGCCTTCAATTTACGCAGCGCTTTACACATATGTATTGTACATTCGCATCAGTCCCTGCCCTCAAGGGGCTTACAATCTAAGGTAAGATAATATCTGCTTATCTTTCTATGCTAGTTAGCACAGTCCCAGTTTTGCCACACTCAGCCCCTCCATGCTAGATAGCTCTCACCAGTTGCAATGTGCTTTTTTTTTTTTTAACTGCAAGCATTTAGAATAACATCCTGTGAAGAATGCTTAGAAACTGGGGGATAAAAGCTGCACTTCACTCAGCTGAAAAAAAATCACCATGCAATTGGATCCAGCACTGCATTAATTGGTTGTTTCTTCTAGGGGGTAATGAATAAGATGAACTACTTACTTCATCCCTCACTCCACTGGCAACCAGCATGTTGCTCTCTGATCTCCTGGGATGTGGGCAGGCCTTTACTGTACTTACATACCAGCTGGCAGCGCTGAGTTGCACATGAGGGTAACAATGAGCTATGACCAGCCGAGCGGGCAAAGAGTAGTGGTTTTAGGGAACCGCTCTCCTTAAACTAAAATCCCTGCATCTATAGCCACAAACATTCTAATGCCCCATACACACGATCGGATTTTCCGACAACAAATGTTGGATGTGAGCTTGTTGGCGGTAAGTCCGACGGTGTGTATGCTCCATCGGACATTTGTTGTCGGACTTACCGCCAACAAATGTTGGCTAGCATGTTCTCAAATTTTCAGCCAACAAATGTGCGTTGTCGGACTTTCCGATTGTGTGTACACAAATCCGTCTGACAAAAGTCCAAATTACAAACACGCATGCTCGGAATCAATGCTCACCAAACACAACATTAGCAGAAGGAGCCCAAAGGGTTGCGCATGACTATTGAACTTCCTTTTTATCGGCTCGCCGTACGTCTTGTACGTCACTATGTTCGTAATTGTTGGCCAACATTTGTGTGACCGTGTGTATGCAAGCAAAGTTGGAGCCAACAACCTTCAAACAAAATTTTGTTGTCGGAAAGTCCGATTGTGTGTACGGGGCATAACAGTAACCTATCTAGCCCTGAAAAAAAAAAAATCATTATACATACCTTTTCTGCAGACGATCCAACCCGATCTCCAGCGGCGGAAGCTCTGATCCCACGCTAAGCTGTCAGCCACGGCTTCGCTGTGTTGGGAAGTGTAGAGGACACGTCCGTCAATGGAAGCCCCAAAATAACTCTAATAACTCTAGTGTGACATCACTTCCCATTCATTTCACAGCCGTTGTTGGCCATGTCCTCTGCAGAGCTTCCGCCGCTGGAGATCGGGTTGGATCACCTGCAGAAAAGGTATGTATACTGATTTTTTCTTTTCAGGGCTAGATAGGTTAGTGTTAGAATATTGGTGTCTATAGATGCAGGGATTTTAGTTTTAGTCTGGACTTCCACTTTAAGGAGGAGGCCTGCTGGAGTGAGGAATAAGGTAAGTATTTCACTTTATTTTTTTACCCCCAGACCAAATGAGCAATTAACCCTTGCAGTGGTGGAGGTTTGCACTGCAAGGTGATCTTTTTCCACTAACTGGAGCTCAGCTTTACAGCACATTCTGTGCCTACTTGATAAGTTAAACTGCCTAAGGATCAGAACTAATAATAATGATAATAATAATGACAGAACTAATTATATTGATACAGATTATATTAGTAATCATTAATGTTTCTCGTGCATCTACACAACATCTGAGTTAAACCATACAAACTGATCAGAAATGTGCCCCCAGGCTGTGAATGGACAATGAAGAAGCAGCACACAGGTGAAGACTATTAACCCTGCATTGTACGTGGCAGAGTATAGTATGCAACCATGGCTGAGAGCTGTGGGGTCTCTGGAGGGAAGCAAAGAATAAGGTAAGCATTTTTCCTTATACTAGCTCCCTTATGCCGCATACACACGACCTGTTTTTCCGTCGGAATGAACTCTGAAGGTTTTTCTGACGGAGTTCCGACGGAGTTCCGCTGAAACTGTCTTGCATACACACAATCACACCAAAGTCCGAACTTCTAGAACGCGGTGACGTACAACACGTACGACGGGACTAGAAAAAGGAAGTTCATTAGCGAGCAGCCAATAGCTGCCGTCTCGTACTTGCTTCAGAGCATGCGTCATTTTTGGTCTGTCGGAACAGCATACAGACGAGCAGTTTTCCCGATAGGAACTGATTCCGTCTGAAAGATTTGAAACATGTTCTATTTCTATGTCCATCAGAATTTTCAAAAAAAAAAAAGTCTGATGAGGCCCACACACGATCGGAATGTCCGCTGAAAAGATTCCATCTGACTTTTCCTCCTGGAAAGTCCGACCGTGTGTACGCGGCATTAGACATAAGGAGCATAAGCTGTTGGAGGAATTGCAAAGGCAGATTTTTTTCAACACCTGTTGGGCTTTAAAGCGCCAGAATTTTTCTTAGCATACTGTAACTTGTAAAGGGTCAGACTTTTTGCTTCATTGCTGTCCTTTGCCCTGACTGAGGAGATTTCACTTAACTTTCTGTCCTAGAGGCACTAGGAAAAGGAATGGAAGGGTGCAGGTGTAACCAGGGCAAGAAGACCCAGAGAGCAATAAAAGGTGTCCTAACCCTTCCCTACTCTACTGAAAACTAAAAGAAGGCTTTTGGCTGGAGCTGGGCTTTATGGAGACCTGTCACCCCACCTACAAATAATGTTTCTGTCTAAACTGCACTATAATAAAAAGCATGAGAAGCTTAACAAGGCTAATACCATCTCACTATACACACCATTGTGGGGTAACACAAAGCTGAGTCACTTGCAGTCCGTCCCAGATCCAGCTCTCTGGGCTAGATACGATATCAAAACTCTACAACACATAATGCCGGAAGGTACGCTGCTCTCATCTAACTCCCTACGAGACACCTTCCAGCTTCCATCCAGGATGTTATTCCGATACCTGCAGCTGCGTCACGCAGTGCAAGCACAATTCCCCCTCGGAGTTGCCCCTAAATCACACGGGGTGGAGAGCTTCCGCGTCTCCAGCAATGCAGATCGCATTCTCTCCTCATTATACCTGCGGATATCCTGTGAGGATTCCAGCGGAGGGACCAAATTGTTTCGGAAATGGAAGGAGGATGTGCCTGCCTTGGGGGATGATGAGGAAGGGATCCAACAATATATTCCCCTAATGATCTCTACTAAAGACAGGTTCACTCAGCTTAAATTCATACACAGAGCGTACTTTACCCCCCAGAGACTTTTCGAGAATATACCCTACACATTCAAATAGATGCCCAAAGTGTACCAATGAACTGGGCACCTTCTTCCATGTGGTATGGTCCTGCCCTATTATACACCAGTTCTGGGTAGACGTGGTCTCTACGATCAACTCAGTTGGAAGCCTATCAAAAGGTTTAGACCCGCTTATCCTCCTACTAGGTATATGTGACAATGTTACATCGAATACACACAAACAGCTGTTCATTTTCTATGCAACATTCTACGCTAGGAAGACCAACCTGCTTCATCAAACCCCCCCACAGTTTCACAATGAAGAGCCATGGTCGACTCCACCTTACCACTGTACAAAATCACATATATGAGTCATAAATGTCCAAAAAAATTTGGGAAGATATGGGGCAACTGGACTAAGAGCTGGGCACCGAGATGGGCAGTGGGATACATGGAGTGGAGGAGAGCAGGGAAACATATAAGAGCATGGGGAGATTAGTTAACCCTTCTTCAGTGACGTCCTTTCTGTCGTTCCCCCCCCCACCCCCTCCACTATTGGTCCCCGGTCCCCTCCTCTCCCCTATGACCCCCCCCCCCCACCCCGCAGGGATGGAATATCACCAACATCTATTGTCATCTATTGTCAAACTTTGTATTGGATAGCAATAATAGGTGAATGACTGTTTGATATACACCCACACAATCTAAAGTTGGTTCTTCTTTGGATCCTCCTCAAACTATTGTAACTGTATTACCTTATACCATGCTTCTGTAATACCATGACCTGAAACAATGTTTGTACACTGATCTTTGCGTAAAAAGTATGTGCAATGCACTGTTAAATTATACACCATGTTTCTCCTAATGGAGACAAATAAAAACTTACCTGTTAAAAAAAAATAAAAGTTTGAGATGCTGCATCAACTATGGTCTCTATTCTTAAATTGCGATGTTCTCGTACAACATTTGTCTGTATAACATTATGCCGCAATAATCTGTTGCCACAAAAAAACAGAAAACTCCACACTGCGGGCCCTTTATTGGAGGATCGCTAAATTTCATTACGGCTTCCTGTACAATTTCACCTTCCATCAGTAGCAATCACAAGATTACTAGCAGCAGCACTGTTTGTTAATTGTGCAGATTACTGAAGCAGAGCGCCTCTGATTATGTGCTGTCTTATCATGCAGGCTTTCCACAGAACTTTTTTGCTTACAGGGAGAACATAAGTCAGGTACACGATGATCTGAAATTAACTGCTAATTTGTAGTTCAGATCCTGATGCCCTCATATATTAATAAAACTTTGTTCTCAACCAAAACTTTCCTGTGGCATCTAATGGTAGAGCCCTTACTTCTTTAGTAAAAAAAACTATTTACATCTTCCATAATAACCAATTTACATCAATTAACATCTTCAACAATAAAATGTTTACAGATAATTTGCACCTCTGATCCTGGAGACCTCAAATATTAGGAAACTTATTTCTAAACCAATACTTTCCTGTAGCCTCTAATGGTAGAGCTCATACTTCTCTAGTAAAAAAAACAATTGACATCTTCCACAATAACCAATTTACATCAATTTACATCTCCAACAATAACCAGTTTACAGCTAATTTGCACCTCTGATCCTGGTGACTGCAAATATTAACAAACGTCACCCTAAACTGAAACTTTCCTGTAGCCTCTAAGGGTAGAACCCATACATCTCCAACAATAACAAGTGTACACCATTTTACTGTACATTCTTCAACAATAACCAATTTACATCAATTTACATCTTCAAACAATAATTATTTTACAGCTAACTGGCAGCTCTGATTCTGATGACCAAAATGTTAACAAACTTCATTCTAAACCAAAACTTACCTGTAGCCTCTAATTCTGGAGCCCATACATCTCCTTCCACAATAACCAATATACATCAATTTACATCTCCAACAATAACCAATTTACAGCTAATTTGCACCTCTGATCCTGGTGACCGCAAATATTAAGGAACATCACCCTAAACTGAAACTTTCCTGTAGCCTCTAAGGGTAGAACCCATATATCTCCAACAATAACGAGTGTACACCATTTTACCGTACATTCTTCAACAATAACCAATTTACATCAATTTACATCTTCAAACAATATTTATTTTACAGTTAATTGGCAGCTCTGATTCTGGTGACCAAAATGTTAACAAACTTCATTCTAAACCAAAACTTACCTGTAGCCTATAATGCTGGAGCCCATACATCTCCAGTAAAAAAACAATTGACATCTTCCACAATAACCAATTTACATCAATTTACATCTCCAACAATAACCACTTTACAATTAATTTGCACCTCTGATCCTGGTGACCGCAAATATTAACGAACATCACCCTAAACTGAAACTTTCCTGTAGCCTCTAAGGGTAGAACCCATACATCTCCAACAATAACGAGTGTACACCATTTTACCGTACATTCTTCAACAATAACCAATTTACACCAATTTACATCTCCAAACAATAATTATTTAACAGCTAACTGGCAGCTCTGATTCTGATAACCAAAATGTTAACAAACTTCATTCTAAACCAAAACTTACCTGTAGCCTCTAATGCTGGAGCCCATACATCTCCTTCCACAATAACCAATATACATCAATTTACATCTCCAACAATAACCAGTTCACAGCTAATTTGCACCTCTGATCCTGGTGACTGCAAATATTAACGAACATCACCCTAAACTGGAACTTTCCTGTAGCCTCTAAGGGTAGAACCCATATATCTCCAACAATAACGAGTGTACACCATTTTAGTCTACATTCTTCAACAATAACCAATTTACATCAATTTATATCTTTAAACAATAATTATTTTACAGCTAATTGGCAGCTCTGATTCTGGTGACCAAAATGTTAACAAACTTCATTCTAAACCAAAACTTACCTGTAGCCTTTAATGCTGGAGCCCATACATCTCCAGTAAAAAAAACAATTGACATCTTCCACAATAACCAATTTACATCAATTTACATCTCCAACAATAACCAGTTTACAGCTAATTTGCACCTCTGATCCTGGTGACCGCAAATATTAACGAACATCACCCTAAACTGAAACTTTCCTGTAGCCTCTAAGGGTAGAACCCATACATCTCCAACAATAACGAGTGTACACTATTTTACCGTCCATTCTTCAACAATAACCAATTTACACCAATTTACATCTCCAAACAATAATTATTTTCTAGATAATTGGCAGCTCTGATCCTGGTGACCAAAATATTAACAAACTTCATTCTAAACCAAAACTTACCTGTAGCCTCTAATGGTGGAGCCCATACATCTCCAACAATAACCAGTTTACACCAATTTACTGTAAATCTCCAACAATACCAATTTACATCTCTAAAACAATAACCAATTTACAGCTAATGTGCAGCTCTAATCTTGGCGACCTCAAATATTAACAAACGCCTCTCTTCTCTTTTATAATCTGTTGTGACATGACGCTACGCTGTATATCAAGACATCGCTTGTATATCAAGACAAAATTTATGAAAAAAATGTTGCTTGTCTTGCAAAACGCTCCCAAACCAAGATTTTACTGTACACTGAACTGCATGCTGCTGCAGTACCATGCAGTTTGGTGCATAAAAACATGTGTGTTTGCAGGTGGGTGGGGCGTTTTTGGCGCCATTAACAAAAAATGGCAATGCTGTGCGTCTACTAAAGGGCAGCATGTTTCTGTACATGTTGGCAAAGAACGTGATTTTATGTGCATTCCTGACATGCACAGATGTAAACCCAACCTTAAAGCTGACAGATCCCTATACAATTTGATTGTACAATCTCTTTTAGACCTACCACCAACAATGTAATGTAAGGGCTTGCCTTTTGAATTCAAACTGAATGAATATTTTATATCCACTGTCAGCCCAAGCACATTCTTACACGTCTTACATATATGTAAAAATCTTTTTTTTTTTTTTTTTTTTTACTAGGTAATTTCTTGGAACCCTCAGACATTACATATTTTCTGAAAGCAGAGGCCCTGGAGAAAAAAATGGCTGTTGTTGAAATTTTGATTTGAAATTGATTCTTTTTTTCAAGGGCAAGTTTTTTGGAAAAATACATTTTAATGAATTTTAATGTACAAATGTCGGCCCCCCTTTCAGAACGCAACAGTACAGCGGGGTAGATTGATGAACGAACATTGCATATTTAGTACAACGACCTGAAAAAAAAAAAAATGTGTGTACCAGGCTTTAGGATCAACATGCTACAATTTTTGCATAATCAACTTTAGATTTCCCAAACCTATGTAATATGAAGACCCAGCTATCCAAGCAATCTGTATCCAACCAGGCAGACCCTTGTACCCAGGGCCGGGACAAGGGGTGGGCAGGAGGGGCGGCTGCCCTGGGCACTGTGGTATCATGTGAGGTGGGGATGGGGGGGGTAGCCGTGAGGAGATTGGGGAAGAAGGGGATTTGTGTTGGGAGGGGGAATTTGGAGGGTTGCAGGGGGCAAGAATTGCTCTAGGAGAGGATCTTTTTTTGGGAGGGTTGCTAGGAGTGGAACTTGTGTTTGGAGGGGAGATTGGGGGTTTGTTCTAGAAGTGGTGATATCGTAGAGGGGAGAGGAATTTTTGAGGGGGGATTTGTGATAGTGGGTATGATTGGGGGCATTTGTGCTGGGAAGAGGGAATTTGTAGTTGGGGGGGGGGGGATATGTACTCTGGGGGAAAATTTGAGGGGTAGAAGACTCGTGCTAGTGATTTATTTATTTTTGGCTGGGGGGGTTGTGCTGGGGGCATTTGGGGGGTGGGGGGGGCCAGAGATGTGTTCTGGGATGGGGGATTTCAGCAGGGGGCAGATTTGTACTGGGAGGAGATAACATTTATGCTTAGGGAATGAGCATGCATATTAGTGCCCAGTTTATTGGAGGTAATTTTTGCTGGCAAACAGACCTCATACATCTTGGGGGAGTGCAGTTTGGCATGTTCACCAGTGGCTTCCCATACGGGCCGCACGGGCGCTTGCCCCCCTAATCCATACCCCCAGCTCCTAATCTACATGCAGGGCGCCGGACGCATGGATTTCAATAGGGTTATTTTTTTTTTAAGCACATGATTAGAGCCTGAGGCTCTGATTGGCTTCAAAAAAGGGTGGGCTCGGGGCGCAGAGCAATGCACCTTGAGCCCATCCAGTTGTGTGACAATAGTGAATTAATATTCACTATTGTCTTCCTGATTCTCCTCCCGGCCGATCAGGAAGCAAGGGCCTGAGACCTGATTGGCCGGGAATATTAGGACTCCTGGTCAATAGGGTCTCAGGACCCACTTCACCAGGAGGAGAAGCAACGGCCCCGGAGTGAGGAGTAGCAGCCCTACCCCGGATCCTTGTCATCCTTAGGGTAAGGAGGGCTCTGATCGCCGCCTTCCCATCTGTCTCCAGCGCGCAGGTCCAGTCCGTCTCCTTGGGGGTGGCGTTGGTTTGCCCCCCCCCCCAAAATATTAAACACCAGCCGCCACTGATGTTCACCCTGGGCTCTAGATAACCTTGTCCCGGCACCGCTTGCACTACATAGTTGTTGGGACATCTAAAAGCATACCTTCCAACATTTTGAGATGGGAATGAGGGACACCTACTAGCAAATGTATGTAGGCATAGGACACACCCCCTGACACACCCCCTTAAATGAGAATTAACCAAAAACAAAAAGTTAATTAAATCCACAAGAGCTTTTTTTTACCACTACTATTATTTTATATTGGCTTTTAAAATGTACAAATGCAGCAATTTAGAAATCGGATGGAAGGTTTAGCACTGAGAAACACTTTTTGAAAGATAAAAAGTGCATTTTATATACAACTATATAGATCAGACCAAAATAAGGGACAAATGAGGAGGAAAGAGGGACAGAGGGACATTGCTCCAAATCAGAGACAGTCCCTCGAAATCAGGGACAGTTGGGAGCTATGTAAAAGAGATTGTACAATCAGATTGTAACATGTGTGGTGAGCTTGAAGGAGATTGTACAATCAGATTTTACACTGTATAGCCAGTTTATGGGTTTGATTGATGTTAATGAATTGCAAAGAATTGGCCAAAATGAATCCCTGGTCCCGTGTTCAGCATGCAGTGCAGGTGGTACTGATGACTAATTATATATGCCCCGCTCTGCAGACATATGACAGCTCAGTGGGATTTACATTAGCAGTCAGTTTGCTTCTCCACACGGCGCTCGGGTGCCAAGACGGAGCAGACAACTTTCCCCTGTGCCAAACATACTTATCAGCGGTGCTGGGATCAGCGAGCCTTCAGCGCTCACATAAAGGCGGCTCTGTCACCCAGCAGAGTGAGGAGGGGAAGAAATAACACTTCCCTACAACCTGTTGTGTAACACCATCCCGCACCGAACTCCAAAGACGTCTGATATTTACACAATCAAAGGGCACGCTGGGCGGATACACCAGAAAACAAGAGGAGAGTCACTTTTATTTCTTCTCCCCCCCACCCCCATGGCGAGGTTCTTAATACGCCGCAAACTGTGGCCAATCACAATAAACACAAAACCCCGGAAAGAGGGGACTCAAGAAGCTTTTCTATGTTTTTCCAGAAGTACATGGAGGCAAACAGAGGATTTCTGATGCTGTTAAAGTGTTTGTTACCCCAACATTTCATATTCCTGATATGTGCCTGTTGTACCATGTTATGTATACAAATGTATTCTGTTCTCTTTGTATTGCTTGTATTGCTGTATGTGAAATTCCTGGTGCTCCTGCCAAACCATTCCTATTTCAAACTGACCATGCCAGGCATGAAAGCACATCCATCTTAGTGTGGTCAGTTTTCTTCTTTGCATTCCAGCTGGGCACTCAGCCCCCCTCCACAGTTTTTCAGATTAATGTACTGCTCTCCCTCTACCCCCTGCTGACATGTCCCCCTGCATAGCTCCTCCCTGGGAAAATTTGTATACTGCTGCTTCTCTGCCTCCTGCTTAAATACCCCCCGCACTAGGAAGACCAGTGTACTGTTGTTTCACCACCTTCTGCTGAGACCCCCCCCGCCCACATTGCTCCTCCCTGGGGAGATTAGTGTCCTGCAGTTTCTCTGTCTTCTGCTGAAATGCCCCTTTAAACAGCTCCCTACTGGGAAGATCAGTGTACTGCTGCCTCTCTGCCTCCTGCTGACACCCCCCCCCCCTCCTTGCACAGCTTCTCACTGGGAAGATCAGTTTACTGCTGTTTCTCTGACTCCTGCTGACACCCCCCCCCATTACTCCTCCCTGGGGAGATTAGTGTACTGCAGTTTCTCTGCCTTCTGCTGAAATGCCCCTTTGAATAGCTCCCTACTGGGAAGATCAGTGTACTGCTTCCCCTCTGCCTCCTGCTGACCCCCCCCCCCCTGCACAGCTCCTCACTGGGAGATCAGCATACTGCTGCTTCTTTCCCTACTGCTGATACCCCCCCCCCCCCTCTTCCTTGCACAGCTCATCACTGGGAAGATCAGTGTACTGCTGTTTCTCTGCCTCCTGCTGACATCCCCCCCTTGCACAGCTCATCTATGGGGAGATGAGTATACTACTGCCTCTCTGCCTCCTGCTGACACCCACCCTTGCACAGCTTATCACTGGGGAGATGAGTGTACTGCTGCTTCTTTACCTCCTGCTGACACCACCCCTGCCTTGCACAGCTCCTCGCTGGGAAGATCAGTGTGCTGTTGTTTCTCTGCCTTCTGCTGACACACCTCTTCACACAGCTCCTCACTGGGAAGATCAGCGTGCTGCTGTTTCTCTGCCTTCTGCTGATACCCCCTTCTGCCCAGCTCCTCACAGTGTCTGCATTTTTACACAGGACTGTGTCTGGGCTCCATTTAAGCTGCAGCCATGCCTCCTATCCCCCATCATCCCCAGTAGTCTCCACCCCCACCTCTCTATGCCCCATTATGCAGCTGAGAACAGAGGTCACATTGTCACTTAAAAAAATCTGAAATAAAGTATTTAGAAGTTGTTTTCATATATGCACAACTGTTTTGCATTTCATTTCTATTTTAAGCTAAATGATTTGTTTTACAAGAATAAGGCTCACGGTCCTTGGATGTGGTGGCTGCATTTGTTTTCTTTTTTTTCATACTTTATTTTCCTTTATTTTAACCTGCTAATCCTGCCATTAACTCACATTTTGTCCTACGGTGAGAATCATTCTGAGCAGCATTGTCAGCTTAGGCCAGAGAGTGTGTTAGGACTACACAATACTGAGCTCGAACTACAGTCACCTCCCTTCCTTCTCTGCAACAGGGGGGAGGTGTTTGGTAGTCCACTGAGATACAGTTGGCAGGCAGTACTGATTTTTATCGCACTGCCTTTCAAAGCATCGTGCTTGCAGCATGTATTTACCCCCATATCGTTGCCTTTGCAGCTTAGAAGGGGATCATTAGACATGAGCAATTTGTTTCGTTCCGAATTCGCTTAATGCATTTTGAAAAATTAGTTAATTCAGAAATATCCAAATTAACGAAAACCCGTTTAATGAATTTTTCCAAATATTCGTAAATTTGAACATTCGAAAATTCGTACATTTGAAAATTTGGAAATTCAGAAATTCAATATTCAAAAATCCGAAAACCCAAAAATGTGAAAATCTGAAATAATAACTAACTAATGATAGTTTAACTATCACTAACTATTAAATTATAGGTATTGGAATTTCCTTTCAAATTTGGCTGTTAGTAAATGTAACGAATACAAATTTATCCGAAGTTACGAATTTTCCTTAATAACGAATGCCGTTTCTAAACGAATGGAAAGTAACTAATTATTAATAATAAATAACAATAATAATAATAATAACATTTTTTATTATTATTATTTATTATTAATTAGTTCAGTCCCATTTGTTTAGATGCAGCATTCATTATTTTGGATAATTCGTAACTTCGGATAAATTCGTATTTGTTACGTTCACTAACAGCCAAATTTGAAAGGAAATTCCAATACCTATAATTTAATAGTTAGTTAATCTTTCCAATGTTCGGATTTTCTTTCTTATGTTCGGATTTTCAGATTTATGAATTTTCGAATTTACGAATTGCGATCATAACGAATGACCCGAAAAACGAAAAAAACCCCCCCAAAAAACGAATGAAACGAAGATGAAAACGAATGAATTTTTCGGCAGTGCACATGTCTAGGGATCATTGGAGGGAGACTCAACTGCCCATTTTTACTGTCACCCAACTGCAAGAGTAAAGTATTTCTACATAAAAAAAAAATTACAACATAAAAAGCAAATGCCCATGGGACGTTTGAGGGGTTGTGC
The DNA here is from genome assembly GCA_037952835.1 of Lithobates septentrionalis. Lineage (NCBI taxonomy): Eukaryota > Metazoa > Chordata > Amphibia > Anura > Ranidae > Lithobates > Lithobates septentrionalis. The sequence continues at coordinate 1,804,848 of JBBDGP010001453.1, read as the reverse complement.
CAAAATAAAGTACAAAAGTTACAAAAATATATAAAAAACAATTTTACATCTTTATTTTTCACATTTCATGTATGGCATTAAAAACACACATTGGAAAATATAATTTTCTTTTACCAGTATGCAGTGTAATGCATTAAGGTTGAAATAACAGCAAAAATGTACGACATAAATCAGATACTAATACATCCTCTCTCTACGTGTTTCATAGAAGTTCACTTCTTCAGGCAAATGGGTACGTTACAAGCTGATAAATAACATACATCAACCACTAAGCAAACACCATTCCCTTGGTATATCGAGAATGTAATTGAAGTCATCTCTTATAAGGAAAAGGGCTCCATGGGTAAACACCTGGGAGCTGATGGTAGGACAAGCCCCCGAATGGAAAGTGCACCAAAGGGATGGTGAAGTTCAGGGGTCCCACCAGGAACGCCTAAAGCACTCTGTGACTCAACTCTTAGGCCCCATTCACACCTGAGCGTAGCGTTTTCAGGCAGAACATCGTGCGATTTTACGGCGGTTTTTACCGCAATTTTGCGGCGTTTTTTACCGTGATTTGCCGCGATTTTGTGCAGGGCAAAAGGTCACCAATGTAAAAAGCAGAAAAACACCCAAATCTGCCTAAAAAAAAGGTTCCAGAACTTGTTTGAGCTTCAGACGTTTTTTAGCTTCTGGCTTCAGGCGTTTTGTAGTGGAGATGTGAACCATCTCCATAGAGAATAATTGATTTTTTCCCCTCCAGCGTTTTGTAGCTTCAGGCTTCAAGCTACAAAATGCTCAGATGTGAATGGGGCCTAAATGTGAAGAGTCACAAACTAGGTCTTAACCAGAGCAAATAAGAGAAGATCACGTTTACATAGACTTTATGTTCTTAAAGTGGTTGTAAACCTCAGTCATGAGATATGAGCAAAGCATATCTCTTTATAGTGTGTACTTGTCCCAATTCAGAGCACTAAGTATCATTTCTGTCTGCTGCTTCATTCCTCTGCTATCTGCATGAGTCACTTCTGACAGGTTTTCCTGACACCAAGAGAAAAAAAGGTGACGGGGAGGGAGCTTCAGCACACTGCCTGTGATTGACAGCCTCAGCTATGTTTCTGTATGCTGTGTGAAGGGGGGTGTGTCCCTTCCCTCCAATCAGCTCTTAGAGCTCACTTTACTGAGTTCTGCAGAGTGTAACTTCAGCTCTACGCCTCCTGTTTTCTGACAGCTCAGACAGGCTTATAAATATAAAATTGAATGGGTGTAGAGAAGAGAAGATTGCAGATAGACAGATACAACTTATATAGGAATATTTGTTTCATCTCTGTGTATCCCCTGAGGATTGCACCTTTACTACGTATATGTAAAGATTTACAATCACTTTAAGTAGCACTTATGTCCTCTAATGTAAATCCTCCTACCCTCCTTTCACAGAAGTGATAAATAAATATTTTGTTTTAAGATTTAATTTATCAAAATATAGCCATATCAGTATGTGACTAGCATTCAGAGATAAGATAAGGAAGACATCCAAAACATAGCTAATAATAATAGCATACGTTGTAGGACAATAAGATATCAGTATAAAAACAAATAAGAGGGAAGAAAACAGGAAGTGAGAGGAAATCCCTGCAAATTAGGGAATTCCTTGGGGACCCCCAGCTTACCAGAACTAGTGTCCCCATTGGAAGATTTCCCCTCTATTACTTTTTTGGGGACAACTCAAAATTTGGGATTTTGCTTTTACTTTTTACTTTGAATGGTAATGGTAAACAGGACAAACAGAGAGGGTGAATCTCCTTAACCATTTGCCTACAATTTTCAGATTGCAGCGCTGTCGCACTTTGAATGACAGTTGCATGGTCATGCAACACTCATTTTTTTGAGATAGATAGAGCTTTCTTTTAGTGGTATTTAATTGCCAATGGGTTTTTTTTTTTTGCTAAACAAATGAAAAAAATTGAAATTTTGAAAAAATAAATTTTTCTTAGTTTCTATTATAAAATTTTGTAAATAAGTAATTTTTCTGCTTCACCAATGTGCACTAATTAGGTTGCACTGATGAGGAGGCACTGATAAGCTGCACTGATGGGCACTGATGATGAGGCACTGATGGGCACTGTTAGGAAGCAATGATGGGCACTGATAGACTGCACTGATAGGCAACACTGATAGGTACTGATGAGGCAGCACTGATGGGCACTGATGATGCTGCACTGATTGGCAGCACTGATGGGCACTGATAGGCTGAACTGATGGGCACTGATCATGAGGCACTGATGGGCACTGTTAGGCGGCAATGATGGGCACTCATAGGCTGCACTGATAGGCAGCACTGATGGGCACTGATAGGTGGCACTGATGGGTACTGGTATGTGGCACTAAAGGGCACTGATAGGCGACAATGATGGGCACTGATAGGCGGCACTGACAGGCAGCACTGATGGGTACTGAAAGGTGGTGCTGATTGGCTACATTGTTAGGCATCACTGATAGGCACTGATATGGCAGCATTGATGGGCACTGACAGGCAGCACCGATGGGCACTATGTGGCAGCACTGATGGGAACTGATGGGTACTGAAAGGCCACACTGATAGGCACTGAGAGAGCAGCATTGATGAGCCCTGACAGGCAGCACTGATGGGCACTATTGGGGCTGCACTGATCATCAAGACACTGATGATCAGTGCCCTGATAATCAGTGCAGATGTCCCCTGTGTGGATTGCGGCTTACTGGCTCTCCTCTCCTCAAGCGCTGTCAGTGTGAGGAGAGGAATGCCATTAACCGGCAAATCCTGTTTACATTGTGATCAGCTGTGATTAGACACTGGTGATCGCGTGGTAAAGAGCCTCTCTGATTGGCTCTTCACCCCGATCTGTAAGCAGCTGTGTTAAAAGGACACGACAATCACAGATCCCTGGTGATGCACTCCACAGGGGTCACGCGGGAAGAGCAATGACAGGAAGAGCAATGACAGGAGGACGTCCATAGTCTCCCTCCCCGAAATGTGTGACTGAGCTGTAGCCATCATTCGGATATAGTATGATTCGTGAAGAGGTTAACCGGGTCACAGTCAGCAGTAAAAACTGACAAGCGTTCTAATCCCTCTCCACTCCACTTCCAAAACGAAAAAAAAAAAAATTGCCTTTAGTTATACTTAAAACGAATTCTCCTAACTACACATAGAAAACAATGGGGGTCTCTGAAAAGGAAAATCCTAATGACTTCTAGAATGCACAGTTTGCTTTAACAGTCTTTAAGGTAGTTGTAAAGGCTGAAGGGGGAAAGAGGATCAGGGCTGCTCTGTGCAAAACCATCACACAGAGCAGGCAAGTATAACATGTTTGTTAACATTATTTTTTTTTTTAATTGAAGCCTTTAGTATCAATGTAATGGGGCCCCCTCCTACCCCCAGGCCCCATAGCAGCTGTGTGGGTTGCTCTGGCTGTAAAAACACCACTGATTTCATAGATTTCCACTCAACACAAGCAGATCCAATATGATTAGTAGAGCCGTTCACCGGGAAGGCTTTAGATTTTCTGCCACTCATAGCATTCCTTTCTGATACAGGAAAGCCAATCACATTATAGCAGAAGGTATGCAGACAAAGAACACATCTCATCACGTCTAAATTCATATTTAGAAAATACTTGGTTGAAGTGATATTAAAAGCCTTTTAAAAAAAAATAACAAACATGTTGTACTTACCTGCTCTGTGTAATGGTTTTGCAAAGAGCAGCCCGATCCTCCTCTTCTTGGGTCTCCTGCTGACACTCTGGGCTCCTCCCCCCTTCTGAGTGCCTCCCATAGCAAACTCATGAATGCTCGCTCCCAAGCCCCTCTCTCTCCATAAGACACACAGAATGGGGCTCGGCCCACCCCTGCTACCTCCTCACTGGCAGTGATTGACAGCTGTGGGAGCCTCCCGCTGCTGTCTCTGAGCCAATGAGAAGGCAGAGGGCCGGGACAGCAGTCGCTCTTGAGCACATCATTGGATAGGAATTGGGCTCGGGTAAGTATTGGGGGGGGGGCTCCAGGGGGAGTTGCATACTGAAGATTTTTTATCTTCATGCATACAATGCGTGAAAGTAAAATACCTTCAGGCTTTACAACCACTTTAACTGACAAACATACCTCCCAACATTTTGAGATGGGAATGAGGGACACCTACTAGCAAACGTATGTAGGCATAGGACACGCCCCCTGCCACACCTTCTTAAAGGAGAATTAACCAAAAAAATGTTAATTAAATCCACAAGGGCTTTTTTTTACCACTAGTATTCCTTTATATTGGCTTTTAACGTTTACAAATGCAGCCATTTAGAATTTAAATGAAAGGTTTAGCACTGGGAAACACTTTTTGAAAGATAAAAAGTGCATTTTATATACAACTATATAGATCAGACCAAAATGAGGGACAAATGAGGGGGACAGAGGGACAGAGGGACATTGCTCCAAATCAGGGACAGTTGGGAGCTATGGACAAATGACAAAAAAATTATTGGGTAACTGCACTTCTTTTCCTTTTTTGGTGGCTCTTCATTATATCAAACTGAATGATGAGGAATTTCAATGAAGGCTTTAGTGCACTACTTAAAAGAGAAGTATGATTTTTTTTTTTAGATTCATACTTACCTAGGTGGATGCTGCAACTGTCCCCCGGCGCCTCTAACACTGAGAACCGAGCGATCGAACACCGCAGATCACTCGGTTCTCACAGCTCCCCGAGCAGAGAGCTAATGACTGTCAATCACAGCTGTCTGCTCTGCTCCTCCTCGCTCACTGGAGCGCTGAGCTGTGGAGGAAGCAGGGGTGGCCGGCTCAGGCTCTCAGCAGCTCACTGAGAGGCTGAACCGGGTGCCAGTCCAGGGATCTGGCAGATCCCGACTCCATTGTCGTGACTGGAGCCTGGACCGACTTCTGTGACGTCAGCAGAGAGTGGACTTCAGTCCGTTCCCTGCTGAAAACGGGTCACGGGAGTGCAAAACAAATTGCATTCCTGTGATCCACAGGAGAAGTACAGCCAAACAAGCTTTGGCTGTTATTCTCCTTTAAATGGCACACAAGAAAGAAAGAAAGAGTTCATATCCCTGAACCGTGCCTGCATCTGACTGGCTGTCAATATTTCGCCCAGATTTTTTGATTTTCTTTTCAATTGAAAGATATCAGTTGCAAGGTGGCCAACAGGGTTGCTCACCCACAAATTTCAACCGCTTCATCAGGAAAGCTTTCTCCATGTATGACCACTGTAAGAAAATCTTCTCTACAGGGACACAGAAAGCAATGTAAACTTGCAAGAGGTTGTAAGGCTTCCCCACCCATCCAAGGACGATATAAATTACAGATATTATCAGTTTTGGAGGGCATCGGCTACATAAAACGTCATCCTGGCCAAAGTATCCACATTATCCAGATCTAAGAGATCACTAGAGAACTGTGACATGAGAAAAGAAGCAAGAGCTTGCATCAGTCCCTATGTACGGCCCGGGTGCTTTATATGCATGTTAATGCTGGCTGTAGCACCACCCCAGTCTGAAGCCCAATTTATGGGCATTCCTGTTGAGGGAGGTAAAGCCAGCAATGATCCCCATGCTACATGCACTTGGTCCACTGGGGGGTTACATAACAGTTTAAACACTTTTGTGAAACTTCCTCCCTAAGAGTTTATTGTTCATTAAAGTATAAATAAAGGCAAAGCTTTTTTTTATTTTTTTTTTTAGTTTTGGATAGAGGGGAGAGGGATTAGAACACCTGTCAGTTTTGATTGCTGTATGTGTCCCTGTTAGGGAGATTCCCCCTCTCTATTTGTTTTGTTTACCATTTTGACCACTCTCACCTTTTAAAATACCTCTGATCTGTCCTGGAAGCCTTACAGAAAAAAGGGGAAAAGGCTTCAAAAATCCCCGGATGCTACACTGGATTTGTGGGCACTGAGAGCTCATCAGGTGTTGCATGCATGTGCCGGCATCCTATTGTTTTCTATTGGGACACGCAGCTCTGTCCGTGTCCCAATAGAAAACAATGGGATTCGGGGGACCCGCACCTGTATGTCATATTGAGACACAGCAGCTGTGTCCGTGCAGCCATGTGTCCCAATAGACATCAATGGGATGCCGACATAGGGATGCATGCAGCACCTGCGCATCCCCATTCCGAGAAATGATGGCCCTGCATGGGGCATGGAGCTAATTGCCCTGTGCGGATGGAGAATCAGTATTTGTTTTTCTGAGTTCCCCCCCCCCCCCCCCCCATAACATAGTTTTAATACCTAACTTCTTTTAACAGGTGATAACGCGTGTAATGTGTTTGTTCTGCGGTGAAGTAGCACAGCAGCGTTGTCACCCTGTGGAAAGAGGACTCCCAAAAGGATCTGTAGTCTTCCACTGATTTTATAGGGAAAATAAAGCCTGATTCTGGCTAATGGTGGCCACATGTGCTTCGATAAATGTATTCTCTGATCGATATCTTCTGATAGGAGTAATTGATCTATAGTTGACAACCATTTTGCTCAATACAGCACACATGGGGGAAGTAGATTTCAATTGATAGTTAAAGCGATTGTTACCCCAACACTTCATATCCCTGATATGTGCCTGCTGCACCATGTACTTGTATCTTGTCCCTCTGCTTTCCTGTTAACAACTGACCACACTAAGCAGGAGAACACACCGTGGTCAGTTTTCTAGCTATTCTGGGAACTCAGTGTACTCTCCTCCAATAATCAGACCTGTTCTGACACGCCCCCCCCCCCCCCCTCACTGCACGGCCATTCACTGGGAAGCTCAGTGTGCTGCTGCTTTTCCTCCCCTCAGCTCTTATGCAGCTGAGAACAGAGGGAATGTGATCATTTATAAAAAAAGGGAGAAACAAGGTATTTATAATGTTTTTTATATCTATACACACATTTTGCCTTTCCTTTCTATTTTAAACAGAATGGGTTTGTTTTACAAGATAATCATTTACAATCACTTTAAGATACAATCGTAAGTGATGGATTGCATCTCTGCCGAACACATGGATTTCTATGTGTTTTTTTTTTTTAGAAGCACATGGTTAGAGCCATAGGGGGTTATTTACGAAAGGCAAATCCACTTTGCACTACAAGTGCAAACTACAAGTGCAAAGTGCACTTGAAATTGCACTGAAAGTGCACTTGGAAGTGCAGTCGCTGTAGATCTGAGGGGTAGATCTGAAATGAGGGGAAGCTCTGCTGATTTTATCATCCAATCATGTGCAAGCTAAAATGCTGTTTTTTATTTTCCGTGCATATCCCCCCCTCTAGTCTACAGCGACTTTCAAGTGCACTTTGCTTGTAGTGCAAAGTGGATTTGCCTTTAGTAAATAACTCCCAGAGACTCTAATAGGCTTCAAAAAAAGGGTGGGCTTGGGGCACAGAGGTGGCGACGGATGTCTTGTTTGCCGCCCCCCCCCCCCAAAATATACAGCACCGCCTGCCACTGATCAATAATATGCCACCCTGGCTGATTGACTTAGTTTGATCAAATACGATTGAGATTGAGTCTAAAAATGGATTGGAGAGGAAATTATAGCTTTTCAATTCTTTGCAGATTTGATCATTTTGATTGAATCACACAAAAAAAATAAATCGAAGCATCTGTGGCCACCATAAAGGGTGTCTATACACAGAACTTTTTGTAATATAAGATCGTATTGTCAATCAAATTATTGCCCAGGAGAAAAATAGAATTGAAGGATCGAAAAGATCATTCAATGTGTCATACCCTTTAATGAACATATCAATCTAGCTCTTTTCCTATCATCAGATTTTCTATCCAGACCCAGCAGAATCATTTTGATGTATTTGCTGTTTTACTCAAAACCAAGCAATGACGTGATAAATGTAATTTCGATAATGCATAGATTCGATCATATTGTCTGATTCTATGAAGATTTGTTCGGTCAGATTGTTCCATGTATGGCCACCATAACACTTTTTAGGCTTTTAGGCTCCATGCACACTGCCGTTTTTTTTAAGCTCCTATGAGCTATTAGCATTTTTTCTGCTCCTCGAAGCTAAATAGCGTTATCCTATGAGTCCATGCACACTACTTTAGTCTATTCATGTTTTTTGAGTTTCAGCATCTAGAAACAGAAAAAAAAATGTTCTTGTAGAATTTCCTGGAGCATTTTTCCAGCAGAAACACTACTAAACGCTACTAATAGCATTTTATGAGCTTTTTTTTTTTTTTAAAGGAACTGCAAAAACACTAATAAAATGCTAACACTCCTAAACGCTCTTAAATACTCCAAAAACGATACTAAAGCGCTACTACAAAAAGCTATTACCAGCATTTTTATAGCTAAAAAAAAAAAACCACTAGTGTTCATGGAGCCTTACAGCCACTGTTCTTCTCTTTTGGATAAACGGTTTAACCCTTATGAATACAATCCGACTGTTGGAAGCACCTCTGTCATTAGTTTGTCCAAGCTGTCACTTTTGCTGAACAGATTGTCCTGCATTCAAAAAAAGTGAAATAAAATATAAAATATCCCATATATACTTTCACATACACCACAGGGTTGATTTACTAAAGGCAAGAAGACAGTTTCCCTCTGCAAGTGCAGTTGCTCCAGAGCTTAGTGAATGAGGTAAGGCTTCACTGTACAAAGAATAACCAATCGTGTGCAAGGAAAAAAAAAATGCTTTTTTTGCTTGCACATGATTGGGTGATGGAAGTCAGCAGAGCTTCTGCTCATTTACTAAGCTCTGGAGCAACTGCCCTTTAGTAAATCAACCCTATTGTGTCCATAGCACACACAGTATTAGTTCACAAGCTATTTGTTTTGTAAATGTAGCTCGCAAGACTTTATTGTTTTAAAAATAGAAAATATAAATAAAAAAATATAAATACATTATAAAGAAAGAGATAGGAAATAAAAATGGAATTCACATACTACAAACAATTATCACAGGTTATTATTACTATTATATTGTTATTACTTCTTATTATTTTATTATTATTTAGGTTATATTTGCCATTATTATTATTATTACCAGATACAGTTACCAAAAATAATATTGTTTACTACAGTATACCTTTATGATTGTATATGTTATTGTACCATACCAATATATATATATATATATATATATATATATATATATATATATATATATATATATATATATATATATCTATATATCTATATATCTATCTATATCTTTATATCTAGATATATATCTATATATCTAGATCTATCTATCTATATATATATATATATATATATATATATATAGATCTAGATATATAGATATGTCTATATATCTAGATCTATATATATATATATATGTTTGGTATACCTAAAATAACAGTATGTAGCCACCCTGGCGGTATGATTATGTCAGATTTTTGCGTCTCAAAGCGGTACAATTGTTTTGCATAGAAATTTAGCGTTTTATATTGTAGGCCTGTATTTTCTTAGGAATAACACACTTAAATCTGTCCAAACAAGAGTCTAGTAGACATCCCGGGTATGATAAAGTTTGAAACACAAAATCATAAAATATAATATAATAAATAACTATAAATAATTATCAAAAATAGTAATATAATAATAATAAAATGAATTTCCCCATGATTCACTATCGCTCAATTCTGCAAGTGTTCTAATTTATTATCGCTGTTTTCTAGCTGGTCTACAACCACAGATTCTGGTGACAAGGTAAGTAACCTGCACCAGGATCCTGCAATGCAATCCCGAGTGTGGCTCGGGGTTACCGCTAATGGTACTGAAATTTAACCCCGTGCCACACTCGGGAAAACCGCCAGGGAGATTAACACAGAGTTCCACCCAAAAGTGAAACTTCCGCTTTAAGGCATCCTGACCCCCTGACATGCCACACTTGGCATGTAATTTTTTTTGGGGGGGGGGGTCAGAGGCACTTAGCTCTCACTTCCGCTCCGGGCCACCTAAGCGACTCCTCCTCTCCCCTTAGGCCCCTCAGTCCCAGCAATCCTCTCGGACACGTCACAGGTCCCAGAAGATTGACCGGCCACTCAGGACGAGCAGTGCAACTCACGCATGCACAGTGCGCACCCGGCTGTGAAGCCGCGAGCTGTCACAGCCGGGTGCCCACAGTAGTGATGCCGGCGCTGCGGAGAAGAGAGGGAGCGGAGCGAGGGCGGCCACATCATTGGACCGTGGGACAGGTGAGTGTGTGTTTATTAAAAGTCAGCAGCTACACTTTTTGTAGTTGCTGACTTTTAATAAACACAAAAACAGTTGGAACTCCGCTTTAAAGCTGAACTCGGGTAAAAACAAAACTCATCCATTACAATAGGGCTATCCTTCTCTAAGGGTTTGCTTAGGTCTAGGGTAGGGTTTCTCAACCAAGGTTCCTCTAGGAGTTCCTTCAGCAATGAGCAATCTCTTCCTCTCCATTTCCACTGATACCATTGATCTTTTTAGCTATCTGTAAGGAGGTAATTCTTCCCAATGGCCACAAGTGTAAGGACCATTCTTCCCACTGACCATCACACTAATGTGTCATGAGTTTTAGATATAGTAATTTTTATCAGGGGCTCCCTGACACTGGAACATTATTTCAAGGGTTCCTCTATGTTGAAAAGGTTGAGAAAGGCTGGTCTAGGGTGTCTGATCCCCTCAATCCTGCAGGCTCCCTCTACAATACTAGAAAAGTCCCAGCAGCCTCTTCCCCCCCAATGTTTCAACTGTCGCAGGTCCTCTGACGCCATCAACACCCGTAGCATTGCATTGGATATAAGGACGCCAGGGGACAGTCCACCGCTGGAGCATAGGGGAGAAGAGGAGAGCACCGGTTGCCAGCCGAGCAAGGGATCAGGTGAGAAAAAATTATCTTTCCAGTTCTCTAGACCTAAATGAGCATCTAACCCTTTAGTATTTTTTCGTTCCCCAGAGATAGGCTTTAAAATCAACCTATGGTGAGAGAAATACAGAGGTGATCATTCTTGAAATTGCTATATTTCTGGCACCATTCCATGGTGATCCTTTGTCTTCATTACTTTCTGAGTCACTTATCAAGAACACCTATTTAGATCATAAAAAAACTAATCAGCACACTTGTTTTGGGTCCCTATGACAGCCAGGCAGGTGGCATTTTCAGAAGGAAAAGTGAACAACAACAGGCTCCTTGACAGGTTTCCTTTACGTTTCTGAAATAAAAATATCTGTGATCCAGTTTGGATGTTCAGTGTCCAATGCCCCCTCCTAGGGCCAGATTTAAACCTTGGGGGGACCTGGGCAGTTCAGGTTCTGGGGGCCCCTCATACACGGCATTTGTTTACATTCTCAATGACAGTCACACATTTTTAAATGCATAATACAATGTCATTCTGAGGTCATGCGTGCACACACACCACACGCATCCATAGTGCTCTCTGTGTGCTTTGCTTGAGCCGCCAAAATTTGTTGTTAAAAACTATACAATATACCAGTCCAGAGTAAAAAAAATTACAGATGATTGCTGGCAAAATATTACCTCCCAAGATACATTTATTAACAGAAAGTGATTTTTTTATTATATATTTTAGTATTTTTTTTTATTATTTTATATATTTGATTATATTGTTTTAATGTTTTTAAATATTTATGTGTTTATGTTTTTTAATAATGTTTATATTATTTATATTACTTTTTGTATAGTGGGGGCCCCTTCTGTCCAGAGTATAAACTTTACAGATGATGGCCAGCAAAATATTATTTCCTAAGATGCATTTATTAAAAGAAACTACATTTTTTTGTCATTATTCATTTTATATTATTTTATTATTGTTTATTTTTTATATTATTTTTATATTGTTTTATATATTTTCATTATTTATTTTTTATCATTTTATATATCTTTTTTATATTGTTTTATATTATTTTTTGCATGGGGGGGGCCCTCTGTCCAGAGTAAAGACTTTACAGATGATGGCCGGCAACATATTATTTGCCAAGATACATCTATTAAAGGAAAATAATGTATATATTATTATTTATCATATATTTTTATATTGTTTTATATCATTTTTTGCATAGCAGGTGGCCCCTTCTGTTCAGAATAAAGACTTTACTGGTGATGGCTGAAAAAAAATATAATTTGCCAAGATACATTTATTTTTTTTTAAAAGTAATTTTTTTTATCATTGTATATTGTATATATTATTACTATTTTATATAATTTGTTTTATATTGTTTTATATTATTTTTTGCATAGAGGGGGGCCCCTTCTGTCCAGAGTAAAAACTTTACAGATGATGGCTGGCAAAATATTACTTGCCAAGATACTTTTTTATCTAAAGAAAGTAATTTTTAATTATTAGATATTTTATATACTTGTTATATTGTTTTATATTATTATATAATTTTTTTTATATTGTATTATATTATTTTTTTATATAGAGGGGGTCCTTCTGTCAGGGGACCCAGGGCAGTTGACACTTTTGCCCCCCCCCCCCCCCCTCCCATATAAGTCTGCCACTGCCCCTTCCAATTCATTCTTTTCAATAATAATAATACTATTGATAGCTGGATTAAATTGTATGTCCAGCAGTGATCCTTATTTTAAATTGTTAGCAACCATGCAAATAACTAAGGGTGTGAAGTCAAGCGTAAAACAAGCAGATTAAGAACAATGTATAATGTTACAGAACACTTGTACAGAGCAATAATACAAACATAAAATAAAGTCCTTACTATATAACAACAGCTACAAAACACACAAAAATGAATAAACTGAAACAACAAAACAGCAACAAATGTAACAAGTTACACATTTAACAATAGAAATACTCATAAAACCTGAGATATCAAACCACAAGTGGGGGGTGACAGGTATTGCCCACTTACCTAATGGTAGCACAATGAAGAAAGGTAGCCAGCAGAGGATGAACACCCCCACCACTATGGCCAAAGTTTTGGCTGCTTTCTTCTCCCTTGAGAATTTGATCAGCCTGACAGACAGAGAACTCCTAAAAGTGTGCCCCTTGTTCCTGGAGTTGGCATTGGACTCCACTAAACTTCTGCAGTGAATCCTGAGGACAACCTCCATGGACTTGTTCCTTTCCTTCTTGACACCAGCCTCTAGGCTCTTGGTGGTCCTTCTGGCCACAATGTAAACCTTGAAGTACATGATGAGGATGACTAGCAGGGGCAGGTAGAAGGAGAAGAGGGAAGAGAAGAGGGCATATCCAGGTTCTTCAGTGATGCTGCACTGGCTGTCATCCTCTGGTGGAGGTTCCTTCCAACCCAACAGAGGTCCAATTGAGATGACCATGGAGGACACCCACAGGACGATGAGGATGACCACAGCCTTCTTCTCAGTCATTATAGTTGGGTACTTAAGGGAATGTTTCACACCTACATACCTGTCTATGGATATGATACAAAGACTCATGATAGAGGCAGTGCAGCAGAGGACATCCACAGCTGCCCAGATGTCACAGAAGATCCTACCAAAGACCCAAGTGCCCAGCACCTCCAGGGTGGCCGAGAAGGGCAGCACGAGGGTGCTCAGCAGTAGGTCGGCTATGGCTAGGTTGATGATAAAATAATTGGTGACCGTTTGCAGCTGCCTGTTGCATGCCACAGACAAGATCACCAGGATGTTCCCAACAATGGCAAAGAGGATGAAAACTGCCAGGACAATGCCCACACTCAGAGCCTGCAGGTCCAAAGCTTCTGCCAAGGAGGTGCCATTATCAGTCCCATTCTCACCTGGCAGGTAGGCACTTGATTCATTCCACAGGCTCTCATTGCTGGGCTCTAACCCAAACATGTTAATCCAAGCTCCTCTCCATATAAGAAGCAGATCCAGATCTCATGACTGAAGGCTGACACATCTCATCTCCAGGGGTCTCAGTAAGTCATTTGCTGCACCAAATCCCAGGCTGGCACTCACTCTTTGGTCCCACATGCTGCAAAAAAAAAAAAATAAGAGGCAATGAGAGGTTCTCCAGAAAGGTGTCAGAAGAAGCAGCACTAAAACTTTTCTCAGTGCCTTGCACCTCCTCCTGTGAGTGTCATTGTGCCCAAGGATGCTTCTCTGAGTCAACTGCAGCACAGAGCTATTGCTACTCCCCTTCAGATTATTGATGGCTCAGATCCCCCCCTCCAGTATGGGAGAAAGCAAAGCAACATGGCACAGAGTGATGCTGACTCCACTCTCCATGGCAGTCCTTTGCAGTGCATGAGCTCAGCCGGAGTTGCTTGCAAGACAAAAAAAAAAAAAAAAAGGAAAAGGCAGCTCTGAATGGTTAAATGAAACCAACCCTGGCTGTGCTTCATTCACTTTGGCAGGTCCCCTCCCCGCCTCCTTTCATTGCTACTCTGTGATAAGGCGATGGAATGCTCCTGCATTATCCTCCGTCGCCACTAGAGGGCAGCAGGTGGTTCCGTGTTTATGGCTACTAGAATACACATTGAGATCAAAGGGTCTCTGTGATTTTACTTGTGTGCTAATGGGCAGCTTTCTTCTCAGGAAAGAGGAAAACATGTCATGCTGATTAACCTGCCTAGATACTTGTTTTGTTATTGTTCAAGCCAATGTGCCAGTTAATGATTTCCTGGAAGAGCCATGTAATTCCAAGGTGATTTATTAAGGGAGTACTCTGAGATGTTTGCCTGAGATTGTTATATTTATGTCCATGACTTTATTATCTGTGCCTGCCTTGGGTGTAAATACCAATTTACTGAGGAACTACAAGAGCCAGCATGCCTGGCTTGTTTTTATACTAAAAATGGAATCCCAACCAGCATAGACACCATTAGGTACAGTAAGTGGTTTGTGGAACTACAAGAACCAGCATGACTTGTTTGCTATATAATGACATTGCATCACCCAGCATGGTTTGGTCTATTGAACTACAAGAGCCAGCATGCACTAGGGTACTTGGTATGATTAGAGCATTTACAGATAACTAGGCTGAAGAACTACAAGAGCCAAGATGCCTTGTTTGCTATATAATGACATTGCATCACCCATGGTCTAGGGTCCCTGATACTAGTAACACCAGGGGATTAGTGGTCTGCGGAACTGCAAGAGCCAGCATGCCTGGCTTGTAATAAATTGAATCCCATCCAGCATAGACACCATTAGATACAGTAAGTGGTTTGTAGAACTACAAGAACCAGCCTGACTTGTTTGCTATATAATGACATTGCATCACCCAGCATGGTCTGGTTTCTAGAACTACAAGAGCCAGCATGCACTAGGGTACTTGGTATGATTAGAGCATTTACAGATAACTAGGCTGAAGAACTACAAGAGCCAGGATGCCTTGTTTGCTATATAATGACATGGCATCACCCAGCATGGTCTAAAGTTCCTGATACTAGTGACACCAGGAGATATGTGATCTGTGGAACTGCAAGAGCCAGCATGCCTGGCTTGTACTAAAATGGAATCCCATCCAGCATAGACACCATTAGATACAGTAAGTGGTTTGTAGAACTACAAGAACCAGCCTGACTTGTTTGCAATGACATTGCATCACCCAGCATGGTCTGGTCTCTAGAACTACAAGAGCCAGCATGCACTAGGGTACTTGGTATGATTAGAGCATTTACAGATAACTAGGCTGAAGAACTACAAGAGCCAGGATGCCTTGTTTGCTATATAATGACATTGCATCACCCAGCATGGTCTAAAGTCCCTGATACTAGTGATACCAGGCGATACGTGATCTGTGGAACTGCAAGAGCCAGCATGCCTGGCTTGTACTAAAGTGGAATCCCATCCAGCATAGACACCATTAGATACAATAAGTGGTTTGTAGAACCACAAGAACCAGCCTGACTTGTTTGCTATATAATGACACATTGCATCACCCAGCATGGTCTGGTCTCTAGAACTACAAGAGCCGGCATGCACTAGGGTACTTGGTATGATTAGAACATTTACAGATAACTAGCCTGAAGAACTACAAGAGCCAGCATGCCGCCTGGCTTGTACTAAAATGGAATCCCATCCAGCATAGACACCATTAGATACAGTAAGTGGTTTGTAGAACTGCAAGAACCAGCCTGACTTGTTTGCTATATAATGACATTGCATCACCCAGCATAGTCTGGTCTCTAGAACTACAAGAGCCAGCATGCACTAGGGTACTTGGTATGATTACAGCATTTACAGATAACTAGGCTGAGGAACTACAAGAGCCAGGAGGGCTTGTTTGCTATATAATGACATTGCATCACCCAGCATGATTTGGGGTCCCTAATACTAGTGACACCAGGAGATAAGTGGTCTGTAGAACTGCAAGAGCCAGCATGACTTATTTTACAATAAAATGGCATCTCATCCAGCATCAACACTCGCTACTTTACATTGTAGCAAAGTGTCATTTCTTCAGTGTTGTCACATGAAAAGATAAAATAAAATATTTACAAAAATGTGAGGGGTGTACTCACTTTTGTAATGACATTGCATGGTCTGGGGTCCCTGATACTAGTAACACCAGGCGATAAGTGGTCTGTAGAACTACAAGAGCCAGCATGCACTAGGGTACTTGGTATGATTGCAGCCTTTACAGATAACTAGGCTAAAGAACTACAAGAGCCAGGATGGGTTGTTTGCTATATAAAGACATTGCACCATTCAGCATATGTGATCTGTAGAACTACAAGAGCCAGCATACCTTGTTTGCTACATAATGACATTACATCATCCAGCATGGTCTGGGGTCCCTGATACTAGTAACACCAGGAGACACGTTGTCTGTAGAACTACAAGAGCCAGCATTCACTGGGGTACTTGGTAAACTTTGCCACATTTACAGATGTCTAGTCTATAGAACTACAAGAACCAGCAGGATCTAGGGTTGTTGGTATAAGAGACAGCATCCAGAGAAATCTAGTCTATAGAACTACAAGAGCCAGAATGCATTAGGGTACTTGGTATGATTAGAGCATTTACAGATAACTAGGCTGAAGAACTACAAGAGCTAGCATGCCTTGTTTGCTACATAATGACATTGCATCACTCAGCATGGTCTGGGGTCCCTGATACTAGTGACACCAAGAGATTAGTGGTCCGTAGAACTACAAGATCCAGCATGCACTGGGGTACTTAGTACAAACTAGGGTGAAGAACTACAAGAGCCAGCATGCCTTGTTTGCTATATAATGACATTGCATTACCCAACATGGTCTAGGGTCCCTGGTACAGGTGACAGCAGGAGATAAATGGGATATAGAACTGCAAGAGCCAGCATGCACTGGGGTACCTGGGAGAAGTGGTGGCATGTGATAAACAATCAACAGAATAAGAACCAGCAATCACTGGGGTACCTAATGCAAGTCACAGCATTTACAGATACGTTGGCTATAGAACTACAAGAACCAGCCCGCCCTGCTTGCTATACACTAACATTGCATCATACAACGTGGTCTAGGGTCCTTGGTAAGTGACAGCAGAAGATAAGTGGTTTGTAGAACTACAAGAGGCAGCATGCTGTGGGGTACGGTACCTGCTACAAGTTACAACATCTACAGGTCTACGTTGGTGTGCGTTGCAGTAACATGCCTGTTAATGTGCATATTACTGCAGCAGAATTGTGTGAATGGGCCGTAATAAATCAGAATTCTGTACTGAGGGTTTTGGAGACAATAGTTTGTGATTGTAATGAAAGTCGATCCCCAGCCTTCAAAAATATTTAAGCCTTGGTTCACATTGATGCGATTTGGCATGCGATTTGACATGCCAAATCGCAAGCCAAATCGGCGGCAATTGCTGGCAATGCCACTGTCCGAATCGGTGTGACGCCACACCGATTCCCAAAAGTAGTTTCTGTACTACTTTTGGCGATTTCGGGTTGGGATTTCCATTGACATCTGTGCAGCAACCCGCACAGATGTCTCTGAAATCACCCCCCGAAGTCGGAATGACATGCGGGAATGAAATCGTGCGAGTTCACCTGAACTCATATGATTTCATTCCAGCAGTCAGTGTGAACATAGGCTGGAGCTCAACTCATCTTCCCCATCAGTCAAGGCCAATCCCAGGCGGGTGCACGGGGTGCAGTGCACCCAGGCGCCAGATAGGTGGGGGCGCTGAAGTGCTAGAGTGCTCCCCTCCCTCCTCTCCGTGTCCAGAGGTGTCTCTCTCCGCAGGTCACCGCCGCGGAGCGGCCGCTGTGTTTTTCACTGCTAGAGCCCATCCCTCCTCCCTCCTCCTCCTGTCAGAAGAGAGCAGCCGCCGGAGATCGGAGCGGCTGATGTCTGTGTGGAGAGAGACCAGCCGCGCAGTGACTTCGCTGGGGGGAGGGCGGTCCGTGCCTGCAGCCTGACACAGGTTCTCCTCCTCTGTCTCTCACTCCCGCCCAAGCCTGTCTAGATCTGCTCTTCACCCGGGCGGCGCGGCTGCACACTGTCCTCTCTAGCTGCCGCCCGGGTGTTAATGGTTCTCTACTAATAGAGGGGGGTTTGTCCCTGGGGGGGTCTGTACTAGTGGAGGGGGGTGTTGTCCTGGGGGGGTCTGTACTAATGGAGGGGGGGTTTGTCCTGGGGGTCTGTACTAATGGAGGGGGGTTTGTCCTGGGGGGTCTGTACTAATGGAAGGGGGGTTTGTCCTGGGGGGGTCTGTACTAATGGAGGGGGGTTTGTCCTTGTGTGGGGTCTGTACTAATGGAGGGAGGTTTGTCCTGGGGGGTCTGTACTAATGAAGGGGGAATTTGTCCTAGGGGGGTCTGTACTAGTGGAGGGGGGTTCTCCTGGGGGGGGGTCTGTACTAATGGAGGGGGTTTGTCCTGGGGGGGTCTGTACTAATAGGGGGGGGGGGTTGTCCTGGGGTCTGTACTAATGGAGGGGGGTTTGTCTTGGGGGGGTCTGTACTAATGGAGGGGGGTTGTCCTGGGGGGTCTGTACTAATGAAGGGGGGGTTTGTCCTGGGGGGGTCTGTACTAATGGAGGGGGGGTTTGTCCTGGGGTCTGTACTAATGGAGGGGGGTTTGTCTTGGGGGGTCTGTACTAATGGAGGGGGGTTGTCCTGGGTGGTCTGTACTAATGAAGGGGGGGTTTGTCCTGGGGTGGTCTGTACTAATGGAGGGGGGTGGTTTGTCCTGGGGGGTCTATACTGATGAAAGGGAGGGCTGTACTGAGGAAGGGGTTTATGCTTAGTGGGGGGTCTGCACTTACGAAGGGGGGTCTATACTTAGTGGAGGGGAGTCTGTACTGAGGGGTGACTAAAGTTGGTGGAATGGGGGTGACACCATGTTATACCGCACCTGGTGACACCAACCCTAGTGACGTCACTGCAGCTGTGGACTCTTCTTTCGCCCCTTCCCCTCCCTCTCCTCCGCATGTGCACTGCTATACTAGTGAGCGGCGCTGGCCAGCACAGCCTCCCACTATGTTTCTTCCCCCCGCCTTCATATCAGCCAGGAAAAAAATAGAATAGAAAAAGGAGCATAGAAGAGGAGTGTGGGACATGTAGTTCCGAGGACTGGCAGCCCCACTGTAACACGGAAACTGCAGCCCACACAGCATGCTCAGCTGAATGGGAGAGAGAGAGAGAGAGACAGGAGCCTGGGAAAGCTTTCAGGGAAGTACACCCAGGACTCCAGAGGGAGAGGACAGTGCTGAGGGAACACCATCAGAGAGAGAACACCACTGCCCTGCGCCACCAGAGGGAAAGATACACAGCCTAGCGCCATCCCTGGCGGAGAAAGGAATGGAGTCATTGCCAGAATACAGATCTGGGTGCTACCCAGCAGAGTCGCCACGGGCAATTCAGAGTGAGCTGACTCCTGATCAGAGGAACCTTTGCTGTATCGCTGGGTCAGGTGAGAGGGCCGATCGGCCATTATCTACTAACGTCCATAGGAACTGCAGTCTCTGACCATCTCCTGTATTATATCTACAGTCTCTGACCATCTCCTGTAGTATGTCTGCAGTCTCTGACCATCTCCTGTAGTATATCTGCAGTCTCTGACCATCTCTTGTATCATGTCTTCAATCTCTGACCATCTCTTGTATCATGTCTTCAGTCTCTGACCATCTCTTGTATCATGTCTGCAGTCTCTGACCATCTCTTGTATCATGTCTGCAATCTCTGACCATCTCCTGTATCATGTCTGCAGTCTCTGACCATCTCTTGTAGTATGTCTGCAGCCTCTGACCATCTCTTGTATTATGTCTGCAGTCTCTGACCATCTCTTGTATCATGTCTGCAATCTCTGACCAGCTTCTGTACCATGTCTGCAGTCTCTGACTGTCTCTTGTATCATGTCTGCAATCTCTGACCAGCTTCTGTACCATGTCTGCAGTCTCTGACTGTCTCCTGTATTATGTCTGCAGTCTCTGACCATCTTCTGTACTATGTCTGCAGTGTCTGACCATCTTCTGTATTATGTCTGCAGTCTCTGACCATCTCCTGTACTATGTCTGCAGTCTCTGACCATCTCTTGTATCATGTCTGCAGTCTCTGACCATCTCCTGTACTATGTCTACAGACTCTGACCATCTCTTGAATCATGTCTGCAGTCTCTGACCATCTCCTTTACTATGTCTACAGACTCTGACCATCTCTTGTATCATGTCTACAGTCTCTGACCATCTCCTGTACTATGTCTGCAGTCTCTGACCATCTCCTGTACTATGTCTGCAGTCTCTGACCATCTCTTGTATCATGTCTACAGTCTCTGACCATCTCCTGTACTATGTCTGCAGTCTCTGACCATCTCCTGTACTATGTCTGCAGTCTCTGACCATCTCTTGTATCATGTCTGCAGTCTTTGACCATCTCCAGTATTATGTTTGCAGTCTCTGACCATCTCCTGTACTATGATTGCAGTCTCTGACTGTCTCTTGTATCATGTCTGCAGTTTTTGACCGTATCCTGCATTATGTCTGGGGGTTCTTTCTAACAGACAGCCCTCTCTGTGTGCATCAGAGAGACTCCCCTCCAGGTCTCATTAGAGTACTCTGCTTCTCTTCCTGTATTTTCTTTATTGTTAAGAGATCATGGGAGGATCCCAGGCTAACAAAGACTTCTTAGGGGAGCATCTCTGTGTTTGAGTCGTTGCCATAGAATCATTTGTAAAGGGGAGGAGTTGGTAAGATGACCACGCCCATGTGGGGGCACCAGAAATATTTCTGCACCCAGGCGTCTGTGACCCTAGGATCAGCCCTGCCATCAGTCTTGATGCACGCCAGCGGCGCATGCGCTCTGAAGGTCCAGCTTACCATGCCGGGTCTTCAGAGCTTCTTGCCGGAACTGACGGCTCCCGCGCGCAAGTGTGGGAGTGACATCATGGCTCCAGCCACTCACGGCGCAGACGATTCCGTAAAAAAGGACAGGAGAAGATGTCAGCCCTCTCAGCGGTGACTGGGGGCCGCTAAAAGAGCTTAGTTCGAAGGTGAGTATTTCATAATGTGCTAGTACATAATGCAAACTAGCACATTATGCCTTTGTCTTGCAGTTTTTTTTTGTTTTTTGTTTTTTCCTCAGTTTTCAACCGTTTAAAAAAAATAGCGGTGTTCTGTGGGGTTTTCAATGTTGGGAGAAAGGCTGGAGTTCATCTGTTGCCAGACACAGACATATACTGACATGGGATTTACCTTTTCAGTGTATATATATACACTACCGTTCAAAAGTTTGGGGTCACATTGAAATGTCCTTATTTTTGAAGGAAAAGCACTGTACTTTTAAATGAAGCTAACTTTAAACTAGTCCTAACTTTAAACAAATATACTCTATACATTGCTAATGTGGTAAATGACTATTCTAACTGCAAATGTCTAGTTTTTGGTGCAATATCTACATAGGTGTATAGAGGCCCATTTCCAGCAACTATCACTCCAGTGTTCTAATGGTACAATGTGTTTGCTCATTGGCTCAGAAGGCTAATTGATGATTAGCAAACCCTTGTGCAATCATGTTCACACATCTAAAAACAGTCTAGCTCCTTCCAGAAGCTACAAAACTGACCTTCCTGTGAGCAGATTGAGTTTCTGGAGCATCACATTTGTGGGGTCAATTAAACGCTCAAAATGGCCAGAAAAAGAGAACTTTCATCTGAAACTCGACAGTCTATTCTTGTTCTTAGAAATGAAGGCTATTCCATGCGAGAAATTGCAAAGAAATTGAAGATTTCCTACAACGGTGTGTACTACTCCCTTCAGAGGACAGCACAAACAGGCTCTAACCAGAGTAGAAAAAGAAGTGGGAGGCCGCGTTGCACAACTAAGCAAGAAGATAAGCACATTAGAGTCTCTAGTTTGAGAAACAGACGCCTCACAGGTCCCCAACTGGCATCTTCATTAAATAGTACCCGCAAAACACCAGTGTCAACATCTACAGTGAAGAGGCGGCTGCGGGATTTTGGGCTTCAGGGCAGAGTGGCAAAGAAAAAGCCATATCTGAGACTGGCCAATAAAAGAAAAAGATTAAGATGGGCAAAAGAACACAGACATTGGACAGAGGAAGACTGGAAAAAAGTGTTGTGGACGGATGAATCCAAGTTTGAGGGGTTTGGATCACAAAGAAGAACGTTTGTGAGACGCAGAACAAATGAAAAGATGCTGGAAGAATGCCTGACGCCATCTGTTAAGCATGGTGGAGGTAATGTGATGGTCTGGGGTTGCTTTGGTGCTGGTAAGGTGGGAGCTTTGTACAGGGTAAAAGGGATTCTGAATAAGGAAGGCTATCACTCCATTTTGCAACGCCATACCATACCCAGTGGACAGCGCTTGATTGGAGCCAATTTCATCCTACAACAGGACAATGACCCTAAACACACCTCCAAATTGTGCAAGAACTATTTACAGCAGAAGCAGGCAGCTGGTATTCTATCGGTAATGGAGTGGCCAGCACAGTCACCAGATCTGAACCCCATTGAGCTGTTGTGGGAGCAGCTTGACCGTATGGTACGCCAGAAGTGCCCATCCAACCAATCCAACTTGTGGGAGCTGCTTCTAGAAGCGTGGGGTGCAATTTCTCCAGCTTACCTCAATAAATTAACAGCTAGAATGCCAAAGGTGTGCAATGCTGTAATTGCTGCAAAAGGAGGATTCTTTGATGAAAGCAAAGTTTGATGTAAAAACAATGTTATTTCAAATACAAATCATTATTTCTAACCTTGTCAATGTCTTGACTCTATTTTCTATTCATTTCACAACGTATGGTGGTGAATAAGTGTGACTTTTCATGGAAAACACAAAATTGTTTGGGTGACCCCAAACTTTTGAACGGTAGTGTATATATATATATATATATATATATATATATATATATATATAAAGTGAGGAAAAAAAGTATTTGATCCCCTGCTGATTTTGCACGTTTGCCCACTGACAAAGAAGAAAAGAAATGATCAGTCCAGAATTTTAATGGTGGGTTTATTTTAACAGTGAGAGACAGAATAACATCAAAACAATCCAGAAAAACGCTTTTAAAAAAACGTATAAATTGAGTTGCATTTCAATGAGTGGAATAAGTATTTGACCCCTTCGCAAAACATGACTTAGTACTTGGTGGTAAAACCTTTGTTGGCAATCAGAGGTCAGACATTTCTTGTAGATGGCCACCAGGTTTGCACACATCTCAGGAGGGATTTTGTCCCATTCCTCTATGCAGATCCTCTCCAAGTCATTAAGGTTTCGAGGCTGACATTTGGGAACTCGAACCTTCAGCTCCCTCTACTAGGGATGAGCCAGATGTTCGAGTCGAACGTAAGTTCGACTCGAACACTGAGTATTCGCCTGTTCACCGAACAGCGAATATTATGCGTTGTTCGTGGCAAATTCGAAAAGCCGCGGAACACCATTAAAGTCTATGGGACATTAACATGAAAAACCAAAAGTGCTCATTTTAAAGGCTTATATGCAAGTTATTGTCAGAAAAAGTGTTTGGGGACCCGGGTCCTGCCCCAGGGGACATGTATCAATGCAAAAAAAAGTTTTAAAAACAGACGTTTTTTCGGGAGCAGTGATTTTTTTAATGCTTAAAGTGAAAAAATAAAAATGAAATATTCCTTTAACCACTTCCCTACCCGCCCATAGTCATATGATGTCCACAGATGGGATCTCCCATCCTGGGTGGGCGTCATATGACGTCCTGGGATTCCCGGCCGCCTAGGGGGCGCGCGCGCGCCGCCGGGAGCGCGCGCGCGCGCCCGCCGCGTTCCTCGGGACCCGGTGCGTGTGCCCGGCGGCCGCGATGTCCGCCGGGCACCCGCGATTGCCCGTTAACCGGGCCGGCATGTGGATCTGTGTGTGTAAACACACAGATCCACAGCCTGTCAGCTCTGAGGAGAGCGATCTGTGTTCCCAGAACGGAGGAACACTGATCGGTCTCCTCCCCTTGAGCGTCCCCTCCCCCTTCAGTTAGTAATCACTCCCTAGGAAACATATTAACCCCTCCCCGCCCCCTAGTGGTTAACCCCTTCACTGCCTGTCACATTTACACAGTAATCAATGCAATTGTATAGCATTGATCGCTGTATAAATGTGAACGGTCCCAAAAATGTGTCAAAAGTGTCCGATGTGTCCGCCATAATGTCGCAGTCACAAAAAAAAATCGCGATCACCGCTAAAAAAATAAATAATTTTTTTTTTTTTTAAATGCCATAAATCTATCCCCTATTTTGTAGACGCTATAACTTTTGCGCAAACCAATCAATATACGCTTATTGCGATTTTTTTTTACCAAAAATATGTAGAAGAATACGTATCGGCCGAAACTGAGGAAAAAATTTGTTTTTTTTAAAAAAAATTGGGATATTTATTATAGCAAAAAGTAAAAAATATTGTGTTTTTTTCAAAATTGTCGCTCTTCTTTTGTTTATAGCGCAAAAAATAAAAACCGCAGAGGCGATCAAATACCACCAAAAGAAAGCTCTATTTGTGGTGAAAAAAGGACGTCAATTTTTTTTGGGTACAACGTCGCACGACTGCGCAATTGACGTTTAAAGTGCGACAGCGCTGAAAACTAAAATTTGGCCTGGGAAGGAAGGGGGTGAAATTGCCCTGTATTGAACCGGTTAAATATCGTACCTGGGGGGTGTCTATAGTATGTCTGTAAAGTGGCGCAGTTTTCCCGTATTTAGAACAGTCCCTGCACAAAATTACATTTCTAAAGGAATAAAGTCATTTAAAACTGATCGTGGCTGTACTGATTTGTTGGATCTCGGCAATATAGATAAAACTCAGTGAAAAAAACGGCATGGGTTCCCCCCCCCAGTCCATTACCAGGCCATTTCGGTCTGGTATGAATATTAAGGGGAGCCCCGAACCAAATTTCTTTTAAAAATTTGTGTGGGGGTCCCCCCAAAATCCATACCAGGCCCTTCAGGTCTGGTATGGATATTAAGGGAGCCCTGTGCCAATTTTTTGTTTTTAAATGGCGTAGGGGTCCCCCCCAAAATCCATACCAGACCCTTATTCGAGCACGCAACCTGGCAGGTCGCAGGAAAAGAGGGGGGGCAAGAGGGCACCCCCCTCCTGAACCGTACCAGGCCACATGCCCTCAACATGGGGAGCATGCTTTGGGATCCAAGGTGTTGATGGGGACAAGGGCCTTATCCCCACAATCCTTGCCCGGTGGTTGTGGGGGTCTGCGGGCGGGGGGGCTTTAACAAGAGCAACCCCAGATCCTGGCCCCCTCATGTGAGTTGGTAACGGGGACATTGTACCCCTACCATTTCACAAAAAAAAGTGTCAAAAATAGTAAAAAAAGACAGGAGACGTTTTGGGACAAGTCCTTTATCCATCTCACGCCTTCCCGAAGAAAAAAAAAAAAACGCAACACCTCGATGGGAGGCTTTCCGCCGAGTGACGCTTCTTCGAGATGACAGCTGTTATATAGCTGAATGCGGGGCCAACTGGTGATGTAAACAGTTGACCCTGCCCCCCTCTGATGCCACGTGACGTTAGAGGAAGACGGGGTCACCCGTTTACGTCACCAAGTGGCCCTGCCCTCAGCTATATAACAGGTGCATATATAGTGTAGCGCTACTTGTAACAAATGGATATACAGTTGTAATATTGCATACAGCAAAAATATTGAAGACAAATAAATGCATATGTCTCAAACTTTACACGACACCAAGTGTGGAACACCCTAGCAAATATCTGTTAAATGTGAAAAAAAGTTTTAAAGAAAGAGATTATACAGTCCCATATTGTAGATACAATAATTCCGTTCACCACGTGAGTAGCTGGTAAGACAACGAATAAATATGGTGGATCCCCCACGTAGAAGCAGTGCAGGCTTACCAGACAAGTTGGATTCATACAAACGTATGTTTAATGAGTCAATAATGCCGCGTACACACGAGCGGACATTACGGCGGACTTTGCCCGGCGGACTGGATTTCGTCGGACAATTCGATGTGTGTGGGCTCCAGCGGACTTTGTTTTCTCAAAAGTTGGACGGACTTAGATTTGAAACTTGTTTAAAATTTATCCGTTGAAATCGAGTCCGGTCGAAAAGTCCGCCGTCTGTATGCTAGTTCGACGGACAAAAAGCCACGCTAGGGCAGCTATTGGCTACTGGCTATGAACTTCCTTGTTTTAGTCCGGTCGTACGTCATCACGTACGAATTCGACGGACTTTGGTGGATTGTGTGTAGGCAAGTCCGTTCATTCAGAAAGTCCGTCGGAAAGTACGTCGAAAAGTCCGCCGGGCAAAGTCCGCCGTAAAGTCCGCTCGTGTGTACGCGGCATTAGGCTTGTATTACCAACAGGCAATAAAGTAGGGTCTTTCAGCCAAACAGTGATGTGGTCCGGATTACATCAAGGACTTTAAAAGGGACTCTCCAACATGTAGCTTGGTCTCGGTGAAATAGCCCATAAAGAAAAAAAGGGGCCACATAGCATAATAAAGTTTGGTATAACTAATTTTTTAAAAGGTAAAACATACATTTACATACTTACATTTTCCAAGATAAAAAAGCGCTTGTAATAAAATTGTGGCAGGCAGTGGAGTCTCCCTGCCCTCAGCTATATAACAGCTGTCATCTCGAAGAAGCGTCAATCGGCGGGAGCCTCCCATCGAGGCGGAGCTGTTGTGGCTTTTTTTTGTTGCTTTTTTCAGCTTGTCGGGCGGCGTGAGATGGATTTACATCACGGGACATTTTTTATTATATATTTTTTTTAATAAAGCACTTGTCCCAAAGTGTCTCCTGTCTTTTTTACTATTGTTGACACGTTTTTTGTGAATTGGTAGGGGCACAATGTACTCGTTACCAATTCACATAGGGGGGGGGGGGGTGGGATCTGGGGGACCCCCACAACCACTGGGCAAGGCTGCAAAGGCACTGGGCAAGACTGCAGATGGACACTGGGCAAGGCTGCAATGATGGACAAGGCTGCAGATGGACACTGATAAGGCTGCATTGTCTATCTGCATCCTTGTCCATCATTGCAGCCTTGCCCAGTGTCCATCTGCAGCGTTGCCCAGTGCCTTTGCAGCCTTGCCCAGTGCCTTTGCAGCCTTGCCCAGTGCCTCTGCAGCCTTGCCCATTGCCTTTGCAGCCTTGCCCATTTCCTTTGCAGCCTTGCCCAGTGCCTCTGCAGCCTTGCCCAGTGCCTTTGCAGCATTGCCCAGTGCCTCTGCAGCCTTGCCCAGTGCCTTTGCAGCATTGCCCAGTGCCTCTGCAGCCTTGCCCAGTGCCTCTGCAGTCTTGCCCAGTGCCTCTGTAGCCTTGCCCAGTGCCTTTGCAGCATTGCCCAGTGCCTTTGCAGCCTTGCCAGCCTCTTTGCAGCATTGCCCAGTCACTGAATATTTAAAATTGGCGCCGATATCCGCTGACTGTGAGCGGAGAGGAGCGAGCGCCAGCGAGATACACAAAGCCGAGTGTACTCGGATAGTTTCAGCTCCTCTCGCAGGCCCGCTCATCTCCACTGATTGCGAGAGGAGAGGAACGAGCGGCGCCGACAAACACATAGCTGAGTGTACTCGGCTAGACTCGGCTCCTCTCGCAGTCCTGCCCCTGACTGTGAGCAGAGCCGTCTTTAATACTGATTGGACCCTGGGCATACATTTTCTTTGGGTCCCCTAACTTCAATCAAGCCCCCCCCGCAATGAGACATACAATAAATAGCAGCTAGACTCAAAATCAGGTCAGGCAGCAACTGCGATTGGTTGCCAGAGGTTACAGCATATCATTACTGCTCATTAACTGGATGCTAGAGGTTACAGCACATTATGACTCATCGATTATTTGTTAGAGCTTGCAGCACATCATTTCTGCTAACCGATTGGTTGCTAGAGGTTACTGCACAATCTTACCGCTCACTGGTTGCTAGAAGTTACATGGTTACCACTCACTGATTAGTTGCAAGAGGTTACTGCAAATTATTACCGCTCAGTGATTGGTTGCTAGAGGTTACTATGCCTCATTACCACTTACTTATTGGTTCCTAGAGGTTACTGTGCATCATTACCACTTACTTATTGGTTGCTAGAGGTCACAGCATATCAATACGGCTCACTGATTGGTTGCTAAAGGTTACAGCACATCATCTTCTTACTGCCTTCACACCATGGACTGGGGAGGTGAGGGGACCCACCAATAGACATAAAACTCCTAGAACTTGTTATTAGCAATGAGCAGAGCAAAGCACACACAGCTATGAAGGTTAACTGAGTGCAGCTAGGAACAGAGCCCAATAGGAGCAGTATTCCTGAGGACAGGCTGCCTGAAATAAATGACAAGTCATGCCGCCTGCCGTATAGCAGTGTGGAGGGGTGAGCTATGTACAGAGTGCAGGGTTAAAGAGTGTGCTATCTACAGAGTACATGATTGAGGGGTGAACTATGTACGGAGTGCAGGATTGAGGGGTGAGCTATGTACAGAGTGCAGGATTGAGGGGTGAGCTATGTACGGAGTGCAGATTTGAGGGGTGAACTGTGTATGGAGTTCAGGGTTTAGAGGTGAGCTGTGTACAGAGTGCAGGGTTTAGGGATGAGCTGTGTACGGACCGCAGGGCTTAGGGGTGAGCTGTGTACGGAGTGCAGGATTGAGGGGTGAGCTGTGTACGGACTGCAGGGTTTAGGGGTGAGCTGTGTACAGAGTGCAGGGTTTAGTGGTGAGCTGTGTACAGAGTGCAGGGTATAGGGGTGAGCTGTGTATGGATCGCAGGGTTTAGGGGTGAGCTGTGTACGGAGTGCAGGGTTTAGGGGTAAGCTGTGTACGGACTGCAGGGTTTAGGGGTGAGCTGTGTACAGAGTGCAGGGCTGAGTGGTGAGCTGTGTACAGAGTGCAGGGTATAGGGCTGAGCTGTGTATGGATTGCAGGGTTTAGGGGTGAGCTGTGTACGGAGTGCAGGGTTTAGGGGTGAGCTGTGTGAGGCTTACACTTCAAATAATGGCCAGATCCCAAAGAGCCTGGTGAGTGGTTGGGACAATCAACTGGGAAGAAATTAGTCAGAGCACCATCCAGCCAGAAGTCCAATATATTAATGATACAATATAGGCAAGTACCTATGGTAAACCTTGGTCCCATGGCAGCAGATCTTCTATTATGCTGACCACAACCAGTCCTCAACATTATCAGAAACAGTGCAGGACTGCTGGTTCTGCTCTGTAAGTGATGACGTCATCAAGGGACTGGCCACACCAGTATTGAGGAAAGCCTAAAAGGAATTACGGTAATGGGGAGAAACATGTGACACTGCGGGGTAAGATAAGTAACGCAATCTTTATAGCCCCCCCAAATAATCAAGCTTTAAATGCTGCATATGTGGAGTGGTTAACACTATTTATTTTTGTGGCCAGCCCAGAATTCTACTTTAAATACTCTTAACATAAAGAGCCCCTTCCGAAACTGATGGAAAAACCTCCATACTCATAGACTATATTGTCAAAAGTATTGGGACACCTGCACATGAACTTTAATGGCATCCTAGTCTAAGTCCGTAGGGTTCAATATTGAGTTGGTCCACCCTTTGCAGCTATAACAGCTTCAACTCTTGTGAGGCCAGGCACATTGGATGAGAAGGCCTGGCTTGCAGTCTCCACTCTAATTCATCCCAAGGATGTTCTATAGGGGTGAGGTCAGGACTCTGTGCAGGCCAGTCAAGTTCCTCCAGCCCAAACTCGCGCATCCATGTCTTTATGGACCTTGCTTTGTGCACTGGTCCAAATCATTGGGTGGAGGGGTGATAAAGCTGAGTAAGCTGAGTTGCATCAATCAGCTGGAAAAGCACATACAAAACTTGGGATGTATAAAATGGAAAGTAAATACATGGTATTCTTGTATAGTGCTGCTCATGTATAAATGACTTGAAAGGACACACCTTAAATCTGAGCTCAAGTTTAACCACTTCCGCCCCGCAAGATTTTACCCCCTTCCTGACCAGAGCACTTTTTACAATTTGACACTGCGTCGCTTTAACTGGTAATTGCGCGGTCATGCAATGCTGTACTAAATTTGCGTCCTTTTCTTCCCACAAATAGAGCTATCTTTTGGTGGTATTTGATCACCCCTGCGGTTCTTATTTTTTGCGCTATAAACAAAAAAAACAGCGACAATTTTGAAAAAAAAGCAACATTTTTTACTTTTTGCTATAATAAATATCCCCAAAAATGTTTTTAAAAAACAAATTTCTTCATCAGTTTAGGCCAATATATATTCTTGAACATATTCTTGGTAAAAAAATCGCAATAAGCGTATATTGATTGGTTTACGCAAAAGTTATAACGTCTGCAAACTATAGGAAAGATTTATGGCATTTTTATTATTATTATTATTTTTTTTACTAGTAATGGCGGCGATCTGCAATTTTTATCGGGATTGCAACATTGCGGCGGATAGATCGTACACGTTTGACACATTTTTGGGACCATTGACATTTATACAGCAATAAGTGCTATAAAAATGCATTGATTACTGTAAAAATGTGACTGGCAGGGAAAGGGTTAACACTAGGGGGCGATCAAGGGGGTTAAATGTGTGTTCCCTCAGTGTGTTCTAACTGTATGGGGATAGGATTGAGTAAGAGAGGAGACATATCGTTGTTCCTATTTACTAGGAACAAACGACATGTCTCCTTTCCCCTGACAGCACAGGGATTTGTGTGTTTACACACACAAATCCCCATGCTGGCGCTCGTGCACGCGATCGCGAGTGGCAATCGCGCCCTCCGGCCACGTGCATCGGGTCCCCCGCCATGCAGCAGGCGCACCCTCTGGCGGGGGACCCGCCCTCTAGTGGCTCCTAAAAGGCCAACGTACCCAACGGGATTTTGCGCACACGTGCCACTTTGTCAACATTTATCACGTGAGCCGGTCAGCAAGTGGTTAAGGTGTCGTTAAAAAAAATCAAGCTAAATTAATAAATTGTGGATAATTTCACATACAGTAAAAGGATGAAAAAAATTGGCATGCTCACTTTGGAAGAAATCCATCTTAGAGATTAATACATTAATAGGTCTAAATATATCCAAGGTGAATATAAATATCTGGCTAATTAAATATTTTTTTTCCTGGAACTGTATAAAGGAGAAGCGGAAAATATACAGTGTGACGAACGTGGACATCGGATCCCTGCCCTCCTCACTTATTTGTGACGAGGGACCATCTCACACCACGCTGTCACTTATATAACAATGCCACTCTCAGCTGCACCTGGCACAAAGATTTTCCAGCTTGCGGGACCACAATCTATGTGCCAGCAGCCCGAGAGTGATTGTCACTGGACTAATCAAACCAATTAACCCTTTAACTGCCACCACTGACGTTTGTTTACTGAAGTGTCAGAACTTCCACCAATTTAGCATTACAATTATGATTTTACAATAATTGTCTGTAACACACACACTGTCACCACAGACGTATGTTCAGAAAGTTTATCCTATACAGTAGCACTCTTCAAGAGACAGGTTCTTGGTTAGCTTGCATTAAGAGCTTAGGGACAAGGTTAACATTTTTCAAAATAAGGTTTTAATAATGAAAAGGTCAAAATTTGTGCAAATAAAATATTTACAGAAAAAAGATGTTTTAAAGAAATAAAGACAATATATAGCAACGGAGAAATAAGTTAGAATTGAGGAGGAAGAATACTTGCCTGGAATGAACAGAGTTCGGTCGATAAGCCAGGTGTTAATCAGTTCTCAAACTTGGTAGATGTTCCTGATTTGATGGTAATGGAGAACTATCAAACTGCCCTGGCATCTCCCTTTTCTTTGGGATCAAAGGGGTGTTGGCAGCTACCAATGACCAATCGTCTGGTCATCTTGTCTAGGGGTTGATTGCTGGGAGGTCACCACTTTTATGACCATGTCCCGGGTACAATTTGTGATAAATATTCATATATCTGCATCTCTACTGTTTACAGACTGCTAACATCCATATTATCGGCCAGCAGGAAATTTGCTTCAAAACAAATATAAACATGGCAGGTTTCCAATGTCTATTTTACCTAGGAGGAATAAGGGGTACCAGTGGTTTCCCATATGATCTGACATAGGGGTGTTTGGACTTAAAACGCTACAAATATGTTCCTAATAGGGCTGTGCTATTAATATTCTGGAAGTTATAAAACATGCTGAAGTTTTAGAACTATCTTACTACACTGTCTGCACTTTATGTGGATAGAGCTATTTACGACAGGTATCTCTTGGTTTTCTGGATTTGGGAGGGACCGAGGGTGACAGTCTTATTAGGGTTTCTAACCTTAGATTGTGGATTGGGTAATGGAAAGTCTGGGTGTCTGATCACTGGACTGATAAGGTCCTGGCCAACTTAGTTACATAGTAGGTGAGGTTGAAAAAAGACACAAGTCCATCAAGTCCAACCTATGTGTGTGAATATGTGTCAGTATTACTTAAACTTAAAGTAAAAGGTGGGGGTAAGGTCACGGTGTTGTGCCCTTCACTGGACAATATGGCTGGGATGAGCTGCATAATGACAAAATGGCTACTAACCACACAGCTACAGTATGCATTAGCCCATTACACACGACCATTACATACAGTTCACTATATTGTCAGGACCCTGTGCCAGTCAAGTTCCTCCACCCCCAACTTGCCCATCCATGTCTTTATGGACTTTGCTTTGTGCAGTGGTCCAAATCATATGGGGGAGGGGGATTATGGTGTGGGGTTGTTTTTTGGGGGTTGGGCTTGGCCCCTTAGTTTCAGTAAAGGGAACCCTAATGCCCGGTACACACGATAGGATTTTCCGACAACAAAATCCATGTTTTTTTTCCGTCGGATGTTGGCTCAAACTTGTCTTGCATACACACGGTCACACAAATCTTGTCGGAAATTCCGACAACAACAACATGTACAACGAGCCGAGAAAAATGAAGTTCAATAGCCAGTGTGGCTCTTCTGCTTGAGTCCGAGCATGCGTGGAACTTTGTGCATTGGAATTGTGTACACACGATCGGAATTTACGACAACGGATTTTGTTGTCGGAAAATTTGAGAACCAGCTCTCGAATTTTGTGTGACGGAAATTCCGATGGAAAATGTCCGATGGAGCCTACACACGGTCGGAATTTCCGACAACAAGCTCCTATGGAACATTTTCCGTCGGAAAATCCTATCGTGTGTACGGGGCATAAGGGCTAGTTTACACTTGCTTCAAAACATTGCTTCAGAAACACTTTATTAAAGCTCTCTGAACGCCAGTCAAAGCCCTTGTCACTAAATAAAATGGTTAGCTTAAAGTCCTGTTTACACCTTGCTTTTCCTTGGTGCTTCAGTGAGGTTTCAATGAGGCTTTGGTGGGGCTTCAATGTGCCTTTGGTGGGGCTTCGGTGAGTCTTTGTAGGGCTTCGGTGGGACTTCAGTGGGGCTTCAAGCGAGCTTTGCCCTAGACTTCTATGGAGGCTTTGAAGACACTTTGAAGCACCATTAAAGCTACATGGGGTATAAATTTTGAAGGTGTAAACAGGACTGTAAGCTAACCATTGACTAGCGTTCAGAAAGCTTTAACAAAGCCTGTCCGAAGCTTTATTTTAAACTAGCTGTTAATGTGTGTTGAAACTGAAGCAAGTGTAAATGAGCTCTTAAGGCGTCAGCATACCAAGACATTTTGGACATTTTCATGCTCCCAACTTTGTGGGAACAATTTGGAGATGGCCCCTTCTTGTTCCAACATGACCGCGCACCAGTGTACAAAGCAAGGTCCATAAAGACATGGATGAGCGAGTTAGGGGTGGAGGAACTTGACTGACCTCAACCCAATAGAACACTTTTGGGATGAATTAGAGCAGAGACTGCAAGCCAGGCCTTTTAGAGTTGAAGCTGTTATAGCTTCAAAGGGTGGGCGAACTCAATATTGAACCCTATGGGCTAAGACTGGGGTGCCATTAAAGTTTGTGTGCGTGTAAAGGCAGGCATCCCAATACTTGTAACAATATAGTGTATTTTTCTGCTTGTCCTTTTACAGTTCCAGGGAAAAAAAAAATTAAATTAGCCAGATCTTTATATTAACCTTGGATATATTTAGACCTATTACTGTATTCATCTCTAAGATGGATTTCTTCCAAAGTGAGCATGCCAATTTTTTTCATCCTTTTACTGCATGTGAAATTATCCACCGTTTATTAATTTAGCTTGATTTTTTTAAAAGAAACCTTAAACTTGAGCTCATATTTAAGGTGTGTCCTTACAAGTCAGTTACACATGAGCAATGCTATACAAGAATACAATGTTTTTACTTTTAATTTTATACATCCCAAGTTTTGTGTGTGCTTTTCAAGCTATGGCTTGGCATTGAGTGATGCAGCTCAGCTTACTGTGAACCAAATTGTAAGAATATGGTGCCTTGTTTAGTTTTCTTTGAAGGCAACCCTGTCAGAAAAGTAAATTTAGCCAAGAGCTGTCCCTTTAAAAAAGGAATATATATACTTACCTTTCCCATTGCCCACGCTGCTGACCCCTCCCTTTTCAAATATTTCTCTACAATCTGTTCAGAAACTGACACTTCCGGGAGTGTCAATTTCCTGTGCCTAATGGTTCCTCCCACCAACCTCAAGGGCGCAGTATTAATAAGGTGGTTAGAGGGAGGAACCAATGGGGGGACACAGGAGATTGACACTCCTGTGCCTGAAATTTTTTTTTCAGTTGACATGAAAGGATGCTCTCTCTTCGGTAGAGAGGCGCATGTCAGCGCAGCTAGTCGGAGAAGGATTTACTTTACTATTTTTGCAGGGAGAGCTTTTTGGCTAATTTAATTTTCCAGCAAGGGTCACTTTAAGAATAAACTATAATAATTTAAGTCAATTTTCTTTTTTTTTTTGTAATTGACAACTTATTGACAAGTCACTGTTTAACCAATTCAGGACCAGGCCTTTTTCTGACATTTGTTGCTTACAGGTTAAATCAGTATTTTTTTCTAGACAATTATTTTTTTGTCACACAGTTTTTGCGCAGTGGTTCTTCAAATGCCATTTTTTGGAAAAAATACACTTTAATGATTAAAAAAAAAAAAAAAAACACAACATAATATTTACCACAAATTTTTTTTGTATAATATGAAAGAAGATGTTATGCCGAGTAAATAGATACCTAACATGTCATGCTTTAAAATTACACACACTTGTGGAATGGTGCCAAACTACGGTACCTAAAAATCTCCATAGGCAACGCTTTAAAAATGTCTACAGGTTACCAGATTAGAGTTACAAAGGAGGTCTAGTGATAGAACTATTGCTCTCACTCAGACATTCGCAGCGATACCTAACATGTATGGTCCAAACACCGTTTACATATGTGGGCGTGACCTACATATGTGCTTACTACTGCACGCAAGCACGCGGAGACAGGGGCGCTTTCAATTTTTTTTTTTGTATATTTTTCATTTTTACACTGTCCCTTTAAAAAAAAAAAATTTGATCACTTTTATTGCTATTGCAAGGAATGTAAACATCCCCTGCAATATCAATAAAGCATGATAGGTCCTCTTTTATGGAGAGATCTGGGGTCTAAAAAACCCCAAATCTCTCCTCTACCCTTAAAAGCAAAAGATAAAAAAAAAACGTTTATTTTTTGCTTTAAAAAAAACTAAAAACTTTTATATAGCCCAGGAACCTTAAGTGACGTCGCTCTGGTGCTCCAAGGGCATAGAGATGAGCAGTGGCCATCTAGCCTTCACTTATCTCTATGGAAAAACCATGCTGATGCCAGATGTTTCCCAGAGCTACCGATCAGAGCTATCTGCTTCTAAAAGTGATCTCGCCGCGAATTCGCTGCTGGGATCACTTTTATTGGAAATCCAGCCGCCCAAAGGGAAAAAAAAAATTGGGGTTATGGCATCTAGCTTCAGCCATAACCCCGGTATTTAATGTCAAACTAATGACATATATTTTCAATTAGGTGGTCGGCAAGTGGTATATTGTTATCGTGTATATAAAACCTTTAAGAGAAAGACAAGAAGAAGGGTGCACCAGCCTTGTGGAGTACTTTAAAGAGCCATTTTTTAATATCACAGTAAAGGAAATATACACAAACGACATATACAGTATATATATACCGTATATAATATGTTGCAGGATTAAAAATCACTGAAGTGTCAGCCACAGTACAGGACAAGAACATGAAAGTACAATATGAAGACCTGGATGGATGAATCTGCTGTGGATTGTTGTCCAGGTCCTCATAACATACTTCCTTGGTCTCGTCCTATACTATGAAAGAATGGGGGTATGCCCCTGTAGCACCGACCCCATATAGGCTGCTAGGAAAGTTAGGCAAATTTAGCTTTATTTGACGCCACTGTATTTAGAAGAGCAGTATGTGATTGCTTTGGGCTGTTATGGGTTCTGCGGGCTACAGGCTGGATTGCTTCCCGCTGTCTTCTGGAGGCTTCCAAACTATAGTGGGTTGGGGGGATGCAAATTAGCAGTCTGAATATTTATGCTGTCACAGCCAATCCCTAGGGGAGGGTGCCCTGTAAGTGGCTGGGGGGTGCATAAATAGCAAACAGCCCTGTTCTTGTTCAGAAGGAGAATTTCCTAGCCTAAAGGATCGCTGCTCTTCCAGGCAGCTGAGAAGAAATTCTGTATGTGTTCACCGAGGTCCCAACTTCTACTGAGCTAGGGGTCTACTTCCTGAGACTTGCTGCAGCTATGCAAGGAAGTTTCCCTGAGGAAAGTCTTTGGCTATTAGAAGGTGGCATTCAAGTATTCAGGGACACTGTGAGTACAGACTTGTATGCAGGATGCTAGTGTCTACTGCTGTTGCTGCTGCAACCTCTTGTGCAATAAGGCTAAAGTTTGCCTGAACTTGGACATTGACTACGGTGTCTCAGTGCTGTCCTTAGCTGCCCCCCCCCCCCCCCCACACACACACACACACCAAACTAATGCCCATGTTAATTAAAAAAAAAAAATCTAATAGTACCCTTTACTGACCTAAACCCATGGTCACCAACTCACTGGCACCAGAGTGTCCTCTTTTTCTGACTGCAAAGCGATAGAATTCTTCTTTGGGTACCCACATCACTACCTGGGTAACATGGACCCTTTCAATGGGCTATCCAGTTCTGGGGTCCTCTCAGGTCTTGAATATGCAATATTAAAATTATATGTAATGTATTGTGCTAGGCCACTTTAAATACTATCTTTTTTTTTAGTCACGCACATTATATATACCGTATATATCTACACTATATTGTCAAAAGTATTGGGACACCTGCCTTTACACACACATGAACTTTAATGGCATCCCAGTCTTAGTCCGTAGGGTTCAGCAGGCCAGTCAAGTTCCTCCACCCCAAACTCGCTCATCCATGTCTTTATAGATTTTGCTTTGTGCACTGGTCCAAATCATTTGGTGGAGGAGGGGGTTATAGTGTGGGGTTGTTTTTCAGGGGATGGGCTTGGCCCCTTAGTTCCAGTGAAGGGAACTCTTAAGGCGTCAGCATACCAAGACATTTTGGACAACTTCATGCTCCCAACTTTGTGGGAACAGTTTGGGGATGGCCCCTTCCTGTTTCAATATGACTGCGCACCTGTGCACTAAGCAAGGTCCATAAAGACATGGATGAGTGAGTTTGGGGTAGAGGAACTTGACTGACCTGCACAGAGTCCTGACCTCAACACGATAGAACACATTTGGGATGAATTAGAGTGGAGACTGCGAGCCAGGATTTCTCATCCAACATCAGTGCCTGACCTCACAAATGCGCTTCTGGAAGAATGGTCAAACATTCCCATAGACACACTCCTAAACCTTGTGGACAGCCTTCCCAGAAGAGTTGAAGCTGTTATAGCTGCAAAGGGTGGGCCAACTTAATATTGAACCCTACGGACTAAGACTGGGACGCCATTAAATTCATGTGCGTGTAAAGACAGGAGTCCCAATACTTTTGACTATATAGTATATATATATATATATATATATATATATATATATACCGTATTTATCGGCGTATAACACGCGCCGGCATATAACACGCACCCCAAATTTAGGAGGGAATTTTAAAAAACTTTTAGGAGGGGAGTTTACGGAAAAAAAACTTACATTTAAATGCCCATCAGTGCAGCCTTGTCAGTGTCATTTGCAGCCTTGCAGCCTTATCAGTGTCCATCTGCAGATTTGTCCATCATTGCAGCCTTGTCAGTGTCAATTGCAGCCTTGCCCCAGTGTCATTTGCAGACAGTCTGTACACTGTCAGTACCTTGCCGTTTAAAAATGGCGCGACCGAGATACAGAGCCGGATGTCCTGTATATCTCAGTGGCGCTCAGCCGCTCTCGGCGGCTTTCGGCGGCTCTCGGACACTCTCGGCAGCTTTCGCTGGCTCACGCGGGACTGCGAGAGCTGCCAAGAACAGCTGAGAGTAGCCAAAAGCCGCAGAGAACGGCCAAGAGCGGCCGAAAGCCGCCGAGAGGTTTTCCCCTGATTTTAAGGGGAAAAAAGTGCATGTTATACGCTGATAAATACGGTATATATCTACAGTTGTACTCATAGGTTTACATACCCTGGCAGAATTGATCATTTCTTGGCCATTTTTCAGAGAATATGAATGATAACACAAAAACTTTTCTTTCACTCATGGTCGGTGTTTGGCTGAAGCCATTTATTATCAATCAACTGTGTTTACTCTTTTTAAATCATAATCACAAAAGCCTCCAGTTCCTGTAAATTCTTGGGCTGTCTTGCATGAACTGCACGTTTGAGATCTCTCCAGAGTGGCTCAATGATATTGAGGTCAGGAGACTGAGATGGCCACTTCAGAACATTCACTTTATTCTGCTGTAGCCAATGACAGGTCGACTTGACCTTGTGTTTTGGATCATTGTCATTTTGGAATGTCCAAGTACGTCCCATGCGCAGCTTCCTGGCTGATAAATGCAAATGTTCCTCCAGTATTTTTTGATAACATACTGCATTCATCTTGCCATCAATTTTAACCAAATTTCCTGTGCCTTTGTAGCTCACACATCCCCAAAACATCAGTGATCCACCTCCGTGTTTCACAGTAGGAATGGTGTACCTTTCATCATAGGCCTTGTTGACTCCTCTCCAAATGTAGCTTTTATGGTTGTGGCCAAAAAGCTCAATTTTGGTCTCATCACTCCAAATG
Source organism: Lithobates septentrionalis (assembly GCA_037952835.1). Classification (NCBI taxonomy): domain Eukaryota; kingdom Metazoa; phylum Chordata; class Amphibia; order Anura; family Ranidae; genus Lithobates; species Lithobates septentrionalis. The sequence goes on along the minus strand of JBBDGP010001453.1, from coordinate 1,765,397 downwards.
ACTTTGTGCCAGAAGGTTTGAGGCTTGTCTCTAGGCTGTTTGGTGTATTGTAAGCAGGATACTTTGTGGCATTTGCGTAGTAATGGCTTTCTTCTGGCGACTCGACCATGCAGCCCATCTTTCTTCAAGTTTATCCTTATTGTGCATCTTGAATCAACCACACCACATGTTTCAGAGAGTCCTGTATTTCACCTGAAGTTATTTGTGGGTTTTTCTTTGCATCCCAAACAATTTTCTTGGCAGTTGTGGCTGCAATTTTAGTTGGTTTACCTGACCGTGGCTTGGTTTCAACAAAACCCCTCATTTTCCACTTCTTGATTAGAGTTTGAACACTGCTGATTGGCATTCTCAATTCCTTGGATAGCTTTTTTTATATACCTTTCCTGTTTTATACAGTTCAACTAACTTTTCCCACAGATCCTTTGACAATTAATTTGTTTTCCCCTTGACTCAGAATCCAGAAATGTCAGTGCAGCACTGGATGAAAGATGCAAGGGTCTGTCAGGAGTCCAGAAACTCATTGACCTTTTATACACACACAATAATTACAAGCAAACAGATCACAGGTGAGGATGGTTACCTTTAATAGCCATTCAAACCCCTTTGTGTCAACTTGTGTGCATGGTATCGGGCCAAAATCACCACGGTACGTGTCAGAAACCATGAAATCAGACCAGAAGTACAGTTAAATCACACTTGTTTAACCACTAGCCGCCTGCCATATAACAAAATGACGTCGGCAAAGTGGTTGTGTTATGCTGACGTCTTTCAGGATAACAAGCCGCTGGGGTGCGCATCATGGGGATCATTGTTGTTGTGTGTCAGTCTGACACACCGCAACACTGATCTAAGATCAGCCGTGTCTGTCAGACACGAGTAGAGGAGAGCCAATCGGCTGCTCCTCTGACAGGGGGGGTCTGTGCTGATTGATTATCAGCACAGCCCCCCGAGGATCCTCACACTGGACCACCAGGGATGCCACCAGGACCACCAGGGATGCCCACCACTAGTCACCACCAGGTTTGCTACCCATGGCCACCAGGGATAACAATCAGTACCCACAATGGATGCCAATCAGTGCCCACAATAGATGCCTGCCAATCAGTGATGCCCATCAGTACCATCCATTAGTGTACATCAGTGCCACCTATCGGTGCCCATCCGTGCCACCTATCAGTGCCCATTCTTGCCACCTATCAGAGCCCATCAGTCCCGCCTTTCAGTGCCCATCAATGCCGCCTATGTATACCCATACCCATCAGTGCTGCATATCAGTGCCACCTATCAGTGCCCCATCAGTGCCGCATATTAGTGTCCATCATCAGTGTCTATCAGTGCCACCTCATCAGTGCCACCTCATTGGTGCCCATCAGTGCTGCCTTATCAGTGCCCATCAGTGCAGCCCCATCAGTGCCTATCAGTGAAGGAGAAAACTTACTTATTTACACTGTCTTACTTATTGTCTTTTTTTTAAATTTGTTTAGCAGAAAATAAAAATCCCAGAGGTGATCAAATACCACCAAAAGAAAGCTCTATTTGTGGGAGCAAAATGATAAAAACTTAATTTGGGTACAGTGTAGCATGACCGCGCAATTGTCATTCAAAATGCACAGGACTGAAAGCTGAAAATTGATCTGGGCAGGAAGGTGTATAAGTGCCCTGTATTGAAGTGGTTAATAATAAAAGTAAAAAGAACAAACATAGTCAAAACATAGCCAAAGTTCAGTAAACGGAACGGATAGTCAGCCAAGCCTGGAGTCAGGGATCAATGTAGTGGAACAGCAAGCAGGAACTGGAGCCAGAAGGGATGTCAGCAAAGCAAGTCTTGAACAGGATTGCAGGAGAATGTTTCTGTGATGTTGACCAAGGCGAAGGCAGAGATCCTCTGGACTGGATGGCTTAAGTAGGCAGGACTGACGAGCAGGATATCATCAACAGCTGAGTAACTGTGGAGAGATAGGAGCTGGCAATTAGCTGAGCGGTCAGCTCAGAGAAGGAAGGGCTGAATCCAGCCCTGACAGTGTGTAAACTTTTGATCAGGGTCATTTGGGTAGCTTCTGTTGTGATTATGATTTAAAAAGAGTAAACACAGTTGATTGATAATAAATGGCTTCAGCCAAACACTAAAACACTAACCATGAGTGAAAGAAAAGTTTTTGTGTTATCATTCATATTCTCTGAAAAATGGCCAAGAAATCATAAATTCTGCCAGGGTATGTAAACTTATGAGCACAACTGTATATCTATCTATCTATCTCTATATATATAGATATCTATATATAAAATATATAATATAAATCACACACACATATATAGTAAATGTAATTCATTTTAAATTATTTGCAGTAAACACTCTCATTAAAGTTGTTTTTCCATACTTGGATAAACTTTGGTAACACTTTAATATCATTTATCAGTATAGTTGCTGAAAGTTTCCAGCTCAGAAAAGCGTAAAAGTGAACTGGAGCCCGACAATAACAAACTGTCTAGTGTCTGATATTACCAGACGATAAACTGATTTATTGGGCCACAGACAAACGCTATCTCCACTTTTATGCTTCTCTGGAGTGTGTTTTAAAAGGCATTTTTTTTTTTTTTTTTTTTTTTACCGTATCGTTCATTTACAATCAAAAAGCATTGAGGCATTTTGAGTGGCGTTGCCCAATATAGCAATTTCTATTGTGACGCTTTCAAAGTTTTATAAAAGTGGAAGTAGGATTGATTGTTTTATAGGCTTGTATGACGCTACTCAGCCTCTGTGCCAAATGAAATCACATGCAGCATGGGGCATTGTGTACCAGTATCCTCAGTTCTGTCCTCTGTTCTAATGTATTGTGTTGTTATGAAAGAAAGAAAAGAATGTGTTCACAGAGAATCAGTTATGATCTAGAATAGAATGTGTTTCCAAATGTTTGTTTTCTATTATTTCAGTCAGAATTATTTCAAGAAAACCTGCCAGCACCACATAAGAAATAGTTAAAAAGTAACTTTTGTTGAGAAAAAAAAAACATTCCCCTCTGGGTGATCTATGTACACTGCAAGGATTTTAACAAAGTCTGTTGCAGATTTCTACCTTTTGTTATTCTGAAGAAATAGCTGATTGCTTGTCTGTGTCTATGTTTGGAGTGAATCTGTATGGGAGTGTTTGTATAATTATCAGCTGCTGCACCTGCAAGGCTCTAATGAGGAAATTGGCAGGGTCTACATTCCTTTAGAAGCCATTTCCCTTTAGGAGTATCCCACCAAAAATGACATTTTGTTGCAGAGGATGCTCAAAATCTGACTTGTTATCTCAGTCCAGACTTTAAAATCAGTGAGTCAATCACACAAGCAGGATATTACATATCTGGGAGGCGTTCTGTAAACCATCTGTGTACAGAACGCCTCCAGGTAGCCATATTGCATTGCAATTTACAGAAAATAACAGCGCTGTGGATTGAAAGAGAAAGGTCATTTTTTAATATCTACCATATTCAATATCTCACAAAAGTTAGTACACCCCTCACATTTTTGTAAATATTTTATTATATATTTTCATGTGACAACACTGAAGAAATTACACTTTGCTACAACGTAACGTAGTGAGTGTACAGCTTGTATAACAGTGAAAATTTGTTGTCCCCTCAAAATAACTCAACACACAGCCAATAATGTCTAAACCGCTGGCAACAAAAGTGAGTACACCCCTAAGTGAAAATGTCCAAATTGGGCCCAAAGTGTCAATATTTGGTGAGGCCACCATTATTTTCCAGCACTGCCTTAACCCTCTTGGGCATGGAGTTCACCAGAGCTTCACAGGTTGTCACTGGAGTCCTCTTCCACTCCTCCATGACCACATCACGGGGCTGGTGGATGTTAGAGACCTTGCGCTTCTGTTTAAGGATGCCCCACAGATGCTCAATAGGGTTTAGGTCTGGAGACATGCTTGGCCAGTCCATCACCTTTACCCTCAGCTTCTTTAGCAAGGCAGTGGTCATCTTGGAGGTGTGTTTGGGGTCGTTATCATGTTGGAATACTGCCCTGCGGCCCAGTCTGTGAAAGGAGGGGATCATGCTCTGCTTCAGTATGTCACAGTACATGTTGGCATTCATGGTTCCCTCAATGAACTGTAGCTCCCCAGTGCCGGCAGCACTCATGCAGCCCCAGACCATGACAATCCCACCACCATGCTTGACTGTAGGCAAGACACACTTGTCTTTGTACTCCTCACCTGGTTGCCACCACACACGCTTGACACCATCTGAACCAAATAAGTTTATCTTGGTCTCATCATCAGACCACAGGACATGGTTCCAGTAATCCATGTCCTTAGTCTGCTTGTCTTCAGCAAACTGTTTGCGGGCTTTCTTGTGTATCATCTTTAGAAGAGGCTTCCTTGTGAGATGACAGCCATGCAGACCAATTTGATGTAGTGTGCGGTGTATGGTCTGAGCCCTGACAGGCTGACCCCCCCACCCCTTCAACCTCTGCAGCAATGCTGGCAGCACTTATACGTCTATTTCCCAAAGACAACCTCTGGATATGATGCTGAGCATGTGCACTCAACTTCTTTGGTCGACCACAGCGCCGTCTGGTATTGGCCACCATACTGCAATTCAGTTTTAGGGTCTTGGCAATTTTTTTATAGCCTAGGCCAGTGATGGCGAACCTTGGCACCCCAGATGTTTTGGAACTATATTTCCCATGCTGCTCAACTACTCTGCAGAGTACATGAGCATCATGGGAAATATAGTTCAGCAGCAGAAGACCACACCGGGAGCCACTCCTGTCAGCTAAGAACAAGAAACTGAGGCTGCAATTCACACAGGCTCACCAAAATCGGACAATAGTAGATTGGAAAAATGTTGCCTGGTCTGATGAGTCTCGATTTCAGCTGCGACATTCGGATGGTAGGGTCAGAATTTGGTGTAAACAACATGAAAGCATAGATCTATCCTGCCTTGTATCAACGGTTCAGGCTGGTGGTCAGGGCCGTCTTTAAGGCAGGGCAAAGGGGGCATCTGCCCTGGGCCCCATCATTGTTGTGGGGCCCAAAGCAGTTGCCTCGTACTTGCCAACTATCCCAGTTCAAATTCCCTTGTCCCTTGAAGTTTTAGACCCGTGCTGCGTCACAATATCTCAGCGTGAAGTTGTTACTAATGCTGCTCAGCTCTGCCTATTGTTGTGTACAGATGACTCACCTGCAGACCCTGTGTTTACATGTAAATAACCTGCATTGATATGTAAATAGCAGCAGCATTAATATGTAAATAGCCACGGAATGGCTGCATTGATATGTAAATAGAGTCGGCATTCATATGTATATCATGCTCCCCCGAGGTCATATCCCCTATCACTTCTGCTGAATGCTGCCCACCGTGGAGGTAAAGGGGCATGCTTGAAAGTCCTGCCCTCTGCTGTGGTCATTAAGCCTAATATCAGCCTGTTCTGCAAAGGTAAGCAAATCGGAGGTGGAACCCTTTTCAAAATAACATGGTGCCACAGCACCCTGAATTTTTGTGCAAGTGAATACACACATCTCATCACAGCAGATGCATTAGGGTGTCATTAACGATTAATGTCACTGCTGTGTATCTGCTAAAGGGCAGAACATTTCTGTGGTGTCAGAAAAGCGATTTTGCATTCGTTCCCAACACACACAAATGTGAATGCAGGCTCAATGTCTCAGTTACATTAGTGGTCAGTGTAAATCTTATTATTACATTGGGGCTTGGTGTACACTCTTTTAATTCACACTAGTGGCCAGTGTGAATGTCCCCCTTACATTGGTGGTCACTGTAAATCCCTCCTTACATTAGTGGTTCCTGTGAATGCTCCTATTACATTAGTGGTCATTGTAAAGCCCCATTACATTAGCGGTGAATGTGAATCCCAGTTACATTGGAGTTTTCTGTCTATTGATGGGTCCCCTCACCTCCCTAGTTCATGGTGTGCTGTAACCTTTAGCAACCAATCATTGAGCTGTAATGATGTGCACTAAGCTCTTGCAACCAATCATTGAGCAGTAAAGGATTTTCAGTACCCTCTAGCAACCAATTAGTAAGCAGTAATAATGTGCAGTAACCTCTAGCAACTAATTGGTGAGTGGTAAGGATGTCCAGTAACCTCTAGCAACCAATCAGTGAGCAGTATTGATCAGTACAGTAATATCTAGCAACCAATCAACAAGCAGAAGTCATGTGCTGTAACCTCTAGAAAATAATCAGTGAGCCATAATGTGTGCTGTAACCTCTAGCAGCCAGTCAGTGAGCGGTAATGATTGCATGGGGGGGGGAGAAAATGTATGCCCAGGGTCCGATCGATTTTAAAGACGGCCGTGCTGGTGGTGGTGGTGTAATGGTGTGGGGGATATTTTCTTGGCACACTTTGGGCCCCTTAGTACCCATTTGAGCATCATTTAAACGCCACAGCCTACCTGAGTATTGTTGCTGACCATGTCCATCCCTTTATGACTACAGTGTACCCATCTTCTGATGGCTCCTTCCAGCAGGATAATGCACCATGTCACAAAGCTCAGATCATCTCACCACTGGTTTCTTGAACATGACGATGAGGTCTCTGTACTCCAATGGCCTCCACAGTCACCAGATCTCATGCAATAGAGCACCTTTGGGATGTGGTGGAACGAGAGATTCACATCATAAATGTGCAGCCAACAAATCTGCAGAAACTGCATGGGGCTATCATGTCACTATGGACCAAAATCTCTGAGGAATGTTTCCAACACCTTGTTGAATCTATGTCACAAAGTCCAACCCAGTACTAGCAAGGTGTACCTAATAAAGTGGCCGGCGGCTGTATATTTGGCAATATAGTGTATAAAAAAATACAATAATTCTGTATTGAAAAGCAGAACAACACAGAAATCAATCAATCTGATAATTACCAAGCGTCACGGTCAGTTTAGAACGTAAATGGAGTATGCCTCCGGGCAACATTATTAATGCAACATCATAACTCAATGTATACAGAATCTAATATCTTAATCCTAACTATATTAATGAAAAGCAATAACAATGCATGATAAAAATCTATAGTGTAGTCTATATGTAGGGAGCGAGAGCCCCGCACACTGTTCCATAATGCATGGGAAAATATCCCTGTGAACTGGACCTCTGGAGAACATTTCGGATTATTATGTGCCTCCTGTAATTAGTGGAGTGTTAGTAAATGGTGCGGGTCGTGTTATCCTGATGAGGCAGATCTGTATTTACACAGCCAGCAATGACTTACTCATTGACTTCTACTACCCACAGAGAGGATGTTTAAAGATGACCTTTCACAAATGGGAACATAATTGAATGATAATAATGTTTATAGTAAAAGGGTAAGTGCACTTTTAGTGCATTCATCTTTATTTATTCCTTATCTCCTGCAGCAATTTTGTAATTGCAAATACCTTCTCCGGGATCATCGCTGTGCTGGCCCAGTGTCTCACAGACTCTTCTAAAAAAAAAAACTGTGTGTCTTTCCAATCTTTGGCTAAGAGCCATGAGCGTTGTGACTATATTCACGGAAAAATAACTTTGGTTTCAACGTGCAACGCCAGCCCAAACTTTTTTTTATTTGTTTTACAAAAACTACAGTTTGGTTGGTTCCTCAGCCAGTTTGTTGCTGCCAGTGTCCCCCATGGAGAGTAGACATGTGCAGTTGGTTTTGTTATGAATTGAAATTCGGACAGATTTTCGTTTTTTCGGCAATTGGGATGTATTTGAATTTTCGAATTACAAAAGTACCGAATTTAAACAAATCCGAAATAATGGAAAAAAAATTGAGAAAAGTCCTCTCTTTTTTTGTTTCCCTCTCTCCTCTCCTTATTACTTTCCCTGGTAAATAGTATCTGTGTATAAGTGAGAGGTGAAGAGGGAAAAAATATATACATGAATGGTAGAATGGATATATTAGAGAGAGGAGGGAATCATTTTTCCTCTCCCCCACTTCTTTTTTTTTTTTTGTCTGTTTGTTTGTTATATATGGCTTATTATCTATCCACTGAAAATAGAATTAATGTGTGTTACGTTATACTTTGTGATACGCAAGTAACTAAAATGTTTTTGTTTATATGTATAACATTTTTTGAAAAAATAAAATATTGCATTTAAAAAAGAAAAACAAAAACAATTTGGACGCAATTAGAATTCAAATCGATTCAAATAGTTTTCAAATCAATTTCAAACAGTTTTGGAGTTCGAAAAGTTTTGGAATTCGAAACGTTTTGGAATTTGAGAAGTTTTCCAATTCAGATTCAAAACGTTTTTGAATTTGAATAGTTTTCCAATTTCCAAAGAGAATAATATAGAATAGAAAATAAAAGAATTATAATAGAAAAACATTTAATAGAATAGAAAAAAATATAACTGTAATTAAAAGAATAGTAAAACAGAACAAAAGAGAAAATAAAAGAATACAAAAAAAAAGAATAGAATAGACTATAACAGAATAGAAATGAATAGAATTAAAAAAAACAATAGAATAGAATGAAATAGAAAGAACATAACCATTTCCCAAAACGCTAATAAAATCTATTCAAATTTAAATAGAATAAATTAGAATTTAATAGAAAATAACAGAATAGTATAGAAAAAAAACAACAGAATAGAATAGAATAAGAGAATATAACCATCTTCCAAAATTCAAATTTCAAATAGAAGAAATCTGAATTTGAACAGAAAAGAATATAATAGAATTTGATAAAATAGAATAGAATATAAAATAAAAGAATAGAATAGAATTCAAATAGTTTTCAAATTCAAAAAGTTTTCGAATTCGAAAAGTTTTCGAATTTCAAAAGAGAATAAAATAGAATAGAAAATAAAGGACTTTAATAGAAAAAATATAATAGAATATAAAAGAATATAACAGAAATTAAAAGAATATAATATAATAAAAAACAAACACATACAGCGCTGGCAGAAAATAATAATAACTAAACCATAACTATGATAGAAAGTGCTCTGTGCAATAATCCTATAATCATGAATCTGCATGAGCGCTGCCATAAAATAATAATAACTAAACCATAAATATGATAGAAAATGCTCTGTGCAATAATCCTATAATCATGAATCCATACGTATTATGAATAAAGTGCAAAATAAATAGGATGTAAATAAATATAAAATTGGTGCTAACACAAAACAATTGCTATTGGAATAGTGAAAAACAATAATAATTATGTGCTAAAAAAATTGTGAAATTAATAATTATTATTGTTTTTTACTATTCCAATAGCAATTGTTTTGTGTTAGCACCAATTTTATTTTTATTTACATCCTATTTATTTAGCACTTTATTCATAATATGTATGGATTCATGATTATAGGATTATTGCACAGAACACTTTCTATCATATTTATGGTTTAGTTATTATTATTTTCTGCCAGCGCTCATGCAGATTCATGATTATAGGATTATTGCACAGAGCACTTTCTATCATATTTATGGTTTAGTTATTATTATTTTCTGCCAGCGCTGTATGTGTTTGTTTTTTATTATCCAAGTATTAGTACTTTTCTTACAGCAGCGGTAATACACTCACGTATTTGTTTTAATTGGTCACGAGCGCTGCATCGTTATTATATATTTTTTTTAATATAATATAATAGACTATAATAGAACAGAAAAGAATAGAATTTAAAAAACAATAGAATAGAATTAAATAGAAAGAATATAACCATTTCCCAAAATTCAAATAGAATCAATTTGAATTTGAATACAATAGAAAATAATAAATTAGAATAGAATAGAAAATAACAGAATCGTATAGAAAAAAACAACAACAGAATAGAATAGAAAGACTATAACCATCTTTCAAAATTCTAATTTTGAATAGAAGAAATTTGAATATGAATAGAAAAGAATAGAATAGAATAGAATAGAATTGGATAAAATAGAAAAGAATAGAAAATAAAATAATAAAATAGAATAGAATAAACCAATAGCAAAAGAATATCATTAAAAAAACAATAGAATAGAATAGAAAGAATATAACCATTTCCCAAAATTCCAATAGAATCAATTTAACCACTTCAATACTGGGCACTTATACACCTTCCTGCCCAGACCAATTTTCAGCTTGCAGTGCTGTCGCACTTTGAATGACAATTGCACGGTCATGCTACACTGTACCCAAACTACATTTTTATCATTTTGTTCCTACAAATAGAGCTTTCTTTTGGTGGTATTTGATCACCTCTGCAGTTTTTATTTTCTGCTAAACAAATAAAAAAAGACCGACAATTTTGAAAAAAAATGTTTTTTTTTTGTTTCAAAAAACTTTGTAAATAAGTAAGTTTTCTCCTTCACTGATGGGCACTGATGGGGCTGCACTGATGGGCACTGAAAAGGCGGCACTGATGGGCACCGATGAGGTGGCACCAATGAGGTGGCACTGATGAGGTGGCATTGATGGGCACTGATGATGGGGACTAATATGCAGCACTGATAGGCGGCACTGATGGGCACTGATAGGTGGCACTGATATGCGTCACGGATGGGCACGGTAAGATGGCACAGATGGGCATGGATAGGCAGTACAGATGGGCATGGATAGGCGGCATGGATGGGCACTGATAGGCAGCACGGATGGGCATGGATGGGCACTGATAGGTGGCACTGATGTACTGTTATGTATGGTACTAATGGATGCCAATCGGTGCCAAACAATAATGTCTGCCAATCAGTGATGCCCATTGTGGGCACTGATTGGCAGTCATTGTGGGCACTGATTGGCATCCATTGTGGGCACTGATTGGCATCCCTGGTGGTCTAGGGTGGCATATCTTGTGGTGACATCCCTGGTGGTCCTAGTGGTGTCCCTGGTGGTCCAGTGTGGTCATCCTCGGGGGGGGGGGCTGCACAGACCCACCCATCAGAGGAGCAGCCGATCGGCTCTCATCTACTCGTGTCTGACAGACGCGAGTGAGGAAAAGCCGATCACCGTCTCTTCCTGTTTACATCGTGATCAGCCATGATTGGACACGGCTGATCACGTGGTAAAGAGTCAGAGACTCTTTACCGAGATCGCAGTTGCGGTGTGTCAGACTGACACCCCGCAACAACGATCGCTGCGATGCGTGCCCCTTTCTATTCTATTCTATTCCATTCTATTCGGTTATTTTATTTTCTATTCTATTTTGTTCTGTTTTATTCTATTATATTATATATATATTTTTTTCTGTTATATTCTTTTCTTCTCTATTATATATTTTTTCTATTCTATTCCTTTATTGTCTATTCTATTTTATTCGCTTTGGAAACTGGAAAACGTTTCCAATTCCAAAACTATTAGAATTTAAAAACAATTCAAATTGGAAACCTTTTCGAATTTGAAAACAATTCAAATTCGAAAATGATTAGAATCAATTTGAAATTCAAATTCCGAAAATTCAAATCTATTCGAATACGAATAAGCAAAACTAATTTAGAAAACAAATTCCGAAAATGAATTAAACGGGTTAAACTAATTTAACTAAACTAATTTATGCAAATAACGAATCAAAACAAAAAATTTTTTTCATTCTGCACATGTCTAATGGAGAGACATTTTTGACTGGTAAGCGCACAGGAAATCTCCCCAGAAGGGAACATGGAAATAAGAACTGTAAAGGAAACTGGCTCAATTGGTATTAGCTAGACATGTGCAGTTCCTTAAAAAATGTTGTTTTTTAGAGATTCAGATGTGTCCGAATTTCCAAATCACAATGGTAACAAATTTTAATGAATCCAAAATATAATATAACAAACCAAAATAAGGTAACTAAGTAATGAATTAATAATTTGGGGGGGGGGGGCGGCAAACAAATCACCTGACCCCCCCGTTCTTTCGTTCGATCGGTCAAACCCCCCTCCCCTGTTGTTTGGTCAGTCGGTCAAACCCCCCACCCCCCATCAGCCCTGCGCTCACCCTATCCAGGCCGCAGGCAGCTTTGGCGGCTTCCCCCTGTGTCTCCCCCTCGGCGTCTCCCCCCCCTGCTCCCAGCCAATACGGTCGCTTCTCCTCTTGGTCAATCGAGTCTTAGGACCCGCTTCCTGATTGGCTGGGAGGAGAAGCAAGAAGACAATAGCGAATATTAATTCCCTATTGTCACACAAGTGGGTGGGCTCAGGGCGCAATGCTCTGCCCACCCTTTTTTGAAGCCAATTAGGGCCTCTGGCTTTAATCACTTGCTTCAAAGAAAAAAAAAACATAGAAATCCATGTGTCCGGCGCCCTGCATGTAGATTAGGGGCTAGGCGCATGGATTAGGGGTGTGGCGCCCCTGCGCCCATAATGGAGCGGCCACCACTGGGTCCGAGCGGCTCATGAGTCGCTGGGACGGCTTCCGAAGAGGTCCTCCCCGGGTTTCTCAGGCTTACTGTTTGTGCTGGTTCGTCCAAGAAACAATCGGATGGTGCCACTGGCTGGCCACACAGGCGATGAAAGAGTAGATCCGCTTTGATCACCTCTATGGCCTTGGAGGACCGGAACTTTGTCCAAGCCAGGCTGGAAGTAAACAAGGCTTTTTTTTTTTTTTATATAAATCAGAAAGACCCCAAATCTCTACTTTACCCTTAAAAGCAAAAAAATAATTGTTTTTAAAAGTAAAGGAGAAATTTGGGGTCTTTTTGTTTGAAAAAAAAAAAAAAAACTCTCTCCCTAAAGAGGACCTTCTTTCTATTACAAGGGATACTTATATTCCTTGTATCGAAATAAAAGTGATAAAAAAAAAAAAATTAAAGGGGTAAGTGTAAAAAACAAAAAAATAAAATAAAATAAAAAATAAAATAAATAAGATTTTTTTTTTTTTTAAAGCACCCCCATCTCTCCGTGCTTGCGGGCAGAATGCCACAATGGTATTCACGCCACACATGTGCGGTATCGCCGTGGACAGTAGAGTAAGAGCAATAATTCTAGCACCTCCTCTGTAACTCTAAACAGGTAACTTGTAATGGCGTTTGAAGTGTCACCAAACATTGTGATGAATTGTTTAGATCCTCGAATAACTAACTTTACCCATTCAAATTTTTATTGTCAACCTCTTTGAATTATCCATTTGTGTATTATGTTTTGTTTTGAACCTAATCTAATGCTGGATTTTCTTTTTCTGAATTGTACCCTTAATCCTATACTGTATAACACCTTCTAAGATGCATTTTTCGAAATATGCATATTTTTTCTTTGTACCACCACTTTATACCAAATAAAAAAGTTTCTAAACAAAAAAATAAAGTGTCACATATGGAGATTGTTACATAGCGTAGTTTGTCGCCACTCAAGTGTGCACAATTTTAAAATGTGACATGTTAGATCTCTATTTACTCAGCGTAACATCATCTTTCACATTTTACAAATAAGAATTTGGGTAAATATTGTGTTGTGTTTGTTTTATAATTCATTTAATTCACTTATTTGTTTGCAAAACCGCTGCTCAAATTCCGTGTGACATAAAAAAAATTGCAACAATCGCCATTTTATTCCTTAGGGTCTCTGCTAAAAAAATGTATAATGTTATAAGTAATTTTCTAGTAAAAAATACTGATTTAAACTTGTAAACAAAAATTTCCAGAAAAAGCCTAATCTTTAGGTGGTTAAAGTGGAATAAAATGATGATTCCTACTTAGGGTGCTTTAAAGCCTCATACACACGATGGTCACCGAGCTTCACACAGTAGTATAAACACAATAGCAGGAGATAATTACAATTAACAATACAAACAATGATCTCCCCCCTCCTCAGCCTAGTCATCAACAAACTATAGTAGGAGTAGACTGTTCGTCTCCTAGCCAGTCCTGGAGGCCAATGTGATCAGCTCACTAAATTAACATGTTGAGTTCAGAATCGAACAAACCAATAATAGTCTCTACATACATCCTGGGAGATATTGTGGACAAATATTACTGTCCCATTTTAAGTAGTCCAAGATATATTTTCTCACTCACCCTGTGCCAGGATAGCACAGGGTGACTTAGACATAAGAGGTGTATGGGGAGCTGAAACAAGGGCACCCCCTACTTTCCAAGGGATTCTGAGTTCCACAGGCCCTCCCGTCACAATTAGTTTTTTAGTTACTAAAGTGAACAAAAAATGCATGAAAATGCATTCCTTTAAATCCTTTGGAACTCTTCACACTGGTTCATTGCCTTCCAGTTGCATTTTTAAAAGTCCTGGTTGTTGTATCTTTGGTGTACCTTTGGTGAGGTAAAAAAAATGCACCTTGCCATTAAAGTGAATGGAAAACGTGGCAAAAAATGCATCAAAAATGCAACACACCTGTGGGAAGTGTTATGTCCAGTCACATGTCCAGGGTAGGGATGAGCTTCGTGTTCGAGTCGAACCCATGTTCGACTCGAACATCGGCTGTTCGCCCGTTCGCCGAATTGCGAACGATATGGGCCGTTCGCGCCAAATTCGTGTGGCGCGTCACGGCCCATAATTCACTGCGGCATCGCAGTGCATTGCTTGCTGATGATTGGCCAAGCATGCACTATGACCCGCATGCTTGGCCAATCACAGCGCCGCCTGAACAGAGAGCCGTAATTGGCCAAAGCCAAGGAGGCTTTGGCCAATTATGGCTCAGGGGATTTAGTACACGCCCCACACTATATAAGGCCGCCTGCACGGCGGCCCTGTGTAGTGTGTGTTCCGGCGTTCATTGAGAGAGAGAGAGAGAGACAGACAGTGTCATTTGATTTGAGTTAGATAGATTAGGCAGAACAGTCAGTCAGTTAGCTGCACTTACAGTGTATTGTGTATATATATGCATCCCAGGTGTTGCATATATATATATACACTGTATTCAGTTTAGCTAGATCCGTTCCTGTTATCTTCTAGACTATTTACATTTAGTGCAGTGCGTCCTGCTCACAGTGTTCAGCTAGATCCGTTCCTGTTATCTTCTAGACTATTTACATTTAGTGCAGTGCGTCCTGCTCACAGTGTTCAGCTAGATCCGTTCCTGTTATCTTCTAGACTATTTACATTTAGTGCAGTGCGTCCTGCTCACAGTGTTCAGCTAGATCCGTTCCTGTTATCTTCTAGACTATTTACATTTAGTGCAGTGCGTCCTGCTCACAGTGTTCAGCTAGATCCGTTCCTGTTATCTTCTAGACTATTTACATTTAGTGCAGTGCGTCCTGCTCACAGTGTTCAGCTAGATCCGTTCCTGTTATCTTCTAGACTATTTACATTTAGTGCAGTGCGTCCTGCTCACAGTGTTCAGCTAGATCCGTTCCTGTTAAATTCTAGACTATTTACATTTAGTGCAGTGGGTCCTGCTCACAGTGTTCAGCTAGATCCGTTCCTGTTATCTTCCTACTGACAGGCAGGCTTGTCTGGTTACAGTATATAAAGCTACCTGAAGAAAATTACTGGTGTTCTATTTGATCCTATTAGTACCACGGTCAGGCAGCTAGACTATTTACATTTAGTACAGTGCGTCCTGCTCACAGTGTTCAGCTAGATCCGTTCCTGTTATCTTCCTACTGACAGGCAGGCTTGTCTGGTTACAGTATATAAAGCTACCTGAAGAAAATTACTGGTGTTCTGTTTGATCCTATTAGTACCACGGTCAGGCAGCTAGACTATTTACATTTAGTACAGTGCGTCCTGCTCACAGTGTTCAGCTAGATCCGTTCCTGTTATCTTCCTACTGACAGGCAGGCTTGTCTGGTTACAGTATATAAAGCTACCTGAAGAAAATTACTGGTGTTCTATTTGATCCTATTAGTACCACGGTCAGGCAGCTAGACTATTTACATTTAGTACAGTGCGTCCTGCTCACAGTGTTCAGCTAGATCCGTTCCTGTTATCTTCCTACTGACAGGCAGGCTTGTCTGGTTACAGTATATAAAGCTACCTGAAGAAAATTACTGGTGTTCTATTTGATCCTATTAGTACCACGGTCAGGCAGCTAGACTATTTACATTTAGTACAGTGCGTCCTGCTCACAGTGTTCAGCTAGATCCGTTCCTGTTATCTTCCTACTGACAGGCAGGCTTGTCTGGTTACAGTATATAAAGCTACCTGAAGAAAATTACTGGTGTTCTATTTGATCCTATTAGTACCACGGTCAGGCAGTTAGACTATTTACATTTAGTACAGTGCGTCCTGCTCACAGTGTTCAGCTAGATCCGTTCCTGTTATCTTCCTACTGACAGGCAGGCTTGTCTGGTTACAGTATATAAAGCTACCTGAAGAAAATTACTGGTGTTCTGTTTGATCCTATTAGTACCACGGTCAGGCAGCTAGACTATTTACATTTAGTACAGTGCGTCCTGCTCACAGTGTTCAGCTAGATCCGTTCCTGTTATCTTCCTACTGATAGGCAGGCTTGTCTGGTTACAGTATATAAAGCTACCTGAAGAAAATTACTGGTGTTCTATTTGATCCTATTAGTACCACGGTCAGGCAGCTAGACTATTTACATTTAGTACAGTGCGTCCTGCTCACAGTGTTCAGCTAGATCCGTTCCTGTTATCTTCCTACTGACAGGCAGGCTTGTCTGGTTACAGTATATAAAGCTACCTGAAGAAAATTACTGGTGTTCTATTTGATCCTATTAGTACCACGGTCAGGCAGCTAGACTATTTACATTTAGTACAGTGCGTCCTGCTCACAGTGTTCAGCTAGATCCGTTCCTGTTATCTTCCTACTGACAGGCAGGCTTGTCTGGTTACAGTATATAAAGCTACCTGAAGAAAATTACTGGTGTTCTATCCCAGCTTAGTGCAGCTACAGGCCATTAGTATGTCTGGAAGGCCAAGAAGGAGAGGCAGACAGTCACAAGCCAATAAGAGAGTGCAAGCAGGCTCTGTGTCTAGTGCTGGTCATGGAGACGGTGCATCCTCATCAGCACGTGGCCATGGGACACGCTTGGCCTTTTTTTCGGCAGCTGGCCGTGTTGAGCCGCAACATGCGGAAGACTTGGTCGAGTGGATGACCAAGCCGTCCTCATCCTCCTCATCCTCTCTCACCCATGCCCAGGGTGCTTTGTCTGGCAAAGCAGCGGCCTCTTCCCTCAGCTCAATGTCATCAGTGACTCCTTCCCTAGCTCCACCATGTCCTCCTGAGGATTCCCTCGAACTGTTTGACCACAGTGTTGGGTAAATGCTCCAGGAGGATGCCCAGCGTTTGGAAGGCTCTGATGATGATACTGAGCTCGATGAAGGCAGTAACATGAGCACGGACAGAGGGGGTGCCCAAGAAGGACAGCAATCTGGCAGTCATGCTCCCCCTGCTGCAGCATACTGCCAGGTTTGCTCCAGTGATGAGGAGGGAGGGGATGATGAGGTCACTGACTCAACGTGGGTGCCTGATAGGAGAGAGGAGGTGGAGGAGGAGGAGGAGGAGGCGGCACATCACCAACGAGGCAGGATGCCCTCCAGGGGCCAGCCTAAGGGCAGCACATTGACTGCATCACACCCCAAAGCTCCACATGTGCAGGGCGCTGCAGTCTCTGCGCGTTATTCAAAAAGTTCTTTGGTGTGGGCCTTTTTTGAGACGAGTGCATCAGATCGCACCGCTGCTATTTGCAACATATGTCTCAAGCGTATCTCACGTGGCCAAAACATCTCCCGCTTGGGTACCACATGCTTGACCAGACATATGTTGACCTGCCATGCAGTTCGTTGGCAAGCGTATCTAAAAGACCCACACCAAAGAACAAAGAGGATCTCTCCTTGCTCCTCATCAGCTGAGATTTCCAACCCCACTAGACCTCCAGTCCTCTCTGAGACCTGCAGTGAGAGGAATGAAGGTGTAGAATTAGGTGTGTCACAGCCAAGTACTTGTGGGCAATCTGCTTTTGCTACACCGACGTCAGATTGTACCAGGCAAATTTCCCTGCCCCAGCTGCTGCCCTGCCGAAAAAAGTTTGCTCCCAGCCATCCACATGCCCAGCGGTTGAATGCTAGCTTGGCAAAATTGCTAGCACTTCAACTGCTGCCTTTTCAGTTGGTAGACTCTGCCCCCTTCCGTGAGTTTGTGGAATGTGCGGTTCCTCAGTGGCAGGTACCCAAACGCCACTTTTTCTCACGGAAGGCGATTCCGGCTCTCTACCGGCATGTGGAAGGCAATGTCCATGCCTCGCTGGACAGGGCGGTCAGTGGTAAGGTGCATATTACCGCTGACTCATGGTCCAGCAGGCATGGACAGGGACGTTACCTAAGTTTCACGGCGCATTGGGTGACTCTGCTGGCAGCTGGGAAGGATGCAGGACAAGGTGCAGTAGTGTTGGAGGTTGTTCCGCCACCACGCCTCCAAAATGCTGATTGTGACACACCTCTCTCCTCCACCCCCTCCTCTTCTTCTTCCTCCATGGCCTCTTCCTCGGAACCAGCGGTGCTCCGTAGTCGTTCAAGGGGCTACGCAAGTACGCAGGCCAAAAGATGCCATGCGGTGCTTGAGCTGGTGTGCTTGGGGGACAGGAGCCACACTGGGGCAGAGGTTCTGTCAGCTCTGCAGGGGCAGGTTCAGAGGTGGTTGACGCCACACCAACTTAAGGCAGGAATGGTGGTTTGCGACAATGGCACCAACCTCCTCTCTGCCCTCCGACAGGGACAAATGACCCATGTGCCCTGTTTGGCTCACGTCCTTAACTTGGTGGTGCAGCGGTTCTTTGGCAGGTACCCGGGCTTACAGGATGTCCTGAGGCAGGCCAGGAAAGTCTGTGTGCATTTCCGCCGGTCATATAATGCCAGTGCTCGGCTGACGGACCTCCAAAAGGAGTTTAACCTGCCCAAGAACCGCCTAATCTGTGACATGCCCACCAGGTGGAACTCAACGTTGGCCATGCTGCAGCGGCTGCACACACAGCAGAGGGCCATCAATGAGTAACTGTGCGACTATGGCACCAGGACAGGGTCAGGGGAGCTTGGTTTTTTTTCCCCACGCCAGTGGGCCATGATCAGGGATGCATGCACTGTCCTGACACCATTCGAGGAGGCCACAAGGATGGTGAGCAGTGACAGTGCATGCATCAGTGACACTGTCCCCCTTGTCCACCTGTTGGAGCACACGCTGCGTGGAATAATGGACAGGGCACTTGAGGCAGAACAGAGGCAGGAAGAGGAGGACTTCCTTAGCTCTCAAGGCCCCCTTTATCCAGACAGTGTTCCTGCGTGCCCGCCGATCACACAGGAAGAGGACGAGGAGGAGGAGGAGGAGGAGGAAGATTGTGTCAGTATGGAGGTGGAGCCTGGCACTCAGCATCAGCAGCAGTCTTTAAGGGATCAGTCCCAAGAAACACATGGACTTGTACGTGGCTGGGAGGAGGTGGCTGCGGACATTGTCGTCCTTAGTGACCCAGAGGACTCCGGACCGAATGCCTCAGCAAACCTACGCTGCATGGCCTCCCTGATCCTGCAAAGCCTGCGTAAGGATCCTCGTATTCGTGGTATCAAGGAGAAGGACCAATACTGGCTGGCAACCCTCCTTGATCCACGTTACAAGGGTAAGGTTGCGGACCTTATCTTGCCATCGCAGAGGGAGCAGAGGATGAAACATCTTCGGGAGGCCTTGCAGAAAGGTCTGTGCAATGCGTTCCCAGAGACTGGGAGGTTACAAACTCCTGTTTCTGGACAACGTGTTGCTGAGGCTTCGGTCAGTCAAAGAAGGAGCGGTGGAGAAGGTGGCCGTCTGACCGATGCGTTCAGACAATTTTTTGGTCCGCAGCCCCAAGGTATGATCGGTTCCAGCAACCATCGCCAGCGTCTGTTTTACATGGTGCAGGAATACCTAGGGGCAAGATCAGACTTGGACACCTTTCCCACCGAAAATCCTCTGGGTTACTGGGTCTTGAGGATGGATCACTGGCCAGAGCTTGCACAGTATGCAATTGAGCTACTGGCCTGTCCTGCATCCAGCGTTCTTTCGGAACGCACATTCAGTGCTGCTGGAGGTGTGGTAACCGATCACAGGGTGCGTCTGTCCACCGACTCGGTCGATCGGCTGACCTTCATAAAAATGAATCAGTCTTGGATCACCACCAGCTACCAAGCACCTGATGCTGATGTAACCGTTATAATTTTTTTTTAAATCTCAGATCCCTTCAAAGACTGCCTATGCTGATGCTGAGTGACTATCCCTGAGTAATTATCCTCTTCCTCCTCAATCATCACGCTGATAGCTTGTAAGAACATTTTTGGTTCTGGGCGCCACCACCAGTGCCTAAGGCACAATTTTTCAGCCCCTGTTTAACAGGGGCGTGTAATTACAATTTTTGATGTAATACTTTGCAGCAGGGCTCGTTCCTGCATTCCAACTAGAGTGTCTGTGAGGGGTTGCAGTGTTGTGGCACCAGCACCAGTGCCTAAGGCCCAATTTTTCTGCCCCTGTCTAACAGGGGCGTGTAATTACAATTTTTGATGCAATACTTTGCAGCAGGGCTCGTTCCTGCATTCCAACTAGAGTGTCTGTGAGGGGTTGCAGTGTTGTGGCACCAGCAACAGTGCCTAAGGCCCAATTTTTCTGCCCCTGTCTAACAGGGGCGTGTAATTACAATTTTTGATGCAATACTTTGCAGCAGGGCTCGTTCCTGCATTCCAACTAGAGTGTCTGTGAGGGGTTGCAGTGTTGTGGCACCAGCACCAGTGCCTAAGGCCCAATTTTTCTGCCCCTGTCTAACAGGGGTGTGTAATTACAATTTTTGATGCAATACTTTGCAGCAGGGCTCGTTCCTGCGTTCCAACTAGAGTGTCTGTGAGGGGTTGCAGTGTTGTGGCACCAGCACCAGTGCCTAAGGCCTAATTTTTCAGCTCCTGTTCAACAGGGGCATGTAATTACAATTCTTGATCTAATATTTCACAGCAGGGCCCTGTGAGGGCTTACAGTGTTGTGGCCACAGCAACACCTAAGGCCCAAATTTCTGCTGCGTATATAGGGCAGGACCCTACTTTCAAACATCTAACTTACAAACGACTCCTACTTGCAAACGGAAGGAGACAACAGGAAGTGAGATGAAATCTACCCCTAGGAAGGGAAATTCTCTCCTGTAAGAGTTAATATGGGAAAACAATTTCTCCTTTCCACTGATGCTTTCCAATCCTTGTTCCACAAAAAAACCCAAATTTTCAAAAAACATTTTTCATTGGGACAAAAAGTGAGGTGAAATCTTATGAAGAGGAGGAAAGACAGCAAAACAAATGTCACAGGGGTAATAACCCTTCCCTATGTTTTCCAAAAAGCTTAAAAAAGATTTTTTGGCTGGAGCTAAACACGTTAAAAATGTACCCGTTCAAAATTACAAAGAGATTCTACTTAACAACAAACCTACAGTCCCTGTCTTGTTTGCAACGCCTGTATACTGCTGTTCAGAGTATATAGGGCCTTTCCTTATTTTAATTTGGGTGCGGGGTTCCCCTTAATATCCATACAAGACCCAAAGGGCCTGGTAATGGACTGGGGGTACCCATGCCATTTGTCTCACTGATTTTCATCCATATTGCCATGACCCGACTTGACATTAAACCCGCAAGCAGTTTTAAATGAGATTTTTTCCTTTAAAAATGACATTTGGTGCAGGGACTGTTCTAAACACGGGAAACACGCGTCACTTTACAGGCATACTATAGACACCCCCCAGGTACGATATTTAAAGGAATATTTCACTTTTTTTTTTTACTTTAAGCATCATTAAAATCACTGCTCCCAAAAAAACGGCCGTTTTTAAAAGTTTTTTTTGCATTGATACATGTCCCCTGGGGTAGGACCCGGGTCCCCAAACCCTTTTTAGGACAATACCATGCAAATTAGCCTTTAAAATGAGCACTTTTGATTTCGAACGTTCGAGTCCCATAGACGTCAATGGGGTTCTAACGTTCGTGCGAACGTTCGGTCCGTTCGCAGGTTCTGGTGCGAACCGAACCGGGGGGTGTTCGGCTCATCCCTAGTCCAGGGGAAAAACGCAAGCAAAAAGTATCAAAAGGCATGAAACACCCAACGAATATGCGTTTTGCCATGTGTTTGCAACAGAGCGGTGTGAAAGCAGCCTAAAAAACCAACTGAAACGCAAAGGACTGGTGTAAAGAGTTCGCTAGGATTTAAAAGGATGCATTTTTCATGCATCTTTCTTCTGCTTTTTTTGCCTGAAAAACGGATCAAAAACTCATCCGTGTGAAACGGCCTTTATTGTGTTTGGGTTGGATGGAGGTGGATCCATCAGAATTACTGAATCTTAACATAAGGTATGAATCCGAAATTCATTTTGTTCCAATTATTAGGTGATGATTTGGAGATTCTGATGAATCCACCTCCATCCAACCCAAGCAGAGTGCAAAGTATTATCTCCCAAAATAATAAATTAACGCATTAAGATTAATATAGCTGTCTTTCAATAACAACAAATATACTAACCGTATCCAAATATAAGAAACAAATTCCAAAAACGATTTATTCTAACATAACGAATGTGATAAAAGGAAATGATTAACTTGACGAACTAATCCAAAATGAAACAACTTTTTTTATGATGCACATCTTTAGTATTAGCAGTGGTAAGCCATACATGAGGGTCACGGAAGCACAATTCTAGCAAGTTTGCCCTGCATGTTTGTACCCTTTTAGTGTTCTGTCAGCACTCTTTCAGTGTTTTCACCCAGCAGCAGAGCAAGAGAAAGCCCCCCCCCCCCCCCCTAACATCAGTATGCTCACATATATAAACGTCTGTGGGCAGCTCAGCCTACCAGGTAGGATGTGGACCTAGGACTGGAGGCTTTTCCCCACAAAGCTCTACAAAGCCTCCAGGCTCCAGGACCTAGAACAGAACCTTTTCCAGATCAGTCACAAACCCTGGAGCTCCTCACCATATGCAGGTGAGAAACCTAATGTAAGGAAAATTGAGTTTATGCCCATGTCCAAAGAACTCCACATGTGCGTGGTACTATCCATAGAACTGTGCACAGAATCATCAGGGCCGTACACACGTCTGCCTATTTGCGTGAACATGAGAGTGAGTGTGCATGTGTGAACTGTCTGTGGCACCCAGCAGTCTATTTAAAACTCTGCAAGGCTCAACAACCTTTCTGAGTGGTCATCAGCTTTTAGTGCCTGTGACATGATCCCGTGCTTGCTTCTGTGCTCTGACCTGCCTTGTTTGACTCCACCTACTCGTGAAACCCTGTTGCTGACTCCAGCTTGTGACAAGACCTTGTCTTCTGTCTTCTGTTTTGGTACCTTTCTTTGCTCGCTGATACCAACCTTGGCCTGGCTCTGACTCTGCCTCTGGTTCCTGATTCTCTACCCTTGCCATCTGATTGATGCCTGTCTGACCACACATCCGAGATTCTGCATCTGCCAGTTGCCTACTGTCCAGTCTTCAGTACTGCACCTACTAGAGTGTCTCCCAGCCAGGATCTCCTACACGCACCCGTGCCACTCTGTGCCCGGTTTTACCCTATCATCAACTTCAGGGGAAACAGGACAAGAGTCATAAGGGAAACTGTCTCATCAACTTGGCCTTGACCAGGTACAGGACACCTAGGTCATTCAGGTACGCAACACCTATAACATCCACAATCCTGTCAGCCAGATGTTCCAACTCTTCTTCACTCTGTCATGCAAGAAAAAAAAATATTTTTGACTGGGTGTCTTGGATCTCATAGCAATGTCTGCATGTGGTATGAGCACCTTATGGGGGCATTGTGCTTCTCCCTGAAAAAATGCTACACTAGGGCTTTGTAGGCTTTCCAAAGATCTGGATCTCGTCACACAAAAAATTATTCACTGCACAGCCAGTAGTTAAGTTAAGGTCTTATAAAGGAGATCTTGATGAATGTTTGGTTCCCCAATCTTTCACGATATCCGTTGCTGGACACACTCAGATTTTTCTCTATAGTTATATATAGTTATAGTTATAATGCACATTCACAGTCTGGATTTGCTTACCATATTTATTTCCGTTCTTAAAGTGATTGTAAAGGTTTTTTTTTAAAATAACAAACATGTCATACCTTCCTGCTCTGTGCAAGAGTTTTGCACAGAGCAGCCCTGATCCTCCTTTTCTGGTTTGCATCGGCGGTGCTCCTGGCTCCTCCTCTTCATCGAGTGCCCCCACAGAGAGTCACTTTCCATGGGGGCACCCTTGCGGGTGCGCTCACGAGTCCTGCTGCTGCATCCATTGAAACAGACAGAAGGACTCAGCTCCGCCCCCGGCTCCCGTGTCACCGAATTTGATTGACAGCAGCAGGAGCCAAGGGCTCCAGCTGCTATCAATCTATCCACTGAGGACCTAAGACAGTGGCTGGAGCCACTGGGCTTGTGCTCATCACTGGAACGATCGGGTTCAGGTAAGAAAAAGTGGGGGCTCTGGGGGGGCAGCTGAAGCACAGAAGGTTTTTAACCTTAATGCATAATGCATTAAGGTGAAAAACCATCAGTCTTTACGACCCCTTAAATCCAAATCCTAGCAACATTTGCTATACTTATAGTGGGGTAAATTTTGCTTTTGCTAGCCTTGATTACCTGTGGACGACCCACTGCTCTTATTCCCACTCATTTTCTGTCTTCTACAGTACTGTGCAAGTCTGTCTGGAATTACATAAAGCGATAGAAGGATCTGAGGCAGCCGACATCCACAGAAGATCTGTGGTTGGTTCTCCAAGATGTTTGGAACAACCTACCTGCCAAGTTCCTTCAACAACTGTGTCCAAGTGTTATCTAGAAGAATTGATGCTGGTTTGAAGGCAAAGGATAGTCATACCAAATATTGATTTGATTCGGATTTCTGTGCTGTGTATTTACTTTACATTTTGTTAATTGATAAAAAATAAACCAATAACACTTCTATTTCTGAAAGCATATATTTTTTAACACCTGCCTAAAACTTTTGCACAGTACTGTACGTAGATAGGGAGTTGTAAGTGCCAGAGGTTGAAATCAGAAATGTTCCTGGATTCTTATTATTACAAATATGCCCCTACCAGTCTTAGTATTGGCTTCTGTATTCATTTTATCATTATTACATATCATCTTTGAACATTTAGTGTGTTTTATTGACTTTCTCCCTGATTGCTTTGTTGCATGTTGTTTACGCTCCTCTGTGACATTCTGTATTGTTCATCGATAATTTTGATGGTTTGGCTTTCATTTTTTCAGACAGTGCTGAGTCACTGGCTGCTTGCTGATGGGGATATTAGCACAATCTGAGTCATTCCCCGCATTAAATTTTTTCTCATTTGATTATTTAAATCAGGGGTCTCTGAACTTTCTAAACAGAGGGCCAGGTTACTCTCCTTCACAGTGGCGGCTGGTGCTCAAAATTTTTTGGGGGCGCAAACGAACTGAAAAACTCTGAAAAATACTGAAACAAAAATATCAATTGCAGCCACTGTGCCATCAAATGCAGCCACTCTGCCCATCATATGCAGCCTCTGTGCCCAGCAAATGCAGCACAGCGATGGCTCCTGTGTCCTCCGTGCGTGTCTTCTTCCTGTTCTGTTAGGCGGCCAATGAGATCATCTCTGCCTTCTGCCAATCAGGTAACCAGTATTACATCCATGCCTCCTGATTGGCTGAGAGGCGGTTCTGTGTTAGCAAAGCAATAATTCATTTGCTTAGCTAACACACCTAGGTGGACTGCGAGCGCAATGGTTCGCGCTCGCAGTTCACCTTTTTTTAAGCCTATCAGAGCCTATGGCTCTAATCAGGTGCTTTAAAAACGCCCCCCGCCGCTGTAATTCAGGCTCCCGGCGTCCGAAAAGGGGCCAGACGCCTGAATAGGGGGTGGCTACAGCCCCCATGGATAGATTCATGCAATGCATGAATCTATCCCTACTACACAGAGTGGGGTGGCTGGAGAGAGGGGGCGGCGCCCGTACGCCCTTAATGGATGCACCGCCACTGGTCCTTCAGGATTTGGGGGGGTCGGACTGTGGCCACTGGGAGTAGAAAATGCTCCATCATTGGTTTTAGTGGGAATAATAGTGCCCAGTAATTGGTGTCAGTTGGAGGAATAATGCCCGAAGGGTTGGATAAAGGCAAGCAAAGGTTTACATCCGGCCCCAGGACCGCAGTTAGGAGACTGATTTATATCAACAATACAGATTTGAAGTGACTTAAGTATTTCAGATAGGAATACATATGCAATAGTCACGACTTGTTTAGCCAGGTTATAAAGAGAATGCTGGATTGTTCACATCAGTTCCTGCCAGTGGAGCTCTCCCAGTACAGTCACACATTGACATGCGCACTCGCATGCATACGTGGGCTGATGTTGATCTGATGTTGGTATGATTTAGTAACTGGGGAAGGAAACAGGTTAATCAACAGCAACCATTAGTGCTAAAGCAAGAATTCTTCTTAACCACTTGCGGACCGCCCCACACACGTACACTGCAGCAGGGCGGCCGCTCTGTGCCAAATCACGTACCTACGTGACCTGACACTTCCGGGTCTGGGGCGTGCGTGCACACAGCGAGCGACCCGCTCCCGCTGTGATCGTTCGGGACACAGGCAGAACAGCAGTCTGCCTATGCAAACAAGGCAGATCGCCGTTCTGTGAGAGGGGAGTATACTGATGCTGTGTTTAGGACCATGTGATATTTCAGTTTTTCTTTTTTAATAAATCAGCAAAAATGTTAACAATTCTGTGTTTTTCTGTCAATATGGGGTGCTGTGTGTACATTAATGAGGAAAATGAACTTAAATGATTTTAGCAAATGGCTGCAATATAACAAAGAGTGAAAAATTTAAGGGGGTCTGAATACTTTCTGTCCCCACTGTATATATATAAATATCCCATAGTTTGTAGACGCTATAACTTTTGCGCAAACCAATCAATTTACACTTAAATCTTGGGATATTTTTTTACCAAAAATATGTAGCAGAATACATATTTGCCTAAATTGATGAAGAAATTAGATTTTTACTTTTTTTTTTTATTGGATATGTTTTATAGCAGAAAGTAAAAAATATTGTTTTTAAAAAAAAATAAAATAATTATTAGTCTTTTTTTGTTTATAGCGCAAAAAATAAGAACTGCAGAGGTGATCAAATCCCACCAAAAGAAAGCTTTATTTGTGGGGAAAAAAAGGACAAACATTTTATTTAGGTACAGCATCGCACGACCGCACAATTGTCAGTTTAAGTAACGCAGTGCCGTATCGCAAAAAATGGCCTGGTCATGAAGGGGGGTAAATCTTCCAGAGCTGAAGTGGGATAAAGTGTATCCGAACCCAAGACCAAAAATGTAATATATTGGAGTAAGAGAGAAGGCTGCATTAAGGTTCGTTTTCAGGCATTTTCTTTCCTTTATTTTCATCTGGTGGTCCTGCCAATAAAACCTTTCATATCCTAGAGACAACGCTCACTAACTTTACTGTATCTATAAAGGAGCAGCGTTGTCACGCTTAGCTGCTCGCTCCTGATTTAAAAACAGAACACCACGCCCTCTCCTCATCTCCATAACATTTCTAACTCGTATTGGTGGCTGCACACGGCACGTGCGGCTCCCCAGGTACCAGAAAGCTTGGAATAATGAGAGTAGGCTAAAAGTAATTTAAATACAATGTGGAAATGAATTTATGATTTTTAACTTGTTGTATGCAGGTAAATGCAGATGAAGAAACCATTGCCGTTTACCCAAGCGCGGCTGCATACAGCCATGAACGTGTACTGGTGGTTGCACATGGCATGTGATTAATAAGAGTAATCTAAAAATAATTGAGCACTAGACAGGTGCACTGCCGAAAAATTTGTTCGCTTTTGTTTCATTTGTTTTTATTTTTCGTTTTTCGAGTCATTCGTTATGATCGCAATTCGTAAATTCGTAAATTCAAAAATTCGTAATTTCGTAAATTTGAAAATGCGTAAATTTAAAAATCCGAAAAGAAAGAAAATCCGGAAATTCTAAATAATAAATTACTAACTAATACTAACTAACTATTAAATTATAGAATTTCCTTTCAAATTTGGCTGTTAGTGAACATAATGAATACAAATTTATCCAAAGTCACGAATTGTCCGAAATAACGAATGCTGCTAAACAAATGAAACGGAAAGAATTAATAATAAATAATAATAATGATAAAAAAGTTTTAATTATTATTGTTATTAATTATTATGAATGCGCTATGTTCCATTCGTTTAGATACGACATTCGTTATTTCGGATAATTCGTAACTTTGGATAAATTCGTATTCGTTACGTTCAATAACAGCCAAATTTGAAAGGAAATTCCAATACCTATAATTTAATAGTTAGATATTATTTCAGATTTTCTAATTTTTGTGTTTTTTCGGATTTTCGAATTTTGAATCTCCAAATTTACGAATTTTCGACTATTCGGAAAAATTTGTTAAACGGGTTTTCGTTAATTCCGATTTTTCCAAATGAACGAATTTGTCAAAATTTGTTAAACTAATTCGGAACGAAACAAATTGCACTTGTCTATTGATCACAGTGGCTTAGGCCCCATACACACCTTCAGATTTTCTGCAGATTTTTGTCTTCTGATTTACCAAACCATGTAGTGCAAGGGCCTGCCTGATTGCATACAAATTGAAACTCTTAAGGTTTGACCTCATATTATATGGTTTTGGTAAATCTGAATAAAAGATCTGCAGAAAATCTAATAGTGTGTATGGGGTTTAAGTGGTTAGTATTTCTGCCTAGCAACCCTAGGGTTGTCAGTTTTAACTCCAACCATGACACTACCAGCCCGGAGTTTGCATGTTCTTCCTGTGCCTGCGTGGGTTTCCTCACAGTCTCCAAAGACATGCTGGTGGGTTATTTGGCTCCTGTCTAAATTGGCCCTAGTATGTGTATAATATGTATGAATGTGAGTTAGGGACCATAGATTGTAAGCTACGTGAAGGCAGGGCCTGATGTGAATATACAAAACGTATGTAAATCACTGCATAAATGTATGGTTCTACATAAATAAATGCAGTGTATAAACTAATATATGGATTTAAACTTGCCCTATGAACATGTGCGGGTAAAGGCCGATGAAGAATCCACTGTCTTTTACCCGAGCATAGCTGCATACAGCCATTAACTTATATTGTTGGCTGCACACACCATGTGCGGCTCCCCAGGTGCCAGAAAGCTTAGGTTAGAAGGAGCAGGCTATAAATTATTGAAATACAATGCAGAAATGAATAAACGATTTTTAAGTTTAACCATAGATACAATTTAACAGAGCAAATAAAAGAAGTATATTGTTTAGGTTTACATTACACTTTAACCCATTAGCAGAACATTAACAGCTTAGTATTCCAAATTGCCATTTTTTTTGCACTTTGCACTTCAAATACTAAATTCCTTTTTTGAACATCATGATACACACAAAAAAAAATGATGACCCTTGTGCCTTCAATATTCAAAAATGCATTAATGAACTAATTCATGAAAGTGCAGCGCTACTTGTGCTCACACTTACTTTGCTTCAACACTGCTCCATTCAACCACAAAAGTGGAGAAAAGAAAACTTCTGTGTAGCACCCCTAGCTAGTGTGCTAGATGTACATAGTTAGTTGTTAGTGTAGGTAAATTGGCTTGGCTGAGAGCCAGGTCTGGACTGAATCTGGGTCAGGGTTGAGTGACCCAGGGAGGCTGGGTGACTCATCTGACAGCTCTTCTGGTGCCTCCCCCTGTTTTCTGGAACCTTGGAGAAGGTTTGAGGTGCAGTGGGTGGAAGCTAGGAGTGGCTGTCATGCATGTTTATGAGGATCCTTGCCAATCCCCAGCAAATAGGGGCTGGAAGGGTGCAGCTCACCTCATAAATAAACATGTGCCATGCCATCAGGGGGAGTTGGGTGGAAGTTGGAGATGGAGTGTTGAGGAGATTGTTGGAGGCCCTTGCAGGGTGCCCCCTAGCCGGGGGGGTGACCTTGAGGGTCACCCCCCCCAGAGGGTCACCTGGAGGGTTTTCTCCATGTCAGGTGCTGGAAGGATCCCCCACAAGACATGGAGAAAACCCTTCCTGGAGGCACAGGAGCAAAGAGAGGACAGCGGGAGTATGTCAGCATATCTGGGAGATCTCCTGAGAAGTTAGATGGGTGAGCTGGTGAGTGATCAGTCAGAGAGGACTGTGGAGAGAGTGTTAGTCTGCAGTACTGTGGAGAAGTTAGCCAGGTGGGCTAGTAAAAGAGGCAGCTGCAGTCAGGTGGGCTGACAGTGCCTGAAGAGGTGATGCTGGGATTAGTAGCCACAGGGATGTATGCTGGACACTGCTTTTTTGCTCCACAACTAAGGAGCCTTGTGTTCCTGCCTATAGCAGGCTTTTGCTTTGATCTGACTGAGTGCTGTGTCAGATCTTCTAACAGTGTGCCAGTGGAGTTCTGCAAGCAAGCGAGTGCTGGAGGAAGCAGAGGAGTGTATATAGACTGTATATCAGAAGAATTGTTCCTGGAGTTGTTCTGAAGTCAAGTAGACATCCCATAATTCCATAATTTTCCCAATGCCTATCCAAGTTCTAATCCCTCAATGAAACAAAAAAAAAGTCTCGGACTGTTTTCTGTCTCTGGAGTGACTGTGAAAATTCAGTGTGCCTACGGGGTGCGCTACATATGTTTTAAACCCTATGTCTGCGGGTGGGTGCAGTGTGGTACAGCAGCAATAAAACGCACTTGACATGTGCAATTTGTTTAGTTCCAAATAGTTTTTTTTAAGGAATTTTGACAAATTCGTTAATTCTGAAATTTCAGAATTTTTCAATTTCTGAAATTTCAGAATTTCTGAAACTTCTGAATTTCCGAAATTTCCGAATTTCAGGAACTTCCAAATTTCGGAAATTGGAAAATTCGGAAGTTCGGAAATTTGGAATTTGAAAATTTGGAAGTTTGGAAATTCGTAAGTTCGAAAGTTTGGAAATTCGGAAATTCGAAAATTCGAAAATCCGAATTTTCGAACTTTTCGAATTTTCGGATTTCCGAATTCTGAATTTTCGAATTACCGAAAAAAGCAAAAAAATGAATGAAACGAAAACAAACAAATTTTTTGTCAGTGCAAATGTCTAAAACGCACTCATTCCAGATGCAAATAATGAAACTTGCATTGAAGTCAATGAAAAACAGTTCACAACAAGCCTGGTGGAAGGAAGCCCAACCAGGAACACTCACGGATGACAGGAGCATGTAGCAGAGTGGGTCTCAGCCTAGCTGATAGTGTCTGTCTGGAGGAGTAGAAGGGGCCTGGCCGGTCTGAGCCCAAGTGGGGGTTTCCAAGCAGAGTGATGGAAGTCCCTAAGCTTTCCCTAAGTCCCTAAGCTTTCCCTACTTGCCTGGAACCTTTCCCTACTGCTAATACTGTCCCTGACAGATGGATGATCTGTCCCTACACTACCCATATGCTGAATGCATGTCAAACCCAGGAACCAGGGTCCTAAATATACTCTGCCTGACCCAAATTGGCTGTCAGGGTCACATGGGCTGTCAGCATCCAACCAGATCACTGCCCCAGTGACCCAGGAAACCACGTAAGTAACAGCCATGTTGCAGTTAAGCACCACCTGCAGTGGAAAAAATAGACTGGACCTGCCTACATGTTGTCAGGGCTGGGCTCAGCCCTTTCTTCTCTGAGCTGGCCGCTTAGCTGTCGGCTAATTGCCAGCTCCTTTCTCTCCACAGTGAATCAGCTGTTGATGATCTGCTCATCAGTCCTGCCTACTTAAAGCCGTCCAGCTCACTTCATCTCCGCCTTCGCCTTTGGTCACATCTCAGAGATTTTCTCCTGCGTTCCTGTTGAAGACTTGCTCAGCTGACGTCCCTTCTGGCTCCTGATCCTGCTTGCTGTACTACTACGTTGATCTCTGGCTTTCTGACATTGGCATTGGCTGACTACCCAATCTGGTTACCGAACTCTGGCTATGTGTTGACTACGCTTACTCTGTTTACTTTATTATTATTATTAAACAAGTGTGATTAACTGTACTTCTGTCTTGGTCTGATTCATGGTTTCTGACACATGTCTGTACAAGATCTGTCCAAGATCCCCCCCACCAAAGTTTACTCTGCCCCCAAGTGATAACCCAAATAATCACCTTATTTCATGGTTACATGATGTTCTGATATTATGGATTGCAGTGTGGAGGAGGTCTGTCTTGAGGTACAATGAGACAACTAATATATAGGTAGCCTCCTTCTAAATGCTGCTTGGCTGCCTTTATATATAATACTTTCTGAGTAAGACATGTGCACTGCCGAAAAATTTGTTTGTTTTAGTTTTTTTATTCATTTTTGTGTTTTTTTTCATTTTTTGGGTCATTCGTTATGATCGCAATTCGTAAATTCAAAAACTTATAAATTTGTAAATTTTGAAAATTCGTAAATTCGTTAATTCAACATTCCGAAAATTTGAAAATACAAAAATATTAATAAAAACTAACTAATAATATTAATAATAAATATTAAAATGTTAGTTAAAAACTAATAATGTTAGTTACTTAATTAGTTATTTTTGGAGTTGCTCCCCACCTGGAGCAGCTCCAATGAGGAACAAAACAGATAATTTTTTAGGAAAGGGTCAAAGCAAAAAAGGAAGACTAAGAGAGGATGCAGGGGAGGGAAGCGGAGCCACTCCCAAAAAAAAGAAAGAGATAAAATGTAAAGGAATTTTTAATTTGACTGAAGAGGAACTGACAGAATCTGAAAAAAAATTACATTAAAGAGGGAGTCCACCTGAAAAAAAATTATTAAAAGCCAGCAGCTACAAATACTGCAGCTGCTGACTTTTAATAAATGGACACTTACCTGTCCAGGAGTCCAGCGATGTCGGCAGCAATAGCTCGGCTCTCGGCTGCTGCCGCCACCATTCTAGGTGAGGGAATAAGAAAGTGAAGCGTTGCGGCTTCACTTCCCGGTTCCCTACTGTGCATGTGCGAGTCGCACTGCACGTTCTAAGTGGTCCCCACTATCTCCTGGGACCTGTGTGTTTCCCAGGAGATAGCGGGGGGTGCGGGAGGGGGCGTGACTCCCGCGGGAGTCTATTCCTGGAAGTGGGTGCAGATACCTGTCTAATGCAGGTATCTGCACCCCCTCCCCCCTGAAAGGGGCCAATTGTGGCACTGGAGGGGGGGAGGAATCAGATGAGCGGAAGTTCCACTTTTGGGTGGAACTCCGCTTTAAATCAAGGTTTAAAATATGCCCCTAAAAAATCCATGAACAAATTTCAGATGTTCATGGATGTTCAAAAATTTGTCAGGAGGTTAAATATAAAAAGACATTTTCTATCTAACCCTACTAACACTCATACGTATAGCATAGCTAAAGACACCAATAAAGGAACCGGCTTGAGGAACGCCTCTTTATTTGATCCCCCTTGTAAACCTGCACCTAGTATCAGTGTTCAAAAATTTAGTGTTGCAGGATTAACAAAGAGTGCATTTCAAAAAAGAACAGCAAAAGAACATATAAGAGGGTATAGAGTCACTATGTGCAAGGAAGAATTTAATAATTCGGCCATCCGATAAGGGGGGGTGGGAATTGTCCTTCTAAAGAAACAAGATTATCTGGATCAGATGGACTGCTTTTTATCCGACAGGGATACATATACCCTTCTGAAAAGGGACCCCACAAACGTGTATAAGATATGTTAAATAGTATTATTCAGAATGGACATAGAAAGGGGATAATAAACAAAAAAGAACTAGAATTTTTAATACCGCTTGCCTCTAGGATACCTATTAGTTATTACATACCAAAAGTGCATAAAAATCCCATGTGCCCCCCAGGTCGCCCCATAGTTAGTGGGATAGACTCCCTCACTTCACGAATAGGGAAGTTTATAGATTTTTTTCTTCAGCCCTTGGTGACTAGGACCCCAGCTTTTTTTAAAGACTGTTCAAATTAGTAATGAAATCTCGCAATGGAAGATAGAGGATGACGTCATGCTAGTAACGGCCGACGTCTCCTCTCTCTATACTATTATCCCACATGAGTTGGGATATCAGGCAACTAAATGCTTTCTAACTAAGGATCAGTCTTTGAACACCCCTACTATTATGGAGGACAGTATTATTTACAAAGCACCAGAGTAGCGATGGGGGCGAAATTTGCGCCCAGCCTCGCTAATCTTTTCATGGCACTGTGGGAGAATGATGTTCTTTTGTCATCTAAAGATCCCCCATTACTGTTTTGGCGTCGCTACATTGATGACGCCTTTTTTCTGTGGAAGGGGGATGAAGAATCGTTACATTCATTCATGTCAAGCCTCAATAACAACCAAGATTAGATTAGATTTACTTACGAACATAGCAAAACGTCTGTCAACTTTTTAGATTTGGTTATCTTCAAAGAACAGAACCAATTACTAACCAAAACTTACTTTAAGCCGACAGACTGCAATGGATACATCCCAACAGATAGTTTCCACCATCCTAATTGGCTTAAAGCAATTTCTAAAGGACATTTCCAATGTCTTAGGAAGAACTGTTCATTGTTGGAAAAGTTTGAATCTCAGGCAAATATACTTAAGGATCAGTTTAGGGAAAAAGGATATGATCCTGTGAATTTGGATAAAGAATTGCAAACAGTGTCACTCTTAAATAGAGAGAGCTTACTGGCCCCCGAAAATAGGGTGGAGGGAAATCAGAATAAATTTGAATGGTCCTTTTTTACAACATTCTCATCACAATATTGGTGGGTGAATAAAGTAATCAAAAAGCATTGGCAGGTTCTAAAAAGTGACAAAATTTTGGGACCCAAACTTCCGGAGAAACCTAATGTCATATATAGGAAAAACCAAACCTTGAAAGACACCTTGGCCCCCAGTGTAATAAACCCCTCTTAGAAAGTTAGCATGTTTGGGAACTTAAAAGGTTTTTTTCCATGCAAAAGGTGTACTGTATGTAAGACATCCAAAACCATTAAGACTTCTTATATTTCTTCACTTCAAGTCACTTCAAAGGTATATAACATCACTGACTTTATCACATGTGGAACTGTAGGGGTCATCTATCTTCTTTGGTGTCTGTGTGGCCTCCAATATGTGGGGAGGACTACAAGGGCACTTAATGTCAGAATAGGGGAACATCTAGCCAACATACGGACGGGGTTTATTGGATATAGTGTTTCTAAACATTTTTGCCTTCATCATAAGAGGGACCCTTCCATCCTTCAGGGTATTGCTATAGAGAGGTATACCCCTCATTGGAGAGGAAATAACCTCAAAAGACATATCTCACGTAGAGAAACAAGATGGATTTTTGACATCCAATGTTATAGCCCTTCAATTGCTATATAGACAACTGATAGCCCTACTTTTTTTCCCTTCCTTCCTCCCCAATAAATTTCCAGGGGGGGGGGGCAGGCTATCGGTTCTGTATATGGGATTAAAGGGTTAATTTGCTGGTCATAGGGTGTCAGAGATATGGCCAATATTTCTGGCACGGTAATTTTTATACTGTGTATGAGATATGGTAGGCCTGTTACATAATATAGAGTTAATATTGTAATTGTTTCTACCTAGTGGCTGGGATATTTTGAATGTTTTTTTAGATGGCTGTGGATCAGGGGCGGATCCAGGGGGGGCAACAGGGCAATTGCCCCCCCCCCCCCAAAAATACCACACTGACATATCACTTGCAGGCAGCTCTGCCCGAGTCTCTCTCTCTGTCTCACATCAGCCGATCAGCGGTGCAGAGAGAGAGAGACTCGTCTAGTGTGTAATTACTCTGCACTGCCTTGTGTAATTACGCTGGCTGGACCAGGAGGAGCCTGGAGGTGGGTGAAGCTGCACCGCTGGCTTGGCAACCCTGCACTCGTTGCTAACGCCTGGGCCACCTGGTGTCTAGCAACAAGTGACGTCAATAAGTCATGTCGGACTCGGAGTCTCAGAGCCGACGTGATAAGAGCTGGACTGCTGGAGCCTTGAAGTTGATTTGTGTGGATGGGAATTATGACACCAGGCTGCTCTTGTATAAGGTGAGAACCATGCAGATGTCACTTCAGTTCTTGCACAGAAATTTAGATTTCCTTGTGCATCTGATTAAAGCAAACACATACCGGTAAATCTTAATCTTGGCTCTTTGCAAAGATTCAAATAAAACTGACAGTTGTTCTTTACATTTTTTTTCTTCTGTGTTGGAGAAAGATGATTGACGATAGAGCTTTGAGTTTCAGTGTTTTTTTTTTCCCTGCATGAAAGAGGGCCAAGGTTTTTCTTTACTGCTTGCTCTCCGCTGTTTGCATGCTCTGTCAGCTGTGAAAGGTTCTATCACTGTTGAGATTTATAGAGTGGCAATATAAAATTATGTATGAACTGTGCTTGGAAAATAGGAAATATCTCTTCATACATCAATCTGGAAATAACAGCAAGAAAAATTCGAGTAAGCGCTCGAATTAGAGTGCGAAACGCATCAGCTGTGTCTGTACTATCTGCCTGATTGTCCTGTATTTTTGATGA
The DNA here is from genome assembly GCA_037952835.1 of Lithobates septentrionalis. Lineage (NCBI taxonomy): Eukaryota > Metazoa > Chordata > Amphibia > Anura > Ranidae > Lithobates > Lithobates septentrionalis. The sequence continues at coordinate 1,729,082 of JBBDGP010001453.1, read as the reverse complement.
TCCAAGTTTTACAATAAAGAAGATTTTTCAACTTTATCCGGCGTGCGGCATCCAGATTTTTCTGTTTCAAACCTTGCAAGAAAAATTGTCTGTTCAGAGCAGGGGTGGATCCGGGGGGGGGGGGGAGAATTGCTCCCCCCCCCCCGAGAAAATGGTGAGTGGGTGAGCCGGCGGGTGACTGAGCAGGCCGGCGGGTGAGCGAGCGGACGGGCAGGCTGGTGAGCGAGCTGGCGTGTGACTGAGTGAGCAGGCAGTTGTTCTGTCAGGAAGCCACTACCCATCTGAATTTGCAACTGAAGTGACATTGGGTCGTGGCCATCTAGGTACACCCAGTAAGCTTAGAGTTATAAGTCAGCAAGCGGACATCTTTATACACCCACCAAAGTCTTGCTTTTCACAGTTATTTTTAACAGTAAACTCAACTTATATTTCACTATATAAGCTGAGTTTACTGTTAAAAATAACTGTGAAAAGTAAGACTCCGGTAGGTGTATAAAGATGTCCGCTTGCTGACTTCTAACTCTAGGCTTACTGCAGACAAGTGCGGGTGTACCAAGATGGCCACTATGCAACGTCACTTTGGTTGCATTTTCTGATGGGTAGCGGCCCCCTGACATCATCTCTCATCGCCCGCCCTGCATCACCGCAGCTCAGCTTCTGACAGAACACTGCCATCACTGTGCAGGCGCGGGCAGCAGAGAGATTACATCATCTCTCATTGCCCGCCCTCACTCTGGGACACAGCCACTGGCAAGAGACAATCCACATCTTGTGGCAAGATACATTGGAAGGTGACAATCCACATCTGGTGGCAGGGGGTGTGGCAAGTGACATAGCAAGTGACAACCTGCATCTGGTGGCAGGGGATGTGGCAAGTGACAATCCACATCTGGTGGCAGGGGATGTGACAAGTGACAATTCACATCTGGTGGCAGGGGATGCGGCAAGTGAAAATCCACATCTGGTGGCAGGGGATGTGGCAAGTGACATGGCAAGTGACAATCTGCATCTGGTGGCAGGAGACAGTGACAAGTGACAATCCGCATCTGGTGGCAGGCAACGGTGGCAAGTGACACGCTCAGGGCTCCCACTGATTCTGTATTATGGTGAGTTGAACTATTTAATTTTATATATCAATGTAATAAAAAAAATAATGCGCTTCAACCATCCTGACACCATATCAACCATGGCGCCGTGATGATTGAAGCGCCAACACCAGCCATTGCCCCGACAAATTGCCCGCAAAATATTCTGGCAGTGCCCCTCCCGAGACTAGACTCTGGATCTCCCTGTGGATAAGAGTGTAGATCCTTGGAGCATGCTGGAAGGAGGGTTTGTCCCTTCCCTCGTAGCTTTCTTCATCAGTATATATGTATATAGGTGAATATATATTTTTTTCCTTTAAAGAAGCTTTTTAATCTCAATTTTAATTTTCATCAGTACAATCTATGAGGTATTGTTTAGTAATAACAATGGTGATTTATAGATACTAAGTATGTTTCATATGAACTGATGTTTAAATATAATTTTTTATACATTTTTTATAATTTTCATAATATCAAAATGTTTTATGCATAATGAGGATAAATAATTGCATTAGTAATATGTTATAGTATACGTAATAAAAGCATGTAAAGTTTACCATGGTTTTTAAGATAAAAAATACATACTGATTCCATTGGTATAGATGAAACCAAACGGAAAAAGACTGTAAAGACATTTCCGGTGTCTCTCCTGCAGTATGTGTATTTAGAGCGTGGTGTGTGACGCCTAGAGCTAGCCTCCGTTCCCAGTCTATGCCTTGTATGGGGAAACGTGTTGGGTGGAGCACTAGCTCTTGACGTCACCACGCACCAGCTGGCTGGCTTGAGCCTCGGCTGTTTGAAAAATATCGTTTCATTGTCTTTGGATGTCAGTGCCTGTGAAGCTTTTAATAAATCTTTTAAAACGGGAATACTGCACCATGAAGCCTCTTCTTATTATTATCTTGTGATACAACCCAATGCTGGAGATTATTAAGAAAGAGTTGCAATCGCATTTGTGAGGAATATCATATGAATAGAGGAGCCCGCTGTATCGTAAGGGATACCTGCATTGGAGGAGTCCCTGGAGGAGTATTCACAAGCTGAATGACCCCTGGCTGAGCAAGTTTGATCTCTATAATCTGAGATCCATCTTATCCAGTAAGCGGCCTCTCTTATCACTTTTTCAGGCCTTATCCTGAGTGTTCCTGAGTGTTCAACATCACAGTTTATTTATTGGAGCACAGTATGGGCTTGAATAAACATGCCAGTTAAATTGTATTTAAATATTTTTTCAGATATAATATTGTATTTGGTTGCGCATTTTTATTTTATCCTCTAATAATAACTGTTAAATTATAGGTATTGGAATTTCCTTTCAAATTAGGCTGTTAGTGAACGTGTAGCACTAACTCATGGTGGAGCTGCTGGTTTAAGCGGGCTTGTTACCTTCACTCTCTATACCTCCGTTTCACCAGTACCGGGTCTAGGGTTCCATTGAGTTTACCTCTGGACGATACAATCACCAACACTTGAGTACGTTTTCAATGCTTTATTGAACCAAGTAACGAAGGAAGTAGCAGGAAAGAGGCAGGAGGGAAACTGCAGGAAAGCTCAAATACCTTTCTTTAGGATTCTTTAGAACGTCCTTTAAAGATGAATACTATAATTGCATGCAATCCCCTTGTGGGACACGATCTTTGCTCACCTGGATAGGCCTCTCTCACTTGCCTAGCAGCCATAGGTGTGCGCAGCCTATTGTATTAGGGTATGCACCCCAACTCTCAAACACACATGAACGCCACCTGTTGTCACAGAAAGGAGGCTCTGGTGGTGGGAGACAGTTGATAGGGAGCATATTACGTTACGCCCTAAATATGGGTGTAACGTGTTCCTGCTGTTGAACCTAGCCTTTAATATAATGAGGGCATTTACACTGGTCAATGGCACCCTCAACCACCCACCTGGTGCTGTCCCTGGATAATGCTAATGCACATGGGGTGATTAGGGTGTGCCCAGGCACACCTGGCACATCCTGTGCGCACGCCTATGCTAGCAGCCAGTACGTAGCACAAACAAAAGTCTCTGCCACAGACTTGTTTGGAATAAACCCGCACGATCCTCTGCCACAGGATGTATTGGTTTGCGGTGAATGTCAGACACAGTACTTGGACCTCTAAGCCAACCCGGCAGTACTATGTAATAGGACTACTTCAGGATATGTACATGTATATGTCTTTTTGAGAATGTTTAGGTGTTTTTAAATTAGCCTTGCTGGAGGTGAATCTTTTTGCATGTGTGCGCTGTAATATTTTTCTTCTACTTCAGGATATGTCCTCCAACCGAGTCACCAGGCCCCTCTCCAGACCAGCACTCTGAGTGATCCTTCCATGACGGGTCCTCCCCTGGGATCTCCTCGGTTGTCCAGCTTCTTCACTCAGGATAGACAGCTCAGGACCATTCCTCAGCTGCTGTGGTAGGCCCCAGACAGACCTCTGGGCCCACCCACGTGCCGCAGTGATGCGGGCCTCCGGAACGGAGGACCACGAGGTGGTATTCTAACACATACCTGTCGGCCAGGAGGACCAGCAGGTGGCTGTAAAACGAACCCCTAAACATGGCATCTGTCCCATAAATACCCTCTCCCAGAATGCAACTCGGAGGACCACCTCCACCGAGTTGTCTCCGGGACAGAGGAGCACCCATACGCTTCGACACGTTGCTTTTCCAACACCAGTTAGGGGAACAACGACACCCACCGGCTCAGTATGGAAACACACGCAACGTCAGCCAAGCTGGAACAGAGGCAAATCTAACTTCCTTTAACGAGCAATTCACTAAATTTACCTATCAGATGGTAGATCATGAATCAACCAGCGCTACAAACGTAACGAATAAGAATTTATCCGAAGTTACGATTTATCCGAAATAACGAATGCCGAATCTAAACAAATGGAACGGATCAAATTATTAATATACAGTGGGGACGGAAAGTATTCAGACCCTCTTAAATGTTTCACTCTTTGTTATATTGCAGTCATTTGCTAAAATCATTCAAGTTCATTTTTTTTCCTCATTATTGTACACACAGCACCCCATATTGACAGAAAACACAGAATTGTTGACATTTTTGCAGATTTATTAAAAAAGAAAAACTGAAATATCACATGGTCCTAAGTATTCAGACCCTTTGCTCAGTATTTAGTAGAAGCACACTTTTGATCTAATACAGCCACGAGTCTTTTTAGGAAAGATGCAACAAGTTTTTCACACCTGGATTTGGGGATCCTCTGCCATTCCTCCTTGCAGATCCTCTCCAGTTCTGTCAGGTTGGATGGTAAACTTTGGTGGACAGCCATTTTTAGGTCTCTCTAGAGGGCTCTGGCTGGGCCATTCAAGAACAGTCACGGAGTTGTTGTGAAGCCACTCCTTCGTTATTTTAGCTGTGTGCTTAGGGTCATTGTCTTGTTGGAAGGTAAACCTTCGGCTCAGTCTGAGGTCCTGAGCACTCTGGAGAAGGTTTTCGTGCAGGATATCCCTGTAGTTGGCCGCATTCATCTTTCCCTCGATTGCAACCAGTTGTCCTGTCCCTGCAGATGAAAAACACCCCCACGGCATGATGCTGCCACCACCATGCTTCACTGTTGGGACTGTATTGGACAGGTGATGAGCAGTGCCTGGTTTTCTCCACACATACCACTTAGAATTAAGGCCAAAAAGTTCTATCTTGGTCTCATCAGACCAAAGAATCTTATTTCTCACGATCTTGGAGTCCTTCAGGTGTTTTTTAGCAAACTCTATGCGGGCTTTCATGTGTCTTGCACTGAGGAGAGGCTTCCGTCGTTTCCACTCTGCCATAAAGCCCTGACTGGTGGAGGGCTGCAGTGATGGTTGACTTTCTACAACATTCTCCCATCTCCTGACTGCATCTCTGGAGCTCAGCCACAGTGATCTTTAGGTTCTTCTTTACCTCTCTCACCAAGATGCTACTCCCCCGATAGCTCAGTTTGGCCGGACGGCCTGCTCTAGGAAGGGTTGTGGTCATCCCAAACATCTTCCATTTAAGGATTATGGAGGCCACTGTGCTCTTAGGAACCTTAAGTGCAGCAGAAATTTTTTCGTAACCTTGGCCAGATCTGTGCCTTGCCACAATTCTGTCTCTGAGCTCTTCAGGCAGTTCCTTTGACCTCATGATTCTCATGTGCTCTGACATGCACTGTGGGCTGTAAGGTCTTACAGTCGTATGCAAAAGTTTAGGAACCCCTGACAATTTCCATGATTGTCATTTATAAATATTTGGGTGTTTTGATCAGCAATTTCATTTTGATCTATCAAATAACTGAAGGACACAGTAATATATCAGTAGTGAAATGAGGTTTATTGGATTAACAGAAAACGTGCAATATGCATCAAAACGAAATTAGACAGGTGCATACATTTGGGCACCCTTGTCATTTTGTTGATTTGAATACCTGTAACTTCTTAGCACTGAATAATTGGAACACACAATTGGTTTGGTGAGCTCATTAAGCCTTGAACTTCATAGACAGGTGCATCCAATCATGAGAAAAGGTATTTAAGGTGGCCAATTGCAAGTTGTTGTTCTCTTTGACTCTCCTCTGAAGAGTGGCAACAAGGGGGCCTCAAAACAACTCTCAAATGACCTGAAAACAAAGATTGTTCTACATTATGGTTTAGGGGAAGGCTACAAAAAGTCGCAGAGATATAAGCTGTCAGTGTCCACTGTGAGGAACATAGTGAGGAAATGGAAGACCACAGGCACAGTTCTTGTTAAGATCAGAAGTGGCAGGCCACATAAAATATTGGAGAGGCAAAGGCGAAGGATGGTGAGCATGGTCAAAAACAGCCCACGGACCACCTCCAAAGACCTACAACATCAACTTGCTGCAGATGTTGTCACTGTGCATCCTTCAACAATTCAGCACACTTGGCACAGGGAGAAGCTGTATGGGAGAGTGATGCGAAAGAAGCCTTTTCTGCACACACACCACAAACAGAGGTATGCAAACGCACATTTGCTCAAGCCAGCTTCATTTTGGAATAAGGTGCTGTGGACCGATGAAACAAAGATTGAGTTATTTGGTCATAACAAGGGGCGTTATGCATGGCGGCAAAAGAACACAGCATTCCAAGAAAAACACTTGCTACCCACAGTAAAATTTGGTGGAGGTTCCATCATGCTGTGGGGCTGTGTGGCCAGTGCCGGTACTGGGAATCTGGTTAAAGTTGAGGGTCGCATGGATTCCACTTGATATCAGCAGAGTCTTGAGAATAATGTTGAGGAATCAGTCACAAAGTTGAAGTTACGCCGGGGCTGGATATTTCAACAAGACAACGACCCAAAACACCGCTCAAAATCTACTCGGGCATTTATGCAGAGGAACAAGTACAAATGTTCTGGAATACCCATCCCAGTCCCCAGACCAGAATATAATTGAACATCTGTGGGGTTATTTGAAGCGGGCTGTCCATGCTCGGCAACCATCAAACCTAACTGAACTGGAGATGTTTTGTAAGGAGGAATGGTCCAAAATACATTCATCCAGAATCCAGACACTCATTACAAGCTATAGGAAGCGTCTAGAGGCTGTTATTTCTGCTAAAGGAGGCTCTACTAAATAATGATGTGATTTTTCTGTTGGGGTGCCCAAATTTATGCACCTGTCTAATTTCGTTTTGATGCATATTGGTGCATTTTCTGTTAATCCAAAAAAACCTCATTTCACTACTGAAATATTACTGTGTCCTTCAGTTATTTGATAGATCAAAGTGAAATTGCTGATCCAAACACCCAAATATTTATAAATGACAATCATGGAAATTGTCAGGGGGTTCCAAAACTTTTGCATATGACTGTATATGGATAGGTGTGTGGCTTTCCTAATCAAGCCCAATCAGTATAATCAAACACAGCTTGACTTAAATGAAGGTGTAGAACCATCTCAAGGATGATCAGAAGAAATGGACAGCACTTGAGTTAAAGCGGGATTCCGTCCTAAAAAAAAAAAAAACATTAAAGTCAGCAGCTACTAACACTGTAGCTGCTGACTTTAAATAAGTACTTACCTGTCCTTGGTGCCCGCGATGTCGGCCGCCTGAGGCCGACCCGTCCCCCGGCTCTCGGGTCCCGGCACCGCCATCCTAGGAAAGGGAAACAGGCAGTGGAGCCTTGCAGCTTCACTGCCAGTTTCCTACTGCGCATGCACGAGCAGCGCGGCGCTCCGTTCTGTGAATGGCCCTGTGGTGTTCTGGGAACACACACAGTTCCCAGAAGACAACGGGGCCGCTCATCGAGGAGAAGAACTCAACGCGGAATAGGAAGAGGCAGATTAGGAAGACTGCCTAGCAACAAGGGTTTAGGTAAGTTTAATTTTTTTTTTTTTTTCAATTTTTTTTTTTTAATTTTTTTTAGGATTTTTGGTGATTTTTTTTTTTCAGGGTGACCCTCCACTTTAAATATATGAGTGTCACAACAAAGGGTCTGAATACTTAGAACCATGTGATATTTCAGTTTTTCTTTTTTAATAAATCTGCAAAAATGTCAACAATTCTGTGTTTTTCTGTCAATATGGGGTGCTGTGTGTACATTAATGAGAAAAAAAATGAACTTAAAGCGGGGTTCCACCCAAATTGTGAACATTATCTCTATGCATTCTCTTCTTTGCCTAGATGCTGACATGCTGTGTAAAAAAATTTAAATCGCCGTAATTACCTTTTTTTTTCTAATCTTCTTAGCACTTCCTGGTTTTCCTCCCATGGGAGTAGGCGTGTTTCTAGCCTCTCCCAGACCTCCCACAGTCCCCTGGGAGCTAGTCTCAGGCTTCCCAGCATGCATTGTGCAACAGCGTCATCACAACATCTCGGTGAATGCTGGGAGCACAGCATTCACCGCATCCAGGAAATACATGCTTGTGGGCTTCAAATGCCCACAATGAAGATGGAAACCGCCTTCAGTGAATTTTATAAGTTATTCTTTACAACGAAATCGGACACAGGCGGACTTATTACACAGAACATGTGAGTAGATAATCATGAGAAGAAAATTTTGTGAATGAACTCCAAAAAAAAGAACGATAGATAGGTGGACCCCCGCTTTAAATGATTTTAGCAAATGGCTGCAATATAACAAAGAGTGAAAAATTTAAGGGGGTCTGAATACTTTCCATCCCCACTGTATAATAATAATATTAATAATAATACTAAAAAGTTTTTATTATTATTGTTATTTATTATTTTTAATTTGTTATGTTCCATTAGTTTAGATACGGCATTTGTTTTTTCGGATAGTTCGTAAGTTCGGATAAATTCGTATTCGTTACGTTTACTAACAGCCAAATTTGAAAGGAGATTCCAATACCTATAATTTATTGGTTGGTTATTTTTTCAGATTTTCGAATTTTCGGGTTTTCGGGTTTTGGATTTTCGAATTTCAAATTTACGAATTTTCGAATTTCCGAATTTTTGAATTTATGAAATATGAATTTTCAAAGATTCTAATTTACGAATGTTAGGTTGAGGGCCCAACCAAAGTGACTGTTACATTCCTGGCACATGCCGGAAATGTAACTGTTTTTTGAAACCGGTAAATTGATGGGTTTACTTCTACTTTACTACTTTAAGAGTGTTGAGAGAAACCATTTACCATTTGATCAGATTTTATTTATTTATTTATTTATTTATTTATGTAACACATTTGTCCCCAAAAAAACAAAAACAAAAATGTAGTTGTCACTGCTTGTGTATCTGCAGTGTTAGCCCCCCAGACTGACAATACTGCTATCCAAAGGTGCCCCCTGTGCTCCTCCATCCAGGGTGGAGGCACTCTAATACAGGAGGCGTGTTACTGGTCAGATCACCAGGTGAAAACAGAGGAAAAAAAAAAAACTGAAAACGGATGCAGCCACCACATCTAATGATTGGTAAACTACAATATGATACATTTTTGGTTTTGTGTTTAATACCGCTTTCAAGTCAAAATTTCTCACCCGTATCTTTGTCCCAGTTCCGTGATTAGGTCACACATCTCCACTCCCAGTCCACTGATCTCCATTTCATACTTTGCCATGTTGTTGTCCACAGACTGGAAAATATTTCACAAAAAAGAGACTACGGCCAGATATTGTCTTAATTTTTGATCTTTTCATGCCCTTGTAATAGTTTCCAAAGTGCTAAAGATCCTCGATAAATACAAAATCTGTTTCCAGACAAAAACAATTATATAAGGCCAAAACACAGAAGCCTACAGCTATTTTCTATTATTTCGCTGCTCCCAAAAGACTAAGCTCTGATGCAGCATTGATATTTAGGAAATTAATTCAATTTTCAAATATAATTAATTCAGTCAAGATGTAAATCTGAATTAGACTTCAAAGACCAAGACAAACCTTACGGTTTAGAGAAATTTACATAGTTACATAGTTAGAAATGATGGTTATTGTTACTATACTGCTGGCTGTCTATAACCGTTTCACTGCCTGAGCCGTGTTTTATTATTTTCTGTGCACCTGTTAACCACTTCAGCCCCGGAAGATTTTACCCCCTTCCTGACCAGAGCACTTTTTACAATTTGGCACATTTGGATTTAACTGACAATTGCGCGGTCATGTGACGCTGTACCCAAAAACTAAAATTGCATCCTTTTTTCCCCACAAATAGAGCTTTCTTTTGGTGGTATTTGATCACCTCTGCGGTTTTTATTTTTTGGGCTGTAAACAAAAAAAGAGCGGCAATTTTGAAAAAAAATAATATTATTTTTTACTTTTTTGCTATAATAAATATCCCAAATTTCTTTAAAAAAAAACTAATTTCTTCATCAGTTTAGGCCGATATGTATTCTTCTACATATTTTTGGTAAAAAAAAATCGCAATAAGCTTATATTGATTGGTTTGTGCAAAAGTTATAGCGTCTCCAAACTATGGGAAAGATTTATGGCAATTTTATGACAATTTTATGGCATTTTTATTATTTTTATTTTTTTTACTAGTAATAGCGATACTGCGACATTGCGAGGGACAGATCAGACACTTTTGACACATTTTTGGGACCATTGACCATTTACATTTATACAGCGATCAGAGCTATAAATATGCACCGATTACTGTATAAATTTCACTGGCAGGGAAGGGATTAATGCCAGGGGGCGATCAAGGGGTTAAATTCGTGTTCTCTCACTGTGTTCTAACTGTATGGGGATAGGAATGACTAGGTGAGGAGAAATATCGTTGTTCCTACTTACTAGGAACAAACGACATGTCTCCTCTGCCCTGACAGCACATTGCGCGTGGCCGGCGGCAATCGCCGGCCATGCACATTGGGTCCCCCGCTGTGCAGCAGGCACGTGTACGTGCCTCCGGTGGGTCTGAAGATTAGTTAAAATCATTGGACATTATATAGTATATAGAATCAAATTCTAATGCCGCGTACACACGGTCGGAATTGCTGAAAACAAATGTTCGATTTGAGCTTGTTGTCGGAAATTCCGACCGTGTGTAGGCTCCATTGGACATTTTCCGACAAACAAAATTTGAGATCTGGATCTCAAATTTTCTGACAACAAAATCCGTTGTCGGAAATTCCGATCGTGTGTACACAATTTCAACGCACAAAATTTCACGCATGCACGGAATCAAGCAGAAGAGCCGCACTGGCTATTTCTTAATTTTTCTCGGTTCGTCGTACGTGTTGTATGTCACCGCATTCTTGACGTTCGGAATTTCCGACAACATTTGTGTGACCGTGTGTATGCAAGACAAGTTTCTTCAAGTTTCCGTCGGAAAAGAAAACATGATGTTAATCTTTATCAAACCCATATTTCCAGTAAAAAATACATTACAGTTAACTTATGTTACCCAAATTTTTGATAATATATAAAAGATGAGGTTGAGTTGCGTCGTTGTGCATAGGCAACACTTTAAAAGCCTTTCCCGCTCATCAGTTTAGAGTAAACCATGCACGAGTTATTGCTCACTCTCCAAAGCAAAATAAAAAAATTAGGCGAAAGGCAAACATGACTGAGCTAACAGGGGAATCAAGGAGATATTGGGTTAACCTTAACAGCAAAGGATCAGGAGAATTGAGGTTACGTACCTGGATTGGTGAGATGGAGGGTTGAGCTACAATGGTGTCCAGGAACTTTGAAAATCTTCATGCGTCTGAAGGCAAAAGACAATGAAAAATCCCCCCCCAACTCCCCATGATAAATGGATTGGGGCTATTTGTTGGTCATAGTTGCCTGATGGTTGGGGTCTTTGGAGGCATTCAGAATGTATTGTGATGAGTAAGGACCCATCTATGTTATTGCGTCCTTGGTTTATTCACAGTTAATGGTGGTTTAACTGGGAATTTGGGACCATTTTGGCAGAGACTTGGGATGGTCCTCGAGCCAGTGTGTTGCGGCTGGGGACCTTTAACAGGTTCCGCAGATACAAACCAGTTGTTGGTTCTTTAGTGCCTCCAAAGATTGGCAACCTTGGTTATTATTGTTATTATTATTATGTTTCTGTTCAAAGAAATGTTTTATATGTTGATTATTTGTTATATATAGATATAGCCGCTATGGCCAATTTTCACTCCAAAGGGTGTTGGTCTGATAATTTTTTAGGTATATTTAGTAAGAAGACTACGGGAGGCATAGCGGCCTGGCAGGAGACTGAGGACATCTGTTGTGCCCTAGTTAAGCATACGTGGCGATACCTAATATGTGTAACTTAATTGTTTTTCTTATCCGTAGGTGCACCTGATACACCCTTTTCCATTTGTATGTGCACATGGGGCTGGGGGCTTTACATTTTTTTTTTTTTTTTTTTTAAATAAATTTTATTTAACCACTTCCAGCCTAAGGACGTCATATGACGTCTTTGACTTTGAGTGGGGATATCTGAATGATGCCTGCAGCTGCAGCTATCATCTTTTACAGCCGGCGATTCTGGGCACTGTAAGAACAATCATAGCGGCAGTTCAGCCGCTTGATCATTCTTACGGGCGGCGGAAGGGGACACCCCCCCTCCCACCGCACACCAGTGCTTCTCCGAGCTCGCCCGTGTGATCAGCGAGCTGGAGAAAGAATCTGCCGCAGACGGACGTTGATCATAGAGATTTTTGGTGCCCAAATGGTCCCCAGTCATCTCTATGATCTTTGGAGGTTCAGGCATGACGTTATGATGTCACGCCCGGCCAGCGGAAGTAAACAAAGCCGAGAACTCGGCTGGCAAGAAAGAGATCAATTTTTTTTTTTTAATCTCAACCTTTCCAGTCTGGAGTAGAGATGTGGGGTCTTATAGACCCCTGATCTCTCCATAAAGAGGACCTGTCATGCTTCCATTCCTATTACATGTTTACATTCCTTGTAATAGGAATAAAAGTGATCAAAAAAATGTTCTTTAAAAGAAAGTGTAAAAATAAAAAAATTTAAGTAGAATAAACAATAAAAAGAAAAAAGAAAAACTGTAAAGCGCCCCTGTCCCCATGTGCTTGTGCACAGAAGCAAATGCACAAGTAAGTCACACCCGCATATGTAAACGGCGTTCAAATCACACATGTGAGGTATCGCTGCGTGCATTAGAGCAAGAGCAACGATGCTAGCATGAGACCTCCTTTGTAACTCTAAACTTGTAACCTGTAAAAAAATTTAAAGCGTCGTCTATGGAGATTTTTAAGTACCAAAGTTTGGTGCCATTCCACAAGTGTGCGCAATTTTAAAGCATGACGTGTTAGGTATCTATTTATGCGGCGTAACATAATTTTTCACATTATACAAAAAAATTAGGCTAACTTTACTGTTTCGTTATTTTTTCCCAAAAAAATGTGTTTGAAAAATTGTTGCGCAAATACAGTGTGACATAAAAAGTTGCAACAACTCCCATTTTATTCCCTAGGAGCTCTGCTTAAAAGACATATATAATGTTTGGGGGTTCTGAGTAATTTACTAGCAAAAGAAATCAAGATTTTTTCATGTAGGAGAGTAGTGCCAGAATAGGCCCGGTATGGAAGTGGTTAAAACCCAAGTTTATCCAAAACATTAAACAATAAATGTGAAGTGTCTCTTGTGCTGATGGATTTAGTTGAAATCTTCCATCCTCTGATAGCCCTCCTTCATATTTTTTTTTTCACTTTTTTGTGAGTTTAGGCATTTTTTTTCTCTGCCCTTGAGTTCCCCTAATGTTATCCTATGTGCCCATGGACATTTTTAGCAGTTTAGTAGGGGCATTTAGATGAAGTTCTGAACGCCCTAAAATTGCTTTCAGGAGAGGCAATTTTTATAGGTTCTATTTATTTAGTTTGTAGAAAAAATAGGGCATATAAAACAGAGCCTCTGGGCATTCCCCAGCTTGAAGGTACATAAAACATAAAGTATATAAGATAACTGTAGTAAACATCTACAACCAACAACTTCTGCTCTGTTCCACAAAATTAAAGGTGAACCACAGTATGATGTAGTATTTGCCAACACTTCATTCCTCCTTGATGGAGAAAGGAGACAAAAAACAAACAAAACAAAACAGGAGATTGCAGGCTCCACATGTCAGGGTTAGGTAACAAAAAAAGGCCAGACCGAGGGCCAGATTATTAGGATGCATTAGTATTTGGTGATTTCATCCCAGATCTTTCATACCTTGTTAAATTTAGCAGGACAACCCGAGAGATAAACTGTAGGTAGCTTCATATAGGGAGAAGGAAGTATTGACCAGGGCTTTCAAAAAACTATGAAGGTAGCATCAAGGGACTTCCATTTTAAGATCAAGGGCTTCCGTGTGTAAAACAAAAGTAAGCTAAGGAGAGTTTTGTTTGCTCGTACGAAGGCTAAGGAACCCACCGAACCGAGCAAGCAGACCTCCAAGGACAGCGTTATAGTAGTTAAGATGGAAATAAATTGAGTGACCTCTCCTCAGAAACGGTGGACCTTAGGGCAGGACCAAAAGATGTGTGGGAAATCAGCAACTGTACTAGAGCACCTCCAGCAATGGGGATAGTCACCTGGGTAAATTCTCTTCAAATGTTGGGGTGTGGGATGTCTGGGACATCTGCCCTCCATTAAGCATTGAGGCCTTCCAGTTTAACATGGACCGAGGGCAGGAGAGGCAATTTTGACCACAAAAAACACTGAACGCTGTTAAAATTGCATAAACGCGCCTTTAGCACTTCAGCATTTATTTATTTCAATGGCCAAAATACATTAAAATTCTGGCCAATGAAATAAATAAACGCCCAAACTCTGTTAAACTCTGCTAAACTCACCTTCACTGTTTGGAAACCAATCAATATACTCTTATTGCAAATTTTTTTTACCAAAAATATGTAGAAGAATACATATTGGCCTAAACTGATGAATACATTTTGTTTTTTTTTTTACATTTTTTGGGGGGATTTTTATTATAGCAAAAAGTATAAAATATTGTTTTTTTTTTCAAAATTGATCTTTTTTTTTAGCGCAACAAAAATAAAAACCGCAGAGCTGATCAAATACCACCAAAAGAAAGCTCTATTTGTGGGAAAAAAATGACATCAATTTTGTTTGGGTACAGCGTAGCACTACCAGGCAATTGTCAGTTAAAGCAAAGCAGTGCCGTATCACAAAAAAGGGCCTGGTCATTAACCACTTCCATACCGGGCCTATTCTGGCACTCCTCTCCTACATGTAAAAATCCACATTTTTTTGCTAGAAAATTACTCAAAACCCCCAAACATTATATATTTTTTGAGCAGACACCCTAGGGAATAAAATGGAGGTTGTTGCAACTTTTTATCTCGCACGGTATTTGCGCAACAATTTTTCAAATGCGTTTTTTTTTTTTGGAAAAAAAACTGTTTCATGATTTAAAAAAAACAAAACAGTAAAGTTAGCGCAATTTTTTTGTATAATGTGAAAGATGATGTTACGCCGAGTAAATAGATACCCAACATGTCACGCTTTAAAATTGCGCACACTCATTAAATGACACCAAACTTCGGTACTTAAAAATCTCCATAGGCGACGCTTTAAATTTTTTTACAGGTAACATGTTTAGAGTTATAGAGGAGGTCTAGTGCTAGAATTGTTGCTCGTGCTCTAACGCATGTGGCAATACCTCACTTAATTCTGAGTGCGAGCTACCGGGGACAGGGGCGTTTTAAACATTTTTTAATTTCTTTTTTATTTTACTTTATTTTATTTTTTCTTACACTTTTTTTTACATTTTTTTACATTTTTTTTGATCACTTCTTTTAATCCTATTACAAGGAATGTAAACATCCCTTGTAATAGGAATCGTTTGTGACAGGTCCTCTTTATGGAGAGATGCGGGGTCAATAAGACCCCACATCTCTCCTCCAAGCTGGAAAGCATCAGATTGGAAAAAAAATCACACGATCGCCGCTTTGTTTACATCCGCAGCCCGGACGTGACTGTGACCAATCTCTATGGTCGTCATCTGGCGGCAGCCGACTCTTTCTCTGGGTCCCTGATGGCACGGGAGAGCCCGGAGAAGCATCAGATGGTGGCGGGAGGGGTGGATGGACCCTCCCGTCACCTGTAAGAACGATCAAGTGGCAGAACTGCCGCTATGATCATTCTTAAGGTGCACAGAATCGCCAGCTGAAAACGAGGATATCAGAATGATGCCTGTAGCTGCAGGCATCATTCAGATATTCCCGCTGAAAGTCAAAGACGTCATATGACGTCTTTGGGCGGAAAGTGGTTAAGGGGGAAATTGTTCCGGTCCTTGAATGGATAATTTAGGGTAAACCCCCCCCCAATTTGTTTTTTCTTTTTTCAGTCTGTGTATATTTGGGGACATTTCTCTTAACTCCCTGTGCCAGACGCACAAAAGGAAGTTAGAGAAAACCTCCCAAAATGTGGGGAATTCCTCTGTTAAACTGGCTATAGATGAATAGAATTTCAAATGAAAATCCTTAAGAAAAAGTCTTAGGAAAAATTGTTTCTCAGAATATTCTCAGAACATTATTTTGTCTTTGGAAAGATTGTGTTTGCTTTTAACATTTGATTTTGTAATAAATGGACTTTACACGGCTGGAAATGTGTTCATTCAAGATAAATTTTCCATCCTGCTCCTTCAAATTTTCTCATCACTTCGGTCAAAAACAAATGTGGATTTGACCCCACCAATTAGAAAATCGAACAAACTTTCCTAGAACTTTCCTAGAACTTTCTTTCCCAGGGATTTTTGTTTGAAATTCTATCCATCTATGGCCAGCTTGTCCCTGGATGAGTTGTCCTTATAAAAAGATTTCCTCTCGCCTCTTGTCCTGGGGACAACTTTAAAATTTGGGATTTCTCCTCACACTGTCTCTGTAACAATGGTCACCAGTTCTAACAGGGGGTGAATCTCCCCAATGGGGAGACAGGTAGCAATAAAAACTTGACAGAGGATCCAACCCTTCCCCACTATAAAACAAAATAAAAAGGTTTGTAAGCCAGTTCTACAGCAAGCTAGTAGCTGGCCCAGGTTGGGGGGAAAGAGTTGAGTGTTGTGTAATCAGCTCCCAAGATTTTTGATCCCAGCCAGCCCACCTGTGCTATAAAAAGAGGGAGGGCTGAGGTCCATGTTTAGTGCTCTTCCTGTTTGCAGCTTATGGTATCAAGGCTGCTGCAGCCCGCTGAAGGAACTGAGATTTTTGGAAGACTTCCAAGTCATGGGGAATACCAGCATGGATTATCACTCATGGAGGTATGCCTGAGCAGCCACACAACTGTAGTTAGATTAGGGACAAAGACGTTGTTCATATTGAACTGTTATGCTGTAACTTGTTCATAAAGCTACATTAATCATTCTGAGCCTGGTCTGAAGTTTTTCAAAGGGGTGCATGTAGGTTCTGATGTATCTAAAAAAACAGGGTCTGTAAAGCACAAATGGGTATGAAGTAACATCACTACAAAAGGGTTAACTTGGCAAGATAAGGAAGAGGAGTGTAGTTGCTAAGAGTAACCAAGCACAAGTTCTAGACACTAAGCAACCAGTCATTATGCGTAGTACCTGATAAGAGTGACAAGTCCTCTGGTGGCGAGAGGGTTTAGGTTCCCTCCTTAGTGGTCAGTATCCAGTAGGAACTGGAGCCGAACCCATGTTACAGAGATCCATGGCCTGGTCACAGGGTACAGATGATGATGAGCATGCACGAGGTCTGCGCTATGTGCACAGCGGGACCCCATTCTGTTACTGGGAGTGAGGTACACTGGACTGGTGGCGTGGGCGCAGGCTCAGCATGTCCCTCCAAATGCAAACATCTACCAGCTACAGGGGAGAAAGTACTTTACAGAAGAACTGCGTATGTACACAGCGAAGGCTCATCTTTAAGTCGGGGAACAGCCTTAATGTTAGACTCTTCACATGACCACAGTCTCCGCCTGGTCTCGGGCATTGAAGAGTGTCCTCCACGTGAAAGGTACCTCCACGTGTAGGGTGAGTAGACCCCATCCACAATAAGGCATAGTCGAAAAAGAACTCTCTTTTGGGTTTTTCAGAGAGATACAGGAAAAATATATGTTTTCAGGGATTGCTTTAATTAGATTGATTGGATACAAGTTATATATACAGATACAGGGTAAAGATGCGGCACTAATAAAGTCTTAGGTGGGAAAATAGATGATAGGATTAGATTATCTGTAGAGCACATTTTAAATAACCAACTTTCTGCAAGCCCGTGAGACCTCTACCCTGATCTAGGATGTTTCTAAATAAAACATTCCATCTGGAGCCGCTTGTAGGATTACCATGCATGAGATGGGAAGCCACAGTGTTTAGATAAAGAAAGCAGGCAGAAGCAGATTTTCATGGATATAAATCCTCCTCCCAACCACTAATGTCAGTTTTATGTCTTACTTTTACTACCATCTTTACTGTGGTACTTCTCATAAATTCCGTTCTGAAAACAGATTTGGGACCCCCAAAAGCATTGAGCAAGATTCATAAAGAAAATGAATAAATGCATCAAAGAAACAGAGATATATTGAAGGGAAGTGAAAACCAATATATTCCCATGCATGGTCTCTTATTAAAAACTCTATTCTATATACAAATGAAGTATATATGTAGTGGGACAGTATATATAAACCCTATCACTAACGTTAATTCCATTTCAAAAGTTTTTCTCGATATTTTTAAATTCGGTCTTTTTATTATAAGTCTAATGCCCCGTACACACGGTCAGACTTTGTTCGGACATTCCGACAACAAAATCCTAGGATTTTTTCCAACGGATGTTGGCTCAAACTTCTCTTGCATACACACGGTCACACAAAGTTGTCGGAAAATCCGATCATTCTGAACGCGGTGACGTAAAACACGTACGTCGGGACTATAAATGGGGCAGTGGCCAATAGCTTTCATCTCTTTATTTATTCTGAGTATGCGTGGCACTTTGTCCGTCGGATTTGTGTACACACGATCGGAATTTCCGACAACGGATTTTGTTGTTCGGAAAATTTTATAGCCTGCTCTCAAACTTTGTGTGTCGGAAAATCAGATGGAAAATGTGTGATGGAGCATACACACTGTCGGAATTTCCGACAACAAGGTCCTATCACACATTTTCCGTCGGAAAATCTCACCGGGTGTACGGGGCATAACTTGGAGAACCTGCCATAAAGGTCCTTGTTCAGGCCTTTGCTGGTATAGTCTTGGTCTGCCAACTGTCCTCCTGCACCATCACCCCGTAACATGGGATTTCAATGGAGACTACACGTAGCCATTAACTTCTGGGATTCTTTTCTTTGTTTTGACATCTGATAATTTGACCAGTATGAGCCCTGGAGCCTTCATATGCCTGAACCCATATAGTTTCTTACCTAGGATTCTCCTAAATACATTTTTAGTGTGTGCTCTAAGGGTTTTATACTAAGTGTGAATTTTCACTTATTCCCTTATATCCATTGGTCTTTTTATTTAATAAGTAGCCCACCATGGCATAACTGTAACTGGATAATACTGTATAGAAGAAAATCTCCCTGTCACCGCACATCAAAAGGATTCCATCAATCTGTAAAGTGTAGCAACCTCAGCCTGGGCTCCAACCAGGCCACGTCCCAACACATTTCGCTGCGCCCCTCAGAGCTTAATCATGTGGATCATGGGCGGAGTGAAACACATTGGGGGCGTGGCCTGGTTGGTGCCCAGGCTGAGGTTGCCACACTTTATAGTATGATGGGATTGTTTCGATGTGCAGTCATGTTTTTCTCTACTCTGTGACGGTAGAAGCCGGGGTGAGCTCCCTCCCAAGCCAGCATTTACAGCAGTGAATACTGAGATCTTGTACCCCTTCTAAAGCCTGAGGGGTGATATTGTATACTAGCTATTTCCTTTTTGGTCCTGAGTAAGCATGGGAATGTGCAAAATGAATTGACCAAATAACATCTGAGGAAATAACGTTACATAAATTGCCAATGGTGGCCCTAACTAATATTTTTTAAAGGTGGTTTAATGTGTAGCATGCATTTTTTCATGGTCCATTTGATAATATGTAATCTATTTAAACATTTTATACTTGTGCATGAAATATTTTTCTGCTTTCTTGTGTCCTGAAGTATTATAATTCAAAGTCCCATTTTATACAATAGACAAGTGGTTTTCAAACTACGACTTGTATGGTAAATCTGGCCCGCTACAAAATTTTATAGAGCCCTGTCATATAAGATGAACTCTGATTGAGACTCTCAAGTAAGAGGAGACTCTGATGGGGTGTCACGGTCAGGGGTCAGGTTCGGAGACCAGTAGCTATAGCAGTAGAGGGGCTTAAACCAATCAGCTAGATAAGTACATAAACAGGTCACCCTGGTGGATGACATGGGTTTGCCTGAGGTGCGGGGTCTAAGCACTAACCGGCATTCACCAGAGCTCCTGATGGAGATGCATTTTGCTGCGTGTTAGTACCAGGTTGCGTTCCTCAGGATCGCCCCACTAGTAGGTGAATGATCTGGGTCCAGTATCAGATATAGCAGGTAGGGATTAAAAAGTCAGTAAACAAGCCAAAGGTTGGTAACAAGTGGTTGCAGGTTGGAATCAAGTGGAAGTGTAAAGGAGGAACAAGCCAAAGGTTGGTAGGGAGTGGTAGTGGAGATAAGGACAGCTGCAGGTACACAAGGAACAAGATATCTTCTCGAGAAAGCACAATAATGTGGCAAACAGGAGGTGCAAAGGTATGGCTTAAATAGGAAATTCATAGGAGGAGCAAGGAGTTCAAGGTACATGGCAAGATTATGTAATTAGTCAGATGGGATGCTATCCAGCATCTCAGGTGGCTCAGCAAGAGGAATAAAAAAAGGGAATAAATGCAGACACTAAATTAACTAAACTACTATACAGTGTGTAGCGCCCGCAAATTGTTGTCTATTAATGTAATGCTATGTTATTCAATGAACAGTATTATAAGTTAGTATTTGGCGCTATCTAGCTGCCAAAATTGTAAATGGACTTTATTTTATTTTTCTTCTGAAGAATATGAGGAGATGATAGGAGGTGACTGTTTGTTTACACGTCACATTAACTTGACCTACCCACAATGCCCAGTGACCTCCCATGAGCATCAAGAGACTGAACTGCATTCTGGGAAGGCTATAAAAGAACTCGGCGCTGCCATCTTGGGTCTCTTGGGAACGCATGGCCAGGCTGTGAGGATCTGTGTGAAGGTCTGCAGCGGAGCGTGGCTTACATCCATTGCAGAGCGATCCGATCAGTTACCCTGCACCACATCAGTGAACTGGACTGACGGTGAATCAGAACTGAGAAGAATCCAGCGAAGCCTGTCAGAGCCATCTGAGGGTCCCAGGACATCTCGCTGAGTGGAGCGGAGCAGCGGAGCAGTGTCGGCCGAATGGAAACAGGACCGCGTACACCGGAGCAGAACTGTTATACCCTGCAGACCTGGTTGGGTGAGAGGGCTGCTGCCCAAAGTTTCATTGACGCACTTTTACACACTTGCATTTATGACACAGTGCTGCTGGGACCTGTAGTCCCACGGAGGAGATTAAAAGAAACAAAGACTAAGTTTAATATAGGCCTCAAGCCTGCACTTCACTATAACTTTGACACTGTGTTATATCAAGTTGTTCACACTGGAGACAGTTGCAGTGTTACTGCAACACAACAATAGTTCAACATTCAGTTTGCTCTGACCCGGGTTTTGTTAACCACTGGGTTGCAATTAACTTACGCATAGCTAGCAGAAGACAGAAGACAATGAAAGAAAATGACTACCTCTATTATTGCAAGGCCTTGCATTCTATTGTCTTTCAGAGAGACAGATTTGCAAAGCAGGGGGAGCTCCCTAGTAGACATGTGCACACTGAAATATTTTGTTTCAGAATTTCATTTTCGTCCGAAAAATACATTTATTTAGTTACTCCCGAAATTTGTTTTTATGTATTTAGTTTTTCGTTAAAAATTGCATTCGTCCGAAAATCCAAATTAATTAAGGTTGAATCTGTCATTGAAGGCTTATGGTGTCTGTCGAATGTTCAAAGAAGATTCGACGGAGCAGCTAAACTGTACGACGCCGTATAGTTTACCTGCTCCGTTGAATCTTCTTAGAACTTTCAACAGACAGCATAAGCCAAAGTACGTGTGTACTTAGTTCTAGCTATTTTACTGCTCCTCCTCTTTGGTTACAATCAGCCAATAACATTCATCATCGTCATTATTTTTATTTTACTTCCCCCACCCAATTCCAGCAGCGATCTTTTCTCCCCTACGTCGAATCTTTTCTCTCTATGTAGAATAATCTTGGACTAATAGAGTTAAGGTTAGGCACATTCGACCACAGGTTTGATGGACACAGATTGTTATTGTCATCATCATGTCGAATCTCCTATCTATATCAAACTGTTGTAGCAACGAAAACAAAAATAAAGCATTTGTTTATGTCGGATCTTTCGTTTTTCGGATTCTGCACTTTATAAAATACCTGAAATTCGGACAAAAATGCATTCGGACGAAACCGAATGCACATGTCTACTCCCTAGGTATTGCCTTGTTCATTATAACATAGCATTTGTTCTGTTATAGTATTTAGAGCGGGCTCGGAGTAGGAAAGGTGCTCAAAGTGAAGGTGATTTCACTCTGACCTTGGTCCCACTCAGAGGCTCTTTTCTAGGGATCAGTTACTACCTCCTTCTGCGTACAACCTGTTCTAAAGAATCCCTTTGTTTCCTCACTGTTACATTATGTTTTTGTGATAGTGTAATAACTGTAATTACCATTTTCTACCAATTACAAATAAAAATACGTTCCTGGTTAACGTTCCTGGTTAAGTACAATTGGTGTGGAGTGTTGTTCCTTTTCCAGCAGGTGGAGCATCGGATGCCCAGCTAACAACAAAGGTATATTATTGTTATTGTACACATTGTCAGCTACATACCACACCACAGTTGTATTAAGGGGATTGAGTCTGTGCTGTTACACATAATGGAACCCGAAGTGTCAGAGGTAAGGGTAGCTCCGAGGGTCTGGGGTGGCCAGTGGGAAAATGAACAACTTAGCAGCTCCTACGGAGGTAGTGCACTACAAGTGCATACACCCAAAAAAAGAAATCCTAAAAAATAACAAAAAATTTAAAAAACAAACAAGGAAAGAGTGGATTATTTGTTTTCTTCCAAGCAAATTTTGCCTAAGCAGCTCAGTAACAGTAATTGAGAGTTTCTCGTGTAGCGCTGGTAGATTTTATCTACCGCTGATAGGTAAACTTAGTGGGTCGCTTATTATAGGAAGTTAGATTTGCCTCTGTTCCAGCTTGGCTGACGTTGCATGTAGTTCCACATTGTGTCGGTGGGTGTCGTTGTCACCATCGACAGGTGTTGGAAAAGTAACGTGTTGAAGCGAATGAGTGCTCCTCTGTCCCGGAGATAACTCGGTGGAGGTGGTCCTCCAAGTTGCATTCTGGGAGAGGGTATTTATGGGACAGACGCCATGTTTAGGGGTTCGTTTTCAGTCACCTGCTGGCCCTCCTGGCCGACAGGTATGCACTAGGAATATCACCTCGTGGTCCTCCATTCCGGAGGCCCGCGTCGCTGTGGCGTGTGGGTGGGCCCAGAAGCCTGTCTGGGGCCTACCACAGCAGCAGAGGAATGGTCCTGAACTGTCTATCCTGAGTGAAGAAGCTGGACAACCGAGGAGATCCCAGGGGAGGACCGTCATGGAAGGATCATGCAGAGTGCTGGTTTGGAGAGGGGCCTGGTGACTCGGTTGGAGGACGCAATCCGAAGTAATCTTATAGTATAGTACTGCCGGGTTGGCTTAAAGGTTCAAGTACCGTATCTGACATTCATCACAAACCAATACGTCCTGTGGCAGAGGATCGTACGGGTTTTATTCCAGATAAGTCTGTGGCAGAGACTTTTGTTTGTGCTACGTGCTGGCTGCTAGGCAAGTGAGAGATGTCTATCCAGGCGGGCAAAGATTAAATCCTACGAAAGAGGGACTATTCAATTACAAGTGTTCAATTACAAAGAATGTTCTGAAGAAATACAACAAAAAGGTATTTGAGCTTCCCTGCAGCTTTCCTACTACCTCTTTCCTGCTACTTCCCTTGTTCGATTTATTAAAAGCATTGAAAAAACCCACTCAAGTGTTTGGTGCTTATATCGTCCAGAGGTAAACTCACTGCAACCCTAGACCCGGTGCCGGTGAAGCAGAGGTGTCGAGAGTGAAGGTAACAAGCTCGCTTAAACCAGCAGCTCCACGGAGAGTTATTGCCACACTCGTTCTGAAAAAATTGTTGGCCAAATCTTTAATTTTGTGTCAGTCATTACTCCACACATCTCTACATACACATAGTTTTTTTTTTTTTATAAAGTACAGAAATCTCTTCAAAGAAACCTATCAGGACAAGTATTAGAGTTGATGTTGTCTGATTCCTGGAGGTAGTGTTAGTTCCAGGGCAGAGCATCCCAGCATATGAAACACTACTATGGAATTTGAAGATGGCACCATCTCCAAAATTTGGACAACACCATTCTCCAGCCATGCATAACAACCTTGGCTGCAACAGATAAAAGTTAGCTGTCCTGACAGGTTCCCTTTAAATCAAATATATATGAATTAGCTGAACAGAACCATCAGTCCTATATGCCTCCTATGATGTCTACTGGATGGTTCAGGAGTAATTCCGCATCTATCGTGTTAAATGTGCAACTTGTGCTGGCTTATACTAAATGGATGGATCCGTTATCGACTTGCTATAGTTTCCTTTATTTCCTGTGGCTCAGCCGTGTGTGCCCTGTTCCAGGATTAATGGTGCTGACGTCCCTTTTACTGGGAGCATGCAATGCCATAAATCGTCTTTGCACTGTACATTGCTTACCAAGAAGACACATTTTACGTAAAGAAAAACCATTCGCTCTAAACTATTCACTTACCCCGGTGAAACAGTCGCTTCAAGATGATATATGTTTTATACATTTATAGAGATGGATTTCCTCTACCGCTTTCAACAAGACAAGTTATGTTTTTTTTTCTTTCCAGTGAAGGAAAAATACAAAACCCAGCTTTGCCTTATTGCCATACATGATCTTAGATTGGGAATTTAGGGTGTTTGCTATTACGTATTTAAAAGCCACCACAGATCAGAAGTAGAATAAGAGCAATATTAAAGTAGAACTATAGACACAACTTTTTCTTTTCTTTTTTTTTTTTGTAATTTTGGATAGCATAGGGGAGGGTTATAACCCCTGTCAGTTTTTTTTATTTTTTTCCTGCCTGTGTCTCATTGTAGAGATTCACTTTCACTTCCTGTCTCCTAGCCAAAACAGGAAGTGAGCAGAAATCCCTGCAAATTAAGGGGATTCCTTGCCCCCATCCCCCAGGTCACCAGAACTAGTGTCCCCACTGGATGATTTCCCCTCTATTACTTTTCTGGGGACAACTCAAAATTTGGGGTTTTCTTTTACGTCCACTTTCAATTATAATGGTAAACAGGACAAACAGAGGGGGTGAATTTCCGTAACGGTGGCACAGACAGCAGTAAAAATGGACAGGTGTTTGAATCCCTCACCACTATCCAAAATTGAAAACTAATTTTTTGCCTTTAGTTAGTCTTCTATTCTTCAAATTTCTTCAAATTTCTCACAACTAATGGATAGTGTTTTATAGGGGGGGGGGCAGGGCTCCTTTTTTTAAGTGAACAATGGGTACTTGGGGTTGTTTCACAAGCCTATAGTAATCCTCTAGATTTAAGGTGGTTGCAGAGGGACTCCTAGAGAAGATCCTGCTGCTTTGCACCTTCTGACGTAACATGAATGAAGAGACCAGTGTCTGGAGGACTACAGGCAGGTGCACTAACAGTAGAACAAATGACCTCCTGGGTAATCCATATGTTGTTGCCAACATCCCTGATGTATGAACAAGTAATAACAAGTACCCCCCCTAGTGGGACTTTGAGGCAACGGTGAGGACACAGATAGGGGTAAAATGTAACAAATTTTTATTATACAGAGAGAAAACAGGTGCATACATCACCAATAAAAACAATGGTAATACATATGAAAACGTTACTGTTATGGCATTCTTGATGATGTTTCAATAAACCCAATGCGTTTTCGAGACACGAGGAGTCCCTTCATCAGGGTCATTTAAACATAGAAGATCACACACAGTATTATTCTATAAAAGAGCAATCATATTAGTCATGATACATGGCAAAGAGGCAGATCTGTTGTATCAGAGCAAGAGGCATCAGAGCAAAAACATACCCATAGAACAGCCAGAGAATCTGCTTGGTCCAGCAACAGAGACGCCACACCAAATGGGGAAGAGTTCAAAGAACCCCAAGTTTCCCCAACGGAACGGTTGAGATGAGAAGTGTATGCAGAATCCTCTGGAGATTGGATGGCACTGGTGAGGCACAAGCATGGTTAGCTACCCCCCACAAAGTTTTAATTACTCAATAGACATATGGGGTTTGTTTCATTACGAATTAATATTCTGGCTCATTTTTCATTATTCAGAGATTCAGATATATCCGAATACCCGAATTACAATATAAACAAATTTTACAGAATGCTCCGAATAAGGTAACTAAATTCGTCCGAATTTTGGAAATTCGGACTGAAATTCTAATCGAATTTTACATTGAACTCTAGTCGAATTCTCACTACATATATTGCTGAAATCAAAGACTGTGTTTGTTATTAGAGTACCATTTCGAAATAATGCAGTTTTTGTTAAGCCAAAGGTGATTTAAAGAGTCATTGTATTCATTTGAAGATTTTTCTTTTGTTTGTTCACTTTGCTGCATTCTAATCGAAAACAATATAACATTTTTGTTTCGACCGATTTGAAAAGTTATGAATTTGATTGTTTTGAATCGAAAAAAATCGGTAAATTCAAAGAAAATTAGAAGATTACGAAAATGAATTGAACGAATCAACCGAATTTAACTAAACAAAATAACTAGATTAACGAATCAAAACAAAACAAAACTAAACACATTTTTTCGTCATGCACATGTCTATTACTCAAATGTATAGAGGCTGCCTAAATGTATGTTGCTAGTTCTGGACTTCCTTATTAGAAGTCAAGGCATACTTTGCAAACTGTAAACTTACAAATAATGTACAAAAATCACATAAAAATTTGTTTTATGAAAAAAGCCAAAACAATATGGCCAAAAAACATTATAGGTTCCTTTTTAAGGGAATTATCGCAGACCAATTGCAGAGATTTACCACATGTTGGAAGATTTCTGTATGCCATAATGAGTACTTCAAGAGTGAACAGTGGGTTGAATCCTTTCTGTGCCTGATTGTTACCCATGATGTTTGAGTCAGACAGGTACTTTGTAAAACTGGGCCTGTAAATTGGGTCAGGGTTGGATTTTCAGCACTGGGGCCTAGTCATTTATCCATTGGTCAACTCTTTTACACTGGGTAACTTTTTTGTTTTACCGGTCCTAGCCTGGCTTAGAATTTGTTTTGACCGTGTGCTAAGTGTTTACTGCTTCTGCTTAGCAGCACTAGAGTTGTCGGTTCGAATCCCAACCACGACACTACCTTCCTGGAGTTTGCTTGTTCTCCTTGTGCCTGTGTGGATTTCCTCCGGGTGCTCTGGTCTCCAGTTAAAAGATCCTTCTACCAATATACAGTATCTTATTCTTATCAATCAGAGTTCATTTTAGTACTTACAATGTTAAGTAGGTCATGCATGCCAGTTCTAAATCAGATAGTCAAAAGTATTGTGACGCCTGCCTTTACACCCACGTGAACTTTAATGGCATCCCAGTCTTAGTCCGTAGGGTTCAATATTGAGTTGGCCCACCCCTTAAAGCTATAACAGCTTCAACTCTTCTGGGAAGGCTGTCCACAAGGTTTAGAAGTGTGTCTATGGGAATGTTTGACCATTCTTCCAGAAGCGCATTTGTGAGGTCAGGCACTGATGTTGGACAAGAAGGCCTGGCCATCTAATTCATCCCAAAGGTGTTCTATCGGGTTGAAGACAGGACTCTGTGTAGGCCAATCAAGTTCCTCCACCCCAAACTCACTCATTTATGTCTTTATGGACCTTGCTTTGTGCACTGGCCCAAAACATTTGGTGGAGAGGGGATTATGGTGTGGTGTTGTTTTTCAGTGGTTGGGCTTGGCCCCTTAGTTCCAGTGAAGGAAACTCTTAAGGTGTCAGCATACCAAGACATTTAGGTTAATTTCATGCTCCCAACTTTGTGGGAACATTTTGGGGATGGCCCCTTCCTGTTCCAACATGGATGAGTGAATTTGGGGTGGAGGAACTTGACTGGCCTGCACAGAGTCTTGACCTCAACTTGATAGAACACCTTTAGGATGAATTCAAGAGGAGACTGTGAGTCAGGCCTTCTCATCCAACATCAATGCCTGACCTCACAAATGCCGTTCTTGAAGAATGGTCAAACATTCCCATAGACACACTCCTAAACCTTGTGGACAGCTTTCCCAGAAGAGTTGAAGCTGTTAAAGCTGCAAAGGGTGGGCCAACTCAGTATTGAACCCTACGGACTAAGACTGGGATGCCATTAAAGTTCATGTGTGTGTGTGTGTAAAGGCAGGTGTCCCAATACTTTTGACAAAATAGTGTATTATGGCAACCATATCTTCGCTAAGCATATGAAAATTTTGCCACAACTTTGGAACTGAGCAGTCCACATCAATCTGCCACCAAGTGATTTTTTTATCCCCTTTTGAATCCAATAAAAAAAATGTGAAATTTTTGAAAAAGTGGGTGGAAAATTGCTGCAGAACATTCAGTACCACGTAATTTTTTTTTGTCAATCAAAATGTGATATTTCTGAAACTGTTACACGTGTGACCAGCATGACCATTCACCTCTAAAGCACAGACACAGACACAAGTAAGGCACTAATGTTTAGCCGTTGCGGTATAGTTGGCCTTACAGTAATTTGATTTGGCTCTATGAACATTTTCTGTTATTTTTTGCAGTTCCAAAAAAATTTCATTGAAAAATGAAAGGAAATATGAATTCTTTAATTGCTCAAACAAGGGCTTTTCTCAATCCCACATAACTGGTCTTTTAATAATTACCAGCGTTGGCATATTACCAGTCATGTGGTTGCAGAAGTTGATAAATGTTGACAGTTTTTTTTTTTTACAGGACTTACAAGGATTTAGTCTAAAGAAAAATATTAAGTGTAATAGGAATTATTCTGATGACATAAGGTCTCTAGATTCCAGGATTACAGTGAATTATGTTCTTATAAATATACTCAGATGAT
Source organism: Lithobates septentrionalis (assembly GCA_037952835.1). Taxonomy (NCBI): domain Eukaryota; kingdom Metazoa; phylum Chordata; class Amphibia; order Anura; family Ranidae; genus Lithobates; species Lithobates septentrionalis. The sequence continues at coordinate 1,700,360 of JBBDGP010001453.1, read as the reverse complement.
CACGTAGAAAAATCGTTTGACGGTATAGTATATTTCCAGGGAGCCCGTATTTTGTGCTACAATTTCAGTGTTTATTTTAAAGTGAATCTAAACCCTAACCGGATAACATTCAATTTGCTAAAGCACTGTATATTATAAATGATTGTAATTTGTTTATAACGCAAGCTACTATTTTATCCATTTATTTATTTGTCGTTTCACTCCAGCTAATACCCTCCAGTTAGTTGTAGTCTTAGCCAGGAAAGTGCACAACGATGACCTTCATGGCAGGATCACCAGGTATTATTTTAATTGAAACTGTAGATTATAAGAAAAAAAAAAAGATTCAAAATAACTTTTGAAATGAAGTTAACATCATAAAGCTTCCATGACTTTTTACTCATTGGGTTAGACCTAGCTTTAACTACTTCCCACCCATAGGACGTCCATGGACGTCCTCGGGTTGAAGTAGTTATACCAGGATGATGCCTTCAAATGCTAACTCGATCACTTCTGTGGGTGGCGGAAGGCAGGCATGTACTGGCCTTCGGGACCACTGGGGGTTTCCCGGTGGGCCGATGGCTCAGTTGGCCAGTTTGAGTGACAGCCTATCAAAGTAACGGCTGTGCAGCCATTACTTTGAGCACTGCTGTACTGCAGGGGTGGACTGACCTATCGGCATTGTGGGGCCCCATGACAGGCTCTGCAACACTAGCACTGGAAGTGGCTGCAATAGGACCTCTCACAGTGTGCTGTTCCCAGCCGGCCCCTCCTTCCCTCCTGTCCACCCCAGGTGCTTGTACATGACATCATCCAGGGCGGACGAGAAGAGCGGAGGGGCCGGCAGAGAGTAGCGCCCCATGAGAGATCTTATTGCAGGCTGTGTACTATCGCCATCACTGGGGAGGGGGGAGCAGAGGCAGCCAGTACAGATGTAGGGGGCCCGGCCCCAACAGGATCGCAGGGGCCCCATGATACTCCCCCCCATGCTGTCCCCCTCTGTCCTCCACCCCCCCCACTGTGTCCCACTGTGTCCTCCACCCCCCCATGGTGTCCCCCTGTGTCCTCCACCCCCCACGCTGTCCTTCTGTGTCCTCCACCCCTATCTCCCAATATATATACTGTTTTTGTGCGTGTTTGCAAAATTAAAGTTTGGATGAAGTCCAGGGCCAAATTTTTGTCCCAGTCCAGCCCTGGCGGAAGGGGGTCTCTTCCCCCTCCCACTGCCGCATTTCCCAGGCTCTGCTGTCCGATCACAATGCCCAGGAGCGATGCGACCGGCGGCATTGGCTGCACTAAACAGAGAGAGAGGAACTGACGGTGTTCCCCTCTCTCAGTGACCCCGGAAACCGGGAGAAACGAGTATGTCATCACTTCCTGTTTCACCTCTGGGTCTGATTGGCTGCATTGGAGGCTAGAGGAGAGATTTGGAATCTAATAGACCCCAGATCTCTCCATAAAGAGGACCTGTCATGGCCCATGCTGTCACAAGGGATGTTGTTCATCCCTTATGATAGCAATAAAGTTAATCAGAAAAAAAGTGTAGAAAAAAAAAGTTTGTATAGAATAAATAATAATAATAATAATAATAATAATAATAATAATAATAATAATAAAAGCACCCCTGTCCCCCAGGGCTTGCGTGCAAATGCAAACACATACTTTACTCCTGCACGAATGTGTAAACGGTGATCGCACCACACATGTGAGGTATTGTCGTGAAAGTCAGAGCGAGAGCAATAATGCTAGCACGAGACCTCCTGTGTATCTCTAAACTGGTAACCTGTAAAGGCATTTAAAGTGTCACCAATAAAGAATTTTGAGTACCGTAGTTTGCTGCCATTCCACAGGCAGACGCAATTTTAAAGCATTACATGTTAGGTATCTATTTACTCGGCGTAACATCATCTTTTCCATTATTGTAGCAAGGTCCGCGCTGCCTTTAACCACCGGGGATTCGGTCAAGGCTCCATATTGTCTCCTGGTCCCTACACGAGTTGGGTTCCCCCTCCCCCTTCCCCACTTTTGTTGATTTTGTAGGGGTGTATGAGGGTTCCACCACTGTAGAAATTCCTCAACAAGCCAGTCCATCTCTGGCCGTCTCCATAAGGTACCACCACAGTAGTAAGCAAGTTGATTGTCATCTATCCATGCGAGGAGATGTTTAACTTTTTTAATTCATCTCATGGTAACAATAAATCAATATATGGTTTATCTCATCGATTTTGCCTGGCTATCTGTCCGCACAAGACTGTCCCGACTTGTGCTTTTTTGTTATGGTTGCCATTGACTGTTTGCACCCAAATAAATAGGCTTTCCCAGCAGGCCAAGAGGCTTAAAGAAACCCCTGCCCATTGGCTGAGACACCCCATCCATTCATAACCTGACCTTGCTAAACCCCTGTCTATCTAATGTCACCAGCATAACGCCACCTAGCGACAGAAGAGAGAAGGTGCAGCAAGTCCAGAACTAGAGAGGAATCAGTGGATCTACTAACAATAAACCAGGATAACTACCGCCTGGCAAACTAAATTTACTAGCAACCCTGCCTAAACAACAGGGTGCTATACCATGAAAAATTGGGGCAGATATATATATATTTTTTTATTAAAGTGTATTTTCCCCCCCCAAAAAAATGAGTTTGAAAAACTGCTGTACAAATACCGTGTGACATTATAAATTGCAACACCCATCATTTTATTCTATAGGGCCTCTGGTAATATATATATATATATATATATATATATTTTTATATATATATATATATATATATATATATATATATATATATATATATGTATATCTATAGATAGTAATTTTCTAGCTAAAAAAAAAGGATTTTTACACGTAGGAGCAAAGTGTCAGAATTGGCCAGGATACGAAGTGGTTAAAGAGGTTGTAAACCCTGTTTAAAAAAAAAAAAAAAAAAAACCTGTAAGACAAAGGCATAATTATTATTATTATTTTTATTATACAGGATTTATATAGCGCCAACAGTTTGCGCAGCGCTTAACAAAATGAAGGCAGACATTACAGTTACATTACAATTTGGTACAAGAGGAATCAGAGGGCCCTGCCCCTGCTCAGTGATTTACCTTCTGTGAAAATATGATCAGTACTTTTTTAGATGTAAACATCTGATTTTTTTATGCAAATTTCAACTTTTGCTGTCAAAGCTTGGCCCAGCCCCCTGTCACCAACCAAACCATAATAATGTAGATAGGAAATCTTACTGAACTATGCATAGAGGTTGATTTACTAAAGGAAAAAAGGGTGTAAACCAAAAAATATGTAGAAAATGGGATTTTAAAGGTACCCCTGATATAGGAAAAGACATTATCTACTAAAAATATATCAAATATTTATAAAAGCAGTTTTACAAAAAAATATACGATAAAATGTGAGAACAGTTTTACATTCACAGTCAAAGGTATACATCCTCAACCTAATATTGACAATGAAAAAAACTGTGGTCACCAAGAGTTCAAAACATAACCACGTCCACATAATTTCAACATGTTTCGCCCAGAAGGCTTCATCAGGAAAATGGATGAGGCTTTTCAATTATTCTAAAAACAACCTTGGATGTTGGACGTGGTTATGTTTTGAACTCTTGGTGACCACAGTTTTTTTAATTGTCAATATTAGGTTTAGGATGTATACCTTTGACTGTAAATGTAAAACTGTTCTCACATTTTATCGTATATTTTTTTGTAAAACTGCTTTAATAAATATTTGATATATTTTTAGTAGATAATGTCTTTTCCTATATCAGGGGTACCTTTAAAATCCCATTTTCTACATATTTTTTGGTTTACTACTTCAGGGATGATGGTACATACATAAAAAACGTTTGTAAACACTGATCTCTACCCATATAGCCTATTGAAATAAGGGCGTGTTCACTTTGCAAGGGAATTATCACTAAGCTTTGGGAACAAGGTGAAGCCATGATAACTAATCCATCATCCAATCACGCCTAAGCAAAAATGCATTGTTTTTTAATTTCCTTGCCCATGATTGGGTATTCATTGCAAAGTGAATTTTCACCACATTTTCTAACCTAAGGGAAAATCCTCTTGCAAAGCAAACAGGGGACAATAAATGAATAAATCAACCCCATAGGCTCAGGAGAGTGTGGAGCCATAGTTGACTATCACAGCAAAAGTAGAGAAATACACTATGTTACCAAAAGTATTGGGACACCTGCCTTTACACGCACATGATCTAATGGCATCCCAGTCTTAGTCCGTAGGGTTTAATATTGAGTTGGCCCACCCTTTGCAGGTAGAACAGTTTCAAATCTTCTGGGAAAGCTGTCCACAAGGTTTAGGAGTGTGTCTATGGGAATGTTTTGACCATTCTTCCAGAAGCGCATTTGTGAGGTCAGTCACTGATGTAGGACGAGAAGGCCTGGCTTGCAGTCTCCGCTCTAATTCATCCCAAAGGTGTTCTATAGGGTTGAGGTCAGGACTCTGTGCAGGCCAGTCAAGTTCCTCCCCCCCAAACTCGCTCATCCATGTCTTTATGGACCTTGCTTTGTGCACTGGTCATGTTGGAACAGGAAGGGGCCATCCCCAAACTGTTCCCACAAAGTTGGGAGCATGAAATTGTCCAAAAGGTCTTGGTATGCTTACGCCATAAGAGTTCCCTTCACTGGAACTAAGGTGCCAAGCCCAACCCCTGAAAAACAACCCCACACCATAATCCCCCCTCCACCAAATGATTTGGACCAGTGCACAAAGCAAGGTCCATAAAGACATGGATGAGCAAGTTTGGCGTGGAGGAACTTGACTGGCTTGCACAGAGTCCTGACCTCAACCTGACAGAATACCTTTGGGATGAATTAGAGCGCAGACTGTGAGCCAGGCCTTCTCGTTCAACATCAGTGCCTGACCTCACAAACGCACTTTCAAACATTCCCATAGACACACTCCTAAACCTTGTGGACGGCCTTCCCAGAAGAGTTGACGCTGTTATAGCTGCAAAGGGTGGGCCAACTCAATATTGAACCCTACAGACTAAGACTGGGATGCCATTAAAGTTCATGTGCGTGTAAAGGCAGGCATCCCAATACTTTTGGTAATCCCATCTTTTGCGTTATTACATCATAGGCTCAAATCGACATACACAGGTCCGCGTTAAGCAGTGTACCGATATAGCGAGCCCTTTTAACTGCTAGAAAAATCGTGCCTGTTTTCTGCATTCAGCCCTGCTGGTCCAGACAGAGTTCACACTGCAGCTGCTGTTCCATAAATCATATAAGATTAGTCCCTGTTTATGTGATTTGTCATTTTTGAGAACCCGAACAATCCCTGGCAGAAGGGAAATACCAAACACAGCTTCATCTTAACTGATGAATACTGTATGTTGTATTGAAGACAGGCTTTTACATCAGTCTGATAATTGCATATAGTACATCTAGATCCATATATTGATGTGAACAGGCCATTGAGAATTCAATTATACAACCATCATCATAACATTAGGGAAAACATGTAGACCGTATTAATCTCAACTTCTAATACTTATTTAATTATAGGTAATAAATACATGTCTTACTTATTTAGCTAGAAAAAAAAGAAAGAAGGAAGGAAGAAAGGAAGAAAAGAAGATGGGTGCGTGCTACTCCTGAAGCCGCTTGGTAATTCTGGGTTCTCTGTTCTGCGCCTCGACCTCGACCAAACCTAAATGGTCTTTTGAACATAAATGAACACACAACTGGTAAATTCAGACGCAATCTGCTAGGCAGAGAAATAACTATGTCACAGTGACTAAGAATCAGGTTCCATACCACTAAACTGAGGTAATACCTGAATAAGCAAATCAGCAATAATCAGTGCAAATAAACATTAACTGCAGTATGAATAGTAATACTACACTGGATTAGAGTACACTCTGATGGATTGGTTAGAGTTAGACATGTGCAATTAGTTTCCTTCCGAATAATTTTTTCAACGAAATTTGACAAATTCGTTAATTCAGAAATATTCAAATTAATAAAAACATTTTTCCGAAAATTTGAAAATTCTAAACAACAAAAAACTGAAATAGAAAATCTAAAATTCGAAAATCCAAAATAATAACTAATTAACTAACTAACGAACTAATAATAACTATTACTAACTATTCAATTATAGGTATTGGAATTTCCTTTTTAAATTTGGCTGTTAGAGAATGTAACGAATACGGATTTATCCGAAGTTACGAATTTATCCGAAGTTACGAATTATCCGAAATAACTAATGCCGCATCTAAACGAATGGAACGTAACACATTAATAATAATAAATAATAGTAATAATAATAATAGTATTTTTTATTATTATTATTATTTATTAATATTAATTCATCATGTTCCCTTCGCTTAGATGCGGCATTTATTATTTTGGATAATTTGCAACTTCGGATACATTCGTATTCGTTACGTTCACTAACAGCCAAATTTAAAAAGGAAATTTCAATAACTATAATTTAATAGTTAGTTATTATTAGTTAGTTATTATTTTGGATTTTTGGATTTTCAAATTTCAGATTTTCGTTCTTATATACTGATTTTTGTTCTTTCGCATTTTCGAATTTTCGTTCCTATTTTCAAATTTTTGGATTTTGGAATTTCGGATTTTTAGGAGTTAGCGAAGTAACAAATACCGCATCTAAACAAATAGAACGCAACTAATTAAAATTTTTCCTAAGTTACGAATTTATTTGAAATAATGAATTTTGATCATAACGAATCACCCGAAAAACAAAAAAAGACCCCCCTCAAACTAATGAAAAGAAAAAGAACGAATTTTTCGGCAGTGCACAAGTCTAGTTAGGGTATAGTGTAGCTTTGGTATAGTGTGGCTAGCAACTGTTAAGGGCCAGTCTTTAGTCTTTTTCCTGACTCTTTAGCCAGCTAAACGTTGGGTCCCAATAACCATTGGTGAACTTGTAGATAGTTAGTGTCAGGGACCATGAACCAGGCAGAGACAGAAAATGCAGTTAAAATTACACCTTTAATGTAATAGTAAAAATAATACAGATCAGGAACGTAGTAAAAAACATAGGCAAGGCCAAGTAAACGTTGTAGTGGACGTAGACCTATGGGTTAAAGCTACTGTAAGACTGCAGACAGTGTCTTTGGGTCCATCGAAAATGTGGCAGTGGAAATGACAATAACCCAATAATGTAAACTATTCATGATGGAACCTGCACTTTTCCAACTTGTAATACAGGTTATTTTCTCTCAACCTCTGTAGCACACGGGAGACGTCTGTGTGGTGGTCCTCTAGGGATTTTGAATATTTGAGAATATCATCGAGGTAAACCACCACAGATTGCTGCAGCATATCTCAGAGGACATGATTAATAAGTTCCTGGAATAGTGCAGGAGTGTTGCAGAGACCAAAGGGCAGAACGAGGTATTCGTAGTGTCTAGTCCTAGTATTAAACGCAGTTTTTCATTCGTCGCTTTCCTTAATCCTCACAAGATTATATGCCCCACTCAAATTGAGCTTACTGAAGACCGTTGCTCCCTTGAGGCAGTCAAATTATTTTGTAATCAATGAAAACAGATAAGCATTCTTAACTGTAATGCGACTGAGAACCCTATAATCAATGCAAGGTCTCAGTTCACCACTCTTCTTTTTCACAAAGAAAAAGCAAGCAGGACATGAGGATTTGCTGATGAACCCCCAGGAAAGTGAATCTGCAACATAGTCCTCCGCGGACTTATCCCCATAGACAGACAAAGGAAAAACCCGGCTATGAGGAGGAATGACACCAGGTTGAAGGTCAATTGAGCAGTCATAAGGCCGATGTGGAGGCAATATAATGGCCTGACCTTTGCATTAGACATCACTGAATTTACGGTATTCCTCTGGCAATGAAGAGAGTGAAGGCGTGAACATGACCGTAATCACTTTCTGAAAACATGTATTACTGCATTGTGGCAACCAAGAGAGAACCTCAGCACGACCCCAATCTAAAGAGGGATTGTGTCTCTGTAACCAAGGATAACCAATGACCTACCAGGTAATGATATGAGGAAATTACTTGACATTGTATTATCTCATGGTGAAGTGCCCCTACAGCCATGGTCAACAGAGCAGTTTCATGAGTCACATTGGCAGGCTGTAAAGGTCTCCCATCAATAGCCTCAATGGCAAGTGGGGAGGCACAAAGCTGCAGCCCCAGAATCGATTAGAGCCTGGGTATCAATGGAAAACTCAGACCAGGAAAGAGTAACATGAACTAGAGGCTTATCCTTCAGGATAGCTGGTGATGCAAAAACGGCACCTAAGGTCTGTGAGGACCTTACAGGACCTCAGGTGCAGGCGTTCCCTGGACAAGTAGAACAAGACTTCAATAACTGACCTGCCTGGCCACAGTAAAGGCACAATCTCTCCCTCCTCCTAAAGGCCCTCTCTTCGGCAGAGAGACGTGTGAAGCCTAGCTGCATGGGCTCTACTTCACTGGAGGACTCGGACCCAGGAGGCATAGGAGGTGAGGGAGGCATGGGTGAGTATGCAAAGTTTGGAACCAAACGCACAGGAGGCTTCCGCAAGTGCTCCATAAAGGAAGGTCTCTCTTGGAGTCTGGTATCAATGAGAATGGCAATTGAGATCAACTTCTCAAGATTCCTAAGTATGTCTCGGGCTGCAATCTAATCTTACATCGTTACATAGTTACCTAGTTAGTAAGGTTGAATAAAGACCCCAGTCCATCTAGTTCAACCTGAGTGATTGTGGGTGCGTGTCACAATTGTCAATATCCCTGTATGTTGAGTCTCATTAAGATACTCCTCTATTATATATTATTTATTTTTAAGGTTCCCACATAGCATCGTCAATTTATGCAGCGCTCCACACATACATCGCACACTCACGTCGGTCCCTACCCTCAAGGAGCCCACAATCCAAGGTCCCCAACTCACATCTTTAATGTTATCCGAGAGACCATGAAAAAAAGCAGCCACGAGGTCCTCATTGTCCCAACCAAACTCTGCTGCCAGAGTATGGAAATTCGATGGCATAGTCAGCACCAGTTCTCATACTCTGTTTGATGGACATGAGGCTTTTGGCAGCCGAAGTGGAGTGAGCAGTAATATCAAATACCCTTTTAAAGGCGGCCACAAACTCAGGGTAATTCTGGACAACATATTTTTGCACCTCCCAGAGAGGGTTTGCCCAAGCCAAGGCTCTATCAGAAAGCAAAGAAATGATGAAGCCTACTTTGCTTCTGTCTGTAGGGAATGCCTGGATCAGCATCTCAAAATAAATTCCAACCTGGTTGAGAAACCCTCTGCAGTGAGCTGGATCACCCGCAAAAAGTTGGGAAAGCGAAGCAGAACCAGCAATATCTCTTACAGAGGTAGTCTTAGAGGTGGGTGCCTGCACAGAGACCGGAGCAGCAGCGGGTATGGCTTGCAACACTTGTTGTACTAGAGCAGCCGGTGTGGGAGGATTCAAGCAAACAGTTTGAATCAGGAGCGTCTGTACCGCTATAGCAAACTGATCCATGTGGTGATCCTGCTCATCCTATCTGGAAAAAAAATACAACTAGGTGGATTGCCTGCATCCTCTGAATTCATGGTCTTAACCAGACGCCGACTACCCCATGTACATTTACTGCGGCAGGGCAGTGCAGGGCTCTGGGCAAAATCATGTACCTGTACGTGATTCTGGTCTGGGACGCACAAGCGTGCCGCCGGCGACCCACTCCCGCTGTGATTGGACACATTGAGAGCCAATCAGCGGGTCTGGTGAACCCGATGTCCCCCGGGACCCACCAATCATTCGGGACACAGGCAGAATGGCGATCTGCCTATGTAATCAAGCCAGATTGCTGTTCCTTTCCACAGTACAAGCACCTCCCCCACAGTTAGCAAGTACTAGCAAGGAACACATTTAACCCTTTGATTTGAACCACTTTTTTGCGCAAACCAATCAATATATGCGTATTGGGATTTTTTTTACCAGAAATATGTAGCAGAATACATATTGGTCTAAATTGATGAAGAAATTTGATTTGATAAAGAAATGATTTTTTTTACATTATTTTATTGGGTATGTTTTATAGCGGAAGTAAAAAAATATTGTTTTTTTTTTTCAAAATTGTCAGTATTTTTTTGTTTATACCACAAAAAATAAAAACCACAGGGGGGATCAAATACCAGTAATGGTAACCAGGTGAGTCACTGAGGAAACAGAGTGGCTGGTGTTTAATTGGAACTCAGCAGCCTTGAGCATTGAGAAGAGAGCTGCTAGAAGCCCAGCCCTGACAGTCAGCAAGACTTTCAGGCAGCAATAGAGCTATAAAGCAACTGTTTCGGTAGTTCCTAAGGGCTCAGACTCTAGTGGTAGTCACGAGTAATGGCCGTAAGGCCCTCTTACTAGGGATGAGCCGAACACCCACCCGATTCGGTTCTCACCAGAACCTGCGAACGGACCGAAAGTTTGCGCGAACTTTAGAACCCCATTAAAGTCTATGGGACTCGAACGTTCAAAATCAAAAGTGCTAATTTTAAAGGCTAATATGCAAGTTATTGTCCTAAAAAGGGTTTGGGGACCCGGGTCCTGCCCCAGGGGACATGTATCAATGCAAAAAAAAGTTTTAAAAAACAGGTGTTTTTTCGGGAGCAGTAATTTTAATGATGTTTAAAGTGAAAAAAAAAAAGTGAAATATTCCTTTAAATATCCTACCTGGGGGGTGTCTATAGTATGCCTGTAAAGTGGCACGTGTTCTCCATGCTTAGAACAGTCCCTGCACAAAATTACATTTGTAAAGGAATAAAAGTCATTTAAAACTGCTTGCGGCTTTAATGTAATGTCGGGTCCTGGCAATATGGATGAAAATCAGTGAGACAAACGGCATGGGTAACCCCCCCCCCCCCTCCCCAGTCCATTACCAGGCTCTTTGGGTCTTGTATGGATATTAAGGGGAACCCCGCACCCAAATTAAAAAAAGGAAAGGCGTGGGGCCCCCAGGCCCTATATACTCTGAACAGCAGTATACAGGCGGTGCAAACAAGGCAGGGACTGTAGGTTTATTGTTAAGTAGAATCTGTTTGTAATTTTGAACTGGTACATTTACATTTATTAATGTGTAGCTCCAGCCAAAAATCTATTTTTAGGCTTTTTGGAAAACATATGGAAGGGTTATCACCCCTGTAACATTTGTTTTGCTGTCTGTGCACCTCTTCAGAAGATTTCACCTCACTTTCTGTTCCAATGACAAATGTTTTTTGAAAATTTGGGGTTTTTAGTGAAACAAGGATTGGTGATAAAGCATCAGTGAAGAGGAGACACGTTTTTCCTATATTAAATCTTACAGGAGAGAATTTCCCTTCCTAGGGGTAGATTTCATCGCACTTCCTGCTGTCTCTTTCCGTTTGCAAGAAGGAGTTGTTTGTAAGTTGGATGTTTGAAAGTAGGGGCCTGCCCTATATATACTCTGCAGAAATTGGGGCCTTAGGTGTTGGTGTTGCCACAACACTGTAAGCCCTCACAGTTACTCTTGGTGGGTGCAGGAACGGGCCCTGCTGTGAAATATTAGATCAAGAATTGTAATTACATGCCATTGTTGAACAGTGGTAGAAAAATTGGGCCTTTGGTGGTGGTGGTGGTGCTGGTGCCACAACACTGTAATTCCTCAAAATTGTAATATTACACCCCTGTTAAACAGGGGATGAAAATTTGGGCCTTGGGCACTGGTGCTGGTGCCACAACACTGCAACCCCTCACAGATACTCTAGTTGGAGCGCAGGAATGAGCCCTGCTGCAAAGTATTGCATCAAAAATTGTAATTACACACCCCTGTTAAACAGGGGCAGAATAATTGGGCCTTGGCCACTGGTGGCGGTGCCCAGAACCAAAAATGTTCTTTCAAGCTATCAGCATGAAAATTGAGGAGGAAGAGGATTGTCACTCAGCATAACAGGTTACATCAGCATCAGGTGCTTGGTAGCTGGTGATCCAAGACTGATTCATTTTTTTGAAGGTCAGCCAATCAACCGATTTGGTGGACAGGCGCACCCTGTGATCGGTTACGAAGCCTCCAGCGGCACTGAATGTGCGTTTCGAAAGAACACTGGATGCAGGACAGGCCAGTAGCTCAATTGCATACTGTGCAAGCTCTGGCCAGTGATCCATCCTCAAGACCCAGTAACCCAGAGGATTTTCGGTGGGAAAGGTGTCCAAGTCTGATCTTGCCCCTAGGTAATCCTGCACCATGTGAATCAGACGCTGGCGATGGTTGCTGGAACCGATCAGACCTTGGGGCTGCGGACTAAAAAATTGTCTGAACGCATTGGTCAGATGGCCACCTTCTCCACCGCTCCTTCTGTGACTGACCAAAGACTCAGCAACACGTTGTCCAAGAGGACCAGGCAATTGTAACCTCCCAGGCTCTGGAAACGCGTTGCACAAACCTTTCTGCAAGGCCTCCCGAAGATGTTTCATCCTCTGTTCCCTCTGCGACGGCAAGATAAGGTCCGCAACCTTACCCTTGTAAGGTGGATCAAGGAGGGTTGCCAGCTAGTAATCATCCCTCCCCTTGATACCACGAATACGAGGATCCTTCCGCAGGCTTTGCAGGATCAGGGAGGCCATGCAGCGTAGGTTTGCTGAGGCATTCGGTCCAGACTCCTCTTGGTCACTAAGGATGACATGATCCGCAGCCACCTCCTCCCAGCCACGTACAAGTCCATGGGTTTCTTTGGACTGTAAATGATCCCTTGAAGACTGCTGCTGATGCTGAGTGCCAGGCTCCACCTCCATGCTGACACAATCCTCCTCCTCGTGGCCTCCTCAAATGGTGACAGGACAGTGCATGCATCCCTGATCATAGCCCACTGGCGTGGGAAAAAAAAACAAGCTCCCCTGACCCTGTCCTGGTGCCATAGTCGCATAGGTACTCATTGATGGCCCTCTGCTGCGTGTGTAGCCGCTGCAGCATGGCCAACGTTGAATTCCACCTGGTGGGCATGTCACAGATTAGGCGGTTCTTGGGCAGGTTAAATTCCTTTTGGAGGTCAGCCAGCTGAGCACTGCCTTTATATGACCAGCAGAAATGCACACAGACTTTCCTGGCCTGCCTCAGGACATCCTGAAAGCCCGGGTACCTGCCCAAGAACCGCTGCACCACCAAGTTAACGACATGAGCCAAACAGGGAACATGGGTCAGTTGTCCCTGTCGGAGGGCGGAGAGGAGGTTGGTGCCATTGTCGCAAACCACCATTCCTGGCTTAAGCTGGCGTGGCGTCAACCACCTCTCAACCTGTCCCTGCAGAGCTAACAGAATCTCTGCCCCACTGTGGCTCCTGTCCACCAAGCACCCCAGCTAAAGCAACACATGGCATCTTTTTGCCTGCGTGCTTGCGTAGCCCCTTTTGCCGGTAGAGCTGGAATCGCATTCCATGAGAAAAAGTGGCATTTGGGAACCTGCCACTGAGGAACTGCACATTCCACAAACTCACGGAAGGAGGAAGAGTCTACAACTGAAAAGGCAGCAGTTGAAGTGCTAGCAATTTAGACAAGCTAGCATTCAACTGCTGGGCATGTGGATGGCTGGGAGCTAACTTCTTACAGCGGTGCAGCAGCTGGGGCAGGGAAATTTGCCTGGTACAATCTGATCTTGGTGTACCGATAGCAGATTGCCAGAAAGTACTTGGCTGTGATACACCTAATTCTACACCTTCATTCCTCTCAGTGCAGGTTTCAGAGATGACTGAAGGTATAGTGGGGTTGGAGATCCCAGCTGATGAGGAGCAAGGAGAGGTCCGCTTTGTTCTTCGGTGTGGGTCTTTTAGGTACGCTTGCCAATGAACTAGCAGCGGTGCGATCTGATGCACTCGTCTCAAAAAAGCCCACACCAAAGAACTTTTGGAATAACGCACAGAGACAGCAGCGCCCTGCACATGCGGAGCTCTGCGGTGTGATGCAGTTGGTGTGCTGCCCTTAAGCTGGCCCCTGGAGGGCATCCTGCCTCGTTGGAGATGTGCTTCCTCCTCCTTCTCCTACCAGGCACCCACGTGGAGTCAGTGACCTCATCATCCCCTCCCTCCTCATCACCGGAGCAAACCTGGCAGTATGCTGCAGCTGGGGGGAACATGACTGCCAGATTGATGTCCTTCTTGGGCACCCCCTCTCTCTGGGCTTACGTTACTGCCTCCTCTAGCTGGGTACCATCATCGGAGCCTTCAAAATGCTGGGCATCCTCCTGGAGCATGTACCCAACACTGTGGTCAAACAGTTCGGGGGACTCCTCAGGAGGACATGGTGGGGCTAGGGAAGGAGTGACTAATGCCAATGAGCTGAGGGAAGAGGTCGTGTTGGCAGCTGCTTTGCCAGACAAAGTACCCTGAGCCTGGATGAGGAGGATGAGGATGGCTTGGTCATCCACTCTACCAAGTCTTAGACATGTTGCGGCTCAACACGGCCAGCTGCCGAAAAAAAGGGCAAGCGTGTGCCACGGCCTGTGGTACTAATAGGATCAGAAGAACACCACCAATTTTCTTCAGGTAGCTTTAGGTGCACACCGCGCAGAGGACACAGTACACTAATTGTAAATACTGTAGCTGCCTTACTGTGGTACTATTAGGATCAGAAGAACACCAGCAATTTTCTTCAGGTAGCTTTAGGTGCAGGCTGTGCAGAGGACACTGCACACTAACTGTAAATACTGCAGCTGCCTGCCTGTGGTATTAATAGGATCAGAACAACTGCAATTGTCTTCAGGTAGCTTTAGGTGCACACTGTGCAGAGGACACAGTACACTAACTGTAAATACTGCAGCTGCCTGCCTGTGGTACTAAAAGGATCAGAAGAATATCACCAATTTTCTTCAGGTAGCTTTAGGTGCACGCTGTGCAGAGGACACAGTACACTAACTGTAAATACTGCAGCTGCCTGCCTGTGGTACTAATAGGATCAGAAGAACACCACAAATTTTCTTCAGGTAGCTTTAGGTGCACACTGTGCAGAGGGCACAGTACACTAACTGTAAATACTGCAGCTGCCTGCCTGTAGTATTAATAGGATCAGAATAACAGCAATTGTCTTCAGGTAGCTTTAGGTGCACACTGTGCAGAGGGCACAGTACACTAACTGTAAATACTGCAGCTGCCTGCCTGTGATACTAATAGGATCAGAAGAACACCAGCAATTGTCTTCAGGTAGCTTTAGGTGCACACTGTGCAGAGAACACAGTACACTAACTGTAAATACTGCAGCTGCCTGCTTGTGGTACTAATAGGAGCAGATGAACACCAGCAATTTTCTTCAGGTAGCTTTAGGTGCACACTGTGCAGAGGAGACAGAACACTAACTGTAAATACTGCAGCTGCCTGCCTGTGGTACTAATAGGATCAGAAGAACACCACCAATTTTCTTCAGGTAGCTTTAGGTGCACACTGTGCAGAGGACACAGTACACTAACTGTAAATACTGTAGTTGCCTGCCTGTGGTACTAATAGGATCAGAAGAACACCACCAATTTTCTTCAGGTAGCTTTAGGTGCACACTGTGCAGAGGACACAGTACACTAACTGTAAATACTGTAGTTGCCTGCCTGTGGTACTAATAGGATCAGAAGAACACCAGCAATTTTCTTCAGGTAGCTTTAGGTGCACACTGTGCAGAGGAGACAGAACACTAACTGTAAATACTGCAGCTGCCTGCCTGTGGTACTAATAGGATCAGAAGAACACCACCAATTTTCTTCAGGTAGCTTTAGGTGCACACTGTGCAGAGGACACAGTACACTAACTGTAAATACTGTAGTTGCCTGCCTGTGGTACTAATAGGATCAGAAGAACACCAACAATTTTCTTCAGGTAGCTTTAGGTGCACACTGTGCAGAGGACACAGTACACTAACTGTAAATACTGTAGTTGCCTGCCTGTGGTACTAATAGGATCAGAAGCACACCACCAATTTTCTTCAGGTAGCTTTAGGTGCACACTGTGCAGAGGACACAGTACACTAACTGTAAATACTGTAGCTGCCTGCCTGTGGTACTAATAGGATCAGAAGAACACCAGCAATTGTCTTCAGGTAGCTTTAGGTGCACACTGTGCAGAGAACACAGTACACTAACTTTAAATACTGCAGCTGCCTGCTTGTGGTACTAATAGGATCAGAAGAACACCAGCAATTTTCTTCAGGTAGCTTTAGGTGCACACTGTGCAGAGGAGACAGAACACTAACTGTAAATACTGCAGCTGCCTGCCTGTGGTACTAATAGGATCAGAAGAACACCACCAATTTTCTTCAGGTAGCTTTAGGTGCACACTGTGCAGAGGACACAGTACACTAACTGTAAATACTGTAGTTGCCTGCCTGTGGTACTAATAGGATCAGAAGAACACCACCAATTTTCTTCAGGTAGCTTTAGGTGCACACTGTGCAGAGGACACAGTACACTAACTGTAAATACTGTAGTTGCCTGCCTGTGGTACTAATAGGATCAGAAGCACACCACCAATTTTCTTCAGGTAGCTTTAGGTGCACACTGTGCAGAGGACACAGTACACTAACTGTAAATACTGTAGCTGCCTGCCTGTGGTACTAATAGGATCAGAAGCACACCACCAATTTTCTTCAGGTAGCTTTAGGTGCACACTGTGCAGAGGACACAGTACACTAACTGTAAATACTGTAGCTGCCTGCCTGTGGTACTAATAGGATCAGAAGAACACCAGCAATTGTCTTCAGGTAGCTTTAGGTGCACACTGTGCAGAGGAGACAGAACACTAACTGTAAATACTGCAGCTGCCTGCCTGTGGTACTAATAGGATCAGAAGAACACCACCAATTTTCTTCAGGTAGCTTTAGGTGCACACTGTGTAGAGGACACAGTACACTAACTGTAAATACTGTAGTTGCCTGCCTGTGGTACTAATAGGATCAGAAGAACACCACCAATTTTCTTCAGGTAGCTTTAGGTGCACACTGTGCAGAGGACACAGTACACTAACTGTAAATACTGTAGTTGCCTGCCTGTGGTACTAATAGGATCAGAAGCACACCACCAATTTTCTTCAGGTAGCTTTAGGTGCACACTGTGCAGAGGACACAGTACACTAACTGTAAATACTGTAGCTGCCTGCCTGTGGTACTAATAGGATCAGAAGAACACCAGCAATTTTCTTCAGGTAGCTTTAGGTGCACACTGTGCAAAGGACACAGCACACTAAGTGTAAATACTGTAAATACTGTAAAAACACCTGCCTGCCTGTCAGTAGGAAGAGAATAACAGGAACGGATCTAGCTAAACTGAATACAGTGTATATATATCTCTCTTCGCCGCAACACACTACACAAGGCCGCCACGCAGGCGGCCATTTATAGTGTGGGTGCATGTACTAAACCCCCTGAGCCATTAATTGACCAAAGGCACCCTGCCTTTGGCCAATTACGGCTCTCTGTACAGACGGCGCTGTGATTGGCCAAGCATGCGGGTCATCGTGCATGCTTGGCCAATCATCAGCCAGCAATGCACTGCGATGCCGCAGTGAATTATGGGCCATGACGCGCCACTTGAATTTAGTGCGAACGGCCCATAACGTTTGCAATTCGACGAACGGTCGAACAGGCGATGTTCGAGTCGAACATGGGTTCGACTCGAACTCGAAGCTCATCCCTAGCTCTCACCAGATCCAGCAACACAACAGCAGTGGTCCCTCTGATTAGGTGTCAGCTCACTCTGTTTTTCCCGGGGCGACTCCAATTTGTAGAGGTCTGTATCCTGGCAGGAGCTCTGTTCCTTCACACTCAGGTCACAGTTCTGTACTGTCTGGCTTCCCCACACACAGCAATGGGCTTTCAATGGCGCAGTCTCTCTCTTTCTGTTGGGATGGCACCCTGCAGCACGGTCTGCTCACTCTCACTGTCTTTGTCTGCACTGCACTGACTCTCCAGTGAAACATTTTAGCTGGGCAATTCTTGCAAGGTTTAAAACCCAGTTGAAGTCACAGAAATAGATATGTGGTCTGATATTCTACTAACAACAACATGCATGTTCATAGTCTTTTATATTCTTTCTTTTACTTTCCTGTTACAGTAGCTGTGCAGGGTGTCTAAATGTGACTGTGCTGTCAAACAGGCAACAAAGTTAAATCTAGTGCATTTAGTAATAAACACTCTGAGAGAACACTGGAGTGCGTGTGCAGGAAGGAAAATTTCAACTGTAACAAAATGGCATTGCAAGTAAAATCACAAATCCTAATAATTGGGGGTAGAGCACAATAGAGATAAACTGGTCTAAGACAGGGGTGTCAAACTTGATTTAATCGCGGGCAGCATTAGCATTATGGTCACTCTCAAAGGGCTGGTTGTATCTGTAAGACTAGATGTCCAGAGCAACTCCCCCCTTACACCAGATGTCAAGCGTCTCCCACCTTTCCTTACATCACAGTGTACAACCCTTACTATGTGTTGCTGTTGGGAAGAAGCTGGGGGCAGAGCTGGAAAGCAGAAAGTGCAGGGCCAGGAAGAGGACCAGAGGAGGGCTGGAGTCAGCTGCTGAAGTCTGCTGAATACTGAGACCAGGGGAGGAGGAGTTGAGGGGGTGCTGCGGCTGGACAGAGAGGCACTGGATCTGTAGGAGGAGTTATGTCGTCCTCTCTGCTGCCGAATGCTGAGACAAAGGGAGGTGGGGAAGAGGGGGTGCTGCAGGAGAGGGGTGAGGGCCACATGAAATGACCTGGAGGGCCGGATTCGGCCCGCGGGCTTTGTGTTTGACATGTGGTCTAAGAGTTAATTGGGTCTTTAATTGGTGCAACTGCCAAACCTGCCAAAATGGACTTTGTGGGACATTTTTATTTTTTAATTTTTTAATAAAGGACTTGTTCCAAGCCATGTCTTGTCATTTTTACCATTTTAACACTTTTTTTGTGAAATGGCAGGGGTACATTTGTACCCTGTTACCATTTCACACAGGGGGGAGGCCAGGATCTGGGGGTCCCCTTGTTAAAAGGGACTTCCAGATTCCGATAAGCTCCCGCCCACAGACCCCCACAACCACCGGCAAGCGTTGTGGGGATGAGGACCTTGTCCCCATCAACATGGAGACAAGGTGCTTTGGGGGGCTACCCCAAAGCACCCTCCCCATGTTGAGGGCATGTGGCCTGGTACGGTTCAAGAGGGGGGGCGCTCTCTCATCCCTCCTCTTTTCCTGTGGTCTGCCAGGTTGTGTGCTCAGATAAGGGTCTGGTAAGGATTTTTGGGGGGACCCCCATGCCATGTTTTTTTAATTTTGGCGCAGGGTTCCCCTTAAAATCCATACCAGGTCTGAAGGGCCTGGTATGGAATTTGGGGGGACCCCCACGCAATTTTGTTTTTAAATTTTGGTTTGGGGTTCCCCTAATATTTATACCAGACCCAAAGGGACTGGTACTGGACTGGGGGATCCCATGCCGTTTTTTTCAATGACTTCTTTTATCTGCATTGCTGGGACCGACAATTCATTATAGCCACGAGTAGTTTTAAATTACTTTTTTTCCTTTAGAAATGTCATTTTGTGCAGGGACTGTTCTAAACACGGGAAAAATGTGCCACTTTACAGGCATACTATAGACACCCCCCAGGTACGAAATTTAAAGGAATATTTCACTTTTATTGTTTCACTTTAAGCATTATTAAAACCACAGCTCCCGGAAAAACGTCCATTTTAAAACTTTTTTTTGCATTGATACATGTCCCCTGGGGCAGGACCCGGGTCCCCAAACAAGTTATGGCAATAACTTGCATATAAGCATGTTCGAACAAATTTTTTGCCTGTTCGCATGTTCTGCTGCAAACCGAACCGGGGTGTTCGACTCATCCCTAATGGCCAATAAAAAAAACTGATATTTCTGCATGTCAATGTCCCACTCACACATACCAGAGAGAATTTCATACAGCCTTTGTCATAACAGTGGGGCTTCCATTTTTTTTACTTTTTTAATTTTCTAGTTTAACTGTTTACAGAAAGCACTGTCAATGGAATATATAACATTTCCAGTTCATTAGTTGAGTTCAGCTGACATGTATTTCGCCTCCGCATTCCAGTCTTTTGTCTTTAGTTTCCTTTAAACACAGCAAGACTGGCCCCAGTCTACAACAGTTTGTGGAACATTGCTTGGGTGAAGCTCCTTTATAGAACTATGGAGTGGTGAATGAGCTCTGCAGTGTACAGTGTCTACCTATCATAATGGGTTCTCATGCTCACTGAATATGTTGTAATTTCTTGTGATGTCCACAAAGACCAACTGCCTTGATCTCCTATTAACACATGCACATAGAGGCAAAATGGCTATTGATGCAATTCGAGTCATCTGTATTCACTTCCATGAAAGAACAAAATTGCAGCTGTTTAGCATTTTCAGTGAAAGCTTGCCAAGCATTCCGGTTGAATTCACTCACCATTCAAATTACATTATATTGCCAAGAATTTGTGGACACCTGGCCAACACACCTATATGAGCATGTTGGACATCTAATTCAAAAACTATGAGCATTAATATGGAGTTGGCTTCTTTTTGCAGCTATAACAGCTTCCACTCTTCTGGGAAGGCTTTCCAAAAGATTTGAGTATGTCTTTGGAAAATTGTGCCCATTCAGCCAAAAGAGCACTTGGAGGTCAGGTACTGATGCTGGACAAAAAAAAATAAAATGGCTCATAATGGGTGTTCCAAGTTATCCTAAAGCTGTTCAGTAGGGTTGAGTTCAGGACTCTGTCCAGGTCACTTGAGTTCCTTCACATCAAGCTCATCAAACCATGACTTTATGGAGCTGGCTAGAGCACAGGGGAACAGTCATGCTGGAACTTATAAGGACCTTCCCCAAAATGTTACCACAAAGTTGGAAGTGCACAGTTTTTTTCAGTGTTCTTGTATGCAAAGTTAGTAGCACCCTTCACTGCAAACCCCTTGCTCAATAATTAATAAGAGGTGTTCAAATGCTTTGGTTATACAATTTTAGGTGGGATGGTCAGGTGTTTGGTTATTAACTGTAGTTTAGGTAAAAAGAGACAACTACCCTAATTAATATCAGGGTTTAATATGTATGTCTGGCCAGAATGATTTTATTGTTTTTGGATAAAGTAGAAAGTGGTAAAAACCCTATCAGGCTCATGAGCCCCTGTCTCGGCCTCTTCCACCCTTTCATCCCACAGCCGTACCCTCCTCCCATCTTTATACCCCTTTCTCTCAAACCACATCCCTCCTTATCTCCCTACGTCCTTCTTACTTAAAGCCATTCCCCCAATCCTTGCTCGCTTACATACAACCAACTGATCTAACCAAGGCTGCCAGCAGGACTGTCAGCCTTGAGTTAATCCCTAATCACAAGTAACTCTCACCATTTGATACCTACCACACTGAAAACGTAACCACCACATCACCCTACAGAAACACTAATGCCCTGTACACACGGTCGGACTTTCCGATGGAATATGTGCGATCGGAGGTTGTTGTCGAAAATTCCAACTGTGTGTGGGCTCTATCGGACTTTTTCCATCCCAATTTCCGACACACAACGTTTGAGAGCAGGCTATAAAATTTTCCGACAAATAAAAACCGTTTGCATAAATTACGACCGTGTGTGGACAATTCTGACGCACAAAGTGCCACGCATGCTCAGAATAAATTAAGAGACAAAAACTATTGGCTACTGCCCCATTTATAGTCCCGACGTACGTGTTTTACGCCACCGCGTTCAGAACGATTGGATTTTCCGTCAACTTTGTGTGACCGTGTGTATGCAAGACAAGTTTGAGCCAACATCCGTCGGAAAAAATTCATGGATTTTGTTGTCGGAATGTCCGATCAATGTCCGATTGTGTGTACAGGGCATGCTAGTCAACACAGTTTGTTTCAAGAAACCAGTCAAACCACAGCAAAGTAAAATATAATGTGAATTTTATCTACTCAAAGACCAAGCACCTCCCGGTTTCAGATTAACAAAATTCATGTCTTAATTACAAACTGTACAATTGTCTAACATATTCAGCTAGTCACTGTTATTTGCTATTCTTTTCCTACACTGGTATGCATGTTTCATCTTTGTGATTGCTACAGAACATTTGTATATCCTTAGGCCGTTGGGCCCATATACTGTTATATTTTTTCATTTACCGTATATACTCGAGTATAAGTCGAATTTTTCAGCCCTTTTTTTGGGCTGAAAGTTTCCCTTCGACTTATACTCGAGTCCGCGCCGTCTGTCTGCATGATCAGCGTGTCATGCAGGCAGACGGCGGCCGGCGTGTGCTGATAATGCACGGAGGCTATTCCAGCTTTCAAAAGCCGCGCCTCCTGCTCTTCTGTGATAGGCTGAAGAGCTGTCAGTGTACAGCCTATCACGGACATTCTCTCATCCTCGTCCGTGGTATGAGAATGAGAGAATGTCCGTGATAGGCAGTCAGCGGTCAGCCTATCACAGACGAGAAGGAGGCGCGGCTTTTGAACTGTGGAATGGCCGCCGAACAGTATCATCACACGGCCGCTGTCTGAGGATGGAGATCGCCACAGGAAGGCTACACAGGACACAGGTAGGCTGCACATGCACACAATACACACATGCACCCATGCACACAGGACACACATGACACACATACACACATGACACACATACACACAGGACAAACATGTACAGGACACACATGTACAGGACACACATGTACAGGACACACATGTACAGGACACACACACATGTACAGGACACACACACATGTACAGGACACACATACACACAGGACACACATGACACACAGGACACACATGACACACATACACACAGGACACACATGCACACAGGACACACATACACACAGGACACACATGACACACATGCACACAGGACACACATGCACACAGGACACACATGTACAGGACACACATGTACAGGACACACACACATGTACAGGACACACATGTACAGGACACACACACATGTACAGGACACACATGTACAGGGTACAGGTAGGCTGCACAGGACACAGGGAGGCAGGCAGCTGCAGATGGACATTATTGACCCTCTGCATTTCTCACCCTCGACTTATACTCGGGTCAATAAGTTTTTCCCAGTTTTTTGTGGTAAATTGGGGGTCTCGACTTATACTCGGGACGACTTATACTCGAGTATATACGGTATTTCTGAATTTTGTTCAATAAAATACTATTGAAAGGAAAAATAAAATAAAATAAATTTAAAAAACCCCATTGGGTTCCTTTTTTGCTGCTTGCTGTCTCATTAGGGAGTTTTCCGTTCTTTTACAGAGACAGATCAGGAAGTGAAAGAGAAGAAATCCCACTTGTCTCCATTGGAGAATTAGCCCCTTTCCCTTCTATTGCAGTGACAACTGTAACATTTTGAACTAAATGTCACTTTTCATTCCAGTAACAATAGTCTCAAGGACATATAGTGGAGAAACTGCATTTGTAGTGTGCAACTGGACTTTGTGAAGTGCTCATCTTTTTGCCTTTAGTAAATCAACCCCAGAGTGAGGATGAACCTCTCCAGTGGGAACCCAGACAGCAACAAAAACCTGCCAGGGGTTCTAAGCCTTCCTTTTAAGAAACGGTTAGAGCAGCCTTTCTCAACGTTTAATAACACGGAAGAGCCTTTGAAATCACTCTCTGGCCTCAAGAAACCTTTGCTAATAACATCTATAGCTCACAGTACATTAGTGTGATGGTCAGTGAGAATAATGCTTCTCACATTTGTGGTCAGTGGGAAGAATCTCCTCCTTTACAGAAAAATTAGATCATTGTTGTCTGTGGTTACTTATCTGAGAGGTAGACATTTGCTCATTGCTCAAGGAACCTCTGGCGACCTATAAAGGACCCCTTGTTGAGAAAGGCTGGTCTAGAGATACATTTTGATGATGGGGAGCTGTTGTCACCAGATGTCACCATCTTTGAAGCACCTCTTGGCCTTAATGGAACATCTATTTCCAGATAGGTCAACAGGTCTCTGGCTAATCAAACCCCACTGCCTATTACATGGATTGTTTCAACTGGCTGAAGGTCATCAAAACATTTAATTATTTTACCTATAAATAAAACTTCCCTCTACTGCATGGGCCCACTTTCTCCAGCAATGAGCCACCACCACAATCTTATTTGCTCAATTATTAGTAGCACCAACTTCATAAATGCATGGAACCTCTGGCAACTTATGAAGGAACCTTGTTGAGAAACACTGGTGTAGAGATACATGTTGATGATGGGGAGCTGATGTCATGAAGCACCTCTTGGCCTAATTGGAACATCTATGGCCAGATAGATCAACAAGAATCAAGCTAATCAAACCCGGGTCCCCCCGGCTTATCCTATCAAAGTATGTGGCTGGTTAAACCTGGTAATCATCGTTAAACATCATGTTTAGCTTTTTTCTAATTGTGGAATAAACTATGACTGTTTTATTGTTTATTGTTTATTGTTTTATTGGACACGTTGTCCTTTGAGCATTTGGGCTCTTGAATCCACTTGGTAGTTAGCCTTTTATGCTAATTTACACTTCACAGACGGCATATATATATATTATTCTAGGAGCACCTTGCCAGTATCATGTTTTTATGTGCCCTTGCCACTACCCCGTGGTCACTTTGAGGCAGCCCTTTCTACCATAATGTAATTGGCATTACATTACATTCTACTCTGGCTGCAGTTATCTACCAAGATGGTGATGTAGCAGTCCAGTGTCGTACAAGCTTTTTGTTTAATTTTTAAACAAACCTCACTGCCTATTACATGAACTGTTTTGACTGGCTAAAGGCCACCAAGACATCTATTTACTTTTTCCTATGAATAAAATGTCCTTCTACAGCATGGGCCCACTTTCTCCAGCAATGGGCCACCTTCGCAACCTTATTTGCTCCATTATTAGTAGTATACCAACTTCATAAATGCAATTAAAATAATACTAAAGCTTGGCAGGAAAACATTGCCCAATATAATGCCCGAGTTACTTGGAGAAGGCTAATTTCTTCCCACACAATAATGTTTTCATATGTTTCCTTTTTCCTACACAAATACATTATATAATACACAATCCCACTAGCAACGGCAACAATCATGTACCTGAAAAGCCAACACGATACTGTGGTGTGTACAAAGTGCAGAACCCCATGTGATGCTTTCTGTGTTAGAATGGGATTCTGTTTCTTAGTGGAGAGCTTACAGTACGCTGCTCAGGTGGGAAATGTAAGTCCTTCAGCTTGCTGTTAAGTATTCTGTAGGAGAAAGACACAATGCAAGAGAACAGTAAGTGTGTTCCAGAATGCAAAGTGATCAACGCATTGAGCTCTGTGTTGTACAAAGCCTGGCTAACAAAAAAATGCACCTTCCTACTGATTCTGGGAAACTATCGTTATTTGTCATGTAAGACTGGAAATGCTAAAATGAGTTTTGTAATTGGTTCTTTGGGTATACAGTAGCTCAGGAATTGTTTTATGTGTGATTTAACCACTTCAGCCCCGGAAGGATTTACCCCCTTCCTGACCAGAGCACTTTTTACAATTCGGCACTGCGTCGCTTTAACTGCTAATTGCGCGGTCATGCAATGCTGTACCCAAACGAAATTTGCGTCCTTTTCTTCCCACAAATAGAGCTTTCTTTTGATGGTATTTGATCACCTCTGCCGTTTTTATTTTTTGCGCTATACACGGAAAAAGACCGAAAATTTTGAAAAAAAATGATATTTTCTACTTTTTGTTCTAAAAAAAATCCAATAAACTCAATTTTAGTCATACATTTAGGCCAAAATGTATTCGGCCACATGTCTTTGGTAAAAAAAATGTCAATAAGTGTATATTTATTGGTTTGCGCAAAAGTTATAGCGTCTACAAACTAGGGTACATTTTCTGGAATTTACACAGCCTTTAATTTATGACTGCCTATGTCGATTCTTGAGGTGCTAAAATGGCAGGGCAGTACAAAACCCCCACAAATGACCCCATTTTGGAAAGTAGACACCCCAAGGAATTTGCTGAGAGGCATGTTGAGCCCATTGAATATTCATTTTTTTTGTCCCAAGTGATTGAATAATGACAAAAAAAAAAAAAAAAAAAAAAAATTACAAAAAGTTGTCACTAAATGATATATTGCTCACACAGGCCATGGGCATATGTGGAATTGCACCCCAAAATACATTTAGCTGCTTCTCCTGAGTACGGGGATACCACATGTGTGGGACTTTTTAGGAGCCTAGCCGCGTACGGGACCCCGAAAACCAAGCACTGCCTTCAGGATTTCTAAGGGCGTACATTTTTGATTTTACTCCTCACTGCCTATCACAGTTTCGGAGGCCATGGAATGCCCAGGTGGCACAAACCCCCCCCAAATGACCCCATTTTGGAAAGTAGACACCCCAAGCTATTTGCTGAGAGGCATGGTGAGTATTTTGCAGCTCTCATTTGTTTTTGAAAATAAAGAAAGACGAGAAAAAAAAATTTTTTTTTTCTTTTTTCAATTTTCAAAACTTTGTGACAAAAAGTGAGGTCTGCAAAATACTCACTATACCTCTCATCAAATAGCTTGGGGTGTCTACTTTCCAAAATGGGGTCATTTGGGGTTTTTTTTTGCCACCTGGGCATTCCATGGCCCCCGAAACTGTGATAGGCGGTGAAGAGTGAAATCAAAAATTTACGGCCTTAGAAAGCCTGAAGGCGGTGCTTGGTTTTCGGGGTCCCGTACGCGGCTAGGCTCCCAAAAAGTCTCACACATGTGGTATCCCCGTACTCAGGAGAAGCAGCAGAATGTATTTTGGGGTGTAATTTCACATATTCCCATGGCATGTTTGAGCAATATATCATTTAGTGACAACTTTGCGCAAAAAAAAATAAAAAAAATAAAAAATTGTCTCTTTCCCGCAACTTGTGTCACAATATAAATTATTCCATGGACTCAACATGACTCTCAGCAAATAGCTTGGGGTGTCTACTTTCCAAAATGGGGTCATTTGGGGGGGGTTTGAACTGTCCTGGCATTTTATGCACAACATCTAGAAGCTTATGTCACACATCACCCACTCTTCTAACCACTTGAAGACAAAGCCCTTTCTGACACTTATTGTTTACATAAAAAAATAATTTTTTTTTGCAAGAAAATTACTTTGAACCCCCAAACATTATATATTTTTTTTAAAGCAAATGCCCTACAGATTAAAATGGTGGGTGTTTCATTTTTTTTTTTCACACAGTATTTGCGCAGCGATTTTTCAAACGCATTTTTTGGGGAAAAAACACACTTTTTTACATTTTAATGCACTAAAACACACTATATTGCCCAAATGTTTGATGAGATAAAAAAGATGATCTTAGGCCGAGTACATAGATACCAAACATGACATGCTTTAAAATTGCGCACAAACGTGCAGTGGCGACAAACTAAATACATTTTTAAAAGCCTTTAAAAGCCTTTACAGGTTACCACTTTAGATTTACAGAGGAGGTCTACTGCTAAAATTACTGCCCTCGATCTGACCTTCGCGGCGATACCTCACATGCATGGTGCAATTGCTGTTTACATTTGACGCCAGACCAACGCTTGCGTTCACCTTAGCGCGAGAGCAGGGGGGACAGGGGTGCTTTTTTTTTTTTTTTTTTTTTTTTCTTTATTATTATTATTTTTTTATCTTATTTTTAAACTGTTCCTTTCATTTTTTTTTTTTTTTAAATCATTTTTATTGTTATCTCAGGGAATGTAAATATCCCCTATGATAGCAATAGGTAGTGACAGGTACTCTTTTTTGCAAAAATTGGGGTCTATTAGACCCTAGATTTCTCCTCTGCCCTCAAAGCATCTGATCACACCAAGATCGGTGTGATAAAATGCTTTCCCAATTTCCCAATGGCGCTGTTTACATCCGGCGAAATCTACGTCATAAAATGCTCGTAGCTTCCGGTTTCTTAGGTCATAGAGATGTTTGGAGCCACTCTGGTCTCTGATCAGCTCTATGGTCAGCTGGCTGAATCACCGGCTGCATTTTCAGGTTCCCTGTTGAGACAGGAGAGCCAGAGAAAAACACGGAAGATGTTGGGGGGGGGGGCATTCCCTCCCACTGCTTGTAAAAGCAGTCTAGAGGCTAATTAGCCACTAGGATTGCTTTTACATGAAAGCCGACCGCTGGCTGAAAAGAATGATACCAAGATGATACCTAAACCTGCAGGCATCATTCTGGTATAACCACTCAAAGTCGTGAATGGCATACCTGAAGACAAAAAAATGGTTAACAATAAAGCACAGTAAACGGTAAGGTATAAAAAAATTGCATACCTGAAAAGCAAACATGATAAAACATAATAACAATAACAATAACAATAACAATAAAACATTGCAGAATAGAATACAGTAAAAAAGAGCAGAACAATAGAGAGAGAATAGAGAGAGAGAGAACAATAAAACGACAACTATTTTTATTTTATATTTTTGTTTGTGTTTTTTTTTTTTTACACTTTTTTTTGTAACTAACTATAATAACTGTAACCGGTTCCAGGTTCGGGTCTCTCAAAATGCGATGGCATCTTGGGAGACCCTGTGAAAGTGTGCCTAGTCTGTGCAATGTTGTACCCTACGCTAATACTCAACTAGTGCATGGTAGCGTTCAAAACATTCACCAATGCAAAGACCAGGATTGTCAGGACAGGAGGGACAATAATAGCGGGTGTCACGGCTATATCCGCGCTTGCTGCAGACACAACATATTTTTTGGGGGGTTCGCTGGGTAGGGGTACTCGGGAGGACATAAAGAAAATGCCTCTCATGCAGCCGACTGCATTTGGTTGGGGATGTGAATGGGGGAAGTACGGGCGCTGCAGAAGCGGTGGGTTCCCAATTAGGATTGGCGAATGCAGCAGGAAGGGCACTATGGGCATGACGGGCCTGTGTTTGTCTTTTTGGTGGCAGCGGGACACTACTTGTGCTTGCCACCTCACCAGCTTGAACTGCACTTATGGGACTCGCCACGTCACCAAGTGTTACTGCAGTGCTGGTTTGACTACGACCGGGGTGACAGTGATCGATCGATACTGCACTTGGGTGGGCTGGGCCGGGCCGGGCGGAGGGGCAAAACGCAGGTGCTAGCAGGTATCTGGGCTGATCCCGCTAACACTGCGTTTTTGGGAACCCTAAACTGCTGGGGACGCTAGTATAGATCTGATCGGATCAGATATTGATCCGATCAGATACTATACCACTAAGGGAGGTGTATGGTGCGTGTACGGTGCGTGCGTGGGTGTTCGCGGTACTGGCGCTAATCTGACGCTGCCTGGGGCAACGCATATCACCGCCGGGCGATCAGGGGGCTAAACCTTTATTCGGTAATAAACGGCGGGTGCCCTGACACTATAAAAAATAAACTAACTAACCAGCGTCACCCGTAACAGTTATACGGTGATCAGTGGTGAAAGGGTTAACTAGGGGGCAATCAAGGGGTTAAAACATTTATTAGATAGTATATGGGGGTCCCTGTCGCTATAAAACACTGACGGCGAACCTAAATATTTACGTCCCTAACTA
Source organism: Lithobates septentrionalis (assembly GCA_037952835.1). Classification (NCBI taxonomy): domain Eukaryota; kingdom Metazoa; phylum Chordata; class Amphibia; order Anura; family Ranidae; genus Lithobates; species Lithobates septentrionalis. The sequence goes on along the minus strand of JBBDGP010001453.1, from coordinate 1,670,894 downwards.
GCGTCACCAGTGACACTAATACAGCGATCAGAAAAATGATCGCTTAGCGACACTGGCGACAGGGGGTGATCAAGGGGTTAAAACTTTATTAGGGGGGGTACTGGCGCTAATCTGACGCTGCCTGGGGCGACGCATATCACCGCCGGGCGATCAGGGGGCTAAACCTTTATTCGGTAATAAACGGCGGGTGCCCTGACACTATAAAAAATAAACGAACTAACCAGCGTCACCCGTAACGGTTATACGGTGATCAGTGGTGAAAGGGTTAACTAGGGGGCAATCAAGGGGTTAAAACATTTATTAGATAGTATATGGGGGTCCCTGTCGCTATAAAACACTGACGGCGAACCTAAATATTTACGTCCCTAACTACCGTCACCAGCGACACTAATACAGCGATCAGAAAAATGATCGCTTAGCGACACTGGTGAGGGGGGGTGATCAAGGGGTTAAAACTTTATTAGGGGGGGTAAGGGGGGTACCCTAGACCTACAGGGGGGTTACAGTAACTGTCCTAACACTGCTAACTGTCACAAACTGACACTATGCAGTAATCAGGAAAAAAAAAAAAAAAAAAAAAAAAAAACCTGCTTGGTGTCAGTTTGTGACAGGGGGGGGGGTGATTGGGGGGGGATCGGGGGGCGATCGGGGGGGGATCGGGGGTGTAATGTATGCCTGGCATGTTCTACTGTGTGTGTTTGTGTTGTGCACTTACTTACATGTCATCTCTCCTCGGCGCTGGAACGGAAACTGACAGCCGAGGAGAGATGACATCACATCCTCTGCCTCTGTGTACTATACAGAGGCAGGGGATGTTTGTCAGTGGCTGGGAGCGATCGCGAGGGGGGGGCCACGATCGGATGGTCTCCCCCTCGTCTCTCATCGCTCCCAACCAAATGCCGACCGCAGCTGGCACCGGGGGGGGGTCCGATCGGACCCCCCACCCGCGGGAAGGCAATCACGTTTCAGGTACGTGATTTTGCCTGCCCGTGCCGCTCTGCTCACGTATATAGGCGTGAGGCGGTCGGCAAGTGGTTAATTGACTCTGGGTATATAGGAAAAATACTCAATTCCTATGGTTATCTCCCCAACTGCAGAATGGTCCTGATCCTGAATACAAACCCTTGAAATACGAGAACCAAGCCAGTGCAATTATGTAGAATGCCCTCTGTTAGTGTTAGTTACAAATACACTGACATCATAAATAAGTCTTGTGAACCTAGTGTCAGATGTATTTTTCATGGTAAAGCTTTTTTATTTTAAATTCCTGCCTTTTCACGCACATGAAGTTTAATGGCATCCCAGTCTTAGTCCGTAGGCTTCAATATTGAGTTGGCCCACCCTTTGCAGCTATAACAGCTTCAACTCTTCTGGGAAGGCTGTCCACAAGGTTTAGGAGTGTGTCTATGGGAATGTCTGACCATTCTTCCAGAAGCGCATTTGTGAGGTCAGGCTCTGATGTTGGACGAGAAGGCCTGGCTCACAGTCCCCGCTCTAATTCATCCCAAAGATGTTCTATCGGGTTGAGGTCAGGACTCTGTGCAGGCCAGTCAAGTTCTTCCATCCCAAACTCGCTCATCTGTGTCTTTATGGACCTTGCTTTGTGCACTGGTGCGCAGTCATGTTTGAACAGGAAGGGGCCATCCCCAAACTGTTCCCACAAAGTTGGGAGCATGAAATCGTCCAAAATGTCTTGGTATGCTGATGCCTTGAAATTTCCCTTCACTGGAACTAAGGGGCCAAGCCCAACCCCTGAAAAACAACCCCACACCATAATCCACCCATCACCCAATGATTTGGACCAGTGCACAAAGCAAGGTTCATCAAGACATGGATGAGCGAGTTTGGAGTGGAGGAACTTGACTTGCCTGCACAGAGTCCTGATCTCAACCCGATAGAACACCTTTGGGATGAATTAGAGCGGAGACTGCGAGCCAGGCCTTCTTGTCCAACATCAGTGCCTGACCTCACAAACGCGCTTCTGAAAGAATGGTCAAACATTCCCATAGACACACTGCTAAACCTTGTGGACAGCCTTCCCAGAAGCGTTGAAGCTGTTATAGCTGTCAAACATTCCCATAGACACACTGCAAAATGGCAAAGATGTTTTTATTACAAATTATGTGAGCAGACTGTAGTTCCTCTTTAAGGACCAAGCCTATTTTTTACATTGTTGTTTACCAGTTAAAATCATATTTTTTTTTGCTAGAAAATTACTTAGAACCCCCAAACATTATACAGTATCTCACAAAAGTGAGTACACCCCTCCCATTTTTGTAAATATTTTATTCTATCTTTTCATGTGACAACACAGAAGAAATGACACTTTGCTACAATGTAAAGTAGTGAGTGTACAGCTTGTATAACAGTGTAAATTTGCTGTCCCCTCAAAATAACTCAACCCACAGCCATTAATGTCTAAACCGCTGGCAACAAAAGTGAGTACACCCCGAAGTGAAAATGTCCAAATTGGGCCCAATTAGCCATTTTTCCTCCCCGGTGTCATGTTACGTATTATGCCCCGTACACACGATAGGATTTTCCAATGGAAAATGTTCGATGGGAGATTGTTGTTGGAAATTCCGACCGTGAGTAGGCTCCATCGGACATTTTCCATTGGATTTTCAGAAAAAAAAAATTTGAGATCTGGATCTCAAATTTTCAGACAACAAAATCTGTTCTTGTAAATTCCGATAGTGTGTACACAATTCCGACAGACAAAGTTCCACGCATGCTCGGAATCAAGCAGAAGAGCCGCACTGGCTATTGAACTTCATTTTTCTCGGCTTGTTGTAAGTGTTGTACGTCACAGCGTTCTTGATGTTCAGAATTTCTGACAAGATTGATGTGACCATGTGTATGCAAGACAAGTTTGAGCCAACATCCGTCAGAAAAAAATCCAGGATTTTATTGTCAGAAAATCCTATCGTGTGTACAGGGCATTAGTGTTACAAGGTCACAGGTGTGAATGGGGAGCAGGTGTGTTAAATTTGGTGTTATCGCTCTCACTCTCTCATACTGGTCACTGGAAGTTCAACATGGCACCTCATGGCAAAGAACTCTCTGAGGATCTGAAAAAAAGAATTGTTGCTCTACATAAAGATGGCCTAGGCTATAAGAAGAGTGTCAAGACCCTAAAACTGAGCTGCAGCACGGTGGCCAAGACCATACAGCGGTTTAAGAGGACAGGTTCCACTCAGAACAGGCCTCACCATGGTTGACCAAAGAAGTTGAGTGCACATGCTCAGCGTCTTATCCAGAGGTTGTCTTTGGGAAATAGACATATGAGTGCTGCCAGCAATGCTGCAGAGGTTGAAGGGGTGGGGGGTCAGCCTGTCAGTGCTCAGACCATACGTCGCACACTGCATCAAATTGGTCTGCATGGCTGTCATCCCAGAAGGAAGCCTCTTCTAAAGATTATGCACAAGAAGGCCCGCAAACAGTTTGCTGAAGACAAGCAGACTAAGGGCATGGATTACTGGAACCATGTCCTGTGGTCTGATGAGACCGAGATATACTTATTTGGTTCAGATGGTGTCAAGCGTGTGTGGCTGCAACCAGGTGAGGAGTACAAAGACAAGTGCGTCTTGCCTAAAGTCAAGCATAGTGGTGGGAGTGTCATGGTCTGGGGCTGCATGAGTGCTGCCGGCACGGGGGAGCTACAGTTCCTTGAGGGAACCATGAATGCCAACATGTACTGTGACATACTGAAGCGGAGCATGATCCCCTCGCTTCAGAGACTGGGCTACAGGGCAGTATTCCAACATGATAACGACCCTAAACACACCTCTAATATGACTACTGCCTTGCTAAAGAAGCTGAAGGTAAAGGTGATGGATTGGCCAAGTATGTCTAAAGATCTAAACCCTATTGAGCTCCAGTGGCAACCTGTGAAGCTCTGGTGAACTCCATGCCCAAAAGGGTTAGGGCAGTAATTTATGGAAAATAATGGTGGCCACACAAAATATTGACACTTTGGGCCCAATTTGGACATTTTGACTTAGGGGTGTACTCACTGTTGTTGCCAGCAGTTTAGACATTAATGACTGTGTGTTGAGTTTTTTTGAGGGGACAGCAAATTTACACTGTTATACAAGCTGTAATATTTACAAAAATGTGAGGGGTGTACTCACTTTTGTGAGATACTGTATATATTTTTTTCAGACACCCTAGAGAATAAAATGGCGGTCGTTGCAATACTTTATGTCACACTGTATTTGCGCAGCAGTCTTACAAACGTAATTGTTTGGGAAAAATACACTTTTTGAAATAAAAAATAATAAAAGTTAGCTCAATTTTTTCTATATTGAGAAAGATAATGTTATGCTGAGTAAATTGATGCCCAACATGTCCCGCTTGTGGAATGGCGACAAGCTTTGGCACTTAAAAATCTCCATAGGTGACGGTTACCAGTTTTAAGTTTCAGAGGAGATCTAGTACTAGAATTATTTCTCCCACTCTAACGATCGCGGCAATACCTCACATGCATGGTTTGAACAACGTTTTTATATGCGGGCGCGACTTACGTAAGTGTTCGCTTCTGCGCACACGCACAGCGGGATGGGGCGCTTTAAAAAAAAAATTCTTATATTTTTTACTTCTTATTTTTATTTTTACACTGTCCTTTTTTAAAAAAAATGTTTGGATCACTTTTATTCCTATTACAAGGAATGTAAACATCCCTTGTAATAGAAAAAAAGCATGACGGGACCTCTTAAATATGAGATCTGGGATCAAAAAGACCTCAGATCTCATATTTACACTTAAAAATTGTCCCTTTAATTGTCCCTTTAAGGCCAGTGTATTGCATCAAGTAAAAAATCTCCTCTGTGATCGCGGGTGTGTGGAAGACAGCAGGAAGCATGCCTAGGGCTAAAAAAAATAAGCGACAAGTGCATGACAATGAGGAAATTATTCGGCTTGTCAGACAACGTCCGGCAATATATGACCTCAGAGATCCAGGTTACAAAGATCATGCAAAGAAGGAGAGAGCATGGTTGGAGGTGGCTCGCATATATTATGAGACCTGGGACTCTTTCTCAGCCACAGAACGTTCTACAAAAAGTAAGTGGTTGATATATGCTGCTTAGCACTTTCTGTAACCAATGGTTATGTGCACTGTGTTTTCTTGGTGGGGACCGCTTCTCCTGGCAGGAGATCACAATGGTTTGGCAGGAGGTAATCCCCTGTCAACACTATCTGTGTTGATGGTGGAATTTATATAGTTACTTTCCTGTTACCTGTGGCTGCAGGAAAGTAAATCTGTGTGTGTGGGCCAGCAAATAATATTTGACCACGGTCCTAATAATATTAAATAATATTAAAGATGGCCCTGTCAACATCCTCCAGCACATGTCAAATTATGTAGGTGTCATGGGTAATATATTTAGCGTTTGTTTTAACAACATCCATATCAATTATGCAGCCTAGCAAATGAATGACCTATAGGCAGTCACTAAAGATTTTTTTCTAAATTTATAATTTGCTTTATATTTTGTAGTGCACTCGTTACAAACTCGATGGAGAAGTCTCAAAGACTGCTACAACCGGTACTTACGCAAATTAAAAGAAGGAAGGAGTGGTTCCGGCTCAAAAAGATTAGCCCCATATGCCCATGCCGGGGATCTTGATTTTTTGAAACCAGTGTTGGAAATGCGAGAGTAAGTTATCAGCAGGCATATGTTACGAATTGTACATCTCAAATAGTAATGCTTACTTAAAAAATATGTGATTTGTATTTCAGAACCCAAGCAAGCTGGGAAGACAGCACACAGGGTTTGGCAGCAGAAGATGAGGCAGAGGAAGCTGCGGAGGAGGAGGAGCAAGAACAATTCCAAGACAATGTTGACAAGGAACTGTTCGTAGATGAATCAAGGTCAACATCAAACTCAATGAATGAGGAGGATGCAGAACCAGGACCTAGCAATGTCTCGAGGCCTTTGCGAAGGTCTTCAAGGTGCAGTGCCCGGCCTGGGAAACCCATGGATAAAATTTTACATGTAGTCAGTCAGATGTCCACTAAAATGGCTGAAAACCAGTGTGAAGACACAGCATTTCTCACTGTAATTTTAGGCATATGTAAACAGGTACCCCCTGAGAAAAAATATGCACTCAGGATGGCTTTAATGTCAACTGCTCAATCATTTGTGGGTGAGGGGCCAACAACATCCTCAGCATATATGCAACCCCCCCTTCCCCAATATCCCCCTTATCAACAATACACTCACTTTCCAAGTACACAGTATGCTCCACCAATAAACCGTCCATACTGTGACCAGTATGGTAATATGCTGAATCCCTCAAGGCCACGCATGTTGCATCCAATTCCTGACCCCACTACCTCTACCCTTGGCCCCCCAACCACTCACCAACTTAGGCAGCCTACACCCAGTCATGTTCCGCCTTTCCTGGAAAGGAAATATTACCCTGGTCTATCAGTGGATTTCCCTGGACCAAACAATAGTTCCGTTTCCGGGACCACTGAAAACAAAACATACGAGCAATTGTAATTTACTATTATTATTGATGAGTGTTTAAGACTTGTTCTCTATTTTTTGTTTGGTTGAGGAGGCCCAAACAACAACTGTTGAATTTTTAAGTTCATGTAACGTATTTCTATATTTTTGCCTTCTTGCAAAAAGAGTTGTCTTGTAAAAAAGATTCAGATATTTCTTTTTATTTTTGAAAGATTTTTATTTTGGTGTTTTTCAGAGAGAAATAGTTTATTATTTCACTATTTGTTGTGCTTGTTAAAAATTAAACAAAATGGTGTAGTTCACCCAAACACATAACTAAAAAATTTTGTGTGCTTTCCTGCACAAAAAAAAGAAAATAAATATGGTTTTGTTTACATTGTGCATTTTCGGCTTATCCTTTTTTCTAATTTGAGGAAAATACCTGTTATTATGCTTTTGGATGCACTGAAAAATAACATACATCTAAATAATATTCACAGAAAATGCATGACATACATTATGCTATGGCATCCTGCTGCCAGGGGACAGAACCAGCAGCAGACAGAAAATAAGATGAGAATCCCTCATGCACACTGGCACCATTGGTGGTGCCCCTACTGGCACTCCATTGTGCACCTTCCAGATCGTGCATGAGGGAATCTTCAAAAAGATAGCCATCACGAATTCTAACAAAATTATGAAGAACACATGCTGCTTTTACAGCAGATATTGCATTCTCCAGTTTCAAATTAATGGGGGTATGGAGCAAACGCCACTTGTTGGCTAAAATGCCAAAAGAACATTCTACCACTCGTCTTGCCCTCGTTAACCGGTAATTGAAGATTCGCTTCTCTTCACTCAAACACCGATTTGAATAAGGCCTTAATAGATGCTCACTGAGAGCAAAGGCCTCATCCCCAACAAACACAAATGGCATTGGCGGCCCATTTGTTCCTGGCAACGGACAGTCCTGTGGCAGGTCCAGACCATTTTCCCGCAACATTCTTCCAAAGGAAGATCTTTGGAAAATACTTGAGTCTGAGCTGCTGCCATATGATCCAATGTCTATATAGCTGAAACAATAATTGGCATCAGCCACTGCAAGTAAGACAAAAGAAAAATATTTTTTGTAATTATAGTATTTTGTTCCACTGCCAATGGGCATCACTACCCTCATATGTTTGCCGTCAATTGCCCCTAGACAATTTGGGAAATTGCAACGATCCCAGAAAAGTTCCGCTTTCTTGCACCAATCGTCGGAAGTGGGCTTCTTCAGAACCAAATCACTAAGGACATTCCAGATGTCTCGGCAAGTCTCGTGGACAATAGTGCTGACTGTAGTTTTGCCAACCAAAAACTCATAATGCAAACTGGAAAAGGAATGTCCAGTTGCCAGGTACCTAAAATGTAAAAGTACATACATTTTAGGATAATGATACATATTGACACTAAGCTACATCAATAAACCCAAAAAACAGAGCTAGGAAGGAGGTGCCTGAGGAAGTGAAGAAGGAAGAAGAGGAGCAGGAGAAAGACACAGGTGATGTAGAGGCAGAGTTAAGATTTTAAAACCAAGCTTACGCACAATTACATGCTAGTAGTTATTTTTGGACTTCATGTAAAGATGATGAAAGAATGATGTGGATCTCCAAAAGCCACATAGAAGTTAAGAAGAAGAAACAGTAGGTATGAACATTTACCTCAATGTTATTATGAGTCTTTCAGCAGATGGAATACTCCTTCTGAAACTGGTGTTTTGGCGCTCTAGATGACTAGAGAGCAAAGCCAACAATTCATCAAAACTGTAAAGAGAAAAAATATGGCTAGTATCTACACTGACCATGTAAAAATCAAACATTTACAAATGGAGTTAAATTTTTCAAACAATTTGATCAGGTTCTAGTTAAAACTTCGAGCTATTCAAATCTAAAAATACTAAAAAGAGTCATAATGACCAGACATATACACATTTTCAGAAATATATCTGGCAGCATTTGCAAGTTGACATCCAAAAATGTTCTCACCTTCTAATTGACATCCTTGTATAGTTGAAAAATTTTTCTTCATGAGCCCGGAGGTCATTGTAAAGGACCCCAAACTGGCCTCTCACTTCCCTTTGGGCAATGATGGGATGTATCCAAAAGCGATGCCTTCTCCTCCTCCGGTTATCCTCCTCTTCTTGATCTATAAATGCTGCTACAGAAGCCAAAATGACTGCTGACCCAACATACTGCATAGCCAACATGTTTGCTAACAAACATACAACACGTGACAACCAAAGAGGAAGGGGAAATAAATAAGCAGGATAAGGAATTACATCACTAGGACTAAATCGCAGAACATCCAAGTCGCACAAAGTCGTTATTAAAGTCGCAACAAAACGCAACACAAATCGCAACGCACAATCGCAGTGTAAATCGCGCGACTTTGGGGACGCAATAGTGGAAACATAGCCTTAATCACCAGTGGGACTATACTACCAATGTTGAGTTACAATTTGCACAGTGCACTTTATTTAGAGACACTATCAATCAGATGATGGTGTTAGAGTTTTTTGTATATGCTAATTACATTTTATTTTGTATATCACAGTATGTTGATATGTCAATAGTTAACATTTGATTCTTAGCGCTGCACTGTTTTCACTTTATTCATTCACACAATTTTTGTTAAGAATGTAGTGCAGGCTGCTATTGTTTATTTATGTGTATAGAGCAGCATTTTTATATTAATTATATATATATATATATATATATATATATATATATATATATATATATATATTTTAGACGTACAGTCATGCTCAAAAGTTTGCACACCCTGGCAGAAATTGTGAAATTTTGGCATTAATATTGAAAATATGACTGATCATGCCAAAAAACTTTTTTTTTAAGGATAGCGATCACATAAGCCATTTATTATCACATAGTTTTTTGGATCCTTTTAAAATCATAATGACAACAGAAATCACCCAAATAAGGGGGGATATGATCACCATGTATTAATATATAAGGGGTCCATATAGTGAACTTGATTTTGAGTTATTCACTTTAAGGTCATCACAGAGGACACGGGGGCACTCTTTATGTCTAGAGGAAAAAAGATTTCATCTCCAAATACGGGAAAGGTTTCTTCACAGTAAGAGCTGTGAAAATGTTGAATAGACTCCCTCCAGAGGTGGTTCTGGCCAGCTCAGTAGATTGTGTTAAAAAAGGCCTGGGTTATTTCCTAAATGTACATAATATAACTGGATACTAACATTTATAGGTAAAGTTGATCCAGGGAAAATCTGATTGCCTCTCGGGGGATCGGGAAGGAATTTTTTCCCCTGCTGTAGCAAATTGGAGAATGCTTTATGAGGTTTTTTGGCTTCCTCTGGATCAACTGTGGGTGAAGGATTGTGTATATTGGATTGTATGATTTTTTTTTTTTTTTCTCTTTTATTGGTTAAACTAGATGGACTTGTGTCTTTTTTCAACCGGACTAATTATGTAACTATGTAATTATGTAGCACCTGGGCATTTTGTAAACACACACCAAATCTCACATTTCTGTATGCTGTGCGTGTTGCACTGGCATGCCATTCATTGTTAATGGCAGCCCAAACGCGACAAGCAGGTGCATGTTTTTCCACGTGGAAAGTGCATCAAAACACATGGTTAACAAATGCTTGCAACTCAGCGCAAAAAGCTACATGAGCTACTTTGACACGTTTGTTGCATCTAGGGCAGCCCATTGAAATGAATGGGCTGCCCTTATACAGTACACATAGGGCAAAAAACATGTACAAAAAGTGCACAAACATGATGCACTTTGGGCCTCATAGTGTAAACGTAGCCTCATGGTTTGTTTAGACTTGGGGTGTGTACATGCCACGGCCGCAATGCTTTGCACCTGAAAAACAATAAAAAAAACATTGCTCCTGTTGCATTTGGTGGATAGTACTGATTGTGACCCATTAAAGGGAATGGAGAAAGGAAGCAGACACCCTGCAACAATGTACAATGCATGCATACATGGGGCGTTGGTGTGGAAATTATAGGGTTAAAATAAGCGGTGAGAAGGCGTCATGTCACCTCTTAAAAGTGACTCAATCACTTTTCAGAGGCACGGTGGAATGTGAGTAACAAATTGTAAGGTGTATTGCATAAATAATGAATAAAATGTAAAACAATTATAATTACCATACCGTATATACTAGAGTATAAGCCAATCTGAATATAAGCCGAGGCACCTAATTTTACCACAAAAAACTAGGAAAACTTATTGACTCGAGTATAAGCCTAGGGTGAGAAATGTGCAGCTACTGTAAGTGGAAAAGAAGGTCAACAATGCCCATTTGCAGCCTCACTGTGCCCATTTGCAGCCTCACTGTGCCCATTTGCATGCCTCACTGTGCCCATTTGCAGCCATAGGTCCCCCGAACTTCAAACTCGGTAGTTGAGGGTTCCTAGATGCCCCCTAGCTGCAGGCAAAATTTGGGGTCTCTGGACCCATAGGGTTCCGAAATGAACTGGGGTTCCTAGCACCAAGTAGCCCCGAAATACAGGGGCCCCAAAGTCGGTTCAGAAAATGTCAAGCACTTTTCTGCATCGGAGAAAGACATTTTCCAAACCAACTTTGGGGCCCCGTATCTCGGGGCCACTTGGAGTAAGGAACCCCACCTGGGATATGTTGTAGTGCTAGTTCCACTGGGTTTGCACACCAAATTCGGAGTTCCTAGCACCAAGTGGCCCCGAGATATGGGGCCCCAAAGTCAGTTTGGAAAATGCCATTCTCTGCTGCAGAAAAGTGCTTGACTCAAGTATAAGCCGAGGGGGGCATTTTAAGCACAAAAAAATGTGCTGAAAAACGCAGCTTATACTCGAGTATATACGGTATTCATATTAATACAAAAATTGAAATAACACTCCTAAAGCCACATCCGTATAAACTTGATTGGAAGAGACAAGAGGTAAAGGTCCACAGGGCCCTAATTCGGACTTTACAGGCAAAATGGAGAATGATATAGTACAAAAATATATTTTATTAACAATAAGTCATATCAAACAGGTCAAGTAAAAAAGAATTAAAAACATACGATAGGCATATGATAATGAGTATCTAGTGTAAACAAGAGAGTTGACACCAAATAAACGACGCACAGGGGCTCACTGTCGTTTATTTGGTGTCAACTCTCTTGTTTACACTAGATACTCATTATCATATGCCTATCGTATGTTTTTAATTGTAGAAATAATGGACTAGATAATGGGATTATTGCGGTGCCAAGAATACAACAATACAAATATTAAATTAAATTCAGTTTATTACAAATATAATTAAAAAAAGGGAAGGGAGGGTACATTCCATACAAAATATAAATTATATAATGGAGCATAGGCAGGTGTTTACAACCAGTGGATAGAAAGAATCAACCAAGTAGTCCCTACTAGTTTCGCCAATACATTGGCTTCCTCAGGGGATATAACAGGTTGTGATTCTATAAAAAGACTACTGACACGAATGCATGGAGACTAAACAAATGCAACATCACCCAGCCAATGGATCCCAGCAAGAGTGGAATTAACATTTTAACTTTTTTACTTGACCTGTTTGATAGGACTTATAGTACAAAAATATATTTTAACAATATCATTGTCCATTTTGCCTGTAAAGTCAGAATTAGGACCATGCGGCCCTTTACCTCTTCTCTCTTCCAATAAATTATATTAATAAGTTAATAAACACATTATAAAATAATACATAAATAAAAATAATAAATTCATGTTAATTTCCCGTTGAAACAAATGGGCTGAACTATACACATAGTGGAAAAACTTGCACAAAACGTAACGGCCTGCATTGGGCATCATAGTGTAAACTGAGCCTCATGGTGGTGTGCAATGCATGCATACATGGGGCATTGGTGTGGAAATTATGGGGTTAAAATGAGCAGTGGGAAGGCGTCAAATCACCTCTTAAAAGCGACTCAAACGCAGATCACTTTTCAGAGGCTTGGTGGAGCATGTGAGTAATAAATTGTAGGGTTTATTGCATACTTAATTACGAACATGTAAAAAATGTATAATTAGCACGATCATTTTAATAAATATATTAATAAGTTAATAAATACATGATAAAATAATACATACATAAATAAAAATAATAAATTAATCTTAATAATTATTAAATTATTACAATTAATAAATTGTAAATTGTAATCATGAATAAACTTCTTGATCCCCTTCAGTCCGGTTTTCGCCCTCAACACTCCACGGAAACTGCTCTCCTTAAACTCTCAAATGACCTACTAATGGCTAAAGCCAATGGACACTATTCTGTACTACTTCTCCTGGATCTCTCTGCTGCCTTTGACACAGTGGACCATCCCCTCCTCCTCAAAAAACTCCACTCCTTTGGTCTCCGTGACTGTACTCTTCGCTGGTTCTCATCCTACCTATCCCACCGCTCCTTTAGTGTCACTTACAACTCTACTTCCTCCTCTCCTCTTCCTTTTTCCGTTGGGGTCCCCCAAGGTTCTGTTCTTGGACCTCTCCTTTTCTCAATCTACACCACCTCCTTGGGTCAGTTGATTGCCTCCCACGGCTTTAAATATCATCACTACGCTGATGACACCCAAATCTATCTCTCCACCCCCCAGCTCTCTCCATCTGTCTCCTCACGCATTACCAATTTACTAGCAGACATATTAGCCTGGATGTCACATCACTTTCTCAAACTCAACCTATCCAAAACCGAGCCCATGATATTTCCTCCCTCAGGTGCCACTTCCCCTGATTTCCCTGTCAAGATCAATGGCTCAACTATCAACCCATCTCCCCACGCCAAGGTCCTAGGTGTAATCCTGGACTCTGAACTAACCTTTCGACCCCACATTCTATCACTATCCAAAGCTTGCCACCTCAATCTTCGCAACATCTCCAAGATATGCCCCTTCCTAACCAATGACACCACAAAGCTTCTAATCCATTCCCTGGTCATCTCCCGCCTCGACTACTGCAACTCCCTCCTCATTGGTTTACCTCTAAATAGGCTATCCCCACTTCAGTCCGTCATGAACGCTGCTGCCAGGCTCATCCACCACACAAACTGCTCAGCGTCTGCCACACCCCTCTGCCAATCCCTCCATTGGCTGCCACTCAGTCACCAAATTAAATTCAAGATACTAACTATAACTTACAAAGCCATCCACAACCTGGCCCCCAGCTACATCTCTAACCTAGTCACAAAATACCAACCTAATCATTCTCTTCGCTCCTCCCAAGACCTCCTGCTCTCAAACTCCCTGGTCACCTCATCCCATGCTCGCCTTCAGGACTTCTCCAGAGCCTCCCCCATCCTCTGGAATGCTCTACCCCAATCCGTCCGATTTTCTCCTACTTTATCCACTTTCAGACGATCCCTGAAAACTCATCTCTTCAGAGAAGCCTATCTGGCCCCCACCTAACAACTGTACATTTATCTTCTCAATCAGCACATCCCCCATAGTTATTACCTCTTGTATCTCTTGACCTTCCCTCTTAGATTGTAAGCTCCAAGGAGCAGGGCCCTCTGATTCCTACTGTATCAAATTGTATTGTATTTGTACTGTCTACCCTCAAGTTGTAAAGCGCTACGTAAACTGTTGGCGCTATATAAATACTGTATAATAATAATAATAATAAAATTGTAAGAGGCAGTGAATGAGTAATAAATTGTAAGGTACACTGTTCTTGAGCTGCAAACACAAGGCAACTCCAAGAACGGATGGTAAGTCAAGGCAATGTTCTGCTCCGAGTACCCCAAACTTAAAAAAAAAGGCAGTCACTGGCCGAACAAGGAGGTTGTATCTTTTTTTTAGGACAGCAATGTCACACAGAGAATACCTTTTACAAATTGCAGGCTGACATTCTACCCTCACCCTTCAGAAATAAAATACTGCTTGCAAAAGGAGAGTTAATACATTGAATGCATAGATTAGTCAATGCTAAGTCACTTTCACTGCCAACAACTTAATAACTGTTGTTCATTCTAATGTAAATCTGTCACAAAGATGGGCAGTTCAAACTGAACATTCACTCTAATTACAAGACGATATGATGTTTTGACACTGAAGGTGATTTTTATTTTTTTATTGTATGCTAATTTTTAAAAGCCTGGGTTTGTCCTATACTCAGGATAATAAATGTTAATACCGCTTTCATTAGCCTGTTCATGCTACTTCTTTAGTCTACACAAAATAACTTAAATAACTTAAATATTTTTTTACTTTTTGTAGATTCTTGGTAGACATTTGGAAATATTTTAAATTACTTAATGCATTACTACACCCCAAAACAAAAAATGTATATATTAGAGTTTACCGGTCCTTAGAAGTAGTGGCTGCATTTATTTTCTTTTTACCTTGTGCTCCTGCCAGTAACACACTTCCTGTCTTAAGTTGGCTACATTCACAGTCCACCACTCCATCTATGGAGGAGCAATTGTGACTGCAAGACTCCTGACGGGGGCAAGGCAAAGACCTGGCGTAACCCACTCCTTGTGATCATCCAAAGCAAGCCAACAATTGCCAGGTGAGGAGCTCTCCTGAAAAGAGACCCTCCCAAGACATGGGTAGAAGGAACCTGATGACCACACATCCTCCACCTAGACTTCAGGGTAGGCAAAATTCCACTCATGCTCGGAATCGAGCAGAAGAGCCGCACTGGCTATTGAACTTCATTTTCATTCTCGGCTCGTCGTACGTGTTGTACGTCACCACATTATTGACGTTTGGAATTTCTGACAACATTTCTGTGACCATGTGTATGCAAGACAAGTTTAAGCCAACATCCGTTGGAAAAAAAACATGGATTTTGTTGTCAGAATGTGCGATCGTGTGTATGCGGCACCTATACTTACCTCGATCCAGCGCTGTGCACGACAGCAGAGGCACTCTTGGCTCTATCCCCTCTTCATAGGTTTAGACACAGCAGCGGGAGCCCGATGGAGGAACACATGGTTTAGCACAGCTACCTAGGAGGAGATCCATTCACAGTCACCCACTCTATGCCTACTACCCCTGCAGGGGTAACTATGTCTGGTGAGTGGGGACCCACTGGGGGAGCACTACAGTCACACTATTTGCTGTGCACCGAAGTCACTTGATTCACACATTATTGGACTTTTTGGGACTATTTACATTTTTTGTTTTCTTTCTCTTTTTATTTATGCGCAAATTTATTTTTGATTGGGACCTTGGGTTATCATATTGGACATTTATCACATTTGTGTTTAGGTGCGGATCTAACTGCACTTTATTAATAAGAGTACGCTTACACAGTTACACACGCGCGGACTTTACATCAGACTTTGCCCGGCGGACTGGATTTCGTCAGACAATTCGATCGTGTGTGGGCTCCAGCGGACTTTCTTTTCTCAAAAGTTGGACGGACTTAGATTTGAAACATGTTTTAAATCAATCCGTCAAAATCGAGTCTGGTCGAAAAGTCCGCTCGTCTGTATGCTAGTTCGACGGACAAAAAGCCACGCTAGGGCAGCTATTGGCTACTGGCTATGAACTTCCTTGTTTTAGTCCGGTCGTACGTCATCACGTACGAATTCGACGGACTTTGGTGGATTGTGTGTAGGCAAGTCCATTCATTCAGAAAGTCCGTCGTAAAGTCCGTCGAAAAGTCCGCCGGGCAAAGTCTGCCGTAAAGTCTGACCGCATGTACGCGGCATTAGCATTTGTATGGTAAGGGGTGGACATTATTGCACTTTAATATTGTGTATATACTTATTATATCGTATACTTTTAACAATCTATAAATTTCGTCGGATCACAAGGTGGGGTGGGTAGGTATCCCATTAATTATTAATTTGAGATAGCCCCATTCAGATATATTCTAACACATATTCACCTTCTAGATTTTTGCATATACACTATATGTTTTTTATATATCTTCTAGCTATGGATTAATATATTTTTTACTATTCACTTTTTACACTGCTTCGTGGAAGTACGTTCACTTGCAATTTGGTGTAAGGAGTGTAGTCCAACACTACACACCACTTCTTAAAAATCACTTATAGGGTAGTACCAATTACCCCATTTTTTATATCTACTCCTGCAAGTTCCTTTGGGAACCCAATAAAGGGGGGGCTACAACCCACACTATCCTAAGCGCGGAATCCATTATAAATTTAGCAGGAGCCATTTGCTCACACTGTTGTCAATCACAGCCAGTGAGGAGGGAATGGGGGGAGGCTGAGCCAATGGATACACGGAGCCTGCTTGGGAGCAACCCCACACGAGTGCCCCCATAACAAGTGGCTTGCTATGGGGGCACCCGGCAAGGGGGAGGAGTCAGGGGCACCAGCGGAGGACTTGTGAAGAGGGGGATTGGGGCTGCTTTGTGCAAAACCATTGCACAAAGCTGGTAAGTATAACATTTTTGTTATTAAAAAAATAATAATAATATTAAAAAAAACTATTTGCAATCACCTAAAATATTCTGGAGGTATCTCACAGTCCCTAGCTATTATACTTTAACTATTCTAAAATACGTCACAGTTCCCAGCTGTGAGAGTTAGACTGTGCTGCCTTTACAAAGAGAAGAGTGTCCTCTGCCAACTGACTTTTAAGCACTTTGGAGTATCCCATACCACCTCATCCCTTTGCTGTTAAAGTTCTGCAACCAATAGATCTTTAACTCCTTCATGTCGATGTAACACATATATGTGGCCTCACTGCACTGAGTTTTTGTGTTTCTCCCATATATGTGTTTCTCCCTTTTGGCTGGGAGTGAGCCACATGGCCTGCTCCCAGCACAGAGACCGGAATCTCAGCGGGACTCCCGGGTTCCGTACTAACGATTGGGACCCGAGTCTCCTGACTCCGGGTCACCTGATCGCTGTTTAGCCTCTAATTTGCTACCATAGTGATCAGTCACTGTGAAGTCCGCCCTGTGTTTTTTTCTTTCTGTGAATAGGGAAGAAGGATACATTGTGTCTTTCTTGTTCCTTGCAGAAAAAAAAGTAAAATAAATAAATAATAAAAAATAAAATAAAAAAAGAAATAAAAATAACTAGATCAAGATTTGATCTAGGTCAGTGCCAGGGTTAGTGCCCAGGTTAAGGTTAGGGTCAAAGGTCAGGGCAAGGTTTTTTAATTAACATGAGCTTCAGTTAGTGTAAAGCTGCGTACACACGGTCGGATTTTCCGACAGGAAATGTTCGATGTGAGCTTGTTGTCGGAAAGTCCGACCGTGTGTATGCTCCAGCGAACATTTGCTGTCGGAATTTCCACACACAAATGTTAGAGAGCAGAACTTCCTTTTTCTCGGCTTGTCGTACGTGTTGTACGTCACCGCGTTCTCACGTCTGGAATTTTTGGCCAACATTTGTGTGAATGTGTGTATGCAAGACAAGTTTGAGCCAACATTGGTCGGAAAAAAAACATGGTTTTGTGGTCGGAAAATCCGATCGTGTGTACGGGCATAATTGTGTTTTAAGTAGGACAAAAAAAAAAGTGAAAAAAAAAGTGTGCGCTATTGCTTCTGGGCTGTACTACGGGTACAAACAACAAATAACATACACATATGTGGTATCATTGTGATTGTCAGGAGCAGGAGGTTTTATTTTGGGTTGTTCTTTGGTGCTAGCTTATAGTAGTAAAAATAAATATACAGCTAAATTTAAGAAAATATATATTTTTTTAACTATTTTGGGCCAGTTTTCCTATGATAATAAAACAAAAATCAGGAGATATCCATAACTATTTACTACCAAATGAAAGCCCAATTTTCCTGAAAAAAACACAAGGTATAATCTACCTGGATACACAAAGTAGTTGAGATGATATGTACGGTTTTACTAAGGCCTCTTTCACACTGGGGCGGTGGGGGCGTCGGCGGTACAACAGCGCTATTTTTAGCGCTGCTGTACCGTCGTTCTTGCAGCGGTATTCGGCCGCTAGCGGTGCGGTTTTACCCCCCGCTGGCGGCCGAAAAAGGGTTAAAATTCCTCGTACAGTGCGGCTATAGCCGCGGTATTGCTGCGGTATAGCCGCGCTGTCCCATTGATTTCAATGGGCAGGAGCGGGGAAGGAGCGGTGAATACACCACTCCTTCCCCGCTCCAAAAAAGCGGTTTGCAGGACTTTTTTCACCGCCCTGCCTGCGCACCGCTTCAGTGTGAAAGCCCGAGGGCTTTCACACTGAACAAACAGCGGAGGCTGTTTAGGGGCGGTTTTCAGGCGGTATTTTTAGCGCAATACCGCCTGAAAACCGCTCCAGTGTGAAAGGGGCCTAATACATGTCAAAATTGCAGCCACTGTACTATATAAGGAGAACCGATCTAATGGGGATAGTGCTACACATGCAATGCTTTGGGGTTTAACAAAATTTCTCCTGGGCGAAACTGCACATAAATGCGAGATCACTTTTATCGGCGGCGGGAGAGGCCTCCCCCTCCCACCGCGCTCCAGTTCCCTCCGCCGCTTACCGGAGCCGTCGGCAGCGGCGGAGGCGATCGGATGTTACTCCTTGCTGGGTATGGATATGAGTGAGGGGAAGATGGCCTCCACCTATCTCCATAACATTGCAGGGCGGAAGCGACGTCAAAACGTCACTTCCGCCCATAGCTCTTAAAGGGCCATTTTTTATTTTTTTTTTAAATGACAACATTTTTTTTTTTTTTTTTTTTTTATTGCATTTTAGTGTACAGGTAAATATAAGATCTGAGATCTTTTTGACCCCCAGATCTCATATTTAAGAGGTCCTGTCATGCTTTTTTTCTATTACAATGGAAGTTTACATATAAAAGTGACACATTTAAAAAAGAACAGTGTAAAAATAAAAAATATAAGGTAAAATAAATAAGAAAAAAAAAACCAAACATTTTTTAAACGTGCCCCGTCCCGCCGACCTCGCGTGCAGAAGCGAATGCATATGAGTAGCGCCCTCATATGAAACCGGTGTTCAAACCACACATGTGATCTACCGCGATCGGTAGAGCGAGAGCAATAATTCTAGCCCTAGATCTCCTCTGTAACTCAAAACATGTAACCTGTAGAATTTTTTAAACGTCGCCTATGCAGATTTTAAAGGGTAAAAGTTTGTCGCCGTTCCAATAGCGGGCACAGTTTTGAAGCGTGACATGTTGGGTATCAATTTACTCGGCGTAAAATTATCTTTCACAATATAAAAAAAATTGGGCTAACTTTACTGTTGTCTTATTTTTTAATTAAAAAAAGTGTATTTAAAAAAAAAAAAAGTGCACTTGTAAGAACGCTGCACAAATACGGTGTGACAGAAAGTATTGCAATGACCGCCATTTTATTCTCTAGGGTGTTAGAAAAAAAATGAATAATGTTTGGGGGTTCTAAGTAATTTTATAGCAAAAAAAAACAATTTTTAATTTGTAAACAACAAATCTCAAAAAGAGGCTCGGTCCTTAAGTGGTTAAGGCTAAAATTACTTTTACTTATTGGGTCAAGATCTACTTTAACTTGTGGGATCTGTGCAATCCACACCATGGGAGAGATCTGAGACTTTATCCAAAGTTCAGGTCTTTTTTCAGAAGCAATGCAATGTGAAATTGTGTTTTCACAAGGAATTGCTTACATTTTTTAAAATGGATGCTTCTCATAAACCAGCCAATTTAAACAAAAACTATTATAGATAGATGGAAAATATCTGTTTTTCATCTGGTCCAGCATTCATTTTGTTGTCATGTATAACAACATAATTGAACTGTTTTCACAAAGTGCCTTAGCCCATGCCCAGAACCCTTATTACAGTGAGGAAAATAATTATATAATTCCCTACAGATTTTGTAAGTTCGCCCACTTACAAAGATACAAAGAAATTAAGGGTCTATATTGTGTGTGTGGGTTAATGCCACTGAAGGGGACACAATTGTGGGGGAATCTGATGGCTGTGATGGGGATGGGGACACAGTTGTGAGGGGGTATGTGATGGCTCTGAGGGTGACACAAATGTGCAGGGAGATGCTGATGGGCACACAAATGTGTGTGTGTTGGGGGAGGGGGGGGGCTCTGATGGGCACACAAATGTCTGGGGGGGGGGAGGGCTCCAATGGGCACACAAATGTGTGGAGGGGCTGCAATGGGCACACAAATGTGCGGAAGGGCTCCAATGGGCACACAAACGTGCGGAGGGGCTCTGATGGGCAAACAAATGTGTGGAAGGGCTCTGATGGACACACGCGTTTGCAGAGATCCTCTGATGGGTTATGGGGACACAGATGTGCGGAGGGGCTCCGATGGGCACACAAACGTGCGGAGGGGCTCAGATGTGCAAACAGATGTGTGGAAGGGCTCAGATGGCCATATAAACGTGCGGAGGTGCTCCGATGGGCACACAAATGTGTGGAAGGGCTCTGATGGACACACGAGTTTGCAGGGATCCTCTGATGGGTGATGGTCACACAAATGTGTGAAGGGGCTCTGTTAGGCACAAAAATGTGTGGAGGTGCTCCAATGGACATACAAATGTGTGGAAGGGCTCTGATGGACACACGAATATGCAGGGATCCTCTGATGGGTAATGGGACAGAAATGTCTGGAGGGCTATGATGGGGACATCAATTTGCAGGGAAACACTGATGATTGATGGGGACACAAATGTGCGGAGGGGCTCCGATGGGCACACAAATGTATGGAAGGGCTCTGATGGACACACGAGTTTGCAGGGAAACCTCTGATGAGTGATGGGGACACAGATGTGCAGAGGGGCTCCGATAGGCACACAAATGTGTGGAGGGGCTCTGATGGAGATACGAGTTTGCAGGGAAACTTCTGATGAGTGATGGGGACACAGATGTGCAGAGGGGCTCCGATGGGCACACAAATGTGCAGAGGGGCTCCGATGGGCATATAAACGTGCGGAGGGGCTCTGATAGGCACACAAATGTGTGAAAGGTCTCTGATGGACACACGAGTTTGCAGGGATTCTCTGATGGGTGATGGTCACACAAATGTGTGGAGGGGCTCTGTTGGGCACACAAATGTGCGGAGGGGCTCCGATTGGCATGTAAATGTGCTGAGGTGCTCCGATGGACACACAAATGTGTGGAAGGGCTCCGATGGGCACACAAATGTGCGGAGGGGCTTCGATGGGCACACAGATGTGCAGAGGGGCTCCGATGGGTACACAAATGTGCGGAGGGGCTCTGATGAGCACACAAATTTATGGAAGGGCTCTGATGGACACACGAGTTTGCAGGGATCCTCTGATTTGTGATGGGACAGAAAAGTGTGGGGGGCTATGATGGGGACATCAATTTGCAGGGAAACACTGATGAGTGATGGGGACACAAATGTGCGGAGGGGCCCCGATGGGCACACAAATGTGTGGAAGGGCTCTGATGGACACATTCGTTTGCAGGGATCCTCTAATGGGTGATGGAGACACAGATATGCGGAGGGGCTCTGATGGGCAAACAAATGTGTGGAAGGGCTCTGATGAACACACACATTTGCAGGAATCCTCTGGTGGGAGATGGGGACACAGATGTGCAGAGGGGCTCCGATGGGTACACAAATGTGCGGAGGGGCTCTGATGAGCACACAAATTTATGGAAGGGCTCTGATGGACACACGAGTTTGCAGGGATCCTCTGATTTGTGATGGGACAGAAAAGTGTGGGGGGCTATGATGGGGACATCAATTTTCAGGGAAACACTGATGAGTGATGGGGACACAAATGTGCGGAGGGGCCCCGATGGGCACACAAATGTGTGGAAGGGCTCTGATAGACACATGCGTTTGCAGGGATCCTCTAATGGGTGATGGAGACACAGATATGCGGAGGGGCTCTGATGGGCAAACAAATGTGTGGAAGGGCTCTGATGAACACACACATTTGCAGGAATCCTCTGGTGGGAGATGGGGACACAGATGTGCGGAGGGGCTCCGATGAGCACACAAATGTGCGGAGGGGCTCTGATGGAGATACGAGTTTGCAGGGATCCTCTGATGAGTGATGGGGACACAAATGTGCAGAGGGGCTCCAATGGGAACACAAATGTGCAGAGAGCCTCTGATGGGCACACAAATGTGTGGAAGGGCTCTATTGGACACATGAGTTTGCAGGGATCCTCTGATTTGTGATGGGACAGAAATGTGTGGGGGGCTATGATGGGGGCATCAATTTGCAGGGAAACACTGCTGAGTGATGGGGACACAAATGTGCGGAGGGGCTCCGATGGGCACACAAATGTGTGGAAGGGCTCTGATGGACACACGTGTTTGCAGGAATCCCCTGATGGGAGATTGGGACACAGATGTGTGGAGGGGCTCCGATGAGCACACAAATGTGCGGAGGGGCTCCAATGGGCACACAAACGTGCGGAGAGGCTCTGATGGAGACACGAGTTTGCAGGGATCCTCTGATAAGTAATGGGGACACAGATGTGCAGAGGGTCTCCGATGGGCACACAAATGTGTGGAAGGGCTCTGATGAGTTTGCAGAGATCCTCTGATGGTGTGATGGTCACACAAATATGCAGAGGGGCTCTGTTGGGCACACAAATGTGTGGAGGGTCTCTGTTGGGCACACAAATGTACGGAGGGTCTCTGATGGGCATGTAAATGTGCGGAGGGGCTCCGATGGGCACACAAATGTGTAAAAGGGCTCTAATGGGCACACACATGTGTGGAAGAGCTCTGATGGGCACACAAATGTGTGGAAGGGCGCTGATGGACACACGAGTTTGCAGGGATCCTCTGATTTGTGATGGGACAGAAATGTGTGGGGGGCTATGATGGGGACATCAATTTGCAGGGAAACACTGATGAGTGTCGAGGACACAAATGTGCGGGAAGACTCTGATGGGAACACAGATGTAAGGCCCTAATGCACATTGGAAGTTTAACCCTCTGCATGAGGCTACTGCATTTAGTTGCAGGAGTAGGATACAGGTGCACCATCCTGCCCCGCTTCCAGCAGCCTGGCAAATTTTATTCTATTCGATTTATTTACAAATCATTTTTTTTTTTGGACCGCGAGTATGTGTAAAATTTACGATTTGGCCCTTGTAATGAAGGATCTGGACCTATTTGCAGGTAGATGCTCCACTCTTTCAACTATGAAGTGGCCCATGCATTGATCAAAAGCTGTCATATTGTTTGCAATTATTGGCCTGACTACCAAACTTTTAGCTCAAACTTTTCCCAATTCAGCAAACATTCTATTATAAATCCTTGCTTAATTGCTTAATTCTCAAAATAATAATCGTCAGCTTTGAACTGTGTATTATCATTGAATTGTAACTAAAGTGTGCACATTGTGTCAATTATGAACTTCAGTAGTATAACAAAGTAGTTGAGAATATTCGGTTCAGACCACAGGGATTATTGACTGGTTTGTTGATAAATACAGTAATCACAGCATAGCTCCTTAATGCACTGCAGGGATCTACATTGTACCATTAATGCGATAATATTGCAAAGCTACTGAAAAAAAAGGACAATTGTTTATTTGAGAAGCTTTTATAGTTTACTGGGAAATAACAAATTACAATAAATGCAATTGACATTTTATATTTGCAAAATAAAACTAAATTGGAAGCAGATTGTTTTGTACTGCTGCAGAGAATGTATGTTTTATTTCCCAGAAGTGCATGTAATGCTGCCGCCCAGCATAAGGAAAGCGTTTAATAGGGCCTTAGCTCTAGACCGACAAAGATTATTATTCGGCCCTCCACGTCCCAAACAGCCCTATATGACTAAAATTATTACTAAATTCTCCACCCATCATCACCAATTACGCAATATACTATCAAGTCATTGGCACATCTTAACCGATCATCACACCCTTAGAAAATACATTAAACCAACTCCCGATCTGGTCTTCAGGAGGGCCACCTCTTTGAGGGATAGACTAACACACAGTCATTACAGGATCCCCTCTTCTGGTCCGTTGGAACCCAGAGGCACCTTTAAGTGTGGCAATTGTCCTCACTGCCCCTGGATCCAAGAAGGACAACATTTCTTACTCCCCAATGGGAAGATGTTCTTCCCCAAACATTCAGCCCACTGTGGCACACGCGGTGTAATTTATCTCATGACCTGCGCTTGCAGCGCTTTTTATGTGGGGAAGACAATCAGGGAGTTACGGCAAAGACTGGGGGATCATCTGTATGCCTCTACAAATGGTAAGCTCACCACTGTGGGCTGCCATATCGGCATTCACCATCGTTTCAATCTTGATTACATCAGGTTCACGGTTCTAGAGGTTGTCCCTGAAAACCCCCGAGGAGGCAACTGGGACCGCGAAATTTTAAAGTGCGAGTCCCTCTGGATTGAGCGACTGAACGCATGTGTCCCTCCTGGCATTAATGAGGCACACTCATATAAGTACTTTTTGGAATAACTTTTCTACAGCTCCTCCAGTCTTTGCCGTGATTAAAAACAACTGCCCCCCCCCCCTAGTAACATTGGTCCCATACTTAACATACTGAACATATATGGTATGATACTTTAATTGCATATTGTGCTTTACTTTGTTTATTGTGCCCTTCCTCCTCCTTCCCAAATCCCTCCCCCCTCCCCTTCCCCCCCCTTTTTTCCCCCCATTTTTCCCCCTCTCCCCCCCCCTTGCTTGTTTTTCCCCATGTCTGTTTCGCAAGCGGACTCTCCATACATAGTGGCTCCACTGTGTAATACTTAGTTTCTGATGTTTCTTTTCTATGGCTGACTCCGAGTTTCCAGTATATCACATGCTTTATCAACAAGAGCCATGTATATCAGCTTGTATAGTCTTTATATGTTTTAGGATGGGGATGGGATGTATACTTCTCTGACCCTGGGTTCTCATGTCCCCATCGCCGGAGATTTTGCATCCCTCCCCTCCTTAGTTTATTCTATTCCTCATTCTATATATACCCAAGCTATTACTGTTATTTGCACTTACCCTCCTGTTTTGGAGGGATGTGAGGAGTTAATTCTCCCCCCACGGCGGGCTTGCGTTCCTCCGGCAGCAGGCGGGGCTCCACGGAGCCCAGCTGCTGCTTCCTATGATCGATGATTCGGCATCGATCACTATCGAGCTGTGCGCATGCGCTGGGTAAATCTCTCGCGCCAGTGGAGGACCGGACCCGGAAGTAACAGCAGCGGCTATCTCCAGCGCTGTTGAACTTCCGGGTTGGAGGCATTTAAGACGCCTAGACTCGATAGCCATCCTCCACAGGCGGACACCCAGCACCTCATTTGCGCCACTTGGAGCCCCTGTAAGTACCTGCTTGATGTCTCATAGGAAGAATGGGGATTACTACTATCTCACCATTATACCTCCCCCTTCTTCCTTGCCTGGCGTGCCTTGCAATTCATGCCGATCTTTCAGATCATTTTCTTAATACCTTCCCCTCTTTATGTACTTTTTCTACAGTGGCTCCCCCTGGTGTTGTGGTGTGACTTACCGGCCATCAGTTGTATCAGTCACTTTATCCTGTGTGCTATTAGCCCCTGAGTCTAGCTTTTAATAATACAGCAACGGTGGGTAATTTTATTGATACTATTACCCCTTGTTCAATCTAGGTTCTTCTTTTTTACCCTCCTTCACAGGTGTCAGGTTCAAGCTCTTCCCCCTCCAGTTTCTCTTCCTTACTTTCCACCCTTTCTGTTTCTCTTTTGTTTTCATTCCCCCTCTCTCCCCTCCTTCCTTTTTTCCCCCTTATTTCCCTTCCGTGCCTGTCCTTGCTCTGTGTTTCTCCCCCCCCCCTCCTCCTTTGTTTTCCCTCCCTTTTCCCCCCTCCCTCATCTCTTTCCCTCTCCCATCCCTCCCTTTGCCCCTTTCCCCTTCTCTCTTTTTCCCCCTTCTTTGCCCCCCCTCTCCTTTCCCCCTTCTCCCTTTCCCGCTTCCCATTCCTCCCTTTTTCACTCCTCTTTTTCTCTTCTCTTCTCTCCCCCCCCCCCCCTCTCTCCCCTCTTCTCTTTCTTTCTCTTTTCTTTTTTCTCCCCACAACCATTCCATGTTCTGTGGCTGGTTCTTTTCCTCTTTTTCTTTTCTCTTTCTCTGTCCCCTTCTTTCCTAATTTTCTCCCTATTATCACACCATCTCCAGTGATCTACTTTTTTCCCTTTCCTTCTCCTTCCCATCTGCCAACTTGACACTCCCGGGTGGTTTCTCAAGTAGAACACACGCCGTATTAAATTCTAAATTCGCCTTTATTACATTTTTTCACAATAGTTTCACCTAAATTTGCCTCCCTGGCTCGCCCCCGGGGGAACGCCTTTTGAGGGCGTCTCACAGTATCGCTCCAAAAACCTTTGTGGTTATAGGTTGGTGAGTGCAACTTTAAACTTCAAATATGTTCTCCAACATTAATTGTGTGTTTCTTATGACATTTGTCCATTTTTTTGTTATGTTGATACTGTATTGTTCTCTTCATCTTTGTAGATTATATACTATCAGACGCCTCCTGAAGAAGCGGCTGTGACCGCGAAACTGTAGAGGTCACGTCTGCAAGTATTATATTATACAACCTCTGTTCATGCATCTGTGTGGGCATTAGTCCCACTAACTAAGTATCAACAATGCTGTAACAATCACTGTTTTTTGTGTATGTTAAATCATGACAATGTATAAGATGTGTCCTTTGTAGGACTTTTTATTGTTATTTCAAATAAATTTTTTACTTTTTAACAAAGCCTTTCTACATCCCTCTTGGTACCGCAATAGTCCCAATCCTTTTGAAAGAGACAGGACCTAGTTGGAGAGGTCCCTGTTCAGTTTTCTCTTTCAAACCCCATTTCTTGTCTTATTCATATCCAGGATGATGGTACCTATTAATAATACTATACCTCTCCTTGTAAACCATGTGGCACACACTTGAACTCTAAATTACAATAAATGCAATTGACATTTTATATTTGCAAAATAAAACTAAATTGGAAGCAGATTGTTTTGTACTGCTGCAGAGAATGTATGTTTTATTTCCCAGAAGTGCATGTAATGCTGCCGCCCATTAATGCCATTTAGACATGGAAGTTCTTTAAAGTGAGGTTCCACCCAAAAAACAAAACTACCTGGAAAAATTCTAAAAAAACCCCCAAAAAAACATTTGGATATTTTTTTTTTCACTTACCTCTAAATGCCTGTTGCTAGGTGGTCCCTCGTAGTCTGCCTGTTCCTTAGCCTGGGCTGGTGACATCGCTTCCTCCTCGGCACAGGAAGGGCTCCGCTCTGCTCTCTCCCTCCTGTCAATCATCTGGGACCCATTACAGGTTCCAGGTGATTGAGCGGCCAATCACGGCGCGTGGCGCCGCTCGCGCATGGGCAGTGGGTGCCAGGCTGTGAAGCCACAGCCCGGCACCCACAGTGGAAATGCCGGCGCCAACGAGCGGAGGGGGGGGACGAGCGGGGCTTCGATCCCCCGCATCGCTGGACCCAGGGACAGGTGAGTGTCCAATTAAAAGTCAGCAGCTGCAGTATTTGTAGCTGCTGACTTTTAATTTTTTTTTTTTTTTGACGGCCCCCCTGGGTGGAACTCCTCTTTAAACGTTATTAAACCAGAAATTAATAATGTAATATATTCTCGATCATCAGACGTGGTGGCTGCATTCGTTTTCTTTTTTGTAGGCTTTTTTCACTCAGTTTTCACCTGGTGATCTGGCCAGTAACACACCTCCTTTACTAGTGCCCCCCCCCCCCCCCCCCACTGTGCAGAAGAACAGGGGCACCTTTGGCCTTTGGACAGCAACATTGTCAGTCTGGGGGGAGGGGTGTGCTTGATGCACAAGAAGACATAGAAACACTAATGCCCCGTACACACGATCGGACATTGATCAGACATTCTGACAACAAAATCCATGGATTTTTTCCGCCGGATGTTGGCTCAAACTTGTTTTGCGTACACACGGTCGCACAAAGTTGTCAGAATTTCTGCTCACCAAGAACGCGGTGACGTACACCACGTACGACGAGACTAGAAAAGGCCATTTCAGAACCAAGCGCGGCACCCTTTGGGCTCCTTTTGCTAATCTTGTGTTAGTAAAAGTTTGGTGAGAGACGATTCGCGCTTTTTCAGACTCGTGGTTTTCAGATCGTTTTCTGCTGTTCAGTTTGTGCTTGTGGGTTTGTATCTGGTCTTCAGTGCGTGCAGTGAGTACCATTGACTTGTCATTGTGTTCTTGTTCATTCGTTACTGTTTTTCAGATCACTCTTCACAGGCCTTGCTGTTCTTCAGTGCGTTCTGTTACTTCGTTCTGAGCAGCTGACCGTTTTCTAGCCATGTTGCGTATACGTACTCCTCGTAGAGTTCGTGCTGTGCGGGTGCTTGGTGTTGGGGTCCTTACCTTGACACAAGCCCAGTCTATGAACAGGGTGGGGAGGAGTTCATGGACCAAGAATCGGTTGCTTCAGTGTGACCAGTTCTGTCATATGCCTTTGCTCCGTGAGATCCGTGAGAATAATCCTGATGATTTCAGGAACTTTCTCCAGATGACGGACCCCTTTGCTGACCCCCTATATTAGCAGGCAGGATACATGCATGAGGCAAGCCATCACTCCAGGGCAGAGGTTAGTCGCCACCCTGCGGTACTTGGCGACGGGGAGAAGCCTGCAGGACTTGAAGTTCTCGACATCTCCCCCCAGGCTCTGGGGATTATTATCCCGGAGACCTGTTCTGCCATCATTCAGGTCCTGCAGAAGGAGTATATTAAAGTAAGATTTTTATCCTTTAATATCACATTTTATTGTATTTAATGTTTGATAATATATTGTATTTCTTTCCTCATTTCCTAATTACCATGATTGGAATATGCTGTGAATGTCCCCTTTGTCCTACTGCATCTTGTACTTTTATGGGTTTTTTTTTGTCCTTCATACATATTTGCCTTCACTTACCTCCCCAGCATGGTCTCCTGGGCCTATATTCACCTAATGTAGTCACTTAACAATGTATTTTATCAGCTCCATAGTAGTGCTTTATCCCAAACACCCCCTAAAATTTTAGGAAATGTGATTGGTGCTTAAAATTCATGCAGAGTTCCAGAGTCTTTTTTTTGGGGGTCCCCAAATCATTTGGAACCCTCCCTCCCCCCAACTGCTAAGTCAGCTGATACCAATTCTCTATCTATCCTCAATCATCTATCTGCTGACTTTGCCAAACCCATACACACTATATCCATCTCTTTTGTGGTCAGATGTATGGATGAATTCCCCAAAGCATGTAGTGCAAGGGCCTGCCTGAATACTTTCAAATGGTACTGTTTCAAGTTTATGTATTCTATTATTATCTTGATAGGTAATAGCAGAATGTCCAAATGTGCTAAAATGTGTACAATGTGTATTTATATCTTTGTATTATGACACTTCTTACCTGTCCAGTGGGCTGCCAATAGTGTAACTAAGGAGGGGCTGGCCAAAGTAATACCCATTATTTAGGCATTCATCTCTCAATGAAGTGGAGAGGGTTACCTGTCCAAGAGTTCCCCCCCTATAATGTTAGAAATGGCCCAGGAGAGGGGGGAGGGGGAATCTAACAGTTGTACCTTATACTTTGGTCTTAAAAAATTTCCTCTAATAAATGTCATCTTGATGTTGGCCAACAATGTTTGTGTCTAATCTGCTTTCCCTGTTTATGTGCACAAAGACTAATTTTTTTTTTGGTTTTGACTCCACAGTTTCCTTCCATGCCACAGGAATGGCAGACTGTGGCCTCCCACTTTGCCCAGCGGTGGGACTTTCCTAACTGCGGAGGGGCAATTGATGGGAAACACGTCCACATCGTCCCACCACCCAACTCGGGCTCGTACTATTATAATTATAAGGGGTTCAATAGTATTGTGATGTTGGCGGTGATGTCGGCTACCTATGAATTTTTGTATGTGGACGTGGGCAAGAATGGTCGGATGTCCAATGGTGGAGTCATCGCCCAGACCGAGTTCTACAGGCGTCTCCATAATGGCAGCTTGGACTTGCCACCTCCAGAAGACAATGTGGAAGGACTCCCATTCGTCTTCGTTGCGGATGAAGCGTTTGCGCTAGGGGACCATCTTATGTGGCCATTCCCGATTAGGACCCTCACCCCGGACCAGAGGGTTTTTAATTACTGGCTGGCCAGAGCCAGAAGAGTGGTGGAGAACACATTTGGAATCATGGCCAGCCGGTTCCGCCTATTTCTTACACCCATACATATCTCGGAGTACAAACTGAATCACATTATCCTGGCGTGCTGTGTTCTACACAACTTTTTACGGAAACATTCTGCCAACTATGCTGGCTCAGTTGGGCCTGAGGCTGCAATTCCAAATGAACCAACCCTGACGGCGCTTGAAAGTGGCCGTCCTGGCTTGCCCCCCCTGAGTGCCTGTGATGTTCGGCTAAGATACCTTGAATTCTTTGCGGGTAGGGGGGCTATCAATATGCCAGACAATGTGTAAAACCTTTTTAAAATAAAAAAAAACAAACAAAAAAATCTAATCTTTAGTGACATTTTCTGCTTGTGTTTCTTTTAGCTGACCCTGACCGAAATGTGGTGAGTCCTGAAAATGGCGTGAATGTGTAACCTTACAAAGCACTGTTGGGTGTTATTTACTAAAGGCAAAGACACTTTGCACTACAAGTGCACTTGAAACTGCACTGAAACTGCACTTGTAGTGCAAAGTGGATTTTCCCTTAGGAAATAACCCCCATTGTCACAGAAAACACCAATGTGAGCACAACAAAAGTGTTGGAGCGTTGAGACAATAATCCACACAATCTTGATTAACAATCTTTTTAATACCAGCACAATCACATGTGCATTTCCAAAAGGTTTTTTAAAACAAACCAACATGTTTGTTGTATAACAATTTTGGGGGTCACATTAGAAAAAGTAGAAATGTCCATTTAAGATAAAACAGGCATGTGTAAAACCAACAAGAAAGACACAAATTTAGAACTTACAAAGTTCACATTTGGTAGAACTTGAAGGCAATATCAGACATGAGTATTTACAAACTGTGTTTGATATTGCGTTCATATGGGGTGAAGTCACCCCTCGAAAAGCCAAATTTGGAAGATGCACACAAATTTACAAATGTCAACATGTGCTAGCTGCCATCACGGGGGATCAAGGGACGTGTTTTGGGGTGCAACCCCTTCCACACAGCTACTTTATTATTGAGGAAGGGGTTGTACCCCCAAAACGCGTCCATTGATCTCCCGTGATGGCAGATAGCACATGTTGACACACTGTATGCCTCTTCAAAATTTGACTTAGCCAAAAATTTCCACAAAAATGAAAAATATTTTTTGCACAACAAAAACAAAAGGGATTTTGAGGGGTTTTAAACTCTCCCTAAAACATCAATGATGTTCTTCATTTTTTGCTGAACATCATTGATGCTTTTCACGATGTTTTCCAAGTCCCTATTACACCCCATGATCTTCCCAATCAGGATCTGTGCACTTTCACTGGTGAAAGGATCTGGATCCACAACATCACGATCCCCTAAAAAGATAGAAACAAAAAAAACATGTATTATAAATATGGCGGCATCCATCTCTTACCTGAGCATGTGGTCGCAGACACTCACCTGTTGTGGTGACAATTTCCACCACGTCTTCCCCCTCCTCCTGCTCTGCTTGTCTTGGGTGGATTTCCCCTTCTTCCAGAGGTGGGGGGTCTCTGGTCTCCTCGGATGAGGGGTGTCCTCCGAGTCTTTTATCCCCTATGTACACAAAAATATGTATACTTAGCACACACATATTTGATGGCAGAAATAGGAATATTAAACATTGCTTGGAAGTGGGGTACAATTGTCTGTTTTGGCAGAGTTCCAAGATGTTGCATTTTTCTTGTCCTTTGTCAAGCTTGAATACTTACCTGTCTTGTACAAGCTTCACAGATGGAGACACCCCTATAGTATACACTGGAGCACCTGTGTGGGACCCCCTAATAAAAAGGGTGTTCTTGTGTCCCACACTAGTGCTCCAGCGTACACATGTGTAAACTGCTGCTGAGTGTCCTCTCCTTACACAGAATGTAGTTGGCATTTAATTCTAGTAACAAACCCATCTACACAACCCAATTCTTTTCACACAAGTAGGCCCTAAAAAATGCTGGCAAATGCATATGGCCAAACGAATAATGTGCCCATGAACATGAAAGTTGCCGTTTTAAACTGGATAACAGTTAAGAAAAGCACATGGAGCAGCACGAACGTAATAAACATAAAGAATAGGAACACAGCACAACTACTTACTTTTTTGCAGCACTCTCCTGATCCTTCTGTACTGCTCATGTTCTCTTAATTTCAGGTCCGACCACCGTTTCCTGAGCTGATCTTTCAATCGTCGTACCCCGAAATTCTGGTGCAGACTCTTGACTACTTTTGCCATGATCTTGGCCTTTCTGACATTGGGGTTGGGGTAAGGTCCATACTTCCCGTCATAGTCGGCCTACTTCAGGATGTCCACCATCTCCAACATCTCCCCAAAGGACATATTTGATGCCTTAAATCGTCTCTTCCGGGATCGGGACGTTTCAGGCTCCGGGCTTTCCTCCTCCTCCTCCTCGTTGCTGTAATTATCAGACACCTGCTGTGTCTCTGCCATGTGCTCTTCCCCACTGCGCCGAACGAGAAGGGGTGGGAAAGAGACTAGAAAGAACGTCAGGGGCGGACGGAGTTACACGCATGCGCAGTGTCTATAAAGCGTAACATGCGTGCGTAGTACGTACGATCTGTGAGCAGAGGAAGGAGTATCGGAGGCGCCGATCATGAAAACGAAGGTAAGATCTAAACTTGGGCCTATACTGCTTCTAAATTGAGGCCTATATTGTAACTATATTAGGATAGTTTCGCCTGACATTTAGGGTTTGTCTCATGTTGTGTCTTGCAGAGAAAATGGATGGCTTTAATGACCACAATTTCCTCCCCCTGTTTATAGACAAATACAGGGAGCTGCCCTGTCTGTGGCAGGTGAAACATCCACATTATACTAATAAACAAAAGAGGCAGGCAGCGCTGGAGAAACTGCTGGAGTTGGTGAAGCCGGTGGTCCCCACAGCAACCATCCCCTATTTAAAAACCAAAATTGGTGGCCTGAGGAGCACTTATCTTAGGGAGCGCAAGAAGGTCACGGATTCCCAGAGATCCGGAGCCGAAGCAGATGACGTTTATGTCCCCAGGGTGTGGTACTACGAGAGACTGCGATTTCTGTCAGACCAGACTGAAGTCAGGGAATCTCTCTCAACCCTTCCTTCCACTCTTTCTTCCACCCTATCTTCCACCCCAGCTGAGGCTTCCGATGTCCAACCTGGGACTTCCAGCCAGGAAGAAGTGGAGGAGCCCAGCTGGAGCCAGGTATTGAATTCTTCTACAGATTTCTGGGCAAGAAATAAATGATGTTTACTAGATGTTATTTTTGATCACTCATTGCTGATTTAATAAAGTGTTTTACATATCAATAGACAGTAGTGGGCACAAAAAATTCGGACAAGAAAGAAAAATGCTGGGCTCAGAATGATAGTCTGTTATATTTGCTAACATTCAATTTGCAACAGTCATGAGATGAAAATTGTGTGTGATTGATGAATAAAAAACTAAAACTATGTCCCTTTTTTCATACACAGGAAGACCTCAGCCAGGAGGAGGCTGTGGAATGTGGCACACAGGAGGAGGCTGTGGAATGTGGCAGCCAGGAGGAGGCAGGGATTAGTGGCAGCTAGGAGAAGCCCGGACCAGTCGCAGCCTGACCGAATCGCAGGTTCCTCCCCTCCGCCTTCCATACAAAAGACCGAGGAAGGGGACTCACATGCAGGATTCAGCGCTCAGGCTCATTCAGGAGGCTTCTGCATCCCTCAGAGCCTTACCCACTCCTGAAGAGGCCTTTGCCTGCATGGCTGCCACCAAACTGCAGGGCATGCAGGAGGGTCAACACAAGCTATGTGAGGACCTTCTGTATAAAGTCCTAAGTAAGGGGGTGAGTGGCGAAATAACACCCAATACCCACCTGAGTGAGTTGGCCCATCCCCCTCCTCCTCTTGCCACAACTCCACCACCACAGCCACAGAGTGGAAGGAAGCGTGGAAGGAAGACCAGAGAGTGATGGCCCTGGGATCAGTCTGGTCTGACAAAAGATGCAGTCTCTTGTATGACCACAGCCTGGGGACATGTATGTCATCTGCTGCTTTCCGGATCTCTGGGACTTCTGGACCAGACTGCACTACCTTAGATAAGGACTCCTCAGGCCACCAATTTTGCTTGAAAATAGTTGATGTGTGCCCTGGGGGTCAAAGGCTTCACCAATTTCAGCTGTTTCTCCAGTGTTGCCTCCCTCTTTGTTTAGTTCTGAGCCCTTAATAAAGGATTTTTTTTAATTATACTTGCCTATGTGTGTTTTCCTTCAAAAATGACAGTTTGTTTGTGAGGAGGCAGGTACATTTCAAAAATACAATGTGAAATTAACAAGAGACACCAACACCAAACAATCTCCTTGAGATTAAATAATACAAGATATCAATGGTGTTGTGGTAACTTGACACACAAAACACACACAAAAATATTATGGAGTAAAACACAAAAAAAAAAAATACATCAGCCTTGGAAAAAATATTTAAAAACCAACAAAAAAAAATTTGGTCAGATGTGACAAATCTAAATATATTGAGGGAATCACAATAAATAATAAAGAAAGAAGTTTGTGAGAAGTCTGTGTGAATATGAACAGCAAAACTACTTCATTCTTCTTACATTATAAAGAAGAAGAGAGTGCGCTGTATTAAACTATTTCAAACATTGCAGCCTGACGAAAGTGCTGTATCCATTCCGAATGCTAATTTTACCAGACCGTGCTGTTCCGGCTCGGAATTTCTTCTGAGCATGCATGGCACTTTGTGCGTCAGAAATGGCCACACACGGTCGGAATTGACGCGATCGGATTTTGTTGTCGGAAAATTTTATAGCCTGCTCTCAAACTTTGTGTGTCGGAAAATCCAATGGAAAATGTCCGATGGAGCCCACACACGGTCGGAATGTCCGACAACACGCTCCGATCGGACATTTTCCATCGGAAAATCCGACCGTGTGTACGGGGCATAACAATTTTAAGCCAAACTCCAGCTACAACTTTTTTTTTATAAATTCTGTATTTTATTTTTTCAGCAATTTTTATACATATAAACAAACACATTTTAGTGCGTATCACAGAGTATATCTTAACAGAAATCAATTCTATTTTCAGTGGATATATATATATATTGCCATTATTTAAACAAACAAAAAAAAAAGGTATTCCTCTCTCTCTCTAATTTATCTATTCCACTGTTCATCCAGCTACAACTTTATAAGCATTTACATCAAACTGTTTTTTTTTATTTGGAGATAAAGATTTTACAAGAAAAATAAAAGCTGATAATTGTAAGCAACCCCCCCACCCCCACCCGTAAGTGGTAAATGTTTTTTTCTCACCTTCTAACTGCTACATCTGCAGGATAGCTTGTACTGGTGAAAAAATAGCAGGCCTACAGGCCAGATCACCAGGTAAAGGTAAAGGAAAAAAGAAAAAAGTCTAAAAAAGAAAAAAAAATGCAGCCATCATGTCTGTTTCCTATTGGGTTTAATATTGCTTTAAAGTGATATTAACCACCTAAAGCGGTTGTATGCCCCGAGAAAAAAAAACCCTGTAAGGCAAAGGCATAGCACCGCATACCAGGGAGGTGCAGTCAGGGGAGGCAGGTGAGGGCTATGAACATAAAAAATATTCACAGAGACCCCAAATTTGGGGGCGGGGGGGCTAAGGGTCCATCCCACCACTGGTCAAAATTCAAGCTGTCTATCCATTGGGAAGAAGCTGGACAACCGAGGAGATCCCAGGGGAGGACCCGTCACGGAAGAATGTCTAAACTGCTAGCAACAAAAGTGAGTACACCCCTAAGTAAAAATGTCCTAATTGGGTCCAAAGTGTCAATATTTTGTGTGACCACCGTTATTTTCCAGCACTGCCTTAACCCTCTTGGGCATGAAGTTCACAGGAGCTTCACAGGTTGCCACTGGAGTCCTCTTCCACTCCTCCATGGCGACATCACAGAGCTGGTGGATGTTAGAGACCTTGCGCTCCTCCACCTTCTGTTTGAGGATGCCCCAACAGATGCTCAATAGGGTTTAGGTCTGGAGACATGCTTGGTCAGTCCATTACCTTTACTCTCAGCTTCTTTAGCAAGGCAGTGGTTGTCTTGGAGGTGTCTTTGGGGTCATTATCATGTTGGAACTTGGAATACTGCCCTACGGCCTAGTCTGCGATGTGAGGGGATCATGCTCTGCTTCAGTATGTCACAGTACATGTTGGCATTCATGGTTCCCTCAATGAACTAACTGTTAGGTAATTTGGACAGGGTAAAATCCCCAAATCCTCACTAAATTTAATAGGTACGATGCCCTGCGGGTGTGGAGAGGCGACTCTTTGTACATCTTGCCGCATGTATGCGTTCCTTGATCATCCGATCGAGGGCGAATACTGCTGTGCAAAATGTAAGCACATTGTTTCCCTGGAAGCCCAGGTTCTGAATCTAGGGAAGCAACTGTCAGCACTGAGAAGTCCCTCCATACTAAAGTTGAGCCAGGAATGTACACAGCAGGTGCGGGCAGGGGCCAGCACAGAGGCGGGTGGAGACAAAGAGGTGCAGGCACTAGCAAAGAGTAGATGGGTGATAGTCAGGAGGGGTAGAGGGGGAAGTGCCAGAGAGGCCGATCCAGGACTGGAGCATCCCAGTAAGTACGCTCCATTGAGTGACATTGGTGAAACCAGTCAGGGACCAGCACTTCTGGAGATGAGGGACTCTCCTAGCTGCCAGGGAAAGAACTCCTCCAGTGAGAGTGGGGGGACAGCAAAGGGAAAGGAAAGACAGATTCTGGTGGTAGGGGACTCAATTCTTAGAAGGACAGAGAGGGCAATCTGTAACCAAGACCTGAAGCGCCGAACAGTATGTTGTCTACCGGGCGCTCGGGTTCAGCACATCACGGATCTTGTGGACAGATTACTGGGAGGGGCTGAGGAAGACCCGGCTGTCATGGTGCACGTTGGCACCAATGACAAAGTCAGAGGCAGATGGAGTGTCCTAAAGAACGATTTTAGGGACTTAGGTGCTAAATTGAGGAAAAGGACCTCCAAGGTAGTATTCTCAGGAATACTACCGGTACATCGAGCCACACCAGAAAGGCAGAGGGAGATTAGGGAAGTAAACAAGTGGCTGAAGAGCTGGTGTAGTAAGGAGGGGTTTGGTTCCTGGAGGACTGGGCCGACTTCTCAGTCGGTAACCGGTACTATAGAAGGGACGGACTGCACCTAAATGAGGAGGGTGCAGATCTGCTGGGAATGAAGATGGCCAAAAAGTTAGAGGGGTTTTTAAACTAGGCGATGGGGGGGAGGGTCCAGAGACAGTGATAGCCAGCGCGGAAGATATTCCAGAGGGTAGTATTGGGGGCATTAGTGGTAGGTTAACCAAAGCACAAAAACACAAGGTAAGTATAGTAGCAAGTCCTAGTTGCAATTTTGAAACACCCAATATGAGGACAATATGCGACCGGTCTAAACTATGTGGCATGTTCACCAATGCCAGGAGCATGGCAGACAAGATGTGTGAACTAGAGATACTGTTGTACAAGGAGGATTTGGATTTTGTGGGAATTTCAGAGACCTGGTTCAACAGCTCTCATGATTGGCTGGCAAACATTCAAGGGTATACCCTATACCGCAAGGATAGAGAGGGTAAAAAAGGGGGAGGGGTATGCCTATATATCAAGAATAATGTACAAGCGAAGGTGAGAGATGACCTCACTGAGGGAGCTAGAGAGGAGGTGGAATCCTTATGGGTAGAGCTCCAAAGGGATGAAGCTAAGGGGAAAATAATACTGGGAGTATGCTATAGGCCCCCTAACCTGAGGGAGGAAGTGGAGTCGGATCTCCAATCACAAATTGGATTAGCAGCAAGGATGGGAAGTGTTATCATAATGGGTGATTTTAATTATCCAGACATAGACTAGGCGGAGGGAACCGCGCATTCATTTAAGGCTCGCCAGTTCCTTAATGTCTTGCAGGACAATTTTATGGGTCAGATGGTAGACGCACCAGCTAGAAATAAAACATTACTGGATCTACTGATTACCAACAATACAGACCTGATCACAGATGTGGAAATACGGGGCAATTTAGGTAACAGCGATCACAGGTCAATTAGTTTCAGTATAAATCACACAAATAGGAAACATGAAGGGAACACAAAGACACTGAATTTCAAAAGAGCCAACTTCCCTAAACTACAAACCTTGCTAAAAGGCATAAATTGGGATAAAATATTAGGGACAAAGAATACGGAGGAGAGATGGGTTTGCTTTAAGAGCATATTAAATAAGGGCATTAGCCAATGTATCCCATTGGGTAATAAATTTAAAAGAGCGAACAAAAATCCTGGATGGCTTAACTCCAATGTAAAAATGCATATAAAAGCAAAGGAGAAGGCCTTCAAAAAATTCAAGGTTGAGGGATCATCCTCAGCATTCAGACTTTATAAAGAATGCAATAAGAAATGTAAGGGTGCAATTAGGACGGCTAAGATAGAACATGAAAGACACATAGCGGAGGAGAACAAAAAAATCCCAAGAAATTCTTTAACTATGTAAACAGTAAAAAAGGGAGGACAGACCATATTGGCCCCATAAAGAATGAGGAAGGACATCTGGTTACAAAGGATGGGGAGATGGCAAAGGTATTGAATTTATTCTTCTCCTCAGTCTTCACGAGTGAATCGGGGGGCTTCAGTAACCAAAACTGCAGTGTTTATCCTCATGACACAACACAGGAAGCACCTCCATGGTTAACAGAGGACGGAATTAAAATTAGACTTGAGAAACCTAACATTAATAAATCACCGGGACCAGATGGCTTGCATCCGAGGGTACTTAGGGAACTCAGTCAGGTGATTGCCAGACCGTTGTTCCTAATTTTTACAGACAGTCTATTGACTGGAATGGTACCAGCTGATTGGAGAAAAGCCAATGTAGCACCAATATTTAAAAAGGGCCCAAAAAACATCCCTGGGAATTACAGACCAGTTAGCCTAACATCAATAGTATGTAAACTCTTGGAGGGGATGATAAGGGACTATATACAAGATTTTAGTAATAAGAACGATATCATTAGCAGTAATCAGCATGGATTCATGAAGAATCGTTCTTGCCAAACCAATCTATTAACCTTCTATGAGGAGGTGAGTTGCCATCTAGATAAAGGAATGCCCGTTGACGTGGTGTATCTGGATTTTGCAAAAGCATTTGTCACAGTTCCCCATAAACGTTTACTGTACAAAATAAGGTCCGTTGGCATGGACCATAGGGTGAGTACATGGATTGAAAACTGGCTACAAGGGCGTGTTCAGAGGGTGGTGATAAATGGGGAATACTCAGAATGGTCAGGGGTGGGTAGTGGGGTTCCCCAGGGTTCTGTGCTGGGACCAATCCTATTTAATTTGTTTATAAACGATCTGGAGGATGGGATAAACAGTTCAATCTCTGTATTTGCAGACGATACTAAGCTAAGCAGGGCAATAACTTCTCCGCAGGATGTGGAAACCTTGCAAAAAGACCTGAACAAATTAATGGGGTGGGCGACTACATGGCAAATGAGGTTCAATGTAGAAAAATGTAAAATAATGCATTTGGGTGGCAAAAATATGAATGCAATCTATACACTGGGGGGAGAACCTCTGGGGGAATCTAGGATGGAAAAGGACCTGGGGGTCCTAGTAGATGATAGGCTCAGCAATGGCATGCAATGCCAAGCTGCTGCTAAAAAAGCAAACAGAATATTGGCATGCATTAAAAGGGGGATCAACTCCAGAGATAAAACGATAATTCTCCCGCTCTACAAGACTCTGGTCCGGCCGCACCTGGAGTATGCTGTCCAGTTCTGGGTACCAATCTTCAGGAAGGATGTACTGGAAATGGAGCGAGTACAAAGAAGGGCAACAAAGCTAATAAAGGGTCTGGAGGATCTTAGTTATGAGGAAAGGTTGCGAGCGCTGAACTTATTCTCTCTGGAGAAGAGACGCTTGAGAGGGGATATGATTTCAATTTACAAATACTGTACTGGTGACCCCACAATAGGGATAAAACTTTTTCGCAGAAGAGAGTTTAATAAGACTCGGGGCCACTCATTACTATTAGAAGAAAAGAGGTTTAACCATAAATTACGTAGAGGGTTCTTTACTGTAAGAGCGGCAAGGATGTGGAATTCCCTTCCACAGGCGGTGGTCTCAGCGGGGAGCATTGATAGCTTCAAGAAACTATTAGATAATCACCTGAATGACCGCAACATACAGGGATATGTAATGTAATAGTGTCACATAATCACACACATAGGTTGGACTTGATGGACGTGAGTCTTTTTTGAACCTCACCTACTATGTAACTATGTAACTATGTAACTGTAGCTCCCCCCAGCACTCATGCAGCCCCAGACCATGACACTTCCACCACCATGCTTGACTGTAGGCAAGACACACTTGTCTTTGTATACCGCACCTGGTTGCTGCCACGCACGCTTGACACCATCTGAACCAAATAAGTTTATCTTGGTCTTATTAGACCACAGGACATGGTTCCAGTAATCCATGTCCTTAGTCTGTTTGTCGTCAGCAAACTGTTTGCGGGCGTTCTTGTGCATCATCTTTAGAAGAGGCTTCCTCTGCAGCAATGCTGGCAGCACTCATACATCTATTTCCCAAAGACAAAACCTCTGGATATGATGCTGAGCACGTGCACTCAACCTCTTTGGTCGACCATGGTGAGGCCTGTTCTGTGTGGAACCTGTCCTGTTAAACCGCTGTATGGTCTTGGCCACCGTGCTGCAGCTCAGTTTCAGGGTCTTGGCAATCTTCTTATAGCCTAGGCCATCTTGATGTAGAGCAACAATTCTTTTTTTCAGATCCTCAGAGAGTTCTTTGCCATGAGGTGCCATGTTGAACTTCCAGTGACCAGTATGAGAGAGCAAGAGTGATAAAACCAAATTTAACTCACCTGCTCCCCATTCACACCTGAGACCTTGTAACACTAACGAGTCACATGACACCGGGGAGGGAAAATGGCTAATTGGGCCCAATTTGGACATTTTCACCTAGGGGTGTACTCACTTTTGTGAGATACTGTATACAGTACCTCACATTTTTGTAAATATTTTATTAGATCTTTTCATGTGACAACACTGAAGAAATGACACTTTGCTACAATGTAAAGTAGTAAGTGTACAGCTTGTATAACAGTGTAAATTTGCCATCCCCTCAAAATAACACACAGCCATTAACCTTAAGGACCGAGCCTCTTTTTGAGATTTGTTATTTACAAGTTAAAAACAGTTTTTTTTGCTATAAAATTACTTAGAATCCCCAAACATTATACATTTTTTCCCTAACACCCTAGAGAATAAAATGGCGGTCGTTGCAATATTTTCTCTCACACCGTATTTGCGCAGCGTTCTTACAAGCGCACTTTTTTTGGAAAAAATACACTTTTTTGAATTAAAAAATAAGACAACAGTAAAGTTAGCCCAATTTTTTTAATATTGTGAAAGATAATGTTACGCCGAGTAAATTGATAGCCAACATGTCAGGCTTCAAAATTGCGCCCGTTCGTGGAACGGCAACAAGCTTTTACCCATAAAAATCTCCATAGGAGACATTTAAAAAATTCTACAGGTGCCATGTTTTGAGTTACAGAGGGGGTCTAGGGCTAGAATGATTGCTCTCACTCTACTGATTGCGGCGATACCTCACATATGTGGTTTGAACACCGTTTTCATATGCAGACGCTACTCACGTATGCGTTCGCTTCTGCACGCGAGCTCGGCGGGACGGGACGCATTTAAGAAAATTTTTTTTTTATTATTTATTTTACCTTTTATTTTTAATTTTTACACTGTTCTTTTATTTAAAAAATTGTGTCACTTTTATTCCTATTACAAGGAATGTAAACATCCCTTGTAATAGAAAAAAAGCGTGACAGGACCTCTTAAATATGAGATCTGGGTAGGGATGAGCTTCGTGTTCGAGTCGAACCCATGTTCGACCCGAACATCGGCTGTTCGCCCGTTCGCCGAATTGCGAACGATATGGGCCGTTCGCGCCAAATTCATGTGGCGCGTCACGGCCCATAATTCACTGCGGCATCGCAGTGCATTGCTTGCTGATGATTGGCCAATCACAGCGCCGCCTGAACAGAGAGCCGTAATTGGCCAAAGCCAAGGAGGCTTTGGCCAATTATGGCTCAGGGGATTTAGTACACGCCCCACACTATATAAGGCCGCCTGCACGGCGGCCCTGTGTAGTGTGTGTTCCGGCGTTGAAAGAGATAGACAGAGAGACATTGTCATTTGATTTGAGTTAGATAGATTAGGCAGAACAGTCAGGCAGTTAGCTGCACTTACAGTGTATTGTGTATATATATGCATCCCAGGTGTTGCATATATATATATATATACACTGTATTCAGTTTAGCTAGATCCGTTCCTGTTATCTTCTAGACTATTTACATTTAGTGCAGTGCGTCCTGCTCACAGTGTTCAGCTAGATCCGTTCCTGTTATCTTCCTACTGACAGGCAGGCTTGTCTTGTTACAGTATTAACAGCTACCTAAAGAAAATGACTGGTGTTCTTTTGATCCTATTAGTACCACGGTCAGGCAGCTAGACTATTTACATTTAGTACAGTGCGTCCTGCTCACAGTGTTCAGCTAGATCCGTTCCTGTTATCTTCCTACTGACAGGCAGGCTTGTCTTGTTACAGTATATAAAGCTACCTGAAGAAAATTACTGGTGTTCTTTTGATCCTATTAGTACCACCGTCAGGCAGCTAGACTATTTACATTTAGTACAGTGCGTCCTGCTCACAGTGTTCAGCTAGATTCGTTCCTGTTATCTTCCTACTGACAGGCAGGCTTGTCTTGTTACAGTATATAAAGCTACCTGAAGAAAATTACTGGTGTTCTTTTGATCCTATTAGTACCACGGTCAGGCAGCTAGACTATTTACATTTAGTACAGTGCGTCCTGCTCACAGTGTTCAGCTAGATCCGTTCCTGTTATCTTCCTACTGACAGGCAGGCTTGTCTTGTTACAGTATATAAAGCTACCTGAAGAAAATTACTGGTGTTCTTTTGATCCTATTAGTACCACGGTCAGGCAGCTAGACTATTTACAGTTAGTGCAGTGCGTCCTGCTCACAGTGTTCAGCTAAACCTACAAGTTAGTGGGGTGCGTCCACCTCACAGTGTTCAGCTAAAGCTACCTGTAGAAGGTTGGTGGTGTTCTCATACTACAGGCAAGCAGTTGATTTTGCTAGCTGCAGTATCAGTACATATATATATATATATAGATATATATATCCCAGCTTAGTGCAGCTACAGGTCATTAGTATGTCTGGAAGGCCAAGAAGGAGAGGCAGACAGTCACAAGCCAATAAGAGAGGGCAAGCAGTCTCTGTGTCTAGTGCTGGTCGTGGAGACGGTGCATCCTCATCAGCACGTGGCCATGGGACACGCTTGGCCTTTTTTTCGGCAGCTGGCCGTGTTGAGCCGCAACATGCGGAAGACTTGGTCGAGTGGATGACCAAGCCGTCCTCATCCTCCTCATCCTCTCTCACCCATGCCCAGGGTGCTTTGTCTGGCAAAGCAGCGGCCTCTTCCCTCGGCTCAATGTCATCAGTGACTCCTTCCCTAGCTCCACCATGTCCTCCTGAGGAGTCCCTCGAACTGTTTGACCACAGTGTTGGGTACATGCTCCAGGAGGATGCCCAGCGTTTGGAAGGCTCTGATGATGATACTGAGCTCGATGAAGGCAGTAACATGAGCACGGACAGAGGGGGTGCCCAAGAAGGACAGCAATCTGGCAGTCATGCTCCCCCTGCTGCAGCATACTGCCAGGTTTGCTCCAGTGATGAGGAGGGAGGGGATGATGAGGTCACTGACTCAACGTGGGTGCCTGATAGGAGAGAGGAGGAGGAGGAGGAGGCGACACATCACCAACGAGGCAGGATGCCCTCCAGGGGCCAGCCTAAGGGCAGCACATTGACTGCATCACACCCCAAAGCTCCACATGTGCAGGGCGCTGCAGTCTCTGCGCGTTATTCAAAAAGTTCTTTGGTGTGGGCCTTTTTTGAGACGAGTGCATCAGATCGCACCGCTGCTATTTGCAACATATGTCTCAAGCGTATCTCACGTGGCCAAAACATCTCCCGCTTGGGTACCACATGCTTGACCAGACATATGTTGACCTGCCATGCAGTTCGTTGGCAAACGTATCTAAAAGACCCACACCAAAGAACAAAGAGGATCTCTCCTTGCTCCT
Organism: Lithobates septentrionalis; assembly: GCA_037952835.1. Classification (NCBI taxonomy): domain Eukaryota; kingdom Metazoa; phylum Chordata; class Amphibia; order Anura; family Ranidae; genus Lithobates; species Lithobates septentrionalis. Next base: position 1,626,135 of record JBBDGP010001453.1, on the reverse strand, counting down.
CATCAGCTGAGATTTCCAACCCCACTAGACCTCCAGTCCTCTCTGAGACCTGCAGTGAGAGGAATGAAGGTGTAGAATTAGGTGTGTCACAGCCAAGTACTTGTGGGCAATCTGCTTTTGGTACACCGACGTCAGATTGTACCAGGCAAATTTCCCTGCCCCAGCTGCTACACCGCCGAAAGAAGTTTGCTCCCAGCCATCCACATGCCCAGCGGTTGAATGCTAGCTTGGCAAAATTGCTAGCACTTCAACTGCTGCCTTTTCAGTTGGTAGACTCTGCCCCCTTCCGTGAGTTTGGGGAATGTGCGGTTCCTCAGTGGCAGGTACCCAAACGCCACTTTTTCTCACGGAAGGCGATTCCGGCTCTCTACCGGCATGTGGAAGGCAATGTCCATGCCTCGCTGGACAGGGCGGTCAGCGGTAAGGTGCATATTACCGCTGACTCATGGTCCAGCAGGCATGGACAGGGACGTTACCTAAGTTTCACGGCGCATTGGGTGACTGCTGGCAGCTGGGAAGGATGCAGGACAAGGTGCAGTAGTGTTGGAGGTTGTTCCGCCACCACGCCTCCAAAATGCTAATGATTGTGACACACCTCTCTCCTCCACCCCCTCCTCTTCTTCTTCCTCCATGGCCTCTTCCTCGGAACCAGCGGTGCTCCGTAGTCGTTCAAGGGGCTACGCAAGTACGCAGGCCAAAAGATGCCATGCGGTGCTTGAGCTGGTGTGCTTGGGGGACAGGAGCCACACTGGGGCAGAGGTTCTGTCAGCTCTGCAGGGGCAGGTTCAGAGGTGGTTGATGCCACGCCAACTTAAAGCAGGAATGGTGGTTTGCGACAATGGCACCAACCTCCTCTCTGCCCTCCGACAGGGACAAATGACCTATGTGCCCTGTTTGGCTCACGTCCTTAACTTGGTGGTGCAGCGGTTCTTGGGCAGGTACCCGGACTTACAGGATGTCCTGAGGCAGGCCAGGAAAGTCTGTGTGCATTTCTGCCGGTCATATAATGCCAGTGCTCGGCTGACGGACCTCCAAAAGGAGTTTAACCTGCCCAAGAACCGCCTAATCTGTGACATGCCCACCAGGTGGAACTCAACGTTGGCCATGCTGCAGCGGCTGCACACGCAGCAGAGGGCCATCAATGAGTACCTGTGCGACTATGGCACCAGGACAGGGTCAGGGGAGCTTGGTTTTTTTTCCCCACGCCAGTGGGCCATGATCAGGGATGCATGCACTGTCCTGTCACCATTCAAGGAGGCCACGAGGATGGTGAGAAGTGACAGTGCATGCATCAGTGACACTGTCCCCCTTGTCCACCTGTTGGAGCACACGCTGCGTGGAATAATGGACAGGGCACTTGAGGCAGAACAGAGGCAGGAAGAGGAGGACTTCCTTAGCTCTCAAGGCCCCCTTTATCCAGACAGTGTTCCTGCGTGCCCGCCGATCACACAGGAAGAGGACGAGGAGGAGGAGGAGGAGGAGGAAGAAGATTGTGTCAGTATGGAGGTGGAGCCTGGCACTCAGCATCAGCAGCAGTCTTTAAGGGATTAGTCCCAAGAAACACATGGACTTGTACGTGGCTGGGAGGAGGTGGCTGCGGACGTTGTCGTCCTTAGTGACCCAGAGGACTCCGGACCGAATGCCTCAGCAAACCTACGCTGCATGGCCTCCCTGATCCTGCAAAGCCTGCGTAAGGATCCTCGTATTCGTGGTATCAAGGAGAAGGACCAATACTGGCTGGCAACCCTCCTTGATCCACGTTACAAGGGTAAGGTTGCGGACCTTATCTTGCCATCGCAGAGGGAGCAGAGGATGAAACATCTTCGGGAGGCCTTGCAGAAAGGTCTGTGCAATGCGTTCCCAGAGACTGGGAGGTTACAAACTCCTGTTTCTGGACAACGTGTTGCTGAGGCTTCGGTCAGTCAAAGAAGGAGCGGTGGAGAAGGTGGCCGTCTGACCGATGCGTTCAGACAATTTTTTGGTCCGCAGCCCCAAGGTATGATCAGTTCCAGCAACCATCGCCAGCGTCTGTTTTACATGGTGCAGGAATACCTAGGGGCAAGATCAGACTTCGACACCTTTCCCACCGAAAATCCTCTGGGTTACTGGGTCTTGAGGATGGATCACTGGCCAGAGCTTGCACAGTATGCAATTGAGCTACTGGCCTGTCCTGCATCCAGCGTTCTTTCGGAACGCACATTCAGTGCTGCTGGAGGCGTGGTAACCGATCACAGGGTGCGTCTGTCCACCGACTCGGTCGATCGACTGACCTTCATAAAAATGAATCAGTCTTGGATCACCACCAGCTACCAAGCACCTGATGCTGATGTAACCGAATAATTTTTTTTGAAATCTCAGATCCCTTCAAAGACTGCCTATGCTGATGCTGAGTGACTATCCCTGAGTAATTATCCTCTTCCTCCTCAATCATCACGCTGATAGCTTGTAAGAACATTTTTGGTTCTGGGCGCCACCACCAGTGCCTAAGGCACAATTTTTCAGCCCCTGTTTAACAGGGGCGTGTAATTACAATTTTTGATGTAATACTTTGCAGCAGGGCTCGTTCCTGCATTCCAACTAGAGTGTCTGTGAGGGGTTGCAGTGTTGTGGCACCAGCACCAGTGCCTAAGGCCCAATTTTTCTGCCCCTGTCTAACAGGGGCGTGTAATTACAATTTTTGATGCAATACTTTGCAGCAGGGCTCGTTCCTGCGTTCCAACTAGAGTGTCTGTGAGGGGTTGCAGTGTTGTGGCACCAGCACCAGTGCCTAAGGCCTAATTTTTCAGCTCCTGTTCAACAGGGGCATGTAATTACAATTCTTGATCTAATATTTCACAGCAGGGCCCTGTGAGGGCTTACAGTGTTGTGGCCACAGCAACACCTAAGGCCCAAATTTCTGCTGAGTATATAGGGCAGGACCCTACTTTCAAACATCTAACTTACAAACGACTCCTACTTGTAAACGGAAGGAGACAACAGGAAGTGAGATGAAATCTACCCTTAGGAAGGGAAATTCTCTCCTGTAAGAGTTAATATGGGAAAACAATTTCTCCTTTCCACTGATGCTTTCCAATCCTTGTTCCACAAAAAAAACCAAATTTTCAAAAAACATTTTTCATTGGGACAAAAAGTGAGGTGAAATCTTCTGAAGAGGAGGAAAGACAGCAAAACAAATGTCACAGGGGTGATAACCCTTCCCTATGTTTTCCAAAAAGCTTAAAAAATATTTTTTGGCTGGAGCTAAACACGTTAAAAATGTACCCGTTCAAAATTACAAAGAGATTCTACTTAACAACAAACCTACAGTCCCTGTCTTGTTTGCACCGCCTGTATACTGCTGTTCAGCGTATATAGGTCCTTTCCTTATTTTAATTTGGGTGCGGGGTTCCCCTTAATATCCATACAAGACCCAAAGGGCCTGGTAATGGACTGGGGGGTACCCATGCCGTTTGTCTCACTGATTTTCATCCATATTGCCATGACCCGACATGACATTAAACCCGCAAGCAGTTTTAAATGAGATTTTTTCCTTTAAAAATGACATTTGGTGCAGGGACTGTTCTAAACACGGGAAACACACGCCACTTTACAGGCATACTATAGACACCCCCCAGGTACGATATTTAAAGGAATATTTCACTTTTTTTTTTTTACTTTAAGCATCATTAAAATCACTGCTCCCGAAAAAACGGCCGTTTTTAAAAGTTTTTTTTGCATTGATACATGTCCCCTGGGGTAGGACCCGGGTCCCCAAACACTTTTTAGGACAATACCATGCAAATTAGCCTTTAAAATGAGCACTTTTGATTTCGAACGTTCGAGTCCCATAGACGTCAATGGGGTTCTAACGTTCGTGCGAACTTTCGGTCCGTTCGCAGGTTCTGGTGCGAACCGAACCGGGGGGTGTTCGGCTCATCCCTAGATCTGGGTTCAATAAGACCTCAGATCTCATATTTACAATAAAATGCAATAAAATAAAATAAAAATTTTGTCATTTAAAAAAAAAAATTGCCCTTTAAGAGCTATGGGCGGAAGTGACTTTTTGACGTCGCATCCACCCTGCAATGGTATGGAGATGGGTGGGGGCCATCTTCCCCTCACTCGTCTCTATACCCAGCAAGGAAGAGCATCCGATCGCCTCCGCCACTGCCGATGGCTCTGGTAAGCGGCGGAGTACAACGGAGCGTGGTGGGAGAGGGGGGCCCTCTCCTGCCAGCGATGAAGGTGATCTTGTGGCAAATTCGCTGCAGAAACCACTATTATCGGAAACCGGACTGCCAGCCGAAGAAGAGAATACTGGGGTTATGGCAGCTAGCTCACATTTTTGTAAATATTTTATTATATCTTTTCATGTGACAACACTAAAGAAATGACACTTTGCTACAATGTAAAGTAGTGAGTGTACAGCTTGTATAACAGTGTCAATTTTCTGTCCCCACAAAATAACTCAACACACAGCTATTAATGTCTAAACTGCTAACAACAGAAGTGAGTACACCCCTAAGTAGGGATGAGCTTCGTGTTCGAGTCGAACCCATGTTCGACTCGAACATCGGCTGTTCGATCGTTCGCCGAATTGCGAACGATATGGGCCGTTTGCGCGTCACGGCCCATAATTCACTGCGGCATCGCAGTGCATTGCTGGCTGATGATTGGCCAAGCATGCACTATGACCCGCATGCTTGGCCAATCACAGCGCCGCCTGAACAGAGAGCCGTAATTGGCCAAAGCCAAGGAGGCTTTGGCCAATTATGGCTCAGGGGATTTAGTACACGCCCCACACTATATAAGGCCGCCTGCATGGCGGCCCTGTGTAGTGTGTGTTCCGGCGTTGAAAGAGATAGACAGAGAGACAGTGTCATTTGATTTGAGTTAGATATGCGCCGTTTGCGCCAAATTCGTGTGGCGCGTCACGGCCCATAATTCACTGCGGCATCGCAGTGCATTGCTGGCTGATGATTGGCCAAGCATGCACTATGACCCGCATGCTTGGCCAATCACAGCGCCATCGGTAGAGAGAGCTGGGTGGCTTTGGCCAATTATGGCTCAGGGGGTTTAGAACACGCTCCACACTAAATAAGGCCGCCTACACGGCGGCCCTGTGTAGTGTGTTTCAGCGTGCTTAGAGTGAGAGAGAGACAGTGTCATTTCATTTGAGTTAGCAAGATTAGGCAGGACAGTCAGTAAGTTAGCTGCACTTACAGTGTATTGTGTATATATGCATCCCAGGTGTTGTATATATATATATATATATATATATATATATATATATACACACTGTATTCAGTTTAGCTAGATCCGTTCCTGTTATCTTCCTACTGACAGGCAGGCTTGTCTTGTTACAGTATTTACAGCTACCTGAAGAAAATTGCTGATGTTCTTTTGATCCTATTAGTACCACAGTCATGCAGCTAGACTATTTACAGTTAGTGTAGTGCGTCCTCCTCACAGTGTTCAGCTAAAGCTACAAGTTAGTTTAGTGTGACCTCTGCACAGTGTTCAGCTAAAGCTACAAGTTAGGGTAGTGCGTCCTCCTCACAGTGTTCAGCTAAAGCTACAAGTTGGTGTAGTGCGTCCTCCTCACAGTGTTCAGTGAAAACTACAAGTTAGTGTAGTGCGACCTCTGCGCAGTGTTCAGCTAAAGCTACAAGTTAGTGTAGTGCATCCTCCTCACAGTGTTCAGCTAAAACTACAAGTTAGTGTAGTGCGACCTCTGCACAGTGTTCAGCTAAAGCTACAAGTTAGTGTAGTGCGTCCTCCTCACAGTGTTCAGCTAAAACTACAAGTTAGTGTAGTGCGACCTCTGCACAGTGTTCAGCTAAAGCTACAAATTAGTGTAGTGCGTCCTCCTCACAGTGTTCAGCTAAAAACTACAAGTTAGTGTAGTGCGACCTCTGCACAGTGTTCAGCTAAAGCTACAAGTTAGTGTAGTGCGTCCTCCTCAAAATGTTCAGCTAAAACTACAAGTTAGTGTAGTGCGACCTCTGCACAGTGTTCAGCTAAAGCTACAAGTTAGTGTAGTGCGTCCTCCTCACAGTGTTCAGCTAAAACCACAAGTTAGTGTAGTGCGACCTCTGCACAGTGTTCAGCTAAAGCTACAAGTTAGTGTAGTGCGTCCTCCTCACAGTGTTCAGCTAAAACTACAAGTTAGTATAGTGCTACCTCTGCACAGTGTTCAGCTAAACCTACAAGTTATTTTTTGTGAGCTCTGCACAGTGTTCAGCTAAAGCTACAAGTTAGTGTAGTGCGTCCTCCTCACAGTGTTCAGCTAAAGCTACAATTTGGTGTAGTGCGTCCTCCTCACAGTGTTCAGCGAAAACTACAAGTTAGTGTAGTGCGACCTCTGCACAGTGTTCAGCTAAAGCTACAAGTTATTTTTTGCGAGCTCTGCACAGTGTTCAGCTAAAGCTACAAGTTAGTGTAGTGCGTCCTCCTCACAGTGTTCAGCTAAAACTACAAGTTAGTGTAGTGTGACCTCTGCACAGTGTTCAGCTAAAGCTACAAGTTAGTGTAGTGCGTCCTCCTCAAAATGTTCAGCTAAAACTACAAGTTAGTGTAGTGCGACCTCTGCACAGTGTTCAGCTAAAGCTACAAGTTAGTGTAGTGCGTCCTCCTCACAGTGTTCTGCTAAAACCACAAGTTAGTGTAGTGCGACCTCCTCACAGTTTTCAGCTAAAACTACAAGTTAGTGTAGTGCGACCTCTGCACAGTGTTCAGCTAAACCTACAAGTTATTTTTTGCAAGCTCTGCACAGTGTTCAGCTAAAGCTACAAGTTAGTGTAGTGCGTCCTCCTCACAGTGTTCAGCTAAAGCTACAAGTTGGTGTAGTGCGTCCTCCTCACAGTGTTCAGCAAAAACTACAAGTTAGTGTAGTGCGACCTCTGCACAGTGTTCAGCTAAAGCTACTAGTTAGTGTAGTGCGTCCTCCTCACAGTGTTCAGCTAAACCTACAAGTTATTTTTTTGCGAGCTCTGCACAGTGTCCAGCTAAAGCTACAAGTTAGGGTAGTGCGTCCTCTTCACAGTGTTCAGCTAAAGCTACAAGTTGGTGTAGTGCATCCTCCTCACAGTGTTCAGCGAAAACTACAAGTTAGTGTAGTGCGACCTCTGCACAGTGTTCAGCTAAAGCTACAAGTTAGTGTAGCGCATCCTCCTCACAGTGTTCAGCTAAAACTACAAGTTAGTGTAGTGCGACCTCTGCACAGTGTTCAGCTAAAGCTACAAGTTAGTGTAGTGCGTCCTCCTCACAGTGTTCAGCTAAAACTACAAGTTAGTGTAGTGCGGCCTCTGCACAGTGTTCAGCTAAAGCTACAAGTTAGTGTAGTGCGTCTTCCTCACAGTGTTCAGCTAAAACTACAAGTTAGTGTAGTGCGACCTCTACACAGTGTTCAGCTAAAGCTACAAGTTAGTGTAGTGCGTCCTCCTCACAGTGTTCAGCTAAATCTACAAGTTATTTTTTTGCGAGCTCTGCACAGTGTTCAGCTAAAGCTACCTGTAGAAGGTTGGTGGTGTTTTCCTGATCCTATCACTACCGCAGGCAGCTAAATAAGCTACAAGTTAGTGTAGTGCGAGCTCTGCACAGTGTTCACCTAAAGCTACCTGTAGAAGGTTGGTGGTGTTTTCCTGATCCTATCACTACCGCAGGCAGCTAAATAAGCTACAAGTTATTTTTTGGCGAGCTCTGCACAGTGTTCACCTAAAGCTACCTGTAGAAGGTTGGTGGTGTTTTCCTGATCCTATCACTACTGCAGGCAGCTAAATAAGCTACAAGTTATTTTTTGGCGAGCTCTGCACAGTGTTCACCTAAAGCTACCTGTAGAAGGTTGGTAGTGTTTTCCTGATCCTATCACTACCGCAGGCAGCTAAATAAGCTACAAGTTATTTTTTTGCGAGCACTGCACAGTGTTCACCTAAAGCTACCTGTAGAAGGTTGGTAGTGTTTTCCTGATCCTATCACTACCGCAGGCAGCTAAATAAGCTACAGGTTCGTTTTTGGCGAGCTCTGCACAGTGTTCACCTAAAGCTACCTGTAGAAGGTTGGTGGTGTTTTCCTGATCCTATCACTACCGCAGGCAGCTAAATAAGCTACAAGTTATTTTTTTGCGAGCTCTGCACAGTGTTCACCTAAAGCTACCTGTAGAAGGTTGGTGGTGTTTTCCTGATCCTATCACTACTGCAGGCAGCTAAATAAGCTACAAGTTAGTTTTTTGCGAGCTCTGCACAGTGTTCAGCTAAAGCTACCTGTAGAAGGTTGGTGGTGTTCTCATACTACAGGCAGGCAGATGATTTTGCTAGCTGCAGTATCAGTACATATATATATATATATATATATATATATATATATATATATATATATATATATCCCAGCTTAGTGCAGCTACAGGCCATTAGTATGTCTGGAGGGCCAACAAGGAGAGGCAGACAGTCACAAGCCAATAAAAGAGGGCAAGCAGGCTCTGTGTCTAGAGGCAACAGTGCTGGTCGTGGAGACAGTGCATCCTCATCAGCACGTGGCCGTGGGACACGCTTGGCCTTTTTTTGGGCAGCTGGCCATGTTGAGCCGCAACATGCGGAAGACTTGGTTGAGTGGATGACCAAGCCGTCCTCATCTTCCTCATCCTCTCTCACCCATGCTCAGGGTACTTTGTCAGCGTTTGGAAGGCTCTGATGATGATACTGAGCTAGATGAAGGCAGTAACGTGATCACGGACAGAGGGGGTGCCCAAGAAGGACAGCAATCTGGCAGTCATGCTCCCCCTGCTGCAGCATACTGCCAGGTTTGCTCCAGTGATGAGGAGGGAGGGGATGATGAGGTCACTGACTCAACGTGGGTGCCTGATAGGAGAGAGGAGGAGGAGGAGGCACATCACCAACAAGGCAGGACGCCCTCCAGGGGCCAGCCTAAGGGCAGCACACTGACTGCATCACACCCCAAAGCTCCGCATGTGCAGGGCGCTGCAGTCTCTGCGCGTTATTCAAAAAGTTCTTTGGTGTTGGCCTTTTTTGAGACGAGTGCATCAGATCGCACCGCTGCTATTTGCAACATATGCTGCATTGATGGATACAGGTAGGGTGCATTGATGGACATGGGTAGGCTGCATTGTTGGACACGGGTAGGCTGCATTGAAAGACACAGGTGAAGCAGCATTGATGGACACAGATAGGGTGCATTGTTGGGCATAGATAGACTGCATTGATGGACACAGGTAGGCTGCATTGATGGAAAAATGATCAATACCTCACGCCAATATATATCAACTAAAAAGGCTGCTGCTCCCCTAGCTAAGGTAGAAAAAAGCTACTTTAGGTATCATTAAATATAATGTGAGGGGGCGCAATTGGTGGGCTATGGCCCAATTACACAAAGTGCATTCTGCTGAATACAAGTATGTGAGTGTATACAAATTAATTAAAAATGTGCAACATACAAAACTATGATAACTTCCATTATTCAATAATAATGTGCAATATGCCATAAATATTCAAAAGTCCATCAGCAGTTGGTATAAATCATAAAAAAGTGAATTCATATAAAAACCTTAGTGAGTCAATAAAGAGTCCTTTTAGTGAACATCTTCAGTGCTTTTCATCTTCAATGTGACATCAAATAAATAAACGATCACGGACTGTGAATCATACACCCAAAGTGCTCCGTAAGTAGATTCCACTTACCAGAGTGATATGACCCCTTTAATTAAAAAGAAGGTCATATAGCGCTTTTGGCAAAGTATTACACTTGCTCAATATATTAGAGATTTTCCTTATTGTAAATGCCTACTCCGCAAGCCCATGAGAGTGGTAATAAGGAAATAAAAAGGAACCAATAGCGTAATCCAGTTGTATTAAAACTCAACTTAAAATACAATACAAAGTACAATACAATACATGAGTAAGTGCCACATCCCAGCACTAGGATGACTCGAGTACTGGCTGGAGCGATAATGACTCCCGGCTCATGCTGACAGGTCCTCATGCATTACACCGCCTAATACAATCAACCAGGGACCTGGATGTGACATGACAAAGAAGCGCCTCGTATTTTGTATTGCTAAGTCATCAGCAAATTGCATTGATGGACACAGGCAGGCTGCATTGATGGACACAGGTAGGCTGCATTGATGGACACAGGTAGGCTGCATTGATGGACACAGGTAGGCTGCATTGATGGACTCATGTAGGCTGCATTGATGGACACTGGTAGGCTGCATTTATGGACACAAGTAGGCTGCATTGATGGACACAGGGAGGCTGCATTGATGGACACAGGTGAGGCTGCATTGATGGACACAGGTAGGCTGCATTGATGGACACAAGGAGGCTGCAATGATGGACACAGGTAGGCTGCATTGATGGACACAGGTGAGGCTGCATTGATGGACACAGGTAGGTTGCATTGTTGGGAACAGGTGAAGCGGCATGATGGATACAGGTTGGCTGCATTGTTGGGCACAGGTGAAGCGGCATTGATGGATACAGGTAGGCTGCATTGTTGGGCACAGGTAAAGCAGCATTGATGGATACAGGTAGGCTGCATTGTTGGACACAGGTAGGCTGCATTGTTGGGCACAGGTAGGCTGCATTGTTGGGCACAGGTAAAGTGACATTGATGAGCACAGGTGAGGCTCCTTTGTTGGACACAGGTGAGGCTGCACTGATGGGCACTGATAAAGTTGCTGTTAATATTTATTTTATAACTTAATTCTGCATAAAACATTTAAAGAGGAAGTAAACCCTGATGGGTTTACTTCCTCTTTGTTTCCCTGCAAAGGTAAAGCATAATGGGCTACTATGCATCACATAGTAGCCCATTATGTGTCACTTACCTGACACAGGAGCCTGCGATGTCATTGCTGTCCCCTCTGCCTCTGCTTCTGTCCATCTTCTTTCCAGGTATCGTGGCTCCGGTGCTGTGATTCGCAATGACGTCACTCCCGCGCATGCGCACGGGAGCCGCCACTAACGGCATGCGCCGTAGACAGCAGTGCCTGTCTATTTGCAAATATCTCCTAAACCTTCTACGTTTAGGAGATATGTCTTGGACCTACAGGTAAGCCTTAATCTAGGCTTACATGTAGTTCAAAGTGGTCTGTAAGGGTTTACAACGACTTTAAGTGTAATTTCATGAGATAATTTATGAGAGCGTGTTTAGGGCCGAAATTAGGGGCGGGGCAGGGTAGTGGCGAGTAACCCTTGGGGTCTGGCTAGTAGCTCAGGACTTGACATTTTGAGCCCTGCTGTACATACATAAATATCAAATATCAATACTCTACAGAAATAACGAATTACCTGAAAACAAATTAACGTAACATTACGAATATAACAGAACGAAATTGTGTATTTTACGAATGAAAACAAAACTAAAGTAAACTAAATTTTCTGTTGTGCACAAGTCTAGCACACAGAACTTATGTAGAAAAATGCTGCTCTCCGCTCTCCGCAGAAGTGTGAACTTGCCCTTTGATTTTTCTAGTTGAGACTTATGCCGTGTAAACACGAGCGGAATTTCCGACAGTATAGGTGCAATGAAAAATCTGGTCTGCCGCACTCCGGATTGGAATAATAAAGGTAAAATATTTTTTATTGAAAAAATGACATGGTATAAAATGCGTACATTGCTCTGTTGAAGTGATACAGCATAACCCTCTGACGCGTTTCACGCTCCCATAGAGCGCTTACTCATTTCCGACAGAAAGAGTCCGATGGGAGCTTTTCATCGTATATTCCGACCGTGTGTATGCCCCATCGGACTTTTTATGTCGAAAATTCAGAAGGACTTAGATAGAGAACATGTTCTATATTTTTCTGACGAAACAAATTACTATCAGGAAACCCGCTCGTCTGTATGCTGTTCCAACGCACCAAAAACGACGCATGCTCTGAAGCAAGTACGAGACGGAAGCTATTGGCTACTGGCTATTGAACTTCCGTTTTGTAGTCCCGTCGTACGTGTTGTACGTCACAGCGTTCTGTGTATGCAAAACAGCTTGAGCGGAATTCCGTCGGAACTCCGTTAGAAAAACCTTCAGAGTTTATTCCGACGGCAAAACCGGTCGCGTGTACAGGGCATAAGGGGTTGATTTACCAAAGGCAACTAGACTGTGCACTTTGCAAGTTGCTTTAAGTGACAATTGCGCGGTCGTGCGACATTGTACCCAAACAAAATTGACGTCCTTTTTTTCCCCACAAATAGAGCTTTCTTTTGGTGGTATTTGATCACCTCTGCGGTTTTTATTTTTTGCGCTATAAACCAAAAATGAGCATCAATTTTGAAAAAACAAAACAATTTTTTTTTTACTTTCTGCTATAAAACATTTCCAAAAAAAAAGTAAATATAAAAAAAATGTATTCATCAGTTTAGGCCGATATGTATTCTGCTACATATTTTTTGGTAAAAAAAAGTGCATAATGTGAGGAACACAAAGACAAGGTCTACAACAAACCAGCAGTGTACAACATCACAATTCTACATGGATATGAAAACAAGATACCGTATTTATCGGCATATAACATGCGCCAGCGTATAACACGCACCCCAAGTTTAGGAGGGAATTTTAAGGAGAAAACTTTTTAAGGAAAAAAAAACTGTCATTTTCAGCCTTATCAGTGTCCATCTGCAGCCTTGCAAGTGTCCATCTGCAGCCTTGTCAGTGACATTTGCAGCCTTGCCCAGGCTGCAGTTAAACTGCAGTAACTTGTCAGTGTCACTGCAGTTTGAAATTGGCGCTGCCAGTGCCGAGATACACAGAGATACACAGAAACACAGAGATACACAGAGCCAGTACTTGGCTCTTCTCTGCTCCTCTCGTAGTCCCGCCCAGTCCCGCCCTATGATGAACATAACACAGGTCCAATGGCGGGACTGGGCGTGACTGTAAGTGGAGCTGATCGCCGCCCATATACATACATAGCCGAGTGTACTCAGCTAGGTTCGGCTAGCTCCACTCACAGTCACGCCCAGTCCCTGTGTTATGTCCATCATAGGGCGGGACTGGGCGTGACTGTGAGCGGAGCTAGCAGAACCTAGCCGAGTACAATTGATTGAATGTATGTATAGATGAAGTTCTAAGGGCTATGTATCTTTCATAGTTGTACATTAGATTTCTAACTGACATTTTTGACTTTTTTTGGGGGAACCATTGACATTATTACAGTAATCAGTGCTAAAAATATGCACTGTTATTGCATAGCTGCCAACTGTCCCTGATTTGGAGGGACTGTCCCTGATTTGGAGCAATGTCCCTCTGTCCCTCACTCCTCCTCATTTGTCCCTCATTGCACTTTTTATCTATCAAAAAGTGTTTCCCAGTGCTAAACCTTTCATCTGATTTCTAAATTGCTGCATTTGTAAATACCAAAAGCCAATATAAAGGAATAGTAGTGGTAAAACAAGCACTTAGGTTTAACCAATCTTGTTTTTTGTACAATTCTCCTTTAAGAGGGCATGGCAAGGGGTGTGCCCTATGCCTGCATACTTTTGCTGATAGGTGTCCATCATTCCCATCTCAAAAAGATTGGAGGTATGGTTTTTGTACTAATGACACTGGCAGGGAAGGGATTAACATCAAGGGCAATCAAGGGGTTAAATGTGTTCCCTGCAGGTGTTTTCTAACTGTATGGGGGACTGTGTGAATGGGGAAACACAAAGATCAATCATCCTCCTTAGCAGAAAGACAGGATCTGTGTGATCTCCACTGTCAGAATGGAAATCTGCCTTGTTTACACAGGCCGATCCCTGTTCTGTCACTGCGAGGAACGATCGCGGGCGGCCGGCGGACATCGAGTCCGCCAGACTCTTTGATTGCCTCCCCCGCTGGCTAATGGGAGCGTGCGCCTCCGGCGGCACGCTCGCACCCACAATAGCGAATTCCTGAGCCAACGTACAGCTACGGCGGTTCGCGGGATCTTGCCACCTTGCCGCAGTATAATGACGGTGGCTGGTCGGCAAGCGGTTAACCACGCTCCTTTAAGCCAACTAGTCAGTGCATTTAGCTGCGCTCATTTTTGCAGCACCGCATGTCTCTGTCCTAAGCTGTCCTTCCTTCTCAACTTCCACAGTTGGAATGTATTGTATGTCTGAGGTCTGAGAGGATTGGAAAGAGCGGATTCAGATACAATACCAGAAGCAGCGGAGAGTTCAATGGTGTTAGTAAGCAGTAGTATTGTCCGGGCTTATCAGCATGCAGGTCATAGGAGTCTTCTGTAAGTGCTGAAGACCGAAGAGGGTCAAGTATAGAATGAGAACAAAGATATGTGAATACATAGCGGCACATTTTGCTCTCAGATCTGGGGAAGTAGAAAACTCAGCGCTGGTTGGATTTAATGGCAGGAATTTGAGGAAAGGGTTTGATGACAGTATGCTTATAGACTGAAAGGAATATCCCTGTGAAGAGAGATAAGGTAAAGGAGTAAGATAGGGGAGAAATGAATGCAAAAAGAAATAACATGTAAAGAAATAAGGATGAAAGACGTGCTGAAATAGCCAGAGTTATATGTATATACGTATTTATATAACGAGTGAGCGAAAGAGACAGAGACATGAGAGAAGACTTCAAATATAAATACAGAATGTTCTTTATAAGCAATAATAACAGGAAATAAAATGAATTTACCGCACTTAGAACTTGGCGATTACAGTTAAAAAGCTCCACTCCAGGCAGTGGGAAAAAATGATCCTCGCAGAGGGGCCTACCTGCACTGCATTGTAAATGATCACCTTGTAAAACAACCCATTCAATTTAAAATAGAAACGAAAGCCAAAACATTTGTGTATAGATATAAAAAAATATATGTCTATAAATACCCTTTTCCCCTTTTTTTTAATAAGTGATCACATTCCCTCTGTTCTCAGCTGCAAAAGAGCTGGGGGTAGGAGAAGCAGCAGCACACTGAGCTTCCCAGTGAATTGCCGTGCAGGGGGGCGTGTCAGGACAAGTCTGATCATTGGAGGAGAGCAGGCTGAGTTCCCAGCACAGCTAGAGAACTGATCACGCTGTGCTCTCCTGCTTAGTGTGGTCAGTTTTTAATAGGAAAGCAGAGGAACTGACAGGAACGCCAGAGATTTCACACAAAGGAAGCAATACAAAGAGAACAAGGTACTTGCTCATACAAGTACATGATACAGCAGGCATATATCAGGAATATGAAATATTGAGATTACAATGGCTTTAAATGCTTGATCGTAGAACAATCATAAACCCTCAGCATTTTTTAGTGATTGTCAAAGTTAAAAAAAAACAAAAACAAACATGTCTGTACTTACCTGCTCTGTGTGTGGAATTACACAGAGTGCCCGCTAACCTCCTCTCCTGGCACTCCTGGCCCCTCCTCTCTGTCTAGTGCCCCATGGGAAGTCACTTTCCATGGGGGCACTTGTGCGTGCTTGCTCCTGAGCCCCACGGCTGCATTCATTGACACAGGCAGCGGAACTCAGCCCCACCCCCCGCTCTCTCATCACTGACTTTGATTGACAGCAGAGGAAGACAATGGCTCCTGAGAGTCAACAGTTTTGGCCAAGCTAAGAACTTAACTAGCATTGAGCATGTGGGGCACATGCCCCATATCTAGTGATGGGTGCCCCAGGTCCCAATGCCGCCCATGACCATGCACCATTTTTGTATTCTGCTGCCTATCAGACCTGGAGTATAGAGTAAAGGACAGTGCACTGAAATTCCTCATCAGCTCTGTGCTGCAGGTATGATAGGTGGTGGGTGGAGAAAGGAGCCACCAGCTCCACCCCCACTAAACCTGTGCAGAGGTTGTTAGAACAGAAAGCCCCCTGCACCTCTCCAACCCCCCCCCCCCACATTAGGGTGGACTTACTCCTGATCCCTGCATTACTTATTCTTGAGGTCATTGCTCTGTGTGTTGCTTACTCCTTACCACTGCATTCTGTGCACTACTTATTCTTGACCCCTGCAATCTCTGCATTACTTATTACTGAGCTCAGTACTCTGTGTGCTCTCTGCATTACTTTCTCCTGAAACCTACATTCTATGCTTTACCTACTCCTGCTGTCTGTACTCTGTGCATTACTTATTCCTGACCCCTGTACTCTGTGCATTACTTATTTCTGACCCCTGCACTTTGTGCATTACTTAGTCCTGACCCCTGCACTCTGTGTATTAATTGATCATGATCTCTGTGATCTCTGCATTACTTACTCCTGAGCTCTGTGCTCTGTGTATTAATTTTTCCAGACCCCTGCAGTATGTGCATTACTTACTCTTCATCCCCACATCCTGTGCATTACTTACTCCGTCCTGATACCTTCACTATGTGTTATAAGTGTGATGATTTAACACCAAGAATAGGCAGACAGCAAGAGCTTGAACATGAGCCTGATGTTTATTCAGCAGCATCCATCTTACAGAACTAACCACAGCTCCCCGCCCCCAGATCACATGACCAAAACTGTTAACTGTTTCCCAACATGCATAAGGAACTAGACATAACAATTGAACTTCAATTATAACAGAAAGCATACACATCATTACATCTTCCCTCTCAAGTATGATGCATTTAATATGAGACTAAGTCCCTCCATGTCTTTGGTTTAATAGCTCCACCATAGCGAGAGAAAGTAATCTCTGGCTCATCACCCGTAGGATTGGTGTCCAGTTAAGAGTCACTCCCAGCATTATCACATGCCAATACATTTATGCTGTCCTCAGTATCCTCAGTAGACTCAATATCCGTGTTTAGGACTTCTGTGCCATCATGGGCTTGTTCTTTATCTCCATTGTCATCTGGTTCCTCTAATGATGTATCTGCAGCAATGTCTGGATGAAGATGACACCTGTTTCGTCTCAGTTTCTGTCCACACTTGGTCTTGATTATATATGATTTTGGTGAATTGGCTTCTTTGACAATTCAAGCAGGTTCCCATGTTACAGAACTGACCACAGCTCCCCACCCCCAGATCACATGACCAAAACTGTTAACTGTTTCCTAACATGCATAAGGAACTAGGCATAACAATTGAACTTGAATTATAACATAAAGCATACACATAATTACAATAAGTTATGCTGGACTCCTCATTGTGTGCATAGGTAAGGGTAGTGGACCCCTTTTTTGCAACAATTTGGTCAGGCAACGCAATGTGTATGTGTTAACGTTTATTGTATTGCTAATGCAAATTGTTTTAGGCCTGTGTAGCTGGTCAAGTGTGCTGGCGAGTGAGGGGCTGATTACTCTTGGGTAACTGATATAGCCTGCAGATTGACAGGATAAACCAGACATCTTTGAGGAGAAAGTGAGAGAAATTGATTTTTTAATTTTTTTTTTCCCCCCACGTGAGAGTGAAATAGCTTTTTGTTCCAATAGAAGTTCAATGTGGCCTGCGATCTGAGATAAGAGGGTTAAAATCAGTGGTAGTAAGGCATTGATTAATAGTGCATGTCTTATGTGGAACTACAAGTAAATGTTAGCTTTTAAACCGCTTTATCTGTGTGTTTGTCTGTGTGTGTGCATTGTGTAAGAAACTGTTGTATAGACTCGTTAAACAACCTTTAGTGCAAACTTAATTAGCACATCAATGGAAGCCATTGAAGATTTTCTTAGGAAACATGCCTATGTTAAATTTAACACTATGGCAGAAAACGCTTTAACCCATCAATTCAATGATTTATTGAGACAATGTAATATTCATAATGATGAGATAAAACATATACTGTCATCAAAGAAAGGCAAGAAAGAGAGAATGGCCAATGTTGTATGTATGTTGTTGAAAATGAGAGGCGTTGCTATAGAAAAAGAAATGCAATGGTGTAAGGACTGAACAGAATAATTAGAGCAGGTACGAAGTGTAACTAAGAATATATTAGCAATGGCTGTGAATGCAGATGCAAATGTTTGTGATCACATTGAACAATTAGTGACGGAGAAATGTGTATTGGAACAGAAAATGAATGAATTTGAGGAAACATGTAAAAAAAGAGAAAGTTGTATTGCCTCTTTGAATCAAAGAGAGGCTGAGAATGAGCGTGTTATAATACTGCTTAGGGGGGAATTACATGAAGCCCAGTCTGCCATAATGGAGTTAACTTCCGCACATGCTCAGTGCTTAGCAGAGATGAAAGCTCTAGAACAACATGTAGGAAAGCCAAATGCTATTGTTGCTGAAAGTGATGTTGCTATGGTGGGAATCAATGTTGGAGATCTGAATGAGGAATATTTAAATAAAAGTGCGGTAACTGTACTTGAAATTGACTCAGGAGTTGAAACAGTGGAGACTTCTGATGAGTCCATTGCTAGTGACTCCTCAGACAATGAAAGTGTAAACAAATACTTATATACTATTACCACTAATACGGTGTATACCTTCCTGATGATGCATGTGTGTATGTGAAACGCGTAGAGGCTTCTGGGTAATTACGAACATCACTTCCTGTCACTAACCTGAACCAATACGAGGCTTGGAGCACAAGCTGGGGACGAGGAACGAAGCAGCTCAACAGAGCGCCATAATAGAACGCTGGATAGACTCAGTGTCTAAGGCACTATAAAATGTGAGTGAGCATTGTTTATGTGTTTTTACTGGCTACAAATAAATCTCTTTTATAAGCATATTGCGCAATGATAAATATTTAATTCTTATGGGATACCAATGTGGGGCATGCAGGATTAAGGAACGTCTAGAGGCTAAACTAACTGGAGGAATGCCAGGATAGTGGAGTGGTTATCCCTATATGAACCAAAGGCAAAACTTTTTCTAGGCTCTGGTGAGTGACCATTTTAGAAGGTGGTGGTGGCACAAGAAGCGGTGATAAGTTATGGTTATTCAGCACGGATGAAATTTGAAGCACATGAGCACTTTGAATATGCATGTTAAAAGGCAATGGACATTTGAGATCAATATTATATGTCTACGGTTTAAATTTGTGATTTTTTTCTGATTGCACTTTATAAATAATTGGCACTTTTATTGTCACATTGCACTTTAAAGAGTTAGGTTGGCACATAAAATATAAAGGTATACACAATGTATTAGTGGTAATAGTATATAAGTATTTGTTTGGATTATGCAGTTACACCATTTGAACACATTCCTCCCTATACAAGGTATAGGATATTCTAACTGCAGCAGATCAACTTTGTAAACATATATATTTTTTTATTTTTTATATTTTTTGCGCCGGTGACACTATTTCACAATGAAAGTGTAAAGTCTGTTAATTGCAATCATAGTAATGTTATGCAGCAATGTGAGTCTCCATCACCATATACTCAGAGAAGGGCCTATGCAGGGAGACCAGCTCTCAAATGCTTTGTTTGTAAAAAGGGGGGTCACAGCGCTAGGTATTGTTTGGTGGCTAATAATAATATGCAAAGGAAATCATCGCACTACCCTAAAACGACACCAAGGCGAAGTTTATTCTGCGAGATGGGGTAACAATCCAAGGCATGGAGGCCATAGTAATCAAACCCATTTACCTTTTAAAACCCAAATGCTAAGACTACAAACTGAAAATAATCAATTAGGGCGGGAAAGGTATCACTTTGTGGAACAGCTGCCTAAACTCAAAATGGAGGTAGCCGCATGTTCATTCAAATATAGCACTGGGGGAAACAATGTTAGCAGCCCTTAGTGAGCTGCATGGATGGTAAGAATTTTCTGGTTAATGTTTCTTTGCTATGAATAAGGTTTAGTGAGTTTACTTTAGTTTCAGAGATTTGGCCTTCATGTTTGGAATATTATAGAGGACCTTGACATATTTCTAGTATTTGCAAGGATAAGCTTCTGGATTGTTATTTTTAATTTTGTTTTCTATTATGATTATTATGTTTTTTTTCCTCTTATTTTTAATTTTTTTAATTTCTTTTTTTAATATATATATATTTTTGTTATTTGTTTATTCATTAATTTTATTTTTGTTTTGTTCAGGTGGAAAAATTGTTAGGTTTAGTCCACCTGAAAGGGGGCCATTGGCTATTCCCTCAATTAGCAGCTGAATACATTTTGTAAGACAAGAGTTGGTAGGAAGCCATTTTAGCTGCTGGAGTTATTGTAGCTTTTTTCTTTGTTTTTATTTTCATCCAGGTGGAAAAAGTTCCAAAATGTTTAGGCTTTGTCCACCTGAAAGGGGAGTAAGTGAATAGGTCTTAAGGTACAGATAAATGCATTTTTTTTAGTGTTTAAATTGAGAATTTTTGAGAAGCAACATTTGCGTTCATTTTTTATTTTTGCTCTTACCATGGGGATCCATTTTAGAGTGGGTTCATCCTAAAGAAATCATGGTTGTTTTGATAATTTGTTCAAAGTTGCAGAAGCCAGGAATACTAAATTTGATTCTGTTCTTGTTTTTCACTTCCAGAGTCCTGGTGGAGCAAGATTGGAAAGATCTCTGGAACTTGGATGACAGATTTTCGTCTGGTTTGCAGTTTGTCTGTGCCATGCCACACCGCAAATTTGTTCTGACAAACATTCAGGGGAGAAGGGACAAACGAAAAAATTCTGATTAATACTTGCAATATAAGATTTCTTTTTCTTATGGACAATTTAGTGCTAATGCTGCATCTGAAAGACTTTGCCCAGCAAACAGACTGGTGAAACATTTTTCCAGAGTCTTGACTGTCATTTATGAATGCAAACATACTGTGAATACATGTGCAATGGATTGGAGGTTTAGGAATGAATATAACCTATCCAATCATTTAGAACAAGAAATGTAAAATATCTTTTTTTTGGAGGGAGGAATTGAAAGAAGGAAATCATGTTTTTAATGTGTGACGTGTATTGGCATAACTGAATTAATATGGTGCAGGTACCCAGGAGGCTGGCACCTATGCATAGTAAGGTGTCTGTTGGCCAGACTAGAGGGTGCCAGGTGACACATCAATGGGGTGAAAATATCCTTATGGAGGTGGTGTCTCAATCTTAGCAGTCCTACAGAGAGGTTCTCTGTTACTGAACCAGTGGGACACCAGAACTGGATATGGGGGAGATACGCCTGGTTTATGTCTCACCTGAGTGGTTGGAACCTTGCACAGGTAATGCCAGTGACTACACACAGGAGCATGCTCCCTTAGAGGAAGGGGAACAAACACTGGCTACCAGGGTACAGTATGCCTTCACCACATGGCGCTTCAACATTTCACAGTGGTTGATAAAAACCTATTATTCTATATGTGCTGAGTATACACTGAATCAAGTGCAGTCATTGTACCAGTGGCTTACTCCTAGACATGTGCGGACACGGCATGAGGTTCATTCAGGACGCCTATTTCTGAGAAGTAACCAAAAGAGGAGGGATGTATTCAGCACTATATTGGGGGGGGGTGGAATGGGAGCTGGGATGGGTGCTGTTAATGAAGTGGACGTTGGTATGTTGAGGAACAAACTCTCAGCCAAAGCTTCAGACAATAAGCGGGGCTTTGTTACTCGGAGAGATTGGTGGCATCCTTAGTAACATCCAAGAAAGTCCCATAAATACCCAGGTTAAAGTGGTTCAGGATTTTGTCCACCATGTTGAGAGGTTGGTAGAGAGTGTGGTGGTAAAGGACAGAAATCTATCATGGGCTCTGGCGTGCACGCAGGGGCAGGCAGAGGTATCAACCAACATCAAGCTGATTGTACAATCTCTGTATGAGGGACAGTGGCCTTATGAGTTGGCATCACAGCTCAGTAAGATTTTGCCAAGACACATCTCTTACACTGATCCAAAGTGGTGGTCGAATGCCTGGATGGGCTGTGCTAGTTTGAATTATGAGAGAAGTTATGCTTCCTCGTTGATCCCATATACAGAAGTGAAGACTCGGTCTGTATATTTGGTGGTATCAATGGGCTTACTGACTGGGGATTCTACCTTGTTGCATCTGAGCCTATGTTACCCACATGTGATCAGAGAGGATGGAAGCTGGGGGCAGGCTGATATTTCCCTCTGCCAGAAGCATGACCATGATGTCCTTTGTAGGCCAGGTCAATACACGGTGGTGAACGAGAAGTGTTGGGAAGATATTTCACTCTGGGTTCTGGATGGAGAGATCATTACTGGGAAGGAAGTACCTGGGCATTATTTGGGACATAAACAAGTTTGTTTCTTTGTCCCAAAGGATACCAATGTAACATTAGTCATGGAACTAGGGAGTTCCTTGAATCTAAAGATAGATAGAGGTGCATGGTATACCCTGGGCATGGTCTCTGAAATCCAGGGACAGGGATGGATCTTTGTGGTTTTGTCATTGTTTCAGGTTTATATGTGTTGTTAGAATCAAAATTTATATAGGAAGCTTCTGCATTTATCTATGCAAGTTGAGTGACAAATTGACGGTAAGGTCTCTTCATACGAGTTAGAGGCTTTGCTGCCAATTCAGAGTTCTCAAGTACCGCTGACATGCCAGAATTGCGGTAGAAAATGCCACTTTGAGCAAGCCTGCCTAATGCCGACCCGTATCTACAGTAAAGAGTTATAGGAGGTTGGGAGTGGAATGCTTAATTTGGTGGGTCGCATATATATGCGTAACATTATGGTAATGTGTTGATTTGTGTGATGGTATAGTGTGACATATGGGTATTTTAGGTTAGTAATATGGGTGAGTAAGGCCCTCCTCGAGGTTCTGTATCTGAAAGCTGGTTAATATGTTGCTCAGAGTGTGTGCTGGTGAAAGGTGAGTGAATGGACACCCCTTGCCTGTATTGCACCCTGTCGTGAAGATACCGGAAAGGAGAAGACACAGAATGGTGACATGGAAGCTGTCGCTGAAAAATGATGGTGGTGTGTCCCTCAAAGTGACACATTTTGGCAAGCACAACACGTTAAGACCGTTATGGACTGTTCCAGAGGAGCTGTTTCTGAAGCACATGTTGGGAAGCCCAAAAAGTTAAGACAGTTATGGACTGTTCCATAGGAACTGTTTCTGAAGCACATGTTGGGAAGCGCAACACGTTAAGACAGTTATGGACTGTTTCATAGGAACTGTTTTTGAAGCACATGTTGGGAAGCTCAACACATTAAGACAGTTATGGACTGTTCCATAGGAGCTGTGTCTGAAGAAGGGTGATATGCGCCCTTTAGGCACAAAGCGGTATATGTTAGAAGGCAACATGGTTTAAAATCATATTTCTGGAGTTTTCTTTCTGCTTGATACAACCAGGTGACTTAAGTTAAAAGTTGGACATTGACCCAGCAGGGTGTTGATTCATGCCCTTGGCAGGAAGAGTATGGGAACAAAAGCTTGGCTCCTGACCAACTGGTGTGAAAAGATTGAAATCCTTGATTAACACTCTGCAAGCAAGCTTCAAAGAGGGCCATTGCTGCCAAGATGATTGATGAAGGTGGGCTACATAAGATCAAAGGGCCACCAACCACTGAAGATGACTCAGGTCACATAGCGATGATACATGGATGAATGCTGCCCCTAGAGGCCAATACAGCAGGACGGACAGAAATATAGGAAGGACTGCCTCTTAACTACTTTGATTCGTCAGAAACCTAGATGGGCTGGCAATGAGGTTGGGTCTGGACGGTGTATGCATTGAGTTTAAAAGTACACACAGATTAGGTAAATCGCTCTCTTGGCTCTCTTGCCTGATGGCTCTTGTGCCTTATGGCCCTCTCTTGCAATTCTGAGCTCAGCTGATGAGACAATATCTAGAGGACTTGCATTAAGTATTATTGATGATCTTTTGTTATATGCTTTGTAATATTTTCCTTTAGGGTTTTTATGATACCATTTCCTATTTTCTTGGGAAATAAATAAGATGTTGTTTTACTAAGCAGTGTGTTTATTTATTATTTAATTATTATTTATTTATTTATTCACAGCTAACCTTATATTATTGTATTATCAACAGTAACATTATCAGAGTTTTAATAGACTAGCTAACTATAGGAATAGACAAGTTAATACGTATATGGAATAAATAGAGGCAATCCATAACCACCCAGGGTAATAATTATTCCAAATCGTTATTTTAGACAGCATATACAGTTTCCAGGAAAACATTGTCTGATAAGCATAAGCGCAGTCAACATGTTCAACTGACCGAAAGAGACAAAAAGACATTGCACAGGATTGTGACCCGGATTTTGCAGGAAGAGTGGTATCTGATTCCTGCAATCTGGTATCAGATTCTATTATCCCCCATCCAAGACATACAGTATATTTGTCAATTTCCAGGAGAATTCTGGCCATCTTGGATGTCAAAGATGGTCCAACACCATATTAGGTAACAATTTAATTCTTTTAACACACTTTTGCCATAATTTAGTCTGTAGTCAGTTGTCTAAAGGGGCATTTTCCTTACTGGAAGAGGTTTTGGCTTAAAGCTGAACGCCAGCTTATGATACACTTTACATAGTTTGTGTGGGCCAACTTGTTATTATGGGCCAAATATGTCCCTCACTAACCTGTGAGGCTGCTGAATGTGCTGTATAAAAAGTATGCAACTGAGGCCACACACAGCGTACAGCACCAGATGTGAGCTGAGACCTTCCTGTCTTATACCCGAAACACAGTAGAGTCAATCACATCAGCGCTCAGCCATTCTGAGAAATCAATGTATTTTATCAATGAATACAAATATTCCTCTGATTGTCAGAGGCGGGTTGATGATGTCACAAACTCTGACTCAGCCAATCAGAGAAAGCTTTGTATTCATTGCTAGAATACATTGCTTTCTATAAATGGCTGGGCGCCAATCAGATAGACTCTACTGTGTTCCGGATATGAGAAAGGAAGTCTTGGCTCAAACCTGTAACACAGTATGGTATGTTGTATGTAGCCACAGCTTAATACAGTTTATTCCGCACATCCAATAGCCTCACATGTCACACTGGCCCAAACAAATGATACAGTGTAAAGTGTATCAAAAGCTGGAGTTCAGCATTAAAGCATAACTATAGGCAAAACTTTTTTTTTCAGTTTTGGATAGAGTGGAGAAGGATTAGAACACCTGTCAGTGTTGATTGCTGTCTGTGTCCCCGTTAGGGAGATTTACCCTCTCTATTGTCCTGTTTACTATTATTAATGAAAGCAGTGGCGGCCTGTCCATTACGGGTGCCCGCGCGCCACCCCCTCTATCCACGGCCACCACCCCTTCCACCTTCTAGCGATGCAATGCTCTATCTATTACCGCTGCCACCCCCTATTCATGCGTCTGGCCCCTTTCAGGATGCCGGGCACCTGAATTACAGCGGCGTGGGTGTTCTTTTGAAGCACCTGATTAGAGACAGAGGCTCTAATAGGCTTCAAAATGGGGTGGGCTTGTGGCGCAGAGCATTACCCTAAGAGCCCACCCAGGTGTTACAACAGTGAATGGGGAGGAGGGTGGGGAGCTTTGAGGTGCCATGAGGGGGCACCTCAAAGCCTCAAAAAAACATGAGCCACCACTGAATGAAAGTGAAAGAGAATCACAATGTTTGGGCTGTCCCCTAAAATGTAATAGAGGGGAACTCTTTCAATGAGGACACTAGTTCTGGTGACCAGGGGGTCCCCAAGGGATTCCCTTAATTTGCAGGAACTTCCTCTCACTTCCTGTTTGGCTATGGGACAGGAAGTGAAGGTAAATCTCCCCATGGCAAAACCAACAGGGGGTTATAACCCTCCCTTACTCTATCCAAAATGAAAAAAAAAAAAAACAGGAAATTGTTTCATACTTACCGTAATTTTATTTTCCTGGTACCTATCCATGGCAGCATATCTGTAACAAGCTCCGTCTTGGCTCCTCCCTCAGGATCAGTGAATATTATAAAAGAAAAGGATTGGTGCACTCCCAGCATTCTACGTAATATAGCATACCGAGGGTGGGATTGTATGTTGCCATGGATAGGCACTAGGAAAGGAAAATTACGGTAAGTATGAAACAATTTCTGTTTTCCTGGTGCCTCCATGGCAGAATACCTGTCACAAATAACTAGCTGAAATGGGTGAGATGATGCATAGTAAAATATTTATTTAAAAAATAATTTAAAATAGGCAAATGCCGGCCTGATAGCCTGTCTGCCAGTTTCTACAGAAGAGAAAGCTACCGGGTCTACTCTGTAACGTCTTGTAAACGCATGTTGGGATGACCATGATGCTAGCCTTTAGATCGTTTTGATGGATACCTCTGCTCTGGCCATCCAAGAAGCAACCAGGTGGCAAACAGCCCAACTGAAGAGGGGGTTCCAGTCCCCTATCCCTTTACACCTTCTTAACCAACATGATTATCCATGAAACTATTGTACTAGAGCAGGGATCTGCAAACTATGGCTCCCCAGCTGCTGCAGAACCACATGTTCCATGAGGTATTGTAAAGCTTTGATATTCAGACATGACTAGGCATGATGGATACTGCAGTTCCGGAATGGGCCCCAGCTGATGCTTCTTTCCCCCTGTCTTTTTTTTTTTGAGTATTACAAATAGGTTAGATGAAAGTCTGAAGGGAGTTGTGGCTTGAAGATAGTGTCTTAGTACCAAAGTAATATCGTCTTCGTGAAGAAGGTTAAAATTGGATCTGAAAAGATTGGCAGGGCCCAAGGCTTAATGATAGTAGAGAAGAGGAGAACTTAGGAATGAATCCATGTACCGTCCTAAGATCCACTCTATCCGAGTACAACAAATAATATTAATATCTTCTGATCTCAGAGCCTGAAGTTCTGACACTCCCAAGCCCGGTGCCATCTCCACAAAGAAAAATAGTTTCCAAGTAAGATTATACAAGGATGCTGAATCAGATCGGGCAAAAGGATGTTTGGATAAGGGCTCCAGAGGGATAGAGAGATCCCAAGTGGGAAAGATTTGTTTTAATGGGTGGGCTTATCTTCTTGAAGAATTTGATTATTAAAGGATCTTCGGCCCATCTCTTGTCACAGCAGAGATTGCCACCAGCTGTACCTTTAAATTGCTTAATCCTAATCCTAAAATAAGGTCTGCTTGCAGGAAGTCAATGAGTTGGGAGGAAGAGGGTACATTAGGATTGAAGTTTTGCCGTTCGCAAAAGATCTAAACTCATTCCAAACCTTGTCACAAGTATTGTTCATTGAAGGCTACTGTGCTTTGAGCAGAGTTGAAACAACTCTGGAGGAACATCCTAATGATTTAAGCCTCTGTTTGAACAATCTAATATAAAGGTTCAATCTGTGAAAATTCTGGTGGGTGTGATGCCTCGAGCCAGAAGAAAGGGTATCAAAGGAATAATGAGAAGAAAAGGAATTTTGGGACTTTAAATGAGGTAGGAACCAAAGGGGTAACTGCCTCCATTCCTATCATTGATTAAAATTGAGAACAATTGTTTGGGGAACTTTATATGAAGCACACAGCAGCACAAAAGGAAGTCAAGTGACTGGGAAATACTGTTTATTCATGTTGTGTAATCTAACATACAACTAAATGGGTATATAACCTCCAAAAGCATTTGATCATTTACAACATAAGTTACATAGTAGTCCGCAATTATTGAAACAGTTGTAGAACAGACAATAGATACGTATTGTAAACATAGGTAAGTTAAAACCACAACAAAACGAAATATATCAAAAAAATTTGAAAAGGGGGGAGAAAAAATAAATAAAATAAAAAAATAAAAAATTAAAATAAAGAGAAATAAACATACCGTATATACTCGAGTATAAGTCGAATTTTTCAGCACATTTTTTTGTGCTGAAAGTGCCCCCCTCGACTTATACTCGAGTCAAGCACTTTTCTGCAGCAAAAAATTTCATTTTCCGAACCGACTTTGGGGCCCCGTATCTCAGGGCCACTTGGTGCTAGGAACCCCATATTTGGTGTGGATACCCAGTGGAACTGGTATCACAACATATTCAAAGCTGAAGTTCCTAGCACTAAGTGGCCCCGACATACGTGGCCCCAAACCCAGTTCGGAAAATGTCATTCTATGCTGCAGAAAAGTGCTTGACATTTTCTGAGCCGATTGTGGGGCCCCATATCTCAGGGCTACTTGGAGCTAGGAACCCCAAATTTGGTGTGAAAACCCAGTGGAACTGGTACCATAACATATCCAAAGCTGGGGTTCCTAGCACCAAGTGGCCCTGAGATACGGGGCCCCAAATCCGGTTTGGAAAATGTCATTCTCTGCTGCCGAAAAGTGCTTGACATTTTCTGAACTGATTTTTGGGGCCGTGTATCTCGGGGCCACTTAGTGCTAGAAACCCCAGCTTTGGAAATGTTATGGTGCTAGTTCCACTGGGTTTGCACACCAAATTTGGGGTTCCTAGCACTAAGTGGCCCTGAGATACGGGGCCCCAAATTCGGTCAACTATGTCCATCTGCAGCAATGTCATTTCGGGACTCTTTGGGTTCAGAGACCCCAAATTTTGGCTGCAGCTAGGGGGCATCTAGGAACCCTTAACTACCGAGTTTGAAGTTCAGGGGACCTATGGCTGCAAATGGGCACAGTGAGGCTGCAAATGGGCACAGTGAGGCTGCAAATGGGCATAGTGATGCTGCAAATGGGCATTGTTGACCCTCTTTTCCACTTACAGTAGCTGTGCATTTCTCACCCTCGTCTTATACTCGGGTCAATAAGTTTTTCCCATTTTTTTGTGGTAAATTAGGGCCTCGACTTATACTCGGAACGACTTATACTCGAGTATATATGGTAATTCATATACTGAATGATTATAAACATGGATAAAACCGTAGAGAATATAGATTGGTCCATGGTAGAATAATAGAAGCATAAACCATGGAAAATATCTAAAAACAAAAAATATTAGTTCAAAATGGTCAAAAGGATAATGGATTTAAAGTAGGCAAATAAAAGAAAAAAATGTATGTAAAGGATTGTTACCAGGTTGCATTTAAACTTACATCTGCATTTGCGCAGCGGCAGTGCAGCATTGAAAGTATATTATAGCCACTCATCAGAAGCATAAACCATGGAAAATATCTAAAAACAAATTAGGGATGGAAGCAGTCTGTTATAAAGCCTTCTTAAACTTGCACACGGCCGTGGATTTCCATGGCCCTGTCATTTTTTAGTTAAAATTTTTAATAAAATTTTTGTTTAATGGTTAAAAAAAAGTTTTTTTTCTTTTTTTCCCCAATATTATAGAGAATCACGTATTCCCATAAATCCCTTCAATTTTTATTTTGTTTTATCCAGGTTGGCATGTCCTATGTCTGCATAGGCGCATCTGTGTGTGCGTTATTGGCGTTGCCGATTCTTTTGTCTCGGTCTCTGATCCGAACACTGTGATGTACAGCACGTCCTTCCCCTCCCCCTCACCACCCCTTTCAGAGGTGGAATGGGAGGACGCACCATCTCCATGTGTTTACATAGTGCTGCGTTCATGTGGCACGCCATCCCCGCTTGAGTGTCTTCTATTGGCAGACACACGAGAGAGGTTAACAGGCACTAATCGCCCGACGGCTGAGCCGCCCAGGTGAAAGCGTTCCTCTCTCGTTTGGTGTCTGCCCAATTGAGGCTTGGGACGGGGCTGTGGTAGATGCAGCTACATAGGCACTTTCGTTGGGTCAGTTAATAGGCACATCTCCCACTCCACACATCCTGGATCACTTCTACTCACATCGATTATTTTTTTCATCTGTAATTCACTATCACCCCCTGTGTTTCAGTTTTTATTTTTCTATAAGTTAGCATTTTTTTTTCTTTTTTCTCTTTACACCCTTTATCACTCACAGTTCACCTCACTCACTATTATCACCTTTATAACCAATTTACATTCTACATTAGTCACTTTTCTTTCTCATGCATTTTTCTTGCATCTTAGGTTTTCCATCAGGCTCATTGCTTCTCCCCTTCACAAGGGTTGTCCATTCACACACACGGCCCACGAATTGTCTGTGCTGGTTGCTATCTCCCTTTTGGTGACCGCGGTGCCCGGAGATGAGACCTTGTGATTTTTTTGTGACTTTCGATGCTGCACTGCCGCTTCTCCCCTTCACAAGGGTTGTCCATTCACACACACGGCCCACGAATTGTCTGTGCTGGTTGCTATCTCCCTTTTGGTGACCGCGGTGCCCGGAGATGAGACCTTGCAATTTTTTTGTGACTTTCGATGCTGCACTGCCGCTGCGCAGATGCAGATGTAAGTTTAATATGCAACCTGGTAACAAACGTTTATATACAATTTTTTCTCTTTTATTTGCCTAATTTAAATCCATTATCCTTTTGACCATTTTGACCAACTAATATTTTTTGTTTTTAGATATTTTCTATGGTTTATGCTTCTGATGAGCGGCTATAAGGCCGCAAAACGCGTCAAGCCTTATGCCCTGTACACACGGTCGGACTTTCCGACGGAAAATGTGTGATCGGAGCTTGTTGTCGGAAATTCCAACCGTGTGTGGGCTCCATCGGACATTTTCCATTGGATTTTCTGACACACAAAGTTTGAGAGCAGGCTATAAAATTTTCCGACAACAAAATCCGATCGCGTCAATTCCGACCATGCGTGGCCAATTCCGACGCACAAAGTGCCACGCATGCTCAGAAGAAATTCCGAGATGGAACAGCTCGGTCTGGTAAAATTAGCGTTCGGAATGGATACAGCACTTTCGTCAGGCTGCAATGTTTAAAATAGTTTAATACAGCGCACTCTCTTCTTCTTTATAATGCTAGAAGAATGACGTAGTTTTGCTGCTCATATTCACACAAACTTCTCACAAACTTCTTTCTTTATTATTTATCGTGATTCCCTCAATATATTTTGATTTGCCACATCTGTCAAAAAATATATATATTATTATTTTTTTGGTTTGTCTTTTTTTCAAGGCTGATCTTTTTTTGTTTTTATTTATTTTTTTTACTCCAGAATATTTTTGTGTGTGTTTTGTGTGTCAAGTTACCACAACACCATTATTATTTTGTATTATTTAATCTCAAGGAGATTGCTTGGTGTTGGTGTCTCTTGTTAATTCCACATTGTATTTTTGAAATGCACCTGCCTCCTCACAAACAAACTGTCCTTTTTGAAGAAAAACACACATAGGCAAGTATAACTGAAACAAAAATTCCTTTATTAAGGGCTCAGAACCAAACAAAGAGGGAGGCAACGCTGGATAAACATCATAAATTGGCGAAGCCTTTGACCCCCAGGGCAGACATCAATTATTTTACAGCAAAATTGGTGGCCTGAGGAGTCCATATGTAAGGGAGTGCAGTCTGGTCCAGAAGTCCAAGAGATCCTGAAAGCAGCAGATGACATGTATGTCCCCAGGCTGTGGTACTACAAGAGGCTGCATATTTTGCCAGACCAGACTGAGCCCAGGTCATCACTCTCTGGTGTTCCTTAGACGCTTCCTTCCACGCTGTGGCTCTGGTGTTGGAGGTGTGGCAGGAGGAGGAGTAAGACCTGGAGGAGGAGGAGCAGGAGGACTATGGGTGAGCTGACAAATGTGGGTTGCACATGTGATTTGGCCCCTCAACCCCTTATTTAGAGCTTCCAAAATTAAAAACTCACATAGGAGTCGTTGGCCCTCCTCCATCTGCATCATTTTGCCTGCAGTTATGGCAGAAATGTCCTCCTCCACACTGTGGGGTGTTCTGAGGGCCTCAGTAGCCTTCTAAAATAGGCCTATGGCAGCCTCCTCCAGGTTAATCCTCTTCCTGCCACTTTGTCTTTGAAGGCGGAGGAGAGGGACCTGGGTATTGGGCAGCCTGCTTGGCCCAGCCACCTCCTGGCTGAGACTTCCCTGTGTATGAAAAAGGGACATGGTTTTAGCTTTTGCTTCATCAATCACAATCATAAATTAGTACTCCAAACTAACCTATACCTGGCTCAAGCTGGGCTCCTCCACATGTTGCTGCCTGGAAGGCCCAGGTTGGGCGTCAGAAGCCTCAGCTGGGGGGGAAGGAAGCATGGAAGGAAGAGTGGAGAGTGCTGGCCTGGGTTCACTCTGGTCTGACAGAAAATGCAGTCTGTCATAGTACCACAGCCTGGGGACATAAATGTCATCTGCAGCTCCTGATCTCTGGGAATCCTGGACCTTCTTGTGCTCCCTTAGATAAGTGCTCCTCAGGTCACCAATTAGGATCTTCAAATAGGTGATGTCTGCCGTGGGGATCACCGACTTCACAAATTGCAGCAAATTATCCAGCGCTGCCTTCCTCTTTGGTTCTTAGAATCAGGATGGTTTATCTGCCACAGACAGGGCAGCTCCCTGAACATATCTATGAAGATTGGCATAAAGTCATGATCCTTCAAGATATTCATTTTAACTGCAAGACACAACACAAGACAAACCCTAATGTCAGCCTAAAGTCTTCTAAACTTGTTCAAATACAGGCCTCAATCTAGAAGCAGTATAGGCCCAATTTTAAATCTTACCTTCGTTATCACGATCGGCGCCTCCGATACTCCTTCCGCCGCTCACAGATCATACGTACTACGCACGCGTGTTACGCTTTATAGACACTGCACATGCGTGAAACTCTGCCCGCCCCTGACGTTCTCTCTAGTCTATTCCCTGCCCCTTCTCGTTTGTCGCAGTGGGGAAGACCACATGGCGGAGACAGAGCAGGTGTCTGATAATTACACCAACGAGGAGGAGGAAAGCCCGGAGCCTGAAACGTCCCGATCCAGAAGGAGATGATTTAGGGCATCAAATATGTCCTTTGTGGAGATGGTGGAGATGGTCGACATCCTGAAGAAGGCCGACTATGACGGGAAGTGGACCTTACCCCAACCCCAATGTCAGAAAGGCCAAGATTATGGCTAAAGTAGCCAAGAGTTGGCACCGGAATTTTGGGGTACGACGATCCAAGGAACAGCTCAGGAAGCGGTGGTCGGACCTCAAATTAAGGGAGCAAGAGCAGTACAGAAGGATCAGGAGAGTGCTGCAAAAAAGTAAGTAGTTGTGCTATGTTCCTATTCTTTATTTTTATTACGTTCGTGCTGCTCCATGTGCTTTTCTTTACTGTTGTACAGTTTACCTTTCATGTTCATGGGCACATTGTTCATTCGTATGAAACATTGTTCGTTCGGCCTAGAAAACATCATTGTCTTGGCCATATGCATTTGAATACATTTTTTATGACCTACTTCTCTTAAAATAATTTTGTTGTGTAGATGGGTTTGTAACTAGAATGAAATGCAAACTAGATTCTGTGTAAGGAGAGGACACTCAGCAGCAGTTTTCACATCTGGACGCTGGAGCACTAGTGGGGGACACAAGAACACCCTTTTTATTAGGGGGCCCACACAGGTGCTCCAGTGTATACTATAGGGGTGACTCCATCTGTGAAGCTTGTACAAAACAGGTAAGTATTCAAGCTTGACAAAGGACAAAAAATTTTCTTCATCTTGGAACTCTGCTAAAATAGACAATTGTGGGGCGTGGCTTGGATGGCTTCCCAAGCGGACGTGTTTCACTGAGGCTCCCGCTCCGGCCTGCCTGCATAGAGCTGGAACCTGCACCTTACCGCCACTAAACATGGGCAAACCGCGAAAAAATAAGGAAACGGACCCCAGAGGACATGCTACCCGTTCTTCCTCGGTCCCCCCACCACTCATTACTGAGTATTTCGGGCAAGGAGCTACGGCCGGACACCACGAGGCCAAGATGGCGCCGGCGCCACATGCAGCAATCTCACCATCCTCCTCTCTGCAAGCTTCTGCGGACCGCAGAAGCAA
This sequence comes from Lithobates septentrionalis, assembly GCA_037952835.1. Lineage (NCBI taxonomy): Eukaryota > Metazoa > Chordata > Amphibia > Anura > Ranidae > Lithobates > Lithobates septentrionalis. Next base: position 1,592,597 of record JBBDGP010001453.1, on the reverse strand, counting down.
CAGGTACGGATCCGAAGGTGATCTACCCTCTATCCACCCTCCGACCCCCCCTGCTGAACTTTCGGTCGCCCCCTCCTCCGGAGGCCATATGCTGGGCAGTCTATCGCAGACTTTCCCCCCATGCCTCATAGGGCCTGCGCCCTCTATATCATCCGGCCAACCATCCCCTTCTTGGGACTCATATGCTCCAGAATGGGACCCCCACTCCCTGCCACAACGCTCCCAGCCGCACAGGGATAGAGCCCCTTCTCTCTCCCCTCTCCAGAGGAACACAGTCCAGGCTTCGGCACCATCCCAGGCCCTAAAGCCACCAGGATCACAGGGGGCTCATCCTCACACGGGGAGTCCGCAAGGCCCATTGCTAACCAAGCACTCCAGCATTACTACCTCATCACTACAACCTCAGAGGGGACCCCCCACGCCAGCTTCCTACTCTGCGGTAGTGCAGGGCTCTCATGCCCACATTGCACCAGACTTTGACCCTGACCCTGAAGCATGTACATCTTGGCGAGACTACGTCCGCTGCATGCCCACAAAACAGGACTTCCGAATGCTAATTCAAGAAGTGCGTGACACATGTAGAACAGAGATTAATATGCTTCGCACTGATCTTCACCAACTGTCCACTAAAGTCGCATCCTTAGAAGAAGAAACAAATGACACAAAAATTGAGCTCTCACAAATACATGACCGCTTAACTTGACAAGCTACCACCCTTAGGGACTTCCAACGCCACCTTGAGGACCTCGACAACAGAGGCAGACGTAATAATATTAGGGTCAGAGGTCTACCGGAGGCGACACAAGAAGAAGACCTGAATGTGACTCTGCAAGCCATTTTCAATAGCATTCTAGGTCGCCCAGAACATCAGCGGGTTAAACTGGACCGTGCACACCGAGCTCTGCGTCCCCGTGGGCCAGGATCTCGTCCACGAGACGTGATCTGTAGAGTTCACAACTATACCCTCAAGGAGGACATTATGAGAAAGGCGCGAAACATGCATGCTATTGATTTTGACGGGGCTTCCCTGCAACTTTTTCCAGACCTCTCATGGATCACCCTCCAACAGAGAAGATCTTTGCAACCGCTCCTCACCCTGCTAAGAGAACATGACTTTCGCTATCATTGGGGTTTTCCCTTCAGTCTCACGGCAAAAAAAGACGGAAAGTCCACAACCCGCCGTTACCCGGAGGATCTTCAATTTTTCTGCAGAGAACTGGATATACCGGTACCACCTACCCCTGGATGGGATCCGTTGTCACTACCCCCACCTCGCCCAGACCCTTGGATCCAAGTCACAGGCCGGAAACGCACAAGACCACGATCTGCGGGTCCGTCTCCTCCATCTCGTCAGCGATGAACTGCTGCTCATCTGAACTCTCCTCTTACCCAGTTGTATCACCTCAGTTTCGTATGGTTTGTCCCTTTCTATTTTTCTACCTGAGAATCCGGAGACGTATCCTGTTCATCCTACTCATTTATAGTATGGACTTACTCAGCAAACGGATTCTCTTTTGAGTTAGCAATTCATGTTTGATTGTGATCATAAGGTTTAGATAGGACCTACATAACTAGTCGGGTTGTGCCATCTCCCCCCCCCCCCCATGCTCTTCCTCTCTCTCCCACACCCTCTTTTTCTCTACCCTCTCCCTTCTCTCCCCTTTCTCTCCCATCTTTTTTCCTCTCCCCCCCTCCCTCTCTCCTTCTCCCTTCTCCTACATCTACCTGCACCTGCTCCCCTACTCTCACTCTCTCCCTTCTTTCTTACTGTTTGTCTGTTTCAGGGGAGGGACATGGCACCCCCTCTCTGTTCTGCCTCCCCCCTTGTTGGAGGTTAAACTATAGGAGAATACTATTACGAAGAGAGGATTTCATATACGTATACCTCTATATCATCGTTTTTGAACCCGCAGAACTTATCTTACTTTTGCTCCAAATCTCACAAATCAAAAGCCTCATGGGTTTATTCTTTTATTCAGATCAGTGACATAAGTTTAGACATGTCGGCTGCCATTTTTATGCATGCAGGTTCCCTGTTTTTTCTGTTATTTAAGTTTTCAAAAATTTTTTTTTTTTTTTAGATGCAGGCAGGCCCGGAAGGGGGTTATCCTCCCTCCCTTGGGTTCATCCTTTCCTCCCCCCCGGGACTCTCCGAATGGCTCCTTTTTTTTATTTTCTCTGACACTGGTATTTTTGGCCCCGATGTCGGAGGGGGCCCTTCGGAGTCTCCCATCCCATCACTCTGTGTAGGTGGGTTATATTGTGAATGGTTAAATAACCTTAATGTTGCACTAACCTTTGTGTTTTTTTTTCAGTTTTTTGTACCTTTTTTTTTTATGTTTCTCTCCTACTGCTATTCCCATCTCTCTCTCCCTTCCCAATTCTCTGGGCGCCGCCCGTCTCCGGGACCGGGTTCATGTTCAGGGGGTCATAGGCCTTCATACCGCAACCACCATGGAGACCCACTATAGGGACCTCCTATACTCCAAGGCTCCGCTGCATCTACTAGGTAAGCTACTGTTCCTTTCCACTAAACACCCACCATGATTGATATATTTTCACTAAATGTAAAGGGCCTTAACTCAAATGTTAAGAGAAGCCTAGCGCTACGAGAGTTCAAACGGTCTAAAGCGGACATTATTTTCATTCAAGAGACCCACCTTGATAAAACAGGCACCATGACATTCGCACGACGACAATACCCTCACATATATCAGACCTCTGGCCCACATAAACGGGCAGGGGTCGCTATCCTTTTTAAGCAAGGCTCCCCTTTCCAGTTGCAATCCCTATACTCTGACCCTTTGGGACATTACCTCATCCTCCGAGGCCTTTGGAGAGGGGTGAATATCACTCTATGCAATATCTATGCCCCAAACACGAATCAAATCCCTTTTTTGTCTAGGGTCTTTGACCGCTTGTTTGAGGCCTCCCATCAATACCTGGTGATCGGAGGAGATTTTAATCTTGTCTATTCTCCGGGTCTTGATAAACATTCAATGGGTCGGGGGAAATCTCAGGCAAACACCAATAGAACAGCCACCCAGTTTCGCCAACTTACTAGGAAATATGCCCTGTTTGACACCTGGCGCACCACATATCCATCAGCTAAACAATTCACTTTTTATTCCCATCCCCATATGTCCCATTCACGACTAGATTATTTTTTTGTTAATGCCCCGACTCTGCGAACATGCAAGAAATCAGACATTCAGGCCATCTCTTGGTCAGACCATGCACCGATTACATTATCTCTGACACTCTCCCCGAGCTCCCTTCGTAAATGCCACTGGCGCCTAAACGACTTCCTACTTAAACATGACCCATCCAGAATAGAACTAGAACAAACTTTGAAGCAATACTTTGCAGAAAATTGCTCCTCTGAGATCTCCGCCTCAACTCTGTGGGAGGCCCATAAGGCGGTCTTACGAGGCCAATGTATCTCACTCTCCACGGCCTTAAAAAGAAACGCTAATGCCACACGCAGCTCCCTTCTAGACAAACTTAAGCATCTAGAAATGCGCTTGCTCAAGTCCCCATCCCTGACAATCCTTAGAGAACTCACTAGTGTAAGGGCTGGACTGAGAGATATCGAAATAGGGAAGATAGAAAAGGCGCTAGTCAGGCTTAGACAAACTTACTACGACAAAGCCAACAAACCACATACACTCCTGGCGAAGCAGCTTCGTGACCAGGCGGCAACCACCACCACTACACAACTTAGGGAGACAAATGTCGTCCTCCACTCCCACCCTGACAAAATAGCACAACTTTTTCACGATTTTTATTCTGCATTGTATAATGACCCGAATGTTCCGCACAACCCACCTCCTCCTGACCTAACCCAGGCCATCTATACCTATTTAGCGGAAGCGGACACTCCCAAGCTCACCTCCTCTGCCCTGGAGACTCTTAACGCCTCCATTGCAGAAGAGGAGATAACAGAAACAATTAAACTGCTGCCAAATAATAAGGCCCCTGGGCCTGATGGACTACCGTACCTCTATTATAAGACGTTTCTACCACACTTACTCCCTCATATGACAAATCTCTTTAATTCATTTCTTTCTAACACACCCATCCCCAGAGATATGCAAAACTCCTACCTGACACTAATCCCAAAGCCAGGGAAAGACCACACCCTTCCGTCCAATTACAGGCCGATAGCACTTCTAAATACAGACTTAAAAATCTTTACGAAAATACTGGCCAATAGATTAAACAACTTCATGCCGTCTCTGGTCCATAGAGACCAGGTGGGCTTTATTCCTTGTCGACAGGCTGGGGATAACACCCGGAGGGTCATTGACCTGGTTGAGGTTGCGAACAGGAACAAATTAGAGGCAATACTGCTCAGTTTGGATGCCGAAAAAGCCTTTTGATAGGTTGGGCTGGCCTTTCCTGTTCGCTACTCTCAACCGGGCTGGTATTGAGGGCCCGTTCCTTCGAGCTATCACCCACCTATATTCGGCGCCAACATCCCAGGTTCGCACTAACTTTGCAACTTCCCCTACTTTTTTGATTTCTAATGGGACCCGCCAAGGCTGCCCACTCTCCCCTCTTTTATATGCCCTATGCATTGAACCACTGGCAGCCCATATCAGAAACAACCCAAGTGTACATGGTATACCAGTCCGTACTAGAGACTTCAAAATCTCCTTATTTGCGGATGATGTCCTCCTCACTCTCACCCAACCTCACATATCTCTTCCGAACTTACAAGTAGAGCTGGAGAGATATAGCACCCTCTCGGGTTATAAAATTAACAGTTCCAAGACAGAGGTTCTCCCTCTTAATTTATCACCCCATACATTCTCATCACTCTCACAAACTTTTCCATACTCTTGGCGGACCTCTTCCTTAAAATACCTGGGGGTGCATATTACACCCACATACGACACTCTATACAAGGCCAACTTCCCCCAAATATTCGCTTCTATCAGAACCTCCTTAAATAAATGGAAATCTTTGAAACTGTCCCTTTTTGGTAGACTTGCAACCTTGAAGATGACGATACTACCTAGACTTCTATATTTGTTTGAGACGCTCCCTATCCCCATTCCGAGTTCACACCTAAAAAAACTTCAGGGTGACCTAATAAACTTATTCTGGAATTATAAAAGACACCGTGTTGCTAGATCGGTTCTCTATGCCCCACGTAACCAAGGAGGACTAGCGTTCCCCAATATAGCTAAGTACTATCTAGCAGCCCAACTAAGACCTATAGCCTCCTGGTGTACCCTACATGCTTACAATAGGTGGACACAGATAGAAAAGCTATGGCTAGCCCCCATACACCCAAATTCCATGCTTTGGAGCTCTGATATACCTCCAGGCAGCGTACAACTGCTAGGACCAATGGCTCTCCTACGTACATTATGGCGACGGGCCAAATTGAAATATCCACTCACCACCATGTCGTCCCCAGTCACCTCATTCCTATTCACACCCAATATCCCCGACAAATTAACCTCACAGATGTCCCACTTCTGGATGGATAAGGCTATATTTCGGTATGGACAATTAATTGACCCTAAAACTAGAATGCTACGATCCTTCCAAGAACTACAAAAGATTTTTGATATTCCCAAGCAGGCTTTTTTCAGTTACCTACAAATACGCCATTATGCACAATCACTGCGGTCGAATTTAAGATTCTCCCCCCTGACAGACTTCGAAAAACTATGTTTAGAGAGCTCGTCCCCTAAAGGCATGATTTCCCGCTCCTACCAAATACTGGTCACTGATTTCTCACCAGATGGGCCACGACACCCATATATGGCTAAGTGGGAGCAGGCTTTGGGCTCAGACCTATCCCTTAAGACCTGGCAATTTATATGGAGCCAGGCTACTAAAAGCTCCATATGCACGCTTTATAAAGAAAATCAATACAAAATCCTATTCCATTGGTATCAGACCCCTGACCTGCTCCACTCCATATATCCCTCAGCTGATTCTCGCTGTTGGAGATGCTATAAGGATAGGGGAACACTATTTCATGTCTATTGGACCTGCCCTCTAATCAGCCCCTACTGGAATATGGTACAATCCCTGCTCCAGTCCATCTTTGATACTGGAGTGCTTCTCGATCCGAAGATCTTTCTTTTGGGCCTTCCACCTGCCACCTTCTCAAAAACATCCAAAAAACTTTTAGCGCATGTGCTTACTGCAGCACGCTGTCTGGTGGCTCTAAAATGGAAAAAGAGAGAGACTCCTTCACTGACTGAGCTGCACTCCAGGATTAGGGATGTTAAGAGAATGGAATATCTTACGGCCTCATTAAATGATACTCTAGAGAAGCATAACCGTATTTGGGAATCCTGGGTTCTGTTTGAGACTCCTGTGACCTAAGGATATGGGTCATTCATGTATTTATAACCCGTCCCCCACAGACTTGTCCCGGGTTTGGCGATGAGTGGCGACCTCCCCCCCCCCTCCCTCTTCCTCCTCTATCTACTCTTTTTCTTCTTTCTTTTTTATTCTTTTATTTTTTTTCCTTTTTGTGAAGTTATATACATATGTAAAGGGTACTAATGGATACACTGTATGAAACGCTTAACAGTCTAGTTAACCTACTTCGTTTCATCACTAACTGTTTATATTGCCAGGCTTAACCGCCCAATGTTTGGATGACTATGTGCCAAATTGAAATGTGACACTATGACCTTTTTCTATTCATGTACCCAATACTATAATGCTGTAATTGTTAATTTTTTCTTGTCTGTGGAAAAATAATAAAAATTGTCAATTATAAAAAAAAAAAAAATAGACAATTGTACCCCACTTCCAAGCAATGTTTCATATTCCTATTTATGTCATCAAATATCTGTGTGCTAAGTATACCTTTTTTTTTTTTACATAGGGGAGAAAAGACTCTGAGGACACCCCTCATTCGAGGAGACCACAGACCCCCCACCTCAGGAAGAAGTGGAGACCCACCAAAGACAACAGGAGGAGGAGGAGGAAGGAGATGTGGTGGAAATTAACACCACAACAGGTGAGTGTCTGCGACCACAGGCTCAGGTAAGAGATGGATGCTGGCATATTTATAATACATGGTGTGTTTTTGTTTCTATCTTTTTAGGTGATCGCAATGTTGTGGATCCTGGGCATTTCACTAGTGAAAGTGCACAGATCCTGATTGGGGAGATCATGGGGTGTAATAGGGATTAGCAAAACATCCAGAAAAACATCAATGATGTTAAAAAAAATGAAGAACATCATTGCTGTTTTAGGGCGAGTTTGAAACACCTCCAAATCTCTTCCCTCTTTGGTGCTTTTTGTAATCTCAAAATTTCTCTTCTTTTTTGACAGATTTGAGAAAAGCCAAATTTTGAAAATGCACACAGTGTGTCAACATACAAAAACAGACTGTTCCCCTGGGGTGGGATTTTAAAGGCATTACCACAAAAAGTATAATATTAGTAGAAAATATTTTATTTACAAAAACAAAAAGTGTAACACACAATGATCAAAGTATACCTTAGCACACACAGAAATACAGATAGAAAATTGCATCGGGTGTGTAGGTAACATCAAAAGGTGGTATACATCACATACGACAACAAATAAAACACAAACTGATATGGAAAGATGGAGTGGGTCTCACTAAACCAACGCGTTTCGGAGATTCCTTCGTCAGGGTTTGACGAGTGAGAGTCACCACCTATTAAATATTATGAAAGGCAAAAAGAATTATTTAAACAAAATCGTCATTGTCGATTGCAAACCTAAGGTAGTATGTCCCCCACACCCCAAGTGTGAGAGAGTGTACACTTACCCAATGCAAAAATGAAATAAAAGAAAAAACGAACAATCAGCGCGTAAAATCAGCTCTGCTGTGGTGTCCCAGGTCGCATGCACATGCTAGAAGTCCAATAGTAGATAAGCAGGATACTAGGAATAGATCCGTAGGAGGAGTGTTCTACCCCTAAAGGCTGAGATAACACCGCGTCCAAATGGGGCGCAGTGCCTGTGCGCAGACTGGGGTCCAATAGGATCTTCGGACCTAGAATCGTATAAACCAAATCATAAGACTAGGCCAATGACAAGTAAAAGGGCAAAAATACTACTAAGTACGGTGCAGTCTGAAGAAAACAGCATTCCGGGGAGAGCACCAAAAGAGCATATCTGCATATATGAGATTAAAGGCCAGGTACATACCTACGATTTGGAGCTGGACGGGACACCTACAGTGTGTAATGTAGGGAAGGGAGGAGAGGCTCATGTGGCATTGAACCAGCTTGTGGGTTGGCCAGGGAGTGAGAACCTAAAGTTACAAAACCAAAGGGAAGAGGGTAAGCACCAAAATAAAGTAAATCAACCAGTAAAATTGCATGGGAGACACCATGCGATGGAGTGTACCCCAAGGTAGATCTAATACGTGCCCCCAATCCCTAATAGTGTATTACCTGTAGCAGCCCAGAGCGCAGCACTGGTGCACCATCCACCTCCGGTCACAAGATCGGAGTGGATGGGCAAGGTATATGTAGACAGTCACAGCATTCTCAGCTGATTGTAATAGCAATCAGCTGGGCGCCGTGTAACCACTGGGTTAGCTCCTCCCTTTCATCGCAGCTGTCAAGAAGGCAGCCTATGGAGCGGCATCCCATCTTTCTCATCCAATCCTGGACCCCCCGGGAGTGGGCCGCGCCGCGCCCCCCCACGCACGCCAGCCCCGGTCCCCCACCGCGCATGTGCGTTAACCAGGTTGGAACGCACCGTCACGGCTGACGTCACGGGGCCCCACCCCGGAGACACGCGCCGCCGTCCAGTCCCACCAGCACGGGAAGCCGGGGCCGAATACAGCTGATGCTGCGTCAGACCCGGAAGGGAGGAGCCGAAAGACGGCTGCCTTCCTAGTGTCCCCAAAGAGGGGAAGCCTTACCGTGCTGGGTCTGCTCACAGTCGCAGCGAAGGGGGCAAGTGTAAAACAAATGTAAAAAAAGGAGAAACACAGATCAATGTACATAGTGTTCAATGGTAGGTGAGCATGAGCAACATTTGTTATCTAGCAAGGCACCTCTGACAAGAGAGACCACAACATAGCTGTTACATGGGGAGAAAAACATGGTGCTAATAAATACATAAACAAAGAGTAACAAAGCACTCACATTAGGTATTATAGTATCTAGATCACCCCATTGGGATATGATAGTATAATCCGGGGATACCCTCCTTACCCTGAAAAACGAGGGCGGATAGTGTATAACCCCCGGTATATTCCATAGGGCATCAAAGTCCAACCCCTAATATGAAAAAAATGGGAAGCCCATGCTCCCCATAGTGGGGGTGTTGTAGGAATGGGACAGGGGCCAAACTGGAGATGGTAAAGGGGAGGTTTATTTTTCCATGCCCCCGGAGTCAAAGCCCTCTAAGAAGGGTTTGAAACATGTGGAGTCGTTCAAACCAGGGGGTCTGGTTGCACGTAAGTTATAGATCCACCTGAGCTCGAGCTGGAGGAGATCCTTGTTCCAATCACCTCCCCTCCCGCCCGGGTGGACCCGGTCCAGAATCAAAAATTTGATATTGGGAAACTTTCCCTGGTGGACTAGGGCCGTGTGTCTCCCCAAAGGTAAGTCGGGGTCACATGTCTGCATGCTCCTGATGTGGCGGTATGCTCTATGCCAGAATTCCAATTTGGTTTTCCCGACATAGAAGCATCCGCAGTCACATCGGAGCATGTAGACCACCCCTTTCGTCTTACAATTTGCAAAATGCTTGGGCCTAAAGGTACTACCGTTGGGTAAGGTGGGATTTTTTGTAGTGTACATAAACCTACAGTATCCGCAGGCCCCACACATAAAAGTACCCCTGTATTTGCAATGTTGGGCAAATTTCTCGTCCCTAAATTCACTTCTGACCAGTCTGGAGGAAAGGGAGGAGGCCCTTCTAAAAGTGAAGAGGGGACTCTCGGGGAGGAGTCTCTGTAAGTTAGGGTCCATGGTGAGAATGTGCCAATATTTTGACACAATTTTTCTGACTTCAAAATGTTGGTTACAATACTTTGTGATGATACGCAAGGAGTTGTCCTGAGTCTTGTCCTTTTGTGAGTAAATAAGGGATTGTCTACTGCGTGTGGTGGCCCGTTTATAAGCTTTTTTGAGAGAGCTACGGGAGTAACCCCTCTCAAGGAGTCTCTCGCGCAGATTGTTGGCCTCTTTCTTGAAAGTCACTTCGTCGGTGCAATTTCTACGTACCCTCAAGTATTGGCTATATGGTATAGATTTTATGAGACTTGCCGGGTGAAAGCTTGAAGCATGTAGGATGGTATTCCCAGCAGTGGCCTTCCGGAAGAGGCCACTGCTGAGTCCACCATCCCGGTCCCTACTAACCATAACGTCCAAAAATGCGATTTCACTGTGGCTGAATGCCATAGTGAAATTGAGATTGAAGCGATTTCTATTCATGCTCGCCAAGCATGATTGTAGGAGTTCTATGGGGCCATCCCAGATGGTGAAAATGTCGTCGATGTAACGGAGCCACAATAAAAAATGGCTCGTATACATCGACGAGTCCTCATCACTGAGAAAGGTAGTCTCCCATTCCCCCAGGTACAGGTTGGCATAGGACGGGGCACAACAGGTCCCCATTGCCACCCCCTGCACCTGGAGGAAATGGGAGCCATCAAAAGAGAAGACATTGTGGTATAAAATGTATTCCAACAATTGTAAAATGAAGTCATTGTATGTCCAGTCACCATCCTGTCTCTGAAATATGGCCTTTTTAACAGCTCTGAGTCCACTAGTATGGGGAATGGAGCTATACAGGGCCTCTACATCGATCGTCACGAGATAAGCATTATCCGGTATGGTGAGATTATCAATGATTTTAAGAAAATGGATGGTGTCTTTTACATATGACCGTAAACTAGTGACATGGGGTTTGAGATACTCATCGATCAAACGACTGGCATGTTCGCTAATAGAGCCCCTCCCCGAGATAATTGGTCTCCCTGTGGGATTTTGACTGTCTTTGTGAATTTTGGGGAGTGAGTAAAAGGTTGGTACAATCGGAAATTTAACTCTAATATATTCCCATATTGTCTTGTTAATAACTTTGTTGTTATATGCCGTATCCACAAGGGAATAGTATTCCTGGTAGAATCTATTGATCAAATCACTAGAGATTTTTTTGTACCAATTTTTGTTCATGAGAATTTTGTTGCACATTAGGATATACTGGGCGTTGTCCATCAGGACAATGTTCCCACCCTTGTCCGAGGGTTTGATGACTATGGATTTGTTGTCACCAAGTTCCTTAAGTGCCTGTCTGTCAGCCAGATTTGTGTTGGTCTCGCTAGGGGTACGGATCTGCATTTTTTCGATGTCTTTATGTACCAATTTAAGGAATGTGGAAATGTTTGGATTGGAACTAGGGGGTGGAAATTGTACAGATTTCTTTTTTAGTTTTGACCTCTGATTGGATTCATAGGTCGGCATCTCCCTGTTGGACAGGGGAAGGGAAAGCACAGAGGGTAGATCAATACGATCAATAAGATCGGTTGTGTCGCTTTCCTCCAAAAGCGACACCAGATGGTCAATGGCTTGATTTTCCTGGGGTGTGAGGTCCACGGACCCCTGGGGTTTCTGATACATGTTTTTTAGCATTAATTTGCGTGCAAATAGTTCGAGGTCTTTAACAACCTCGAATCTATCCATATTCTCGTTGGGGCAAAAACCTAGCCCCTTTTGGAGCAAGCGTTCCTCCCCCTCTGTGAGAATGTGGGATGAGAGGTTGACGATGCTGAAGGTCCCATGAGGGCGCTCAGCAGCATCTGTAGAGTCAACCTCTTCATCCCGCTCTAAGTTCGATTTGTAGCTTTGTTTAAAAATGCTTCCGCTAAAGGGACAGCGTCCTGTCTATCGTAGGCCTGGTGTGTGGTTTTAGATCTGGTTACCGGAGGTAAGTTTGTATTGTTCGCCGAAGGTATGGGGGGGGTATTGGTTGAACCTCCACCACCCCCTCCTGTTTGTTTTCCTAACCCCGTTGTAGCACACTGTGTTCCCTCCATTGTATTCACGTTTTGAGTCTTGGTTCCCTGGGATCTGTTTTCACTTTGGTGGGGACGAGTTCCCTTTTTGGTTTTGGGGGGGATTAGTGAGGAAGTAGAGGAAATGCTCGAAGAGGAATTGGAAACAACTGAATAGTGGTCCCTTCTATTCCTAAACTTGTTAGCATTTTTCGATTGTGGTTGGTTCCACCTATAGGCCCTGTTCTCCTCAAACGCGCCACGATCCCTGCTTAATTTGGTTTCTTTCTTAATAAGGATGTCCCTATTAAAATCCTCGAGGTGTTTTTTGAGTTTAGTCTCTCTGTCTATATATGTCCTATGGGTTTGGAGTGGTTGGAGTTTCAAACAGATAGTTTGAATTTCGCCATCCAGCGCATTCGACCGTTTCTGATATTCGGTGATGAGTAGTTCCATCATATCTTTGGAACAAGTGCGTAAAATTTTTTCCCAGGCGTTCTTGAACTCAGTGTCCAGACCCTCCAAATTAGGGAAGATCTGGACCCTGAGTCCCAGAGGGTTCATATTGTCATTGATGTAGTCACGGAAAGACCTAATGTGCCAGTATAGGGATGATTTTTTCTCAAGAAATTTGGTTAATTTAACAAACAATCCTTTGATTTCAGATTCAATATGTTCATTCTTACCATATTCGTCTAGATAACCCGACATGAGGCTGTCCCAATTACTCCCCATATAGCTAGCCATGATCTGTACGTTTCCAACAAAAGAATATATAAGAATCTGTGTGTATGAATCACAGATAGAAAATCTAAAAAGGAAACAGGATCAAAAGGTGATAAGATAGATATTGAGGGCAGCAAGGGCCCAACAAAATCAAAAAGAGGTATAGATAGTTTACTACTGCTCGTCAGAAAATGCGGGGATTGGTATCTACTACCATAATGAAGACAAAAAACGTTCTGACCAGAAGTAGCAAATTGAAATGGGTATGCCACATCCCTTAGTACAATGAACAAAAACAGACTGTTCCCCTGGGGTGGGATTTTAAAGGCATTACCACAAAAAGTATAATATTAGTAGAAAATATTTTATTTACAAAAACAAAAAATGTAACACACAATGATCAAAGTATACCTTAGCACACACAGAAATACAGATAGAAAATTGCATCGGGTGTGTAGGTAACATCAAAAGGTGGTATACATCACATACGACAACAAATAAAACACAAACTGATATGGAAAGATGGAGTGGGTCTCACTAAACCAACGCGTTTCGGAGATTCCTTCGTCAGGGTTTGACGAGTGAGAGTCACCACCTATTAAATATTATGAAAGGCAAAAAGAATTATTTAAACAAAATCGTCATTGTCGATTGCAAACCTAAGGTAGTATGTCCCCCACACCCCAAGTGTGAGAGAGTGTACACTTACCCAATGCAAAAATGAAATAAAAGAAAAAACGAACAATCAGCGCGTAAAATCAGCTCTGCTGTGGTGTCCCAGGTCGCATGCACATGCTAGAAGTCCAATAGTAGATAAGCAGGATACTAGGAATAGATCCGTAGGAGGAGTGTTCTACCCCTAAAGGCTGAGATAACACCGCGTCCAAATGGGGCGCAGTGCCTGTGCGCAGACTGGGGTCCAATAGGATCTTCGGACCTAGAATCGTATAAACCAAATCATAAGACTAGGCCAATGACAAGTAAAAGGGCAAAAATACTACTAAGTACGGTGCAGTCTGAAGAAAACAGCATTCCGGGGAGAGCACCAAAAGAGCATATCTGCATATATGAGATTAAAGGCCAGGTACATACCTACGATTTGGAGCTGGACGGGACACCTACAGTGTGTAATGTAGGGAAGGGAGGAGAGGCTCATGTGGCATTGAACCAGCTTGTGGGTTGGCCAGGGAGTGAGAACCTAAAGTTACAAAACCAAAGGGAAGAGGGTAAGCACCAAAATAAAGTAAATCAACCAGTAAAATTGCATGGGAGACACCATGCGATGGAGTGTACCCCAAGGTAGATCTAATACGTGCCCCCAATCCCTAATAGTGTATTACCTGTAGCAGCCCAGAGCGCAGCACTGGTGCACCATCCACCTCCGGTCACAAGATCGGAGTGGATGGGCAAGGTATATGTAGACAGTCACAGCATTCTCAGCTGATTGTAATAGCAATCAGCTGGGCGCCGTGTAACCACTGGGTTAGCTCCTCCCTTTCATCGCAGCTGTCAAGAAGGCAGCCTATGGAGCGGCATCCCATCTTTCTCATCCAATCCTGGACCCCCCGGGAGTGGGCCGCGCCGCGCCCCCCCACGCACGCCAGCCCCGGTCCCCCACCGCGCATGTGCGTTAACCAGGTTGGAACGCACCGTCACGGCTGACGTCACGGGGCCCCGCCCCGGAGACAATGTTGGAATACATTTTATACCACAATGTCTTCTCTTTTGATGGCTCCCATTTCCTCCAGGTGCAGGGGGTGGCAATGGGGACCTGTTGTGCCCCGTCCTATGCCAACCTGTACCTGGGGGAATGGGAGACTACCTTTCTCAGTGATGAGGACTCGTCGATGTATACGAGCCATTTTTTATTGTGGCTCCGTTACATCGACGACATTTTCACCATCTGGGATGGCCCCATAGAACTCCTACAATCATGCTTGGCGAGCATGAATAGAAATCGCTTCAATCTCAATTTCACTATGGCATTCAGCCACAGTGAAATCGCATTTTTGGACGTTATGGTTAGTAGGGACCGGGATGGTGGACTCAGCAGTGGCCTCTTCCGGAAGGCCACTGCTGGGAATACCATCCTACATGCTTCAAGCTTTCACCCGGCAAGTCTCATAAAATCTATACCATATAGCCAATACTTGAGGGTACGTAGAAATTGCACCGACGAAGTGACTTTCAAGAAAGAGGCCAACAATCTGCGCGAGAGACTCCTTGAGAGGGGTTACTCCCGTAGCTCTCTCAAAAAAGCTTATAAACGGGCCACCACACGCAGTAGACAATCCCTTATTTACTCACAAAAGGACAAGACTCAGGACAACTCCTTGCGTATCATCACAAAGTATTGTAACCAACATTTTGAAGTCAGAAAAATTGTGTCAAAATATTGGCACATTCTCACCATGGACCCTAACTTACAGAGACTCCTCCCCGAGAGTCCCCTCTTCACTTTTAGAAGGGCCTCCTCCCTTTCCTCCAGACTGGTCAGAAGTGAATTTAGGGACGAGAAATTTGCCCAACATTGCAAATACAGGGGTACTTTTATGTGTGGGGCCTGCGGATACTGTAGGTTTATGTACACTACAAAAAATCCCACCTTACCCAACGGTAGTACCTTTAGGCCCAAGCATTTTGCAAATTGTAAGACGAAAGGGGTGGTCTACATGCTCCGATGTGACTGCGGATGCTTCTATGTCGGGAAAACCAAATTGGAATTCTGGCATAGAGCATACCGCCACATCAGGAGCATGCAGACATGTGACCCCGACTTACCTTTGGGGAGACACACGGCCCTAGTCCACCAGGGAAAGTTTCCCAATATCAAATTTTTGATTCTGGACCGGGTCCACCCGGGCGGGAGGGGAGGTGATTGGAACAAGGATCTCCTCCAGCTCGAGCTCAGGTGGATCTATAACTTACGTGCAACCAGACCCCCTGGTTTGAACGACTCCACATGTTTCAAACCCTTCTTAGAGGGCTTTGACTCCGGGGGCATGGAAAAATAAACCTCCCCTTTACCATCTCCAGTTTGGCCCCTGTCCCATTCCTACAACACCCCCACTATGGGGAGCATGGGCTTCCCATTTTTTTCATATTAGGGGTTGGACTTTGATGCCCTATGGAATATACCGGGGGTTATACACTATCCGCCCTCGTTTTTCAGGGTAAGGAGGGTATCCCCGGATTATACTATCATATCCCAATGGGGTGATCTAGATACTATAATACCTAATGTGAGTGCTTTGTTACTCTTTGTTTATGTATTTATTAGCACCATGTTTTTCTCCCCATGTAACAGCTATGTTGTGGTCTCTCTTGTCAGAGGTGCCTTGCTAGATAACAAATGTTGCTCATGCTCACCTACCATTGAACACTATGTACATTGATCTGTGTTTCTCCTTTTTTTACATTTGTTTTACACTTGCCCCCTTCGCTGCGACTGTGAGCAGACCCAGCACGGTAAGGCTTCCCCTCTTTGGGGACACTAGGAAGGCAGCCGTCTTTCGGCTCCTCCCTTCCGGGTCTGACGCAGCATCAGCTGTATTCGGCCCCGGCTTCCCGTGCTGGTGGGACTGGACGGCGGCGCGTGTCTCCGGGGCGGGGCCCCGTGACGTCAGCCGTGACGGTGCGTTCCAACCTGGTTAACGCACATGCGCGGTGGGGGACCGGGGCTGGCGTGCGTGGGGGGGCGCGGCGCGGCCCACTCCCGGGGGGTCCAGGATTGGATGAGAAAGATGGGATGCCGCTCCATAGGCTGCCTTCTTGACAGCTGCGATGAAAGGGAGGAGCTAACCCAGTGGTTACACGGCGCCCAGCTGATTGCTATTACAATCAGCTGAGAATGCTGTGACTGTCTACATATACCTTGCCCATCCACTCCGATCTTGTGACCGGAGGTGGATGGTGCACCAGTGCTGCGCTCTGGGCTGCTACAGGTAATACACTATTAGGGATTGGGGGCACGTATTAGATCTACCTTGGGGTACACTCCATCGCATGGTGTCTCCCATGCAATTTTACTGGTTGATTTACTTTATTTTGGTGCTTACCCTCTTCCCTTTGGTTTTGTAACTTTAGGTTCTCACTCCCTGGCCAACCCACAAGCTGGTTCAATGCCACATGAGCCTCTCCTCCCTTCCCTACATTACACACTGTAGGTGTCCCGTCCAGCTCCAAATCGTAGGTATGTACCTGGCCTTTAATCTCATATATGCAGATATGCTCTTTTGGTGCTCTCCCCGGAATGCTGTTTTCTTCAGACTGCACCGTACTTAGTAGTATTTTTGCCCTTTTACTTGTCATTGGCCTAGTCTTATGATTTGGTTTATACGATTCTAGGTCCGAAGATCCTATTGGACCCCAGTCTGCGCACAGGCACTGCGCCCCATTTGGACGCGGTGTTATCTCAGCCTTTAGGGGTAGAACACTCCTCCTACGGATCTATTCCTAGTATCCTGCTTATCTACTATTGGACTTCTAGCATGTGCATGCGACCTGGGACACCACAGCAGAGCTGATTTTACGCGCTGATTGTTCGTTTTTTCTTTTATTTCATTTTTGCATTGGGTAAGTGTACACTCTCTCACACTTGGGGTGTGGGGGACATACTACCTTAGGTTTGCAATCGACAATGACGATTTTGTTTAAATAATTCTTTTTGCCTTTCATAATATTTAATAGGTGGTGACTCTCACTCGTCAAACCCTGACGAAGGAATCTCCGAAACGCGTTGGTTTAGTGAGACCCACTCCATCTTTCCATATCAGTTTGTGTTTTATTTGTTGTCGTATGTGATGTATACCACCTTTTGATGTTACCTACACACCCGATGCAATTTTCTATCTGTATTTCTGTGTGTGCTAAGGTATACTTTGATCATTGTGTGTTACATTTTTTGTTTTTGTAAATAAAATATTTTCTACTAATATTATACTTTTTGTGGTAATGCCTTTAAAATCCCACCCCAGGGGAACAGTCTGTTTTTGTTCATTGTACTAAGGGATGTGGCATACCCATTTCAATTTGCTACTTCTGGTCAGAACGTTTTTTGACAGTGTGTCAACATGTGCTATCTGCCATCACGGGAGATCAATGTATGCATTTTGGGGTGCAACCCCTTCCTCAATAATAAAATAGCTGGGAGGAAGGGATTGCACGCCCAAAACACGTCCCTTGATCCCCCATGATGGCAGGTAGCACATGTTGACATTCGGCAAATTGTGTGCATCTTCAAAATTTGGCTTTTCCAGTGGTGACTTCCCCCCATCTGAAAGCAATATCAAACACAGTTTATAAATACTAATGCCTGATAATGCCTTCAATTTCTTTAAAAGTTGAACTTTGTAAGTTTCAGATTTGTGTCTTTCTTGTTGGTTTTAAACATGCTTGGTTTACCTTAAATGGACATTTCTACTTTTAGTAATGTGACCCAAAGAATTGTTATACAACAAACATGTTGGTTTGTTTTAAAAACCTTTTCTAAATGCACATGTGATTGTGCTGGTATTAAAAAGATTAATAATCAAGAATGTATGGATTATTGTTTCAAAGCTCCAAAACTTTTGTTGTGCTCAAATTGGTGTTTTCTGTGACAATGGGGGTTATTTCCTAAGGGAAAATCCACTTTGCTCTACAAGTGCAGTTTCAGTGCAGTTTCAAGTGCACTTGTAGTGCAAAGTGTCTTTGCCTTTATTAAATAACACCCAACAGTGCTTTGTAATGTTACACAATCACGCCATTTTCAGGACTCACCACATTTCTGTCAGGGTCAGTTAAAAGAAACACAAGCAGTAAATGTCACCAAAGATTTTAGTAGTTAAGATGATTTGTTTATTTTAAAAATGTTTCAGACATTGTCTGGCATATTGATGGCCCCCTACCTGCAAAGTAATCAAGGTATCTAAGACAGACCTCACGGGCACTCAGGGGGGGAAAGCCAGGACGGCCACTTTCAAGCGCCGTCAGGGCTGGTTCATTATGAATTCCGGCCTCAGGCCCAACTGAGGCAGCATAGTTGGCAGAATTTTGCCTTAAAAAGTTGTGTAGAACACAGCACGCCAGGATGATATGATTCAGTTTGTACTCCGCCATGTGTATGGGTGTAAGAAATAGGCGGAACCGGCTGGCCATGATTCAAAATGTGTTCTCCACCAGTCTTCTGGCTCTGGCCAGCCAGTAATTAAAAACCCTCTGGTCCTCATAGGGAATGGTCGCATAAGATGGTCCCCCAGCGCTAACGCTTCATCAGCAACGAAGATGAATGGGAGTCCTTCCACATTGTCTTCTGGAGGTGGCAAGTCCAAGCTGCCATTCTGGAGACGCCTGTAGAACTCCGTCTGGGCGATGACTCCACCATCGGACATCCGGCCATTCTTCCCCACGTCCACATACAGGAACTCATAAGTAGCCGACACCACAGCCAACATCACAATACTATTGAACCCCTTATAGTTGTAATAGTATGACCCCGAGTTGGGTGGTGGGATGATGTGGACGTGTTTCCCATCAATTGCCCTTCCGCAGTTAGGAAAGTCCCACCGCTGGGCAAAGTGGGAGGCCACAGTCTGCCATTCCTGTGGGTTGAAAGGAAACTGTGGAGTCAAACAAAAAAATTTTTTATCATTTTTTGCACCTGAACAGGGAAAGCAGATTAGACACAAACATTCTTGGCCAACATCAGTATAACATTTATTTTAGGGAGTTTTGAAAGACCAAGTTATAAGGTCCACCTATCAGATTCCCCCCCCCCCCTTTCATGGGCCATTTCTAATATTTTAGGGGGGGAGATCTTTTGGACAGGTAACCCTCTCCACTTCATTGAGAGATGAATGCCTAAATAATGTGTATTACTTTGGCCAGCCCCTCCTTACTTACACTATTGACAGCCCACTGGACAGGTAAGAAGGGTCATAATACAAAGATATAAATACACATTGTACACATTTTAGCACATTTGGACATTCTGTTATTATCTATCAAGATAATAATAGTATACAAAAACTTTAAACAGTACCATTTGAAAGTATACAGGCAGGCCCTTGCACTACATGCTTTGGGGAATTCATCCATAAATCTGACCACAAAAGAGATGGGTATAGTGTGTATGGGTTTGGCAAAGTCAGCAGATAGATGATTGAGGATAGATAGAGAATTGGTATCAGCTGACTTAGCAGTTGGGGGGAGGGAGGGTTCCAAATAATTTGGGGACCCAAAAAAAAAGCCTCTGGCACTCTGCCTGAATTTAAAGCACAAATCACATTTTTAAACAATTTAGGGGTTTTTTAGGGTAAAGCACTACTATGGAGCTGACAAAATACACTGTTAAATGACTACATGAGGTGAATATAGGGCCAGGAGACCATGCTGGGGAGGTAAGTGAAGGCAAATATGCATGAAGGACAAAAAAAAGTACATAAAAATCCAGCATGCATGAGGACAAAGGGGACATTCACAGCATATTCCAATCATGGTAATTAGGGAATGAGGAAAGAAATACAATATATTATCAAACATTAAATACAATAAAATGTGATATTTAAGGATAAATCTTACCTTAATATAGTCCTTTTGCAGGACCTGGATGATGGCAGAACAGGTCTCTGGGATAATGATCCCCAGAGCCTGGGGGAAGATGCCTGTCGAGAACTTGAGGTCCTGCAGGCTTCTCCCCATCGCCAAGTCATGCAGGGTGGCAAAGAGCCTCTGCTCTCAGGAGTGATGGCCTGAAATCATCAGGATTATTCTCACAGATCTCACGGAGCAAAGGCATGTGACAGAACTGGTCACGCTGGAGCAACCAATTCTTGGTCCATGAACTTCTCCCCACCCTGTTCATGGACTGGACTTGTGAAAAGGTAAGGACCCCAACACCAAGCCCCCGCACAGCACGAACTCTACGAGGAGTACGTATACGCAACATGGCTAGAAAACGGTCGGCTGCTCAGAATGAAGTAACAGAATGCACCTGTTCATACAAAATGCCCAATAATACCTTCTTATTTGCAGGTACCAATTCTGAAATACGGAAAGCACCGAAAAATGCAAAGGAAAAAGCTGTACTGAACAGCAAGGCTTCATACTCTGAAAAGCACACTCGTTTAGTTGCTTCACACAGACCCCCAAGTAATTCCACCGATATCGGTCTTCTACTATCAGGGATTAACGATCTTCTCTTATATCCCTTTAGAGCCTGTTTAACTGAGAAATAACCAGAACAAGGCAGCAACCCCCGTAGCTTAAAGAAAAAGGAAATGCCAGCAAGAGTTTTCATCACATAATGACTGGAAAACTGCTGCTGCATTAAAAACTCTAAGAAAGCCAAAATCGTGGTTTCAGAAGGGATATTATAACTAAAAACTTTACTCTCAGCGAATGACACACAACTTTTCCAGGCTGCCATGTAACTATACCATGTTTTTGGAGAGACAGAACCTTTAATTGCATCCGCCACCATCAGATCACTTCCCACAGATGTTCCGGGCATGGAATGCCCCACTCGTCCGCCTCTGGTAACAAACGCCGAAAGCGGTCCATCTGAAACCGAGATAACGAGTCGGCAATATTATTCAAAATCCCCGGTGTGTATTTGGCCTTAAGCCAAATATTCAATTGCAAACATAACAAAACGATCTGTCTTAACACCTTGATGACCCAAAACGAGCTAGACGACAAGCAATTTACCGCATACAATACACCCTTGTTATCCGTTTCCACCATAATTCTTCTATTCGCAAACTGTGGCCCCCAGATAACTAACGCTACCAAGATAGGGAATAATTCCAACAAAACTACATTTTTTGTGGCCTGATTCTGGACCCATGCTTCTGGCCATGGTGCACAGCACCAATGTGACTGCCAAACCGCACCAAAGCCTTTTGATCCCGCCGCATCAGTGAAAAAATGAAAATCCGGCGCACAAATAAATTCAGACTGGAAAAGAGACCTCCCATTGTAGTTGACAAGAAATTTGTCCCAAACCAAAAGGTCCTCTTTAAGAGAACTGGTGATTCTAATATGGGCAAAAGGCGATTTTTTTTTTTTTATTTTTTTTTGCGGTAGACAAATAAAGCCGCCAAGAAAAAATTCTGCCAACCGGCATAATCCGACATGCAAAGGCCAAGGAACCCAAAAGAGACTGCATTTCTTTTACCCGAATTTTCTTCTTTTTAATTACCAGAGACAACAACAACCTCAACTTAACAAGCTTTGCGTCCGGCAACCGAAACTCCATGGCACAAGTGTCTATTTGAATCCCTAAAAATTCTAATGACGTAGCAGGCAAACAAGTCTTCTCTTCAGCTAGCGGGACACCGAAATACTGAGACATGGCCCTAAAGTTATTCAACAAGTCAAAGCATAGCGAAGAATCATTTGGACCTATGAACAAGAAATCATCCAGATAGTGAATTACACTATCTGAACCATTCTGTAAACAAAGCACCCACTGTAAAAAAGTAGCAAATGCCTCGAAATATGAACAGGACAAAGAGCATCCCATAGGGAGACACTTGTCGAAAAAGAAAAATCCATCAAAATAAAAACCTAGCGAATTAAACGCTGCTGGGGAAATAGGCAGTAACCTGAAAGCCGCCTTCACATCGGCTTTGGCTAATAAAGCCCCCTCGCCACATGATCGGATCTTACTTAATGCGTCTTCAAAAGTCGCATAGGAAACTGAGCACAAATCGCCATCTATCTCATCATTCAAAGAACTGCCTTTTGGGAAGGATAAATGATGGATAATACGAAACTCATTCGGCTCCCTTTTTGGGACTACCCCTAAAGGGGAGATCCTAAAATTTTTAAAAGGCGGATCCGCAAATGGTCCTTCAATCCTACCTTCCGCCAACTCCTTTAACAACTTATCTCTAACTATTTGAGGAAATAATTCCACAGACTTTAGATTCCCAACCACTTCACATCCTACTCCTGAAAAGACAGGTAATGGGAAACCTTCTGCAAAACCTTCAAGAAGAAAACACGCCTTCTCCATGTCTGGGTATTTGCCCAACCACGGGCGCATTCTTTCCAGCCTCACAGGCATGCAGGCTTTTGGAAAAAAATATCTTTTTGCGCTTGGCTGGTTCCCACAGTCCCATGTTTCTTAAAACATTTTGCTGCCGGATGCGCTCCCGCACACACCGCGCATTCATGCCTATATTTGCATGATGCATTCCAACGGCATTGCCCTTCATTAAAGGCAAAACAGCAGCCTTTTCTAAACGTTGCATGTGGAGCATTAACTGTGTGCGACTTTATAGCTAACTGCTTCTGCGGCAATATCAGATTAAGCCACAGTCCCATATCTTTCATTCCCCAGCTTAGCGTAGGGTGAATAGACAATTTTTGTCTAAAAGATTCGTCATAATAGAACCACCCCAGCCCACCGAAATTCTTATATGCCTCAAGAATGTGGTCCACATGCTGAAAAAGACCCCCACACATCCCAGGGTGTTTTTCAGCCAGTACTCCAGCATATATGCAAAAAGCCTGAAGCCAATTATTAAAGGACCGTGGTATAGGTCTACGCCTATCCTCCTCATCTCCCTTTCTGTCATTCCTACCCATAAATTCTTTGTGTAAAGGTAAGAGTGACAGTATATCTATAAATTCCCCTTTCCATATCTTTTCTTTAACCGTTAGACTCAAATGGAAACCTAGTGGGGAGACTTCACAGGGCATAACATCTTTCGTGCAGGTTTCAGGCACAGGCACCCTGACAGGCGCAGCTGGGGTTAATGACTCAGGAATGAGGGAAGCACTTTGAATTCCCTGTGTATTCAAAACAACAGCTGGAGCAGTAATAGAATTAACAGGAAGTAGTGCAGGTACATTAGAAGAAACAGCAGGGACAGGCATACTAGAAAGAGACTGTATTAAAGATGACAGAGACCCCACCAAACCAGATAAAACGTTCATTTGTGATAACTCACCTGCTGCTGGAGGCTGAACTACTGCTTGCTGACTTTCCTCCAGCAGCACCATGGGGTCTGGGACTTGTAGTTCCTGCCCAACCTGCACACCGCTGGACACCTCTATCTGAGGAGTGTCATGCTGGAAAAATGCTACCTCATGCTGACCTGTATGGCGCTGGGCGGGCATCCGTCCCCTTGTTGCTGCGCTGGCTTGCTGGCTCCTGTGGTCCTTCTGTCCTCTTCCTAACGCTGGCGACGGGGAAAAAGTCCGCCTCTTCTTCACAGCACGGCAGCTGCGGCTTGTGACACCTCCGACCTGTGCTTCGGCTGCGCTCGGCTCTCTCTCCTCTTCGGCTGTTCCCGCATCATGTCGGCTCCGCTCCGGTGGCGTACTTCTCCTGGCTCTGTCATGCTGTGCCAGCGCTGCTCCACTCTGCCTCGTACTCCTGAGCTGCTCCCTCCTTTCTTCCACAGCTGAAACAGCTGCTCTGCTACTGCCCGGCTGCTCCTCATTACTATTCATGAACTCCAGGCAGCGGCGAAGCAAAACCTCTCCTCCTTCACCGCCTGCTTTCTCTAGGAGCTGCCTGATAAGGGACTCCATTCTTCTCAGGGCTCCTGTCTTCTCAGCTGTTTTCCCGGAAGAGGGGGAATTCCCCTGCATAACCCCTTTATATAGCCTCTCATTAATCCAGAACCTTCCCTGAATTCCTATTGGATCCTGCCAGCAATCTGCTTTCCTAATCCTTAAAGGGGCATTATCCTTCCTATACCTTCCACCCTATTTAACTTTATTAACTAATTAACACTGGGGTGGGATGGCCACACTCTCACCCAAGTGGGCCCATATTGTGCCCCCTTTTCATTAGTTGTATGTTAGATTATACAACATGAATAGAGAGTATTTCCCAGTCACTTGACTTCCTTTTGTGCTGCTGTGTGCTTCATATAAAGTCCCACCACTTGCTCTCAATTGGTATCAGAGGAATATTTACTGGAGGCTGGACCCTAAGAAATATTGCCCTAGGGAATCATGGGTCTCCCTGCAAATATGGGAGGACTGTTATCACTGTTTATTGTTGATACTGCAAGTCTCGAGAGAATTTTCGAGATAGGAGGCCGTAAGAGGCCCAAATTAGATTACATGCCCAATGACTTGACAGGGCATCTATTGCTTCTGCCCAAGGGTGAGGTAAATGTGAAATAAACCTCCGCAGCTTGGTATTGCTTGCTGTAGCAAAGGGATGCGGTTCAGGAAAGGTCCACTGGCCCACAATCCAACTGAATAACTTCGGTTGTAGGGACCATTTGTTGAGATCCAGGAATCCTTGGGATAGGTGATCAGCGTCTGTGTTTATGTGGGCTAGAAGATAGACTACTCTAAGGTCCTTCAGATTCTCCTCTGCCCAAATGAAGATGAGTTCCACTTCCCTTAGTAAGGACCTGTTGTTGGTTCCGCCTTGGTGATGTATGTATGATATTGCAGCTCTATTGTCTATCCAAATCAGAACTGATTTGTCCTTGATCTGAGAGAGCAAATGCTGTTGATGCAAGATAAGCCGCCTGGATTCCAGCATATTCGCGATGATGCCTGCCGCATTGAACGCCCATCTCTCTTGAACCAACATCTGGTTGCAATGTGCCCCCTAGCCTATTGCATCGGCGTCTGTGGTAACTGTGTTCCAGAAGACATGCCTTAATGGACGATGCTTTACAGGCATCTCCCTCTTTGTCTACTAGTGCAGACCCCTGTGCATCAAACTTGTTTGATATATGGACTGGGATAGATGGTTTGCTCCATTGCTTCAGGAATTCCAGCTAAAAGGTGCCTGAGGTATCCATGTGGCCATGGGACCATCTGGATATAACAAGACAAAAATTCCTATTAAGTTAAGTTAGTTTGAGGCTGTTATGTAGGACCATGTCCTCACTCTCCTTACTTTCTGAATGATTGCTCACACTTTCTGAGATGGCAGGGACACCGTCCCTTTTGCAGTGTTGAATAATGCGCCTAAACTAGGGAAAAGATGATTCGTTTGATGATTTACCATCCAACCATATCTTGATAGTGTAGGCCACAGCATCCAACTGTGTTTCACTAGCTGGGCTGGATCTTTTGATAAAAGGAGAATAGTGATTAGTGATAAGTTCTGATCTGATTAGTGATAAGAACTAAGACCCAGTTCTCATAAAGAAGCTTGGATAGTGATCTGAGCCCTCATGAGGGCTCTGAGGGAAGTGCAAGGCCCGAAGGGGATAATCTGGAATTAATAATTTATCAGTGGATCCGCGCTTTAGACTATTAAACAACTGCTGCCCCCCTATGTGAGTAGGGAACACCTCAGTGAAACCCCAAAAGGATAAGATCAAAATATAGGGAATGGTGCTGTGTTAAAAAAAAGAAGAAAGTATAGGTGTGAAATATTTCTAATTTCTAAAGTGACGAATGCTCTAGTGCGTGATACAATCCCTTCATAAATATAAATAAAAAAGGTGTAATATTAAACAACCAGAAATTAGTGTATATTATAAGGTGATAAATCCTTAGTTAGTGACAAAGGGAATTGTCAGCTGTATATACAAGCAATTATAATCCCATATAGTAAGCAAACACAAACCATATATTATCAACACTATAGACCATGTGTTGGCAATAACTTATATAAATCCACTAATTAAGAAATGCAAAGTGACAAGTGCCAAATTGTGCTATATAAAAACCGTGGTTATCAAACCACTGTGCAGTAGTGTGCAAAAAACGCTAGAGATTTTAAATAATCGTTTTTATAAAAAATCCTCAACTGTATATCAAAAAAAGTCCCATATACTGTTTAATGTAAAATGTTCATAACAGTAATAAAATGTACAGTGCAAAAAATTCCCATGAAAATCAAATAACGTGTCTCCCAGGAGATTTTTCTTTGATAGTGGAAAGCCGTGCAGTAGTTATTGGCAATCTCCCCCCCGATGTGATTGCACTCACCGGAGCGCTCTGCCCCTGCAGGGGTATGAGCGTGTGATGTTAATCCTTAACTGTTCGTCTCTCCGATTCCACAGGTGCCGGTATCCTTCCACGTAGCCCAATCCAGATAAACCACTCGCAGAGAGGGAGGAGGGGGGACTCACTGTCCCTTGTTGTAATACAAATCCCAGCCGGACATCCACTTTAATGTGTTAAATGAAAAATAAAAAATTCCACATAGCGTGACTCTGTTTATAATTAATTGATTTTTTTGTGCTAAACAGTCCAATCACTAAGACTGAATCCACACTGGCAATATAAAATGCTTTAAAAAATAGTGTTTTAAAAGAGGAGAGGGAGCTCGCAGGCTCTCTGGCTCTCCACGCGATCCGGGGACGCAGCGCTACTTAGAACCGCCGCTTGCGTTCCACCGGTCGGATTTCCAGAACCACGATACACGGAAGTGACGTTGTGTGTGCCAAGATAGTCCCGCCTTACGCGTTTCGTCATACGGACGTCATCGGAGGCGCTGCCATCTTGGCACTCCCAACGTCTTATATCTAGGGTGTAGTCATCGCTGCGGCCAATCACCTGCCGGATGCTATAATCAAACATCCAGCGGTACAAATTAGCACATCAGTTGCCTGGGAGAATTGGGCCTAGATCAAGTATTATTATCAAAACAATAAACGAGGGATAACACCGTGGGAGCGTTTTATGTAGGACCATGTCCTCACTCTCCTTACTTTCTGAATGATTGCTCACACTTTATGAGATGGCAGGGACACCGTCCCTTTTGCAGTGTTGAATAATGCGCCTAAACTAGGGAAAAGATGATTCGTTTGATGATTTACCATCCAACCATATCTTGATAGTGTAGGCCACAGCATCCAACTGTGTTTCACTAGCTGGGCTGGATCTTTTGATAAAAGGAGGATAGTGATTAGTGATAAGTTCTGATCTGATTAGTGATAAGAACTGAGACCCAGTTCTCATAAAGAGGCTTGGATAGTTATCTGAGCCCTCGTGAGGGCTCTGAAGGAAGTGCAAGGCCCGAAGGGGAGAATCTGGAATTGTAAATGTAACCTTTCTGCAAAGAGTGATTTGCCATCAAAAAAGGGTATTTATACTAATTTTGTTTTGACACAGTGTCAGCTGCCCATAGTTCTGACCACAATACCCATATGTCTATCACAAGTAGTGACATTGATCTTGCGAAGTAACGAATTGTATGCATTGTCGTCTCACCTGTGAAGTCTGCTGAGACCCATAATTCGTCCAAAGCCTTGGAACATTTTGATGAATTACTGTTTCCATGTTTTTGGTCCATGCCCACAGGGCTTTGGATACAGATAAGGCAATTGCTGACTTCCAGGCGCTTACCAGCCATTTGGTAAGCTCCTTTAAGTTGGGGTCTTTTCATCTATCTAAGGGATCCTCAATTGCGGCTGAATTAGCGATTGGTGAGATGAAATTCTTTGCTATACGAACCACTGCCGCGTCTACCTACGGCGGACCATCTGGCATTGCAGATGGTCCGCCATTGTTCGGACCGTAGATAAAGTTTTCCTAGGCAATTGAGAGGAAAAAACATTTTTTTTTCCTTTCCTCTTCAACAATGTCTCCGATATCATCCATCAGAGTAAGCCTATGTTTCCACTATTGTGACCTGAATGTTGAACGATTTTGCCACTATTCTGATGAGACTTGAAACAATGCCTGTGTATTCTTGAGGTCTATGGACCAAGTCACATCAAATTGGGACCAAAGTAGTGCAGGGACTACCCTGAAGTCATTGCGACCTGAAATTGCACAGATAAACGGTACTCATTGGAAATCATGTGGTACGACTTGTCATGCGACTTTGAAGTCCCAAGTCGCATGACAAATCGCACTAGGGGAAACTGAGCTGAAAGAAGGACAACTGCTTCTTTAGAAATGGGAAGTACATTTTGTACTTTTGACTTTTGACTACTCAGATGTAGTGTTGGCTTTCTCCCAGCCAATAGCTGGCTTTACAGGCTGGACATAGGTCTGAACTAGAAGTTGAAGCCTGAGGGACGCGCTCTTCTGAGGTATCCTCAGATGGCCCTCCCATCATCATGATGTCTAGGAGGGATATTTGCTGCGTGCTGAGAGGATTCTCTCAAGGATGGGCCAGGAAGAGTTAACTTCACTGGCGGAGATTGAGCTAATTGCTGCAATGCAACAGCTGTTGCTCGTTCCACTATGTATCCCCTGCCTATCTTTAAGTAGGACAGCTTACCTGTTAACCCTATGACTATCTCTGTGCTGCATAGACTCTAAAACAGCTTTTGCAGACCAATTGGCTGGTAATGGGATGACCCCGCATGCTCGGAATTTAGGGATTTGAGAATTGGTGAATGTGAAGAACTATGTCTTTTCACGGATGAACCCTCGCCGCTTGCATTGTATCCTGATTCGGTTGGGGCCTTCGTAGGTTTGTTTATGCCACCTTGATGTCCGCTTGGACTTCTTCTGGCGTACAAGGCTGAAATACATAAACGTACCAGCATAAGTGCTCTCTTTCTTTTATTTATTTTTTTTACTCACCTGGATGACGGTCCCTACCTTAAATGTTGGAGAGGGTCTTGTTCTGGTGGCGTACTGCTTATTTTAGGCAACAGACAGAAAAAGCAGCTAGAGAAAGATAAAGGAGTTAGCGACTGGTATTTCAGCTGGAGCATGGAAACGGTATTCCTGAGTAAAGAAAAAGAAAGAAATTACATTTACCGTTGGCAAAAAACAGGGTCCCCTCCAGGGGCTCCCCCCCATAGGCAACCTCCTCAGATGACAACATGCTGCCATATTGAAAGCCCGCAGAAAAAAACAATGGAGGCAGGAGGAACATTATGTGGAAGATACATTCCTCTAAAAAATGATTTTGACAAACAAGGGCAAAAAATTAAAAATGTACCCCTATTCAAGATGGCCACCACGACCTCAGGCCAGACCGCGAATGTGCGGCCAGCGGTACTAGGACCTATGTGGCCCGCCTGACTCAGCCTGGCCCACTGAGCCAGCTCCTGACGTCCGCACATGCGCAGAGCGGACAGGAAGGCGCTGAGGGACTCAGAAAAGCCAGTGCAAGGTGCGCGCCGCCCACTATAGCAACCAGGAATGAAGGTACAATATCACAAGGAGGGGAAGATGGTGGGGGAGGAGGAAAGCGAAAAATAGAGAGAGGAATGCAAGGAAAGGAAAGCGAGAGAGAATGGATGACAGGAGGGAGAAATGGAAGGATAAGGCACAGTGAAAAATAGATATAGCTGCTTTCTCTGCTGCAGGCTTGAGCAAATGTCAATATATAAATGCAGATAGGAGCTATTAGTTAAGAGACAACTGCTGTCCCAAAAGGCCCACAGAAGGGACTCCCTATCTTATCAACGCATTTAGCGGCCCAAGAATAGGGACTGCACCTGGGAGAGGCTTGAACCCAGCTGGAAGCTGCCGACTGCAGAGGTAAGGGACGTTCGACCACCATTCACTGACCATGATGTATGAGGAAAAAAAGGAGGAGAATGCTGGGAGTGCACTAATCCTTTTCTTTTATAATATTCACCAGTCCTGAGGGAGGAGCCAAGGCGGAGCTTGTCACAGGTATGCTGCCATGGAGGCACCAGGAAAAATGTTTTGCCTATAGTTTAACTACTGAAAACCTTAATTTTTCTAAACTCTTGTTTTGAATCAAAAATATTTTTCTTTTTATCTCTGCTTTAAATGGCTATATTTTTTCTCTTGGCACCAGCCAAAAGATAACAGTATTTTAACACGTAGAAATCCATAAACTATTCTTTGTTAATTGGCTTTCACAATAAAATACTACTAACATTTATATTGTATGTAAATTCAGCTCTTCCATGCAATAACGAAAATTAAATGTTGTATTTTTAACATGTACAGCATGTATTTGTAAAGATGGTTTTAGCCGGAGATATGCTTTGTTTGCATAGATTATTTTTTGCACTGCATTTTCCCTGCTCCATGTTCTTGGTATACTGCATTTTACTCTGCAAAACAATGGTAGTTATAGATAATTACGATAAAATATGTCATTAAAAAATCTATCACTGCCCCCTTATACCCTCCTATATATATAAAGATGATGGCAGTAACTATACTTAGTGTGTCACTATGACCTGAGACAGACGAGACAAGCGTTGGTCCTTAGATTGACAATTGTTTGATGTCTCAGTAAATTGTTATGCTTGCAGTAAGTGGTTGATCCTCAGTTCCATTCTGCACAAAATTTGCCCTTTCCTTCAAGTATATAATCAGTAGTAACAGACCCAGAGGAATCCAAGTAGGTACAGATTATAAAGGCTGAGAAAATGATCACCTTTTGATATTAAATAATGGAACAGCTTCAATAGGCGAGAGAGAATGCCAGGAACATAGGAAAATCTATTTCCATTCTAGACATTTTTATTGAGAGATTAAAAAGAATAATATACAACAAGTAGAGCTCAGTTCCCCTCGGACCGGGTTCATAAACTGATCAATGTAACAGAAAAAAGGATTAGGGAAGAAAAATGTAACAACCTGTATGTGTGTGACCAAATTTCATATTAATATATCCAAGTTTAAGACAATTTAGAAATTAAAATAGTTATAAATAGTAATGACTGAATTCATTTGGCTGAAACAGAATCAGCCATGTATTTCTCCCTAATTTTTGTGCTCGCCAGTTCCCAATATTTATATGTCTCTTGGGCTGCTGCACAAAAAAAAAAAAAATCTATGGGATCTTGCATCCAATGCTTTTAATACTCATTGGAGAATACTGTGGAGCTTGGGTTCACCCATACCCTCTGCAAAATCACGTATGACCTACTCGATCTAAGAGGTCAATCAAAGTGTGAATTCTCACTCAAATGTTGATGGTGGCTCCAGGGGCGGACTGACCATTCTGCCACTCGGGCACTGCCCGAGGCCCCCGGGCCACTAGGGGGCCCCATTAGGGTTGCCAGCCTCAGTAAAACCAGGGACAGTATGTAAAAATATGTGTTTTTTTTACATCTGTCTCTGAAATGTCCCTTACCGACATCCTTTTGGTCTAAAAATCCAGAGATTATAGCTGCCCCACCTCTCCAGTACCTTCTCAGCCAATAGAAACATGTCTGTGTATACTGTGTGTACATGTATGTGTATACTGTGTGATTGTATACTGTGTGTGTGTGTGTGTGTGTGTTTGTGTATACTGTGTGGCCCCATAATCTCTGATTGTCTGGGGGCCCCATAATCTCCTATTGCCCGGGGGCCCCATGAGTTGTCAGTCCGCCCCTGGGCGGCTCACAGGGAAGAGAAGTGGAATGAGCACGTTTGGAGTTTACAAGCACTTCCCTCCCTCTCCCTCCCTGCTCGGAGCTTTTCTTCTAGGTTTTCTTCATTTTTATTGTATTCCATTTAAAAATACATTTTTTTTGCTTCAATATAGATGCTTGATTCATTGGCATATTCGTATATCTATTTATAGGTATTTATGAAAACTATTTTATTTTTGTATTAATGTGCCTTTTTTTTAATCGCTTCAGCCCCGGAAGATTTTACCCCCTTCATGACCAGAGCACTTTTTGCGATTCGGCACTGCGTCGCTTTAACTGACAATCACGCGGTCTTGCGACGTTACACCCAAACAAAATTGATGTGCTTTTTTCCCCCAAATAGAGCTTTCTTTTGGTGGTATTTGATCACCTATGCGGTTTTTCATTTTTTGCACTATAAACAGAAAAAGAGCGACAATTTAAAAAAATTAAAAAAGCAATATTTTTTACTTTTTGCTATAATAAATATCCCCCAAAAATATATAAAAAACAACAAATTTTTTTCCTCAGTTTAGGTCGATATGTATTCTTCTACATATTTATGCTTAAAAAAATAAATTGCAATAAGCGTTTACTGATTGGTTTGCGCAAAAGTTATAGCGTCTACAAAATAGGGGATAGTTTTATGGCATTTTAATTATTAATTATTTTTTTATTAGTATTGGCAGCGATCTGCAATTTTATCGTGACTCCGAAATTATGGCAGACACATCGGACACTTTTGACACTATTTTGGGACCATTGTCATTTATACAGAGATCAGTGCCATAAAAATACACTGATTACTGTGTAAATGACACTGGCAGGAAAGGGTTTAAACACTAGGGGGCGTTTAAGGGGTTAAGTGTGTCCTAGGGAGTGATTCTAACTGTAGGGGGGGTGGGCTTCAACTCACATCACAGCGATCACTGCTCCCGATGACAGGGAGTAGTAGATCCCTGTCATGTCACTAGGCAGAATGGGGAAATGCCTTGTATACATAGGCATCTCCCCATTTCTGCGGCTCCGTGACACGATCACCGGGACACCGATGGACATCGAGTCTGAGGGTCCCACGGGCACGGTCACACTGTACGCGGTGCGCACGTGCCCGCTAGCCCCGCCCATTAAAGGGGACATACAGGTACGCCCATTTGCCCACCGCTGCCATTGTGCTGACGTATATCAGCGTGCAGCGGTCGGCAAGTGGTTAAGGTGTCATTGTGAGGGTTATGAGACTATGTAGTGTACCTTTAGATTCATTTTTTTTTGTGTGTATGTAATTGATTACAAAGCATTTGGAAGGATCAAACAGACCACTAAAAACCCTAATTTTGAGGAAATATTTTTGAAACTGTCGGATGGATTAATCCCCCCCCCCCCGCTATTTGGCTTGGTCTTAAATTGCCTTTGCATGTCCATGTATCTGGGATGCCCTATGTTGCTATGGCTATTGTAGTGATTTTTATAGCATAAACGTGGAATAACATTTTAAGACCGTTTAGAAATTAAAGTGATTGTAAAGTCTCTTTTGTTTTTTGTTTTTTTTAATAACAAACATGTTATAGTTACCTCCTCTGTGCAGTTGGTTCTTCACAGAGCAGCCCAGATCCTCCTCTTCTCGGGTGCCTCTTTGCTGCTCCTGGCCCCTCCCTCCTATCGAGTGCCCCCTCAGCCAGCAGCTCTCTATGGGGGCACTGGAGCACTACATGGTTTTGGTTTTGGTAAATCTGAAGACAAAAATTCTGCAGAAAATCTAATAGTGTGTATGGGCAGTGGCGTAGCGTGGGTTGTCAGCACCCGGGGCAAGGCAAGTAATTTGCGCCCCCTAACCTGCGGACTTTTAGCTATCCCTGAGTCCCTTCAAATACAATAGTACTGACCTACCCGATTCCTATACTGACCACTACACTGTCCACTACACTACATTGTCCACTACACTGACCACTATACTGTCCACTATACTACACTGACCACTATACTGTCCACTATACTACACTGACCACTATACTGACCACTATACTGTCCTTTACACTACACTGTCCACTATACTACACTACACTGTCCACTATACTAACCACTATACTACACTATACTGACCACTATACTACACTATACTGACCACTATACTACACTATACTGTCCACTATACTACACTATACTGACCACTATACTACACTACACTGACCACTATACTACACTACACTGACCACCATACTACACTGTCCACTATACTACACTGACCACTATACTACACTATACTGACCACCATACTAAACTGTCCACTATACTACACTACACTGACCACCATACTACACTGTCCACTATACTACACTGACCACCATACTACACTGTCCACTATACTACATTATACTGACCACCATACTACACTGTCCACTATACTACACTGTCCACTATACTACACTATACTGACCACCATACTACACTGTCCACTACACTACACTGACCTCCATACTAAACTACACTATACTGACCACTATACTATACTACACTAACCACTATACTACACTATACTGACCACCATACTACACTACACTGACCACTATACTACACTGTCCACTATACTGACCACCATACTACACTACACTGACCACTATACTATACTGACCACTATACTACACTACACTGACCACCATACTACACTGTCCACTATACTGACCACCATACTACACTACACTGTCCACTACACTAAACACCATACTAACCACTATACTACACTGACCTCAATACTAAACTACACTATACTGACCACTATGCTAACCACTATACTATACTACACTAACCACTATACTGTCCACTATACTACACTATACTTACCACCATACTATACTGACCACTATACTATACTGTCCACTACACTACACTGACCTCCATACTAAACTACACTATACTATACTACACTAACCACTATACTACACTATACTTACCAACATACTACGCTGTTCACTATACTGACCTCCATACTAAACTACACTATACTGACCACTATACTATACTAACCACTATACTACACTATACTTACCACCATACTACACTGCCCACTATACTGCCCCCCATACTGACCACTACACTACACTGACCTCCATACTAAACTACACTATACTAACCACTATACTATACTACACTACACTGTCCTGCCTACAGTCTCTCTCGCCCCCCCCCCCTCCCCGGCCAGTAACAAGACTCTCACTCACCTTCTTATCCTGGCTGCATCGATCCGGATGAGGAGGAGAGGACAGTGGTGGCTCACATTCTTCTCTCCCCCGCTCTCTGGCTGCTGCCATGTTCAGTGTCCGGCGCCCTGTGATTGGGCGTATGGCGGGTCATGTGCGGAGGCGGGACTTCAGGAGCGATCGAGAACAGGCCAGCCCTACGCCTCACATGACCCCCATACGCCCAATCACAGGGCGCCGGACGCTTAACATGGCGGCAGGGCCGGGGACACAGGATCGAGAAATTAGGAGGAGGCAGCCAGTGACACATACTGGCGCCCCCCTAAATTTCGCGCCCGGGGCCACGGCACCCCCTGCACCCCCCACGCTACGCCACTGTGTATGGGGTTTAATGGGGCGTACACACGGTCGGACTTTTCAGCTACAAAAGTCCGACAGCCTGTCCGACAGACTTTCGACGGACTTGCGGCGGACTTTCGACGGACTTGCGGCGGACTTTCTAACGAACAGACTTGCCTACACACGATCACACAAAAGTCCGTCGAATTCTTACGTGATGACGTACACCGGACTAAAATAAGGAAGTTCATAGCCAGTAGCCAATAGCTGCCCTAGCGTGGGTTTTTGTCCGTCGGACTAGCATACAGACGAGCGGATTTTTCGACCGGACTCGAGTCCGTCGGAAAGATTTGAAGCATGCTTCAAATCTAAAGTCCGTCGGATTTGAGGCTGAAAAAGTCAGTTGAAAGTCCGGAGAAGCCCACACACGATCGGATTTCCAGCCAGCTTTAGTCCGTCAGCGTCCGTTGGACTTTTGTAGCTGAAAAGTCCGACCGTGTGTACGCCCCATTAGTCTACAAAAATGTTGTGTATTGTAATCCCACAATGGGAGTTCTGGCAGATCACCGGGTATTTTCTATACCTGCAGGGACTTTAAATAAATAAACATGAGGAAATACACGTACATGTCTTTCAGGGATGTATTTATTTATTTCTTTTTGTTCTGACATTCACTTTAAACACATTCCCTTCAGGAAATAAAATGCATACATAATTACTACCCCCCACAAAAAAGCAGGGTTGGCTCATTCTATAGGAATTCATTTTACTGATAGTTAATTGCTAGAAAAAAATAGATATTGCCCCAGATTAGTCCTTAGAAATGTTAATTACACTTTTAACAAAGGACAGTAATGAAGAATTACATTTGTATAGCTGTAGATTTTCTGTGCAGTCCTCATAAATTTCTAGAGCAGGCATTATACAGGATTGAAGTATCTCTTACTGCACATAATAATGGTTATTGTAAAGTGTCAAGACTCAAGGTTATAAGCTGAAAGCTTTCATAGTAATGATGGTGTACACCAGTATAAGAGATTCTTCAGAGCTTGCTTTTGTGTCCTGGATTCAACATCAAACAACCACTCTGGAGCTTGCATCACCCATTTCCATCCCATCTCCAATACCTATAGAAGCTCAATAAAGTTATATATTTTTTTCTTTTTCTGAGCCCACCAATGTCCAGAATAATATTAAATATAACACTACATTCAATGTGGGTGCTATTTCTGAAGAATCCAAACTTCCAGGCTCCATGTAGCTTTCTGTTATATACAGGTAGTTAAAGATTTCCAAAGTTTCCTCAACTGATCAATAGGGATGAGCCAAACACCCCCCTGTTCGGTTGGCACCAGAACATGCGAACAGGCAAAAAATTCGTTCGAACACGTGAACACTGTTAAAGTCTATGGGACACGAACATGAATAATCAAAAGTGCTAATTTTAAAGGCTTATATGCAAGTTATTGTCATAAAAAGTGTTTGGGGACCTGGGTCCTGCCCCAGGGAACATGGATCAATGCAAAAAAAAGTTTTAAAAACTGACGTTTTTTCGGGAGCAGTGATTTTAATAATGCTTAAAGTGAAACAATAGAAGTGTAATATCCCTTTAAATTTCGTACCTGGGGGGGCGTCTATAGTATGCCTGTAAAGGGGCACATGTTTCCCGTGTTTAGAACAGTCTGACAGCAAAATGACATTTCAAAGGAAAAAAAGTCATTTAAAACTACTCGCGGCTATTAATGCATTGCCGGTCCGACAATACACATAGAAGTTCATTGATAAAAACGGCATGGGAATTCCCTACAGGGGAACCCCGAACCAAAAAATAAAAAAAAATTACGTGGGGGTCCCCCTAAATTCCATACCAGGCCCTTCAGGTCTGGTATGGATATTAAGGGGAACCCCGGCCAATTTTTTTTAAAAAAATGGCGTGGGGTCCACCTCAAAATCTATACCAGACCCTTCAGGTCTGGTATGGATTTTAAGCGGAACTCGCGCCAAATTTTTTTTAAAAAATGGCATGGGGTCCCCCCAAAAATAAATACCAGACCCTTATCCGAGCACGCAACCTGGCAGGCCGCAGGAAAAGAGGAGGGACGAGAGAGCGGCTCCCCCTCCTGAACCGTACCAGGCCACATGCCCTCAACATTGGGAGGGTGCTTTGGGGTAGCCCCCCAAAACACCTTGTCCCCATGTTGATGAGGACAAGGGCCTCATCCCCACAACCCTGGCCGGTGGTTGTGGGGGTCTGCGGGCAGGGGGCTTATCGGAATCTGGAAGCCCCCTTTAACAAGGGGACCCCCAGATCCCGGCCCTCCCCCCTGTGTGAAATGGTAAGGGGGTACGGAAGTACCCCTACCATTTCACTAAAAAACTGTCAAAAATGTTAAAAATGACAAGAGACCGTTTTTGACAATTCCTTTATTTAAATGCTTCCTCTTTCTTCTTTCTTCTATCTTCCTTCGGTTTCTTCCGCCATCTTCTTCTTCTTCTGGTTCTTCTGGTACTTCTGGTTCTTCCTCCGGTGTTCTCGTCTGGCATCTCCTCTGCGGTGTCTTCTTCCCTTCTTCTCCTCGGGCCGCTCCGCATCCATGATGGCATGGAGGGAGGCTCCCGCTGTGTGACGCTTCTCTCTTCATCTTTTCCTCTTCATCTTCTTCTCTTCATCTTCTTGTCTTCATCTACTTGTCGGGCCGCTCCGCATCCATGATGGCATGGAGGGAGGCTCGCGCTGTGTGACACTTCTCCTCTTCTGACGGTTCTTAAACAACAGGGGGCGGGGCCACCCGGTGACCCCGTCCCCCTCTGATGCACGGTGACTTGACGGGACCTCCCCTGTGGCGTCACGGGGAATGCCACAGGGAAGTCCCGTCAAGTCACTGTGCGTCAGAGGGGGGCAGGGTCCATCATGGATGCGGAGCGGCCCGAGGAGAAGAAGGAAAGGAGACGCAGACGCCGTGGAGGAGATGCTGGACGAGAACACCGGAGGAAGAACCAGAAGTACCAGAAGAACCAGAAGAAGAAGAAGATGGAGGAAGAAACCGAAGGAAGATAGAAGAAAGAAGAAGCATTTAAATAAAGGAATTGTCAAAAACTGTCTCTTGTCATTTTTAACATTTTTGACACTTTTTTAGTGAAATGGTAGGGGTACCCCCTTACCATTTCACACAGGGGGAAGGGCCGGCATCTGGGGGTCCCTTTGTTAAAGGGGGCTTCCAGATTCCGATAAGCCCCCCACCTGCAGACCCCCACAACCACCGGCCAGGGCTGTGGGGATGAGGTCCTTGTCCTCATCAACATGGGGACAAGGTGTTTTGGGGGGCTACCCCAAAGCACCCTCCCAATGTTGAGGGCATGTGGCCTGGTACGGTTCAGGAGGGGGGGTGCTCTCTCGTCCCCCCTCTTTTCCTGTGGCCTGCCAGGTTGCGTGCTCGGATAAGGGTCTGGTATGGATTTTTGGGAGGACCCCATGCCGTTTTTTTGTTAAATTTTGGCACGGGGTTCCCCTTAAAATCCATACCAGACCTGAAGGGTCTGGTATAGATTTTGAGGGGGACCCCACGCCATTTTGTTTTAAACTTTGGCCGGGGTTCCCCTTAATATCCATACCAGACCTGAAGGGCCTGGTATGGAATTTAGGGGGACCCCCACGTAATTTTTAAAAAAAATTTTGGTTCAGGGTTCCCCTGTGGGGAATTCCCATGCCGTTTTTATCAATAAACTTTTATGTGTATTGTCGGGACCAGCAATTCATTAATAGTAGTTTAAATGACTTTTTTTCCTTTGAAATGTCATTTTGCTGTCAGACTGTTCTAAACACGGGAAACATGCGCCCCTTTACAGGCATACTATAGACACCCCCCAGGTACGAAATTTAAAGGAATATTACCCTTTTATTGTTTCACTTTAAGCATTAATAAAATCACTGCTCCCGAAAAAACGGCCGTTTTTAAAACCTTTTTTTGCATTGATCCATGTCCCCTGGGGCAGGACCCAGGTCCCCAAACACTTTTTATGACAATACCATGAATATAAGCCTTTAAAATTAGCACTTTTGATTTCTCCCATAGACTTTTAAAGGGTGTTCCGCGGCTTTCGAATTTGCCGCGAACACCCCAAATTGTTCGCTGTTCGGCAAACTTGCGAACAGCCGATGTTCGAGTCGAACATGAGTTCGACTCGAACTCGAAGCTCATCCCTACTGATCAATCAGCAATGCCATCAGGAATATAAAATCTAAATTGAAAAAAAAGTTTAAATAAAAATACTCTTTAAAAAAAATAAGGCATTGGTGGGGATTTACTAAATCTGGAGCACTCAGAACCTGGTGCAGATGTACATGGTAGCCAATCAGCTTCTAACTTCAGCTTGTTCAATTAAGCTTTGACAATAATTCCTGGAAGCTGATTGGTTTATATGCAGAGCTGCACCAGATTTTACATGCTCCAGTTTTAGTAAATCTCCCCCATTGCATCACTAACCACCCATTCCTAGAATTGTTGCCCTGTTGCTGAGCTCTGACACAAATCTGGGTTTTTTGGATGCTTACACCTCCCATGTGGTTTTTAACCCATTCCCCCCCCTTTTCTACCGATTTCAGAGATGACCCCTTAAACACACATGAACCTTTGCTGTGACCTGGAGTGCGGTGATTCATTTTCGGTGCTGTTACAGTGTCTTGCAAAAGTATTCACCCCCCTTGGCTTTTTACCTATTTTGTTACATTACAGCCTTTAGTTCAATGTTTTTTTTATCTGAATTATATGTAATGGATCAGAACACAATAGTCTAAGTTGGTGAAGTAAAATTAGAAAAATATATACATAAAACAATTTTTCAGAAATAAAAAACTTATAATTGGCATGTAAGTATGTATTCACCCCCTTTGTTATCAAGCCCACAAAAAGCTCTGGTGCAACCAATTACCTTCAGAAGTCACATAATTAGTGAAATGATGTCCACCTAAGTGCAATATAAGTGTCACATTAACTGTCATTGCATATACACACCTTTTTGAAAGGCCCCAGAGGCTGCAACACCTAAGCAAGAGGCACCACTAACCAAACACTGCCATGAAGACCAAGGAACTCTCCAAACAAGTAAGGGACAATGTTGTTGAGATGTGCAAATCAGGGTTAGGTTATAAAAAATATCCAAATCTTTGATGATCCCTTGCACAATCAAATCTATCATAACCAAATGGAAAGAACATGGCACAACAGCAAACCTGCCAAGAGACGGCCGCACACCAAAACTCAAGGAGGGCATTAATCAGAGAGGCAGCAGAGAGACCTAACCCTGGAGGAGCTGCAGAGTTCCACAGCAGAGACTGGAGTATCTGTACATAGGACGCCAATAAGCCGTAGACTCCATAGAGTTGTGCTTTATGGCAGAGTGGCCAGAAGAAGGTCATTACTTTCAGCAAAAAACAAAAATGGCACATTTTGAGTTTGTGAAAAGACATGTAGGAGACTCCCAAAATGTATGGAGGAAGGTGCTCTGGTCTAATGAGACTAAAATTTAACTTTTTGGCCATCAAAGAAAACGCTTTGTCTGACGCAAACCCAACACATCACATCACCCAAAGAACACCATCCCCACAGTGAAACATGGTGGTGGCAGCATTATGCTGTGGGGATGTTTTTCAGTAGTCGGGACTGGGAAACTGGTCAGAGTTGAGGGAAAGATGGATGGTGCTAAATACAGGGATATTCTTGAGCACCTGTACCACTCTGTGTGTGATTTGAGGCTAGGACGGAGCTTCACCTTCCAGTAGGACAATGATCCTAAACACACTGCTAAAGCAACACTTGAGTGGTTTAAGGGGAAACATGTAAATGTGTTGGAATAGCCTAGTCAAAGCCCAGAGCTCAATCCAACAGAAAAACTGTGGTCAGACTTAAAGATTGCTTTTCACAAGCGCAGACCATCCAAATTGAAGGAGATGAAGCAGTTTTGCAGGGAGGAATGGGCAAAAATCCCAGTGGTAAGATGTGGCAAGCTCATAGAGACTTATCCAAAGCAACTTGGAGCTGTGATAGCCGCAAAAGGTGGCTCTACAAAGTATTGACTTTAGGGGGTTGAATAGTTATGCACATTAATTTTTTCTGTTATTTTTTCCTATTTGTTGTTTGCTTCACAATAAAAAAAAAATGTTCTGTAAATTAAATGATGCAAATCCTCAAACAAGCCATGTTAATTCCAGGTTGTGAGGCAACAAAACACGAAAAATGGCCGAAGTGCAATGAGACCAGCACCCAGGAACTGAGCGATGGAGTCTGTGGTGAACTATTCACTTTTGGTAGTATACATATCCTGTTGTCACACTTCTGGGATTCCTCTGTCCCTGCTGCATTCTATGTTCCTCTTGCTAGCACCTACATCAGTACATGACAAAGTGGTCATTTGGGATGAATTGGAGGAACCAAACAATAGGGCAGGGGACAGACATCACACATGCACCAGATGTGAAAATCTGTTGGATGGCTTTACTCGGAGAGCAGATTCTATAGATGTGGGAATTTGCAGTTATACAGCATCTTCTTTTACAGAAGCTTTTTAAAAAAAATAATTTTCCTTTCAGTGACAATTGGGGTTATTTACGAAAGGCAAATCCACTTCGCACTGCAAGTGCACTTGGAAGTGCATACGCTCTAAATCTAAGGGGTAGATCTGAATGGGGGGAAGCTCTGCTGATTTTATCATCCAAACATGTGCAAGCTCAAATGCTGTTTTTTATTTTCCTTGCATGTCCCCCTCGGATCTACAGCAACTTTACTTCCAAGTGCACTTTCAGTGCACTTTCTAGTGCACTTGCAGTGCAAAGTGGATTCTTCTTTAGTAAATAACCCCCAATGTCGCTTGAATCGCTTCCTGACTGCCGCACGTATATATGTACAGCTTCACCAGATTATAACAGTGTCAAAACTTTCTGCTAGCGATTCTCTTTATTGTAAAAGTGATCGGAGTGGCTCTACAGCCTCACAATCATTTTTATAGAGGGCAGAGTGGGGCCTCCTTCCTTCCACCACCACCCTTCCCAGGCTCTCTCATTCCACTGGAAGTGTACTAAGAGTCTGCTCCCTGATCTCTTTGATGATGTAAGAAACCAATAGCGATGAGGTTTTTGTCACTTCTGGTTTCAGCTGTTTGTTTACTAGTCGATACCAGATGGTAAAGCAGCCAATCAAATGCCAGATCTGCCGACAAAGAGTACCTCTCATTGCTCGTGCTATCACAGGGGATGTTGTTCATCCTTTGTGATAGCAGTAACATTGAATAATAAAAAAGTAAACAAACAGTGTAAAAATATTTTAACAACATAAACAAATAAAAACATTTCAAGTGCCCCTGTCCCCGGATGCTAACATGCAAATGTGAATGTGCACATAGGTCTTTCATGCATCTCTGCATCACACATGTGAGGTATCGCCACAAACATTGTAAACTATATTCACTGTGCCTAAGATTATTAAAAAAAATTCTTACAA
Source organism: Lithobates septentrionalis (assembly GCA_037952835.1). Classification (NCBI taxonomy): domain Eukaryota; kingdom Metazoa; phylum Chordata; class Amphibia; order Anura; family Ranidae; genus Lithobates; species Lithobates septentrionalis. The sequence goes on along the minus strand of JBBDGP010001453.1, from coordinate 1,549,666 downwards.
AAAAATATATTCATTATAATGTGATAGCCCTATTGGTAAACCAAAAAAAAACAAAAAACACAGATATGCAATCAAAAAACATACAATGTATTTGTGGTAGGTATCAATATAACTACTCAACAACAAAAGTGAAAAAACAAAACAAAACTTTTCTACACCAATAGAAATGAAAATAAAAATAAAGTGTCCATGTAATAGTCTGCTTCAAATAAAAAAAGGTCTATAGTGTGACCAGTAGTGGATCTACACCTCCAGATTTTGCTCTGATCATGCAATTAATAGTGGTGTTGACATGTGCCTCCGTAATCCACACCACCTTCTTATCACACTGCCACTCACCAGACACCAGGACCCAATTGTTTTTTCGGTCACCTTGTGCTTTATCAAACAATGGCTCTCTCCACTGTTTACTAAGTTTCTTTAACAAACCTCTGAGGGCTTCACAGAACAACTGTATTTACAGCCGTGCTCAAAAGTTTGCATACCCTGGCAGAAATTGTGAAATTTTGGCATTTATATTGAAAATATGACCAATCATGCCAAAAAAACTGTCTTTTATTTAAGGATAGTGATCACATGAAACCATTTATTATCACATAGTTTTTTGGCTCCTTTTACAATCATAATGATAACGGAAATCACCCAAATGGCCCTGATGAAAAGTTTACATACCCTGAAATTTTTCGCCTTGGTACAGACACAGAAGGTGGCATACACAGGTTAAAATGGCAATTAAAGGTTCATTTCCCACATTTGTGGATTTTTAAATCACAACGAGTTTGTTAGCTCTCACATGGATGCCCTAAGCAGGCTAGACACTGAGCCACGAGGAGGTAGAAAAGAACATGCATAACAAAGTAATGGAACTTTATAAAGATGGAAAAGGATATAACAAGATACCCATACTGCTTCCTCCAATCCCCCATTCTAACAGCTAGCGGGGGGGGGGGGGGGTCTTCTACCCCCCGCTAGCTGTCACAATCTGCAAAAAAACAGTATTCTATGCATGGAAAAACTACAAGGTCCGACACTCTTTGCAGCTGTCAGCTTGTAGTTCTCAATGGACTACCACGGCGGGGTTGAGCACTGTGGTAGTTCATTGGTGGTCCATATTGGAGGTATGGCCAGACAGATACACAGACAGTCTGCAGGACCATGGCATTATATCCATGATCTGCTGTTCCTGAGTGCAATTCTTTACAGATCCATTAAAGAAAAATACGCCAGGCGATCCTATTGGATGCCTAGCGCTTAGGCGGAAGAGGAGACACACGGCGGAGGAAGCTTGAGGAGCAGACACCAGAGCCGCCGCTGCCGGCACTCCAAGAGAGGAGGAGAGGACACTACAGCCCTGCCTCAAGAGCGGGTAAATGCCGGATCGCCTGCGTGGGGGGGGGGTGCTGTGTCTGTGCCACGTCGCCGAGGGGGGGGGGGTGTTGTTTGTTTGCCATATGTATGTATTGAACTCTTTAACTTACTCTATAGAGCTTGTAGTCGTGCCTGCACACTGCATGCACAGATGCCCCAAAATAAATAGACTGTAAACACTGCCCAATGCAGCATAGAGCCAAAAGGTGTAAAATGGGACTGAGGTCAGATTTTATTAGACAAGCAAAACTCTTTCTTTCTCTATCCAAATTTGTAAATAAAAAAGTACAGCTGTACATTATAGAGAAACTATAATACAATGGAACATGTCTGTTATTTTATCATTTGTTTTATTAATTTTATAAGTGTTTAAGCTGCTATTTTATAAGCATTAATAACAAAGTGCGAAAATGGGAGTTTTAAGGTGCCAAATTAATCAGTTGAAACTAAATCAAAATTTACAAGATTTTAATAAATAAACATTACAAAAAAAAAAATTAAAATCAACATATGAAAATTCATATGATCATGGTACATGGTATTTTCATCTCTACATGTTTCACCATCAGCATGGCTTCCTCAGGAGCCTATTTTAAACCTTGTGTACAATATCACTATAAATAGACAAAGAAAGAAACATTAAGTAATAATGTAACTTTGTTATTAACGTTTCTATTACGGGGAGGTGCTGCCTTCTAATGAGAGCCCCCATCTTCGGATAAAAAACTTATTGCCATTTTATAAGGTTTTCTCAATAATACATAATAACCACAATATGGTCTATCAACTGATAACTTCTGCTTATGCCCAATGATATGAAATCAAGATAACCCAACCTAAATTATTTTAGCATCTTCTTTATTGGCAAATCTATGCATTAGCAGTTAGTTGTATTTTGAGATCTAAATATCATCCCACTGGAAAATGTGAAGTGGCCTCTCTTTAAAATGGAGCTCTCCTTTAACCACTTCAGCCCCAGAAGGTTTTACCCTCTTCATGACCAAGCCATTTTTTTGTAATACAGCACTGCGCTGCTTTCACTGATAATTGCGCAGTCGCGTGACGCTGTACCCAAAAAATGTTTTTCTTTTGGTGGTAATCTCCCTTGTTTACATAGGCAGACCTCCATTCTGCCTCTCCTCAGAATGATCAGCAGGTCCTGGCGGACATCGCGTCTGCCGCAACCGCTGATTGGTTCCCGCTGTGTGAAATCATAGTGGGAGCGGGTCGCCGGTGGCGCGCGCACGCGCGCCTCAGACCCTGTGCACAAAATCATGCGCAGGTATGCAGTATATCTGCCTGGGGCAGTCCAGAAGTGGTTTAATGTAGTAAGAGCTATTGCACACATATAGGTACAAACTGAAGCACAAAATAATTGGTAGCAGATGAAATGCTCAGAACAGACTGTGAGAACCTGATATGAAAAATAACACAATTATAATGTTAGTTATATTTATTTCCAGAGAAGGACATCAGTGCCAGAACCAATTCTCAGAAATATTCTGGGCCATCTAAGAAAAGTCATTTAGTGAAATTTCTGGTTTGAGATTTGTTTGATGACCCGACATGGTCCATAATGGCAAAAGATGAGAGTGCAGCGTGTCCCAGAATGGACGCCAACTCCCCAGCAGACACTGAATCATCGCTCAACTTGTTTGTTAACACACATTCAGTGAACTCTACACTTTTCCTCTAGAAAATATGCAAATCTGTAGCAATCGTATCTAGTGGTTATTAAGTATTTAAAGTTAATGAGGCATTGAATTGACCTTAATGACATATACCCTGTACACACGACCGGTTTTCTCGTCAGAATAAACTCTGAAGGTTTTTCCGACGGAGTTCCGACGGAATTCCGCTCAAGCTGTCTTGCATAAACATGGTCACACCAAATTCCGACCATCCAGAACGCGGTGATGTACAACACGTAGGACGGAACTAGATAACGGAAGTTCAATAACCAGTAGCCAATAGCTTCCGTCTCGTACTTGCTTCAGAGCATGCGTCGTTTTTGGTACGCTGGAACAGCATACAGACGAGCGGTTTTCCAGCCACACAAAATATTGACACTTTGGGCCCAATTTGAACATTTTCACTTAGGGGTGTACTCACTTTTGTTGCCAGCGGTTTAGACATTAATGGCTGTGTGTTAAGTTATTTAGAGGGGGCAGCAAATTTACACTGTTATACAAGCTGTACACTCACTACTTTACATTGTAGCAAAGTGTCATTTCAGAGTTGTCACATGAAAAGATAGAATAAAATATTTACAAAAATGTGAGGGGTGTACTCACTTTTGTGCTTTTGTGAGATACTATATATATAATGTTTGGGGGTTCTAAGTCATTTTCTAGCAAAATACAGATCGTAAACAATAAATGTCAGAAAAAGCCAGGATCAGCAAGTGGCTAGAGATGTACATTGAGATACATTGCACAGAGAGTCTTAATTAGGAATTAGACATTTTTCCTGGGAAAATTTTTCTTTCTCATTGGCAAAATATTCTGTTATTAATACGCTTAATGTTTTGCTGGCAGGGATTTCCGCTGTTTATTAATACCAGAAGCTGTCTTTTTTGTTTTTTAATTTGAGATCTTCATACTATTTGAAGCTGTCTGTCGATTGCATTTGGCACCATTAGATCAGGTATGACTGTTCAAATGGTCTGAAAAAAAAAAACGAAAGTCTTTAGGATAACAGCAAAATGTTTGTCAGACAGAAAGACCCGCCATCAATTATATCAATCATACAGTCTCTGCAATCAATACAACTTACTGGGCATCAGCTGCAGCTTAGTATACTGAGTGCTGTGTCACCAATCCCAAATCTACTTGCTATAGAGACGTCATGGAAAGTTGCATGAATTGGGAGTTGTAAAATTAGTTCATATTTGGAATTAAGCAATCAGGCAATTTGTCCTTTGGTGATCCGAGGCCATTGGTGCTTATATGCACAGGCCAAATTTATTAGCATGAGTTGACAATAACTTAACAAATTTGCATAATAAAATAATTTGTATAATTCTTTTATTTGGTACACTGTTTTACTTAAACCTTGCTCTTTGTTTTTTTATTATAGGCTGACAATTGCGCAAAAAGAAACAAAAAAAATCCTTTTTTTTTAAAGAATGTATTATCTTTTTAACACTGTAATTGTATCGGAGGCAGTATTAAAAAGAAGGACACTTCAGGCTGCAATGGCATTTGCAGCACCATTTGCAGGCTGAAGACTTATTTTTTATTTTGTCAATAGAGCCTTCAGCCCACATGCTTTTACTATCATAGCTGACATATAGATCACATAATTGGTGGACACTCTGGTTCTTGATTGTTAGTAAGGACCCTGAGCTGTCAGGGAATGCCAGGTTTGAAACCTGCAAGCAGCTCAACATGTGGGCTGGTAGCTTTCAAAGGAAGTATGTTTGTTAGCAGAGCCTAAACACAGGGTATTGTGCAGAGGAATGTTAATATACACATTTTAGATTGAAAGGTGTCTAAAAAAAAAGAAAAGAAGAGGATTAGAAAATCATCTAAAGGGAATATGTAGAGGTTTTGTACATATTTATCTTTTTTTTATTTACTATAGTCAGGACTAAAGAAATATCAAGGAGACGTATGGCCAATGCCATTTTGACTATGCTTCTCATGTGAGTCACAGGAGTGCACGGAGATCTGTCAACTAACATAACAGAGCCGGTCCAAGCTCTGCAGGGATCCTGACAATAATGTTGGGATCCACCCAGATGCCTGACTGGCAGCTGGCTCAGCCTCCCAGCATGCCGCTAAGAGCCTCTCCAAGCTGCTCCCACTCCCTCCACAGCCCGTTGCTCCAGTGAGCACTGGAGGGGCAGAGCAGAGAGCTGGTGACTGAATGTTACGGCTCTCTGGTCACTAAGGACCGAGAACCAAGCAATTAGTGGTCTTTGGTCTTTTATAAAGACTTGTTTTCTACTGTATGTCTTAAAGGAGTTGTGAGGACAAGTGTTTGGAAGAAGTTATTAGGTATTATAAGGAAGGAAAAGTTGTAGTGGTAAAACATGTACTCACTGCACGTGCCAGTAAAGCACATTGTCCGTTTTCTCAAAGTGTTTTGCTTGAGCTGTAGATAGATGGGAAAAACTCAAAGTTTTGCATATGGACTGGTAAGCATCTTTTCACACTATCCAGCAACGTTTTAAAGATTATCTACATTATATAGAAAGAATAGTTGCGATGGTAAACATGTACTCTCTGGGTACCAGTAGAGGACATGGCCCTTTTTCTCAAAGAGTTTTGCTCGAATAGAAGATGCATAGGTTAAATTCAGAATATGTCGAATGGACTGGTAACCATTGGTTCTTCTCATTATCCAGCTACATTGGGAAAGATCAATGGGGGCATTTTCTTTGATGACATGGCTATTTTGTGCAGGAATTGCAAGGAGTAAGAACATAAAAAAGAGGAATGTTGGGAAAAGTGGTGCGCTAATTCTGATGAGGAAGGTCATGTTTCCAGAGAATGCACTTAGGACAGAACATGCCATTTACAGTATGCCAAGAATTAAGGATTTTATTTGTTTAGTGCCCCTAAAAGAAAGGCGAAAAACAGCAAACAGAATAAACAGGGGTGGAAGAACAAGGGGAATGAGAAGATGTGCCAGAAGAGAAAATCCTTCCTAGAAGGCAAACTGAAAATCAGGAGGCTGAAATGGAGGAACCAGTTATTACCCGTAAGTTATATTTGAGATTTAATATCTCTCAGATATGATTTAGTTAAATGAGAGCTCTTTGACCATGAGTGAAAGCTTTAAAACAATAACAAAAAATTATTGGTAAGTAGTAAGAAGGCCTAAACTAATACACAGCAATCTATTTATTTAACAGGAAAAGGGTAAAAATCATGGATTACATGAAGGAATACAGAGTATATTCCTTAAAACATTAAAATACAAACCATGAGATGGACAAACATTTAGATCTAAGCGCAAGGGATATATTCTATAGTTACCATGCTACTGCGCGGAAGTCCTCCCTTCTGGTGGCTGCCCTTCCAGCGAGAGTGATCTCTCCCCTCCCATCTAGTCTGTGTATATCATTACAGGCCGGTGCCTCATTGGTTGGCATGGCGTGGCTCTGATTGGTGGGCCTTCCTATTCCTGGTTAAGGATTGGCTAAATCTCTATCAATCCTTATACTTTAACTAAGTCAGCCCCCCTTAATGCAAATCCTTGGCACAGACTATTTTGAGTGGGAGATTTAACTTGTAGGTACATGAACTTTTCAGGGAAGTTAAGTATTGATGATGGGCTGGCCACCTTCATTGCATATCTAAATGAGGCATCCTTTGAAGTGAAAATTTGTAGAACAAAGAGGTTTGGGTCCCATTGTTTAGATAAACAAGCATAGTCAACAAATCGTCTGTATAACAGGAAGCTATATTACATACCTACATTGATACAACTCTAAATGAAATATATTCATAATTACAATATTTTACAGCTAATAATGGAAATTTCACATACAGGCAGTCCTTGAGTTATGAACAGGTTAGGGACTGCTGGTTTGTTCTTAAGTCGAATATGTTCGTAAGTCGGAAGCGCATGCGCAGAGCGGCAGAGACGCCATTTTCCTATGTTTTCCGATGTTCCGTCAAGTAGCCGCGCATGCGCAGATGTTGTTTTACGATGTTTTCCAATGTTTTCCAACGTGCCCGCTGTCGAAAAGTGGCTGCGCATGCGCAGAACATGAGAGACATCACGCCGCCTCCCGTTCATAAGTAGGATTCATTCACAAGTCTGATGTTCGTAACTCTGGGACTGCCTGTAAACTCATAAGGCAACACAGTGGTGTCTGAGCAAGAGGAAATTGAGGAAGAACTAAGAACCGAGTATAAGCAAAAGGGCAAAGGTGACACTACCTGGAGGTGATAAGGTTTAACCAGGAAGGAATCTGACACTGAAAGAAAGAAAGGAATTGCTTATCAAAGGTCAACTGTCAACATCTGAATGGCAGTTCTTCTATAGGAGGGTGCATTTGAATGCGTTACTGGTAAAGAAGTGCATTGCCTATGCCTTCCAACTTTCAGCCCTTCTGTTTTAGGTCTGAGTTTACAGTGTGTAGACACATACTTGATCAATAGCCTATTAAAAAAAACACTAATGTCACAATATCTATTTTCTATTTTTAGCTAGGGGCAAAATGCCAAGTGTCTTTTTATGATTGGGTCGAGCCGAACACCATCCATTAATTCTATAATGTTACAGCAACATAGCAGTTCTGCATTTCATTGACTCAAAGGAAAGGATTACTAGATTATTTGTGCTTGATTGATTTTTGAGAAATGATGGTGCTTACATATGTCGTTATCTATAGCTTGCTCTTGTCTCTAATATAATTGAGCTTTCAAACATCTTTGCGGCACAAGTTCAGCTATAGGACGTCAGACAGTGTTATCTGAGAAGGAGATATTCCTGTCCGTTCATCAATATGGAGCTTTCAATGTGACTGTAATTCAATTTAACTTTTTTTTTTCTGTGTTCCATGGTTGTCAGGGAGACTACGAAGTGATATTTCAAACAGATCTCAGAGAAACAAAAGAGATTTAGATACATACGTCTTTCAAACTGCAGCACAGCTATTATGCAATTGGGGGAATTTAGCAAAACTGGAACAAACAGACTATAGACATGTTGTGCATAGCAACCAATAAGCTTCTATCTTCAGCTTGTTCCTTTGAGCTTAGAAAATTAAAGATTAAAGCTGATTTGTTGCCATGAATAGCTGCTCCATTTTTTAGAAATTCACAAATTTAAAATTTGTCTGTCTCACCATATTGATGGAATATTCTCATCACTAGGGCAAAAACTCAAAAACTTGAAATATACGCAAAGCTTTATTGTAAAGCCTCTCTACAGGTATCATTTAACTTTAAATATTTTGTTTTAATCAAGCTGATCCAAACTAACTGTTCCCTTCACTAATACATGAAATATCAGCTGCGAGGCTTTCTCTGATTGGCTGGAGATTTTGACATCATCTACCTGCCTCTCCGCCAATCAGAGGAAGCCTTGTATTCGTACATAAAAATATAAAGCTTCCTGTGAATGGCTGGGCAGCGCTCAGCCTGACTTGATTTTATTCTGTGAATGGAACAAAGAAAAATATCCCCCCTCAATGGGACTTTGACAGACCACCAACTCTTTATGGTAAAAAATAGTGTATTTGAATGATATACAATAAAAAGACGTGAAAGCGTCTACACAATACAAAAATACATTCCATAAAGAAACAAGAAAAGAAATATACAAATATGAATCACTAAAGATGATTAAATCAAGTGAAGTATTCCATGGAAGCCAGACCATAGTAGTGTAAGAGTTGTAAGTGTACTGTGTTTCCAGCATCGATGTGTGTTAAGCACAGCTGTTAGGGACAGGTGAGCGTTAGAGTTTTCCATATTGACTGCATAACAAGCGGATAAATATCCGGACGTCCGACTATGGTCTAGCGTCCATGAAATACTTCACTTGATTTAATCATCTTTAGTGTTGTTTGAACATAGAATCATCCCATTGGAATTCAGACATTTGTAAAACATTTCCAACATTCTCAACTCTCAAACCCCTGATGAAGGTATCAGAATACTGGAAACGCGTTGGGTTTTAGGGTACACCACCCCTAGGAGAGTACATAGGACATGATGATTCATATTTGTAGATTTCTTGACTTGTTTCTTGATGGAATGTGTTTTTGTATTGTGGAGATGCTTTCACGTCTTTTTATTGTATATCATTAAAATACACTATTTTTTACCATAAAGAGTTGGTGGTCTGTCAAAGTCCCATTGAGGGGGGATATTTTTCTTTGTTCCACGATATTAGGGATGGGACCACCACACTCTACATTTGACATGATGGAGGTCTCTTTTTTCTTTTCTTTATTCTGTGAATGGGATGGGAAATCCCTGTACCGCTGCTGCAACGCATCGCTGTATACTACATGTAGTTGATGATACATACAGTTTATATAGCGCTGACAGCAGGTGCATGTATTAGTGAAGGAAATCGTTTATTTGGACAAGCTTGGGGCAAACAAATTTACAGTTAAATGGAACCTGGAATAAGGTCCAGTTCACAATGGTGCGTCATGCGCTTCGACTTTGAGAGCACATGTCCTATGACATGTAAAAAACAATGCTGTCTATGACAGCCGTCTTAATTGGTCTGACTTGTGTCGGTCCAACTTTGGAAAAGGTTCCTGCACTACTTTGGTCCAACTTGGGTGTGATTTTAGCCCAAAGAATTGAATGGAAGTCGTGTTCAAGTCAGATCATCATCTTAACTGATCCAACTTGTGGCATGCAACATGTGCTCCAAGGTCAAGTGTGTGCAATGTTAGCAATGCAAAATCACAAACAAAAACGATGTGGGGTCCCCCCCAAATCCATAGCAGGCCCTTTGAGTCTGGCATGGATCTTGAGGGGAAACCCCATGCCAAATAGGGTCCCTTCCCCCAAAGCGCTCGCTCAACCCCTGCCCATTCCTGACCTGCCGGGCTGCATGCTCAAGATAAGTGGGTCGGGTATGGACTTGGGTTTGACCCCACCGCATTTTTTTTTGGCATGGGGTTTCCCCTCAAAATCCACACCAGACCAAAGTGTCTGATATGGTCTTGGTCTTGCTAGTACCGGGTTGGAGCCCCCTTTTGCCTTCAGAACTGCCTTAATTCTTAGTGGCATAGATTAAACAAGGTGTTGGAAAAATTCCTCAGAGATTTTGGTCCATAGTTACATGATAGCATCACATAGTTTCTGCAGATTTGTCGGCTGCACATCCATGATGCAAATCTCCAATTCCATCACATCCCAAAGGTGCTCTATTGGATTAAGATCTGGTGACTGTGGAGGCCATTGGACTACAGTGACCTCATTGTCATGTCCAAGAAACCAGTGGTGAGATGATTCGAGCTTTGTGACATAGTGCATTTTGCTGCTGGAAGGAGACATCAGAAGATGGGTACACTGTAGTCATAAAGGGATGGACATGGTCAGCAACAATACTCAGGTGGGCCGTGGTGTTTAAACTATGCTCAGTTGGTACTAAAGGGCATAACGTGTGCCAAGAAAATATCCCCCACACCATTACACCACCACCAAACTGAACTGTTGACACAAGGCAGGATAGATCCATGCTTTCATGTTGTTTACACTGAAATTCTGACCCTAGCAGCTGAATGTTGCAGCTGAAATTGAGACTCATCAGACCAGGCCTCAGTTTCCTGTTCGTAACTGACAGGAGTTGTACCCGATGTGGTCTTCTGCTGCTGTAGACCATCTGCTTCAAGATTTGATGTGTTGTGCATTCAGAGATGGTATTCTGTATGCCTTGATTGTAACGAGTGGTTATTTGAGTTACTGTTGCCTTTATATCATCTGGAACCAGTCTGCCCATTCTCCTCTGACATCAACAAGGCATTTTCCTCCACACAACTGCCACTCACTGGATATTTTCTCTTTGTTGGACCATTCTCTGTAAACCCTGGAGATGGTTGTGCGTGAAAGTCCCGTCTGGCACCAACAACCATGCCACGTTCAAAGTCACCTAAATCTCCTTTCTTCTCCATTCTGATGCTCGGTTTTAACTTCAGCAAGTTGTCTTCACCACGTCAAGATGCCTAAATGCATTGAGTTGCTGCTATGTGATTGGCCGATTAGTAATTTAGGTTACCAAGCAATTGAACGGGTGTTCCTAATAAAGTGGCCGGAGAGTGTAAGTTGGGCTCACCTTTTTTCCTTGTCAAAAGAAGTTTATTGAGTATACAATATTATAAAGATACATAAAGTAAGTTTACAAGGATCTATAAAGTAAGCTCATTGTTTTACAGTAGGGTTTATATAGGTAAATATCATGGAATTTCAAATATTAAACATTGGGTTCACGTAAACCTAAATTAAAGATATATATCATTTCCTTAGTTACTTTTGTAGGTATTTAAATGATTTATACCTACTATACATATTGTTTACAGGTAGAGTGTATATAGGTCAAATAAATTCTGATAATGAGCTTTAATCGTAAGGTGGAGAAAAGGAAAGAGAAAGAAGAAAAAGGGTAGAAAGGTAGAGGTATGGTCCACAAGGTTGTCCCGCTCGTCAGTTTATTATTCTTTTTAGTTCTCTTTGAAGCCTTACAGTGGGTGTCTCTGTAAGTCAATTAATCTGTTACCATGGCAACAGGACAGAGTCATTGAAATTTGACAGGAACTGTTGTTTTATCCAAGGATGCCAAAGTTTTTCAAATTTTGGAATTTGATTTTGATCGATGGCTACCATCTTAGCATGGGACATTGTATTATTCATTCTGTGAATTGTTTCTGCTAGTACCAATGTAGGAGATTTCCATGCCTTGGCCACTGTTTGTTTTGCAGCCGTTATTAGTTGGATCATAAGTTTGAATTGAGAGAGTGTTAACCATTCCGGTTTTAGATTAAGTAAAGTTATATATGGATCTGGTTGTATTATTTTTTTAAATATTTTAGATGCAATCACGAAGACTTCCTTCCAGAAGGTTTGGATTACTGGGCACGTCCACCATATGTGTAAATGTGTGCCTATTTCTGGGCATCCTCGAAAACAAAGAGCTGAGGTATTAGGTGAATATTTTGCCACTCTAGCGGGTACAAGGTACCAGCGAGTTAGGACTTTATAATTTGTCTCCAGTGCTAAGATGTTGGGTGAAGATGACTTAGATGTGAGCCATATGTTAGACCAGTCCGTGTCTTCTAAAGTTCGTCCCAGGTCCTCCTCCCACCTCTGAACGTAAGAGGGTCTATTAAGATTTGCTACTCCATATAATTGATTATAAAGTGATGAAATTGTACCTTTAGCAAATGGATCTTTTGTACAGATTGATTCAAAAATGGATAATTGGGATAATGGTGTATCCCCCTTTAGGAATGGTGTATAGAAATTTTTGATTTGGAGATATCTAAATATCTCAGAGTTTGGTAGATCATATTTTTCTCTAAGTGATGGGAATGAAAGGAATGATTTAGATGCTATGAAGTCATTTAGTGTCTGAATGCCTGATGTTGTCCAAGCTTTAAAAGAATTTGGGTAGATCCATGCCGGATAAAAGGCCGGATTTCTGATAAAAGAAAGGAGAGGATTGTGTGGAGATTGTAACTGATATTTGGTTTTTAGTTTATCCCAGAGAGATAAGAAGTGTTTAGTTATGGGATTATGAATTTTAAAGCGGTCTTTAGGATCAAGCCATAATAAGTTTGATATTAATAGAGGGTCATTTTCTGAAGCCTCTATAAATACCCATAATGGGATTTCCTGTTTTGCATGGTATTTGGACAGACTGGCCAAATGTGCTGCTCTGTAGTAGTTAGTAAAATTAGGGTATCCCAGGCCTCCTTTATTTTTGGGAAGATGTAGTGTGTGTATAGGTATACGTGGTTTAGAAGAGCCCCATATAAACGAAGTTGCTCTTTTTTGTACTATTCTCAAAAAATAGGAAGGAATTGGAATAGGGAGGACTCTGAATAGATAAAGCAATTTGGGTAGAATAGTCATTTTGATTGCATTAATCTTCCCTATCCAGGATAAAGGAAGTTGCAACCATTGTTTTATTAGATTTGTGATCTGTCTTAATACAGGAGGATAATTGGTTGAGAATAAGTCAGAATGAGATGCTGTTAAATGAATTCCAAGATATGGGATTGATTTTTCTGCCCATGTGAATGGGAGTGCAGCCCTAGCTGGGATCAATTCCATGTTTGTGAGTGAAATATTAAGCACTAGGCATTTCTTAGGATTAATCATAAGGCCGGATAGGGCTGCAAATCCATCAAGAGCTGGTATTAAGTTAGGACCAGAGACCTGTGGTGATGATAGAAAAAGTAATATATCGTCTGCAAATATACATAATTTGTGTGTAATACCTCCTACTTCAATGCCAGTTATAGTTTGGTTTGTTCTGATGTATTGGGCCATGGGTTCGAGTATAAGGGCAAATAATAAGGGAGATAATGGGCAACCCTGTCGGGTACCTCTTTCGATATTAAAGGCATCAGATTTGTATCCAGCATATTTTATATAGGCTTTGGGTTTATTATATAATGCTTTGATCCATGTTAAAAAGTGGGGTCCAAAACCCCATTTTTGTAATGAATATTGCATATATTGCCAGGATACTGTGTCAAATGCCCTCTTAATATCGAGTGATAGAAAACATAAAGGGATTTTCCGTTTTTTAGCAATATGTGCCAATAACACTGCCCTGCGTATATTATCGCCTGCCTGTCTATTTGGCATGAAGCCTACTTGATCTCTATGTATTAATTTTCCTATAATGCTATTGAGGCGTTTTGCTATTATTTTTGCTAATAATTTAATATCAAGGTTTAACAGAGAGATAGGCCGATAATTCACACAGGAAGTATCATCAGAAAGGGGTTTTGGGATCATACAAACAATTGCCATTAGTGTTTCTTGCCGAAAAGAATGTCCATCTAGAAGTTTGTTAAAAGTTTCAGTGAGAATGGGAGAAAGTATTTCTGAGAATGTTTTATAGTATAAAGCTGAGTAGCCGTCTGGGCCTGGTCTTTTGTTAAGTTTTAGGTCTTTTATGGCGTTAGCAACTTCATCTATAGTTATAGGCTCATCCAAACTGCTTTTTTGATTCTGAGATAACTCAGGTAAGGTTATTTTTGAGAAGAAGGATTCAGCCTCTGTAGGATTAAATTCATTGTTTGTCTTGTATAAAGTTGCGAGATGTGAGTGAAATTTATGGACTATTTTAACTGGATTACAAGTATAAACATTTTTTGATAATTTCAAACGTATTGGTTTGAAAGATTTGTTAGTTGAATTTAATGCCCGAGCCAAATATGTACCTGGTTTGTTTGTATTCATGTAGAAATTGTGTTTGGAGCGTTTGAGGGATTTATCAACTGACTCAGTGAGAAATAGATCGTATTCCAATCTAGATTTTTCCAGATGAGATTTTGTACTCTGAGATGGATTATCTTGGAATGATATGTAGGCTGCATTAAAATTGAGTTCTAGTTTTTTTGCTAGATTTTTGCGTTCCCGTTTAAATAGTGCCATTTGTCTTTGTATTGTACCACGCAAGACAGGCTTATGAGCTTCCCACAGTGTTATTGGGGAGATGTCTGTTGTATTATTAATTGATATGTATTCCTTTAAAGCTTGTTCAATGGCCATCTGATGTAGTGGGTGTTTGAACATTATGTCCGATAAGTACCACGTTGGGTCATGCGCTTTTGGTATGGCTGAGGCTATAGTAGTGTATACTGCATTATGGTCAGACCACGGAATCGGAATTATATCTGATGCAATAATTTCTGGTAACATTCCTATTCTTAGAAAAATATGATCTATTCTGGTGAAGGTTTGATGAGGGTGCGAGAAATAAGTGAATTTCTTTTTCATTGGGTTACTTTCTCTCCACGAATCTACCAGATTGTATTTGGAAAGAAGTTGAGAAAAAGGTAATCTAGAGGTTATTTTGGATGGTGTAAAAGGTGATTTATCTAGAAATGGGAGAAGGACCTGGTTTCGAATCCCCACACATTATCACTGTTCCTATTTTGTGTGTATTAATCACTTGTAATATATGTGAGAGGAATGGTGTAGGTTGTTTGTTAGGAGCATAGTAGGAAATCACTGTGATTGCAGTATCCATTATATAACCCATGAGTATCAGGTATCTACCTTCTGGGTCTTTAATTTCTGATGATAAGGTGAATGGTGTGGATCGATGAAATGCAATTAGAGTTCCCCTTTGCTTGGTACAGGCAGAAGCCGTGTAAAATTGTTGATAAAAAGGAGAAATATATTTTGGAGTAGAATCTTTGGTGAAGTGTGTTTCTTGGAGGCATACTATGTGAGCCTTCTTGTTATGGAAAGTATGGAAGGCTTTGGTCCTTTTTTGAGGGACATTTATTCCCTGAACATTCAGGGAAAGTATATTCAGTGGTGCCATGGCAACAGATCAAATAGTTTTGACTTACTTTTTGTTATGCAGAGCTGACTGCGCAGATCAATCTGTGTGGACTGAAGAGATGAATAGATAGAAAAGAAACCAGTGAATTCTGGAGTAAAGAGTAACCAAAAAACATATGAGATTAGATGATACATTGTATAAATTATTTTTTGCAAGTAATCACAATTTACCCGTGAAAGAGAATAAATATCTCTCTCAGGGGAATAAGTGCCTTCGTCACACTCCCATAATATGGTTGGGAGAATGAGGAGGGCTAATGGGGGTACACGGATCTTCCGCTTACAGGAGAGAAGTGCTATGTCAAAAGACATCAAAATGATGATTCATTAATTGGAGTGCAGAATATGGTTTTTGTTGAAATTATTTATTCCAGGGTGGTTGTATATGGTTAGTCTTGCCCTAGGCTAAATAATTCAGTTAGAAAGGTACTGTTAATAACTTTGGTATTGATGAAGATAGTTTGAATTATTTTGGGATGTTAACCCTTTTAGAGTAAACAATTACATATTTTATTCATATGTAACTGTTTAGATATGTTAACTCATAAAATTGAGGTTGTATTGCTTCAGATTAGAATAAACAAAAACATAATTCTAGGAACTAGTTAGGTAATAATATATTTGTTTTAAGAAAAAAAAAAGAAAAAGCTTCCATTACTTCTGGATTATTGAACATATTTGTCCTAAAAAGTAATAAATCTATTGTTATTACCTGATAATATATAACTGAACAAGAATTTCCTTTTTTCACTTATATATTCTAAGGCTATATGAATCAGAAGCAATAAGAAATATAACTGGAATGTAATATGATCCCACACAGTGTGTGACTATCAGAATGCAGTTACATTCAGTTATAAATACAGGTTTTTTAAAGAGAACCATCTCTTATGCCGCGTACACACGAGCGGACATTACGGCGGACTTTGCCCGGCGGACTTTTCGACGTACTTTCCGACGGACTTTGTGAATGAACGGACTTGCCTACACACAATCCACCAAAGTCCGTCGAATTCGTACGTGATGACGTACGACCGGACTAAAACAAGGAAGTTCATAGCCAGTAGCCAATAGCTGCCCTAGCGTGGCTTTTTGTCCGTCGAACTAGCATACAGACGGCGGACTTTTCGACCGGACTCGATTTCAACGGATAAATTTAAAACAAGTTTTAAATCTAATTCCGTCCAACTTTTGAGAAAACAAAGTCCGCTGGAGCCCACACACATCGAATTGTCCGACGAAATCCAGTCCGCCGGGCAAAGTCCGCCGTAATGTCCGCTCGTGTGTACGCGGCATTAGTATAATAAATGAAGAGATATCAGGAATTAGGATGTCAGTCCATTGAATCTTCTTGGTCCATGGATGTTGTGGCATAACGGCCTCTTTTGTGAGAATGATGATTCCCATTTTGTTCTGGAATTTTCTGGGTGCTGCCTGAAGGTGAAGATGATGCCAATCTTCTGCGTGTGGGAGAGTTGCTGCTTGTGGGTTCTGTCAGATTTAATTTTAAAAGGGTTTGTTGTAGTTCATCTGCTGATCTGCTTCTGTAAATTGTACCTTGGTGGTTAAATCTGACTGAAAAGGGGAAGCCCCATTGATACATAATGTTGTGGCGTTGCAGTTCCATTAGTTGGGGTTTCATGGATCGTCTTTTAGTAATAGTAAGTTGGGATAGGTCAGCAAAAATTTGATAATTGTGTCCTTGAAAATTAAGTTCCTTTTTTTCTCTTGCAGCAATTAGTATTTGTTCTTTCGTTCTGTAATAATGAAATTTTGTGATTATATCACGTGGGGGTCCATCTTTCTTTTTGGCTGTGAGGGCTCTGTGTACTCTGTCCAGTTCTAAACGTTCAATAGGGATATCTGGCTTTAGTTCTTGTAATAGAGCAGTAATAGTAGATTGCAGGTCTGTCACAGTTTCAGGTATTCCCCTTATGCGCAAGTTTGAACGTCTGGCTCTATTTTCGTAATCTTCGAGCTTAGTTTGAAGTATTAAATTCTCTTCTTTTAATTGTTCCAATTCTGTTATATTTTCTTGGGTTGTAATTTCAATTTCATCTATTTTTATTTCTAAGGCTGCGGTGCGGTTTCCCAGCTCTCTTATTTCTTTGGTTAGGCTTTTTGTTATTTGGTCTGAGGTTTGTTTTAAAGCCTTATGAAGCATCTTTTCAAATTGTGATAATATTACTGGGGATGCTGAGGAGGCTTGTGGAGAAGTTTGTGAGAGGATTTGTTCTGTATCTGACTCAAATGGAGAGTCTTGCTGTGACATTTTCTGTCTGTGAGAGCGCCCTGATGCTGTATATTGTGAGGTGACTGGAGCTGCTTCAGCTGCAGTGAGTGCCTGTG
The DNA here is from genome assembly GCA_037952835.1 of Lithobates septentrionalis. Lineage (NCBI taxonomy): Eukaryota > Metazoa > Chordata > Amphibia > Anura > Ranidae > Lithobates > Lithobates septentrionalis. Next base: position 1,531,940 of record JBBDGP010001453.1, on the reverse strand, counting down.
AGCTCTTTGTGAGGTGATTGTTATTTCTGCCACGGTTTCCTCCCAGTACCATATTTCCTGCCCAAACTTTCACAGTTTGTTCCCGGGGGCAAAAAGGTTCAAATGGATACCTTTTGAGCCTGCAGGCTCCGCTTTGTCCTTCTCTTCTCTCCTCAGCGGTGTGGAGCTCTAACAATGCATGTCTGCTCCGCTAGGCTCCGCCCATCTCCCTCGGGCTCACCTTTTTTCAAACTCCTTGCAGTATTCTAGGATTACCAAATATCCAGTGGGCCAGGATACATGACAACAGTTTAATGCTTCCAAAATCATATTTCATTGTCCCATGACATACAATGAACTGTTCAAGTTTCTATATCAACAATGTGCTCCAAATTCCAGAGGAATATTTAACTTCTAGAAAAATGCAAACTATGCATCATAGATGGTTAATAATTTTCATGAAGGCAAAACTTCCCTGAACAAGAACACAATCTAGAAACAAATGTTCAATGTCAACTTGTATAAACTTGGTGCTCTGTGATTTGGGTTTCAAAGGCCCACAACTGTGTGCGCAAGTAAAATGTTAGTGGCGGTTCAACATGCCTTATAGTTGGTAGTCTTCCACACAGGCAAACAGTCCCACAGTTAGTCATAGGAATACTTGCATGGAGAGAATCTTAAGAGATAGATAGCATATCATGGACTTGACTGTATATCATGATAATGGTGAACCCAGATAGTTGGAAAGTTGCATTTGAACTGTGTGATAGCTGTAAACTGGTGTAGCCCTCTTTTAGAGGGAAGATTATGATAAAAGGCCCTCCCCAAACAGGATATTGCACCAACCTTTTATGTAAATAAGAAAAACCAGAACCTTCGATAAATGAAAGAGTGGGTTTGGTAATAAAGTTGGCAGTGCCTCCACCCAGAACAGGGCATCTGTGTACAAAGTGGTTTCCATACCTGGGAAATTAATCTAATTGCAGTAATTGGGGCAGAAGAACCTCTGCAACCAGCTTACCCATAAATATATAGATGCACCCCAGTATAGAAATAATACAAACTTTATATAAGAAGAGGTTAATAACAGTACATACAGTAAATCATATAGTACATACAGAATGTAAAATGTACTTTCTATCTCTCTCTTCCTTTGCTTCATCTCTCAATTGCAAGCTTTTTTCCTGTTCCTAGGGTGGCTGCATTTGTTCTCCATGCCCCTCTTTTGCATGTGAATGTAGTCACCCTTTCCTTCTCATCTCTGAGGTGGAATGCATATCTATCTGCAGACACATTCAGTTCTATGGGAATTAAATTAATCAGAAATTATGGTACTGTTTTGCCGCATTGACACGATCGGAAATTCGGCCAGCAAAAGGCCGATGAGAGCTTTTGGTCGGAAAATGTGACCGTGTGTATGCTCCATCAGACTTTTGCTGGCAGAACTCCCGCCAGCAAAAGATTGAGAGCAGGTTCTCTATTTTTTGGTTGGCAAAAGTTCCTATCCGAAAATGCGATCATCTGTACAAATGCCGACTCGCAAAATTCATACGCATGCTCGGAGACAATTCGAAGCATGCTCGGAAGCATTGAACTTCATTTTCTCGGCTCATCGTAATGTTGTACGTCACCGTGTTCTTGACGGTCGAAAGTTCAGAGAACTTTTGTGTGATCGTGTGTATGCAAGGCAAGCTTGAGCGGAATTCCGTCGGGAAAAACCAACCAAGTTTTTTCGGACGGAAAATCCGCTCATGTGTACGGGGCATTAGTGAAGGATCGGGATTGTGCATAGGACAAAAAAAGAAGCCTGAAAATAATGATAAGAGAGTGAAAAAGACAATACAACACTGTATATTTGATATTTTAGAATGATTGATGTTTAAAAAAAAACAGTTTAGTTTCACTTTAAAGCATATTTAAAACAAAATATACCTATATATTTAAAAAAAACTATTTTGTATAAACATCGTAAAATAATGTCTAAAAACATATAAGCATTTTGTGTTAAAAAAAGGTGAGTTTCAAAGTACATTACCAATTTTGCAGTAACATTTGAGAAACCCTTACTATACTGTATGTTTGTTATGTGTTCTTATTTATACAGCATACCTAAAAATAATGAAAAAATATCAATACCTTTCTGGTTGTTTCTTTGGAGCAGTAGTAGGAGATAGTTGGACAGATTGAGGTAGGGAGTTCCAGAGGATGGAAGAAGCTCTGGAGAAATCCTAGAGGCAAGCATGGGAGGAGGTGACAAGGGAGGTAGGAGGTATTGAGGAGGAACGAAGAGAACAATTTGGTTGGTATTTTGAGACTAGATTAGTGATGTAGTTGGGGCAGATTTGTGGATGGCTTTGTAAGTTGCTGTTAGTATCTTGAATTTTATTCATTGGGTGAGCAGAAACAAATGGAGGGATTGGCAGAGAGGGGTGGAGGATGTTAAGTGGATGGTAAGGTGGATGTGTCTGGCAGCAGAATTCATGATGGACTAAAGGTGGGATAGCCTGTGTAAAGGTAATCCAATGAGGAGGGAGTTGCAGTAGTTGAAGCGAGAGATAACAGGGAGTGAATTATAAGCTTTGTGGTGTAATTGCTTAAAAAGGGGCATATTTTGGAGGTGCTGAGGATGTTGAAGTGGCAAAATATGGACAGTGATTGGATGTGGGGCTGAAAGGAGAGTTCAGAGTCCAAGATTACATCTAACACCCTGGCATGCGGGGACGGGTTAATAGTTGTGCCATTGATCTTGACAGAGGAGTCAGGGGAAGGGCACATGGGGGCTCAGTTTTGGACAGATTGAGTTTGTGGAAGTTGTGTGACATCCATATTGAGATGTCATTTAGTAAATTAGTGATGCGTGAGCACACTGATGGAGTGAGCTGAGGGGTAGAGATATAGATTTGGGTGTCATCAGCATTGAAATGGTATTGAAAGCTATGGGAAGCTGACCCAGGGAGTAGATGTAGATCGAGAATAGGAGAGGTCCAAGAACAGAATCTTGGGGGACCCCAACAGAAAAAAGAAGAGCAGAGGAGGAGGTAGAATTGTAGGTGCCACTAAAGGTGCAGTGGGATAGGTAGGATGAGAACCAACAAATAGTAGAGGTATAGTCATGGAGAGACCAAAGGAGTCAAGTTTTTAAGGAGGAGGGGGTGGTCAACCGTATCAAAGGCAGCAGAGAGATCAAGGGACAGGAATACAGAAAAGTATCCATTGGTTTTAGCCATTAGTAAATCATATGTGAGTTTTATGAGAGATTTTTCTTGTTGAGAGTGTTGAGGATGAAATATAGGCTGAAGGGGATCCAGAAGGTTATTCCCAGTGAGGTGGCAGCTCAATCAGTTGTAGACATGACATTCAAGGAGTTTGGAGGAAAAGGGGAGCAAGGAGATGGGTCATGGGTTGTTAATATTGGTAAGATTCAAGGAGGGTTTTTACGTATGGGCATTATTAGTGCATGCTTTAGGGAGTTGGGGAAGATGTCAGAAGAGAGGGAGAGATTGAAGATGTGAGTTATGGCCGGTACACACGATCCGGAAATCGGATGAAAAATACTGCTTTTGCTGCGATCGTACGATAATCAGATCGTTAGTACAGAGCTTTCGTGAGCCGATCACGACAATTCATCCGATATTATTCGATCGGACAACCACGAAAATTTTCCTCATATGATACCAGATCGTATGATTTTCGTTTAGTCAGTACAGTTGTCGTCCAAAAATACAATACAAATACATTACAACACATGATATCACTTCCGATTTATTTTTCTGTTGTACGAAAATTTTTGTGACTTTAGTAATCTATTCAATTTCTACTTGCGACTAGTAAGTAAAAAAAGTTGTACGATATTTGGATCGTGTGTATGGGCCATTAGAGTGTATAACATAGAGCCTGTGGGTGACCAAAGTATTTTCGAGGGAACAGGGCCCAGGGAGCAGGTGGTTAAGTGAGCATTATAAATTGTTTTTAGCAACCTCATCTATAATAACAGGGTTAAACATGGGAAATATTGAGTGTGTGTACATGGGGTGTTAAGTGGGGGAGATATCTGTACAGTCAAAATCTCATCACAAATTGTATCAATGCTATGTAACTGGCAATCTCCTGGGCAGTTAGTAAGTTAGTGGGTGGAGGCAGTGAAGAACATAGTAGAGAGTTATAGGTAGAGAAGAGTTAATGGGGACTGGATGAGGGGGTGTTAATGAGAGTGATAAAATAGGTCTGTTTGGAAATGTAGAGTCAGGAATTGTATTTTTGGAGAGTAGATTTATATTGGTTCAAGTAGCTTAAGACGCTCAAGAAGGTGGCTACGTTTTTGAGACTTCTAGTGCCGTCTAAGGTTGTAGGGGTCAGGGTCTGATTCTGTATGTAGTAAAGCGGGGCAAGCTTGTCTTAAAAGGATGACAGTGAATTGTACACAAAAGTGGCTTGGTTGAGGCAAGACAGGGGTAAGAGTTTGTAATAGAGGTGGTCAGTAGCAGAATAGAGAAGAGAAGGGTTAAAGTGGCAAAGGTTTCTATGGGTAACTGTTAGACGGATGGAGGGAGAGGGGGTGGAAGACAGAGAGAGTGCAAAAGTAATAGGGTAGTGATCTTTTGATCAGAGACAGGAAAATGATTGTTGGAGAGATTGCATGGAGAGTGCATAGGTTAGAGAATACAAGGTCAAGGGTGTTACCATCAGAGTGAGTAGAAGCATGTATCCATTGCTTCAGGTCAAAAGAGGAGGTTAAACTGAGACTGAGCACAAGTGTTAGTATTAACAAGGAGGTTATAGTCACCAGAATGATTGTGGGAATTTCAGAAGAGAAAAAGTAGCCAGGCAGAGAAGTCATCAAGGAAGACTGATCACATCAATTTTCAAAGAGACTTGAGAAAATAGACAAATACAATGTGCGTCAAATGAGGAGAGGGAGAAGAGTGAAGAACCTGAAAGGTGCTTTGTGGGGATAAAAGGATTCCTACTCCACCTCCCTTCCATCCGCTGGCTCTGGGAGAGTGAGTCCACAGAAGACCACCATGGGAGATGAAGTTAGGAGAAGCAGTGTTGGATTCTTGAAGCCAGGTTTCAGTAACAGCAAGTAGATTTAAGTAGTTATTGATAAAAGCTCATGGACAGAGAGTGCATGAGAAGGGGAGGCTGGTTTTGGGAAGAAGAAGAATATTGTGTGGATTGCGATTGCTGCCAGAGGGTGTGGCAGCAACCGCAATCTACACAATATCCCACAGTTAAATGATGGAGGCCCAGGGTTTCTGATCTATCCCCAGAAGTTACGTGTTCTACGAACAAACGAACAGCTGATGTTCGAGTCAAACTTAAGTTTGACTCGAACATCAAGCCCATTACTATCAGTAATGAAGAAAACTCTCTTGTTCTACATGAGTTGGACATTTACAGGTCATTAAACTACTTCCATGCCCCTACAGAAGCAAATGAATTACAAAATTATTTAAAGGAGCATGCAGGGGTAGTAGTAGACCACTCAACCAAATGATTATGGTAAACTGCACCAGAACAATTTCTTCATACTGGGCAGAGTTTGTGATGGCTTCCCCAGAGACCATATTCAGGGCAGTCAGTTGATCATCTTTCTCTACATTTATGGCCCACTAAAGTTTTGATATGACTAAACTTTGTTAAAAAGGATGTTAACCCTTTCATGACTAAGCCTATTTTTGAAATTTGGTGTTTACAAGTTAAAATCCATATTTTTTGCTGAAAAATTACTTAGAACCTCCAAACATTATATATATATATATATTTTTAGCAGAGAATCTAGAGAATAAAATGGAGATTGTTGCAATATTTTATATCACACGGTATTTGTGCAGCGGTGTTTTAATCACAAATTTTTGGGAAAAGGGACACTTTCATGAATTTGAAAAAATACAAACAGTAAAGTTACCCCAATTTTTTTGTATAATGTGAAAGATGATGTTACGCCGAGTAAATAGATACCAAACATGTCACACTTTATAATTGCACGCACTCGTGGAATGGCAACAAACTACGGTACCTAAGAATTTCCATAGGCGATACTTTAAATTTTTTTTACGACTACCAGGTTAGAGTTAAAGAGGAGGTCTAGTGCTAGAATTATTGCTCTCGCTCTGACGATCGCGGCGATACCTCTGATGTGTGATTTGAACACCATTTACATATGCGGGCGCGACTTCCGTATGCGTTTTCTTTGCTGCGCGAGCTCGCGGGGAGGGGGGTGCTTTAAAAAAAAAAATTTCTTATTTATTTTATTTATTTTTATATTTTTAAATTGTGTTTAAAAAAAAAAATTGATTACTTTTATTGCTGTCACAAGGAATGTAAACATGTGACAGGTACTCTTTATGGAGGGATCGGGGGTCTAAAAGACCCCCGATCCCTCCTTTGCACTTCAAAGTATTCAGATCGCCAAAAACGGTGATTCTGAATACTGTGTATCTTTTTAAAACCGGCGCCATTGGCAGCCGAGTAAACGGGAAGTCATGACGTCACTTCCGTGTTTATGATTAGGAGGCTGGAACGAAGCCACCCATGGCTTCATTCCAGCCTGCCCCCAGCCGACAAAGGCAGCTGATTGGTCACCGGGCCTCCCGTTTGAACAGGAAGCCCGGTAAGAGCCGCGGGAGGCGGCGGGAGGGGGGGACGTCCCCTCCCGCTCCTCCGGTATAACAGCCGAGCGGCTTTTAGCCTCATCGGTTGTTATACTCGGATAGCCGATTGCTGTCTCTAAACAACGGTACCGGGATGATGCCTGCAGCTGCGGGCATCATCCTGGTATAACCCCGGAAAGCCGAGTACACACATCTGCGTACGCTCAGCGGGAAGGGGTTAAAATCCTTTGAGCCTGGCCAGGCAGCAAATTACCTGGCCAGGCAGCAAGTTATTTACCATATGTATGCCATGAAGGCACAAGGAAATCAGAAAATGAAATATGTGCCTTTCCCTAATTTTTCTTTCCTGGTGTCCATACAATTCCCTCCCTCGTCTTATAGATAGTTATAAGAATGGTGAGGCCAAGGTACTCTCAATATTTTAAAGAGTTATCAATGATCCTGTGAGGTTGGGTGAGGGAATGCAGCACCAGCCATATGTATGCTGTCACGGATAGACACCAAGAAAGGAAAACCATGGAAAAGTAAGTATACAATTTTATTTTTATTTTTTTGTCAGTTTAATTGTTTTTCCCCTTTTTTTGCTTTCGCTTTATACTAATAAATCATTCACTCTTCTTTTCATGATGCTCTACATTTTGTAAAAAAAATTCTTTCTAAATACAGTTTTTACTCTTTACATGAGGTCACGTGACAGCAAAGACCTGGTGCTTCTCGGTACTGCAGAGGGTCCAATAACGGTGCTGAATCTGTATAGCCATGATGTTATCCTGCCAATATCCATAGCTCCCAGGGTTGTTGAGACATTGTTGGCTGGGAGAAAAGTTTTCCCCACCAGCCATAAAGAGAGAGAAATAAGCTTGTGCCTGGGTGTTGCAGGTAAATGACCGCATGGAAAAAAATAAACAAAAAAGTATTCAGAAAGTGATTTAATACAAAATGTTAGCAGAAAGGATCAGATTAAGGGTGAAACATCATTAAAAGGTAAACTATTGGGAAGTTTTTTCTTCCACTATAATACATTTCATAAGTCTCAAATGCTTTTATTGACAATGACATGAAGTTTATGCAAAGAGTCAATATTTGCAGTGTTGACCCTTCTTTTTCAAGACCTCTGCAATTCACCCTGGCATGCTGACAATCAACTTCTGGGCCACATCCAGACTGATGGCAGCCCATTCTCGCATAATCAATGCTTGGAGTTTGTCAGAATGTGTGGTTTTTTTTTGTTCACCTGCCTCTTGAGGATTGACCACAAGTTCTCAATGGGATTAAGGTATGGGGAGTTTCCTGGCCATGGACCCAACATTTTGATGTTTTGTTCCCCAAGAAAGTTAATTATCACTTTTGCCTTATGGCAAGGTGCTCCATCATGCTGGAAAAGGCATTGTTTGTCACCAAACCATTCTTAGATGTAAGGAGAAGTTGCTCTCGGAGGAAGTTCTTGCACCATTCCTTATTTATGGCTGTGTACTTAGGTAAAATTGTGAGTGAGCCCACTTCCTTGAGAAGCAACACCACACATGAATGGTCTCAGGATACTTTACTGTTGGCATGACACAGGACTGATGGTAGCGCTCACCTTTTCTTTTCCTGACAAGGTTTTTTATAGATGCCCCAAACAATCAGAAAGGGAACTCATCAGGGGAACTTACTTTGCCCCAGTCCTCAGTAGTCAAATCCCTCTACCTTTTGCAGAATATCAGTCTGTCCCTGATGTTTTTTCTGGAGAGAAGTGGCTTCTTCGCTGCTCTTCTTGACACCAAGCCATCCTCCAAAAGTCTTCTCCTCACTGTGCATGCAGTTGCACTCACACCTGCCTGCTGACCAAATCTGGCGGACAATCCGATCGTGTGTGGGCTTCACTGGACCTTCAGCTGACTTTTCCAGTCGCAAATCTGATGGACTTTTGATTTGGAACATGCTTCAAATCTTTACATTGTAACTTCGCCGGACTCAGAAATCCGCTCGTCTGTATGCTAGTCCGACGGACAAAAAACGACGCTAGGGCAGCTATTGGCTACTGGCTATCAACTTCCTTATTTTAGTCCGGTGTACGTCATCACGTAAGAATCCGTTGGACTTTTGTGTGATCATTTGTAGGCAAGTCCATTCGTTAGAAAGTCCGTCGGAAGTCCGCCAAAAGTCCGCCAAAAGTCAGTCGAAAGTCTGTCGGACAGGCCGTCAGACTTTTGTTGCTGAAAAGTCCGACCGTGTGAACGCGACATAAGAGACGGTCCTGACGCTTGCTGGACTTTCTTGGGCACCCTGAAGCATTCTTCACAAATGCAGGGGAAATTATTTTTTATGGGATTAAGTTCATTTTCATGGCAAAGAGGGACTTTGCAATGAACTGCAAGTCATCTGATCACTCTTCATAACACTCTGCAGTGTATGCAAATTGCCATCATAAAAACTGAGGCAGCAGACTTTGTGAAAATGTATATTTGTGTCATTCTAAAAACTTATTGGCCACAGCTGTATATTTTTTTTATGCGAACAGCATATTTTTGACTTGGTATTAGCCTCTTGCAGTCCCTGTACAACCAAATTCAGATTGAGGGAAGGAGAAACAACACAAAGAGTCAATATGTTGTGTTGCAGTTTAGGGAGCAACTGATTGGAGGAGAGAGCAAAGTGACATAGGGAGAGGGTTAAAGGGAGCGGCAAGACCTGTAAGTGTTACTTAACTGCAAGAAAGAAATTCACTACCAGACAAGGCTGTGCTGTGTGGCACAGCTGTGTAAATCCCAGGATTGGATGGACAAAACTACACCCTTTGGCAGTTGAAAACCCTTATGTGAAGTTTAACTGTGTATTTAGTTGATTTCTTGGCATTCCGGTTTACGTATAAATCTTTGCATAGCATGTTTTTTAACAGTTATCTAAAAACACATTGGTAGCCTCATTCCTGTGCTGCACATTATGCTGTATCTGGGTGGCCACTTATGATAAGCTTGTCTGATCTGTCTACGCGTTGCATTTGTACTGAAGTGTACATTTGACAAATTGTTCCCAGGCTTTGGGTAATCCATATCTTGGATACATCTCCGGAACATTTTTCTGTGGCAGAGATGCTCAGGGCCTCTTCTCCACCCATCACAACATCTAATGATTTCATGGCTTGAAAAATTGAAGCTCTTGAAATAGGGCAGAATAATTTGACAGAGTATTACAAGCACGGGGCTGGTGTAAATCTCTGCTATTTGGGTATTAGTCAGTATAAACACCTTCGTTTATGAGCCAGAACCTGTTCGGAAGATTTATGAATGTTTTCATTTAATCAGGATTTCGAATTGGTGCTATTTAGACATTCTACTGCTAGAGCTGCCACGGTGGTGTGTATACAATCTGCTTTTCCACATATTTTAACTGAACTTTGACTGCTGTGCAGGACAGAATGGGAGGAGAGAAGGGACCGAATGATAAGGAATTTTTAAAACAGAAAGATATTAGGGGTTGCACATAAGTTCTGCCTTATGCAAAAGGGCAATATAATTAATTTGTTACCTTAACCGCTTGCTGCCCGCCCACTGTCAAATGACAGAAGGGTGGTGTGGCTCTCGTTCTGGGACGATGTCATATGACGTAGTGCCTGACGGGCCGCTCTCGCACTCCTGCGATGATCACCGCCGCGCCGTGTTGCTAAGACACGCACGAACCCCGCTCTCTGTAAAGAGCCGCAGCTCCTTAGTCATGTGATCGGCTGTGTCTAATCACAGCCGGTCACATGTAAAGACGGAAATGCCGGTAATCGGCACTCATCGCCTCACACTGACAAAGTGTGTGGCGAGGAGAGTCGATCAGCGGCATCTCCTCTCAGGGGACATCCAAACATGTAAATCAGGGCACTGATGATCAGTTGCCTGGTTACAATTCAGTGCCACCAGTGCCAGCAATCAGTGTCCATTAGTGATGCCAGTCAGTGCTGGCTATCAGTGCCGCCTATCAGTGCCACCCATCAATGCTCATTAGTGCCTATTCGTGCCGCCTATCAGTGCCCACCAGTGCCGCCTATCAGTGCCCACCAGTGCCACCTATTAATGCCCACCAGTGCCATTCATCAGTGCCGCCTATCAGTGCTCATCAGTGCCACATTTCAGTCCCACCTATCAGTGCCCATAGGTGCGGCATATTAGTGCCTCTTCACCAGTGCCACCTGATCAGTGCCCATAAGTGCCACCTCACCAGTGCCCATAAGTGCAGCCTCATCAGCACACATCATTGAAGGAGAAAAAATACTTATTTACAAAATTTACTGACAGAAACTAAGAAAAACTTTTTTTTTACAAAATTTTCGGTCTTTTTTTTGTAAAAAAATAAAAAATCCAGCAGTAATTAAATACCACCAAATGGAAGCTCTATTTGTGCGAAGAAAGTGATAAAAAAAATTTCACATGGTTACAGTGTAGCGAAATTGACCGCGCAATTGTCATTCAAGGTGTGAAAGCGCTGAAAGCTGAAAAATGGCCTGGGCAGGAAGGGGGTGAAAGCGCCCTGTAGGCAACTGGTTAAACACAACCTGAGTTCAGGGCTGTTGTAAAATGATTAAAAGAGAAATGCGGGTTTTAAAAAAAACACTCACCTAGGTTGATGCAGCATTGACCGGATGTTGCATCTGCCCCCTACTGCCTCTACACAGAGAACTGAGTGATCAAAGTCTGCTGATTGCTCATTACTCATTCTTCATTGAACAAAAGAGCCAGTGACTAACAGTCACTGGCTCTCTGCTCGGCTCCTCCAGCGCTTACTGGAGTGCCGGGCAGTGAAGGGGTTGGGAGTGGCTGGCCTTAGGCTCTCAGCGGCACCCTAGGGGCTGAGACAGCTGCTGGTCAGGCATCTGGGTGGATTCCAACATTAAAGTCGGGATCCCTCCGGAGTCTGGACCAGCGGAGTGACATCAGCCAGGAGCTGACTTTAGCCCACTGTTGGCTGAATATGGGTCACAGGCGTGCAGAACAAAGTGCACTCTTGTGACCTACAGGATAAGTAGGGCCAAAGGAGCTTGTATTGAATTAAAAATGTAAAAGGTAAATTAGCAACCTACCTAGAGGTCAGCACTCTGTTCAGGCCAGTCAAGTTTATAGCCTGAAAAGGACCTGGGGGTCCTAGTAGATGATAGGCTCAGCAATGGCTTGCAATGCCAAGCTACTGCTAACAAATCAAACAGAATATTGGCATGCATTAAAAAGGGGATCAACTCCAGAGATAAAACGATAATTCTCCCACTCTACAAAATAGGCATATGGAAAAATGCAGCGCATGTACAAAGGAACATAGGTCTTTATAATGGTGAAACAGTAAAGAAATCACTAATTAACCACAGGTGCCTTGAAACACAAACGTCCATAGATGGATGTGAATGTCCAACCGCACAGGAGGTGTAAGTACTCCAAGGGGTGGTGATGGTCTGATGGTTGTCAGAAAACACCTGGCATCATACAGCGACTTCCCAACCGAGAAACTGGGTCCCAATGGGTCATTCAGAGAAAGTGCAAAAAAGCCTCTTACCAGATCCTGTGGATTCCCATGTCAGCGACAGGGAATCGCATGCGCAGTTTGTCACAAATGACGTGGAATGGGAGCTCAGGAATCGCCAATCCCTTGGATTGTGGTCTGTATGGATCTCGGCCGGCAACCGGATGGGTCCTCACAACGAACCGTCCTCACACTGAACCGTCCCAGCGTGCATCGGAAGTTTCACAAACGGTCCCCCGAAAGGAGCAGTTGGAGGGACTGGATCTCATGCGGTAAATGTGGAAACAAAAAGAATGTGCCTCCACATGGTGCAGATAAAAAAGGGTGTTATGCCCCTGTTGAAGACCCCTAGGTCGAAACGCGTCGGGTACATACACCACTCTCTTTGTTGCCCATTTGTTTTTATCCACCGTGATCACGCTTTTATTTGTGTATGGTCGTTTTTGTCAATAAAAACACCCTTTTTTATCTGCACCATGTGGAGGCACATTCTTTTTGTTTCCACATTTACCGCATGAGATCCAGTCCCTCCAACTGCTCCTTTCGGGGGACCGTTTGTGAAACTTCCGATGCACGCTGGGACGGTTCGGTGTGAGGACGGTTCGTTGTGAGGACCCATCCGGTTGCCGGCCGAGATCCATACAGACCACAATCCAAGGGATTGGCGATTCCTGAGCTCCCATTCCACGTCATTTGTGACAAACTGCGCATGCGATTCCCTGTCGCTGACATGGGAATCCACAGGATCTGGTAAGAGGCTTTTTTGCACTTTCTCTGAATGACCCATTGGGACCCAGTTTCTCGGTTGGGAAGTCGCTGTATGATGCCAGGTGTTTTCTGACAACCATCAGACCATCACCACCCCTTGGAGTACTTACACCTCCTGTGCGGTTGGACATTCACATCTATCTATGGACGTTTGTGTTTCAAGGCACCTGTGGTTAATTAGTGATTTCTTTACTGTTTCACCATTATAAAGACCTATGTTCCTTTGTACATGCGCTGCATTTTTCCATATGCCTATTTTGTTGTTTTTGTCAAACTGTATGCAGCAGCTTTTTATTTATTTCACTGGTTAGCGCGGTGTTTTCTATTTACCTCTCCCACTCTACAAGACTCTGGTCCGGCCGCACCTGGAGTTTGCTGTCCAGTTCTGGGCACCAGTCCTCAGGAAGGATGTACTGGAAATGGAGCGAGTACAAAGAAGGGCAACAAAGCTAATAAAGGGTCTGGAGGATATTAGTTATGAGGAAAGGTTGCGAGCACTAAACTTATTCTCTCTGGAGAAGAGACGCTTGAGAGGGAATATGGTTTCAGTTTACAAATACCATACTGTGACCCCACAATAGGGATAAAACTTTTTTACGGAAGGGAGTTTAACAAGACACGTGGCCACTCATTAAAATTAGAAGAAAAGAGGTTTAACCTTAAACTACGTAGAGGGTTCTTTACTGTAAGAGCGGCAAGTATGTGGAATTCCCTTCCACAGGTGGTGGTCTCTTAGGGGAGCATCCATAGTTTCAAAAAAACTATTAGATAAGCACCTGAATGACCACAACATACAGGGATATACAACGTAATACTGACAAATAATCACACATATAGGTTGGACTTGATGGACTTGTGTCTTTTATAGACCTCACCTACTATGTAACTATGCAACTCCTTGTATTTATGGACCTTGCTTTGTGCACTGGTCCAAATCCATTGGTGGAGGGGGAATTATGGTGTGGGGTTGTTCTTCAGGGGTTGGGCTTGGCCCCTTAGTTCCAGTTAGGGATGGGCCGAACACCCCCCAGTTCGGTTCGCACCAGAACATGCAAACAGGCAAACCCTATTAAAGTCTATGGGACACGAACATGAAAAGTCAAATGTGCTAATTTTAAAGGCTTATCTGCAAGTTATTGCCATTAAAAAAAGTGTATGGGGACCCGGGTACTGCCCTTTTTTCAGGAGCAGTGATTTTAATAATGCTTAAAGTGAAATAATAAAAATTAAAGATTCCTTTAAATATCATGCCTGGGTGGTCCCCTTAGTCTGCCTGTAAAGTGGCGCATCTGTGCAATGTATAGAACAGTTCCGCAGCAAAATTACATTTCTAAAGGAATAAATGTCATTTAAACTTGCTCGCGGCTGTAATGTATTGCCGACTCCCAGCAATAGAGATAAAAAAACAAGGAAAAAAATGGCGTGCGGTCGTCCCCCCAGTCCAAACCAGGCCCTTCAGATCTAGTATGAATTTTAAGGGGAACTCCACACCAAAATGTAAAAAGAAAATGGCATGGGGGTCCCCTCCAAAATCCATACCAGACCCTTATCCGAGCAAGCCGCCTGGAGGTCAGGATGGGGGGGTTGTCCCCCAAAGCACCTTGTTCCCATGTTGATGGGGACAGGAGCCTTTTCCTGACAACCCTGGCCATTGGTTGTCGGGGTCTGCGGGTGGGGGGGCTTATCCCTTTAACAAGGGGACCCCCAGATCCTGCCCCCCCTATGTGAATGAGTATCGGGTACATTGTACTTCTACCCATTCACCAAAGAAAGTGTCAAAAAGTAAAAACCACAATAGACAGTTTTTGACAATTCCTTTATTAAAAAAGAAAAAAAAAAGTGTCCCGCGATGTACATGCATCATCAATCACGCCGCCCGACGGACTTGAAAAATAGAAAAAAAAAAGAAAAAACTCTGCCTCCATGGGAGGTGTTAGGTACCTGGTAGTAGAGCCTGACTTGTAGGAGAAGACCTCTCATACAACGCTGGTTCAGGAGCCACTGGAGTGGGGACAGTGGTCTCCTGAGCGCAGTGGGGTAGGAGTGCCTGTTGGAGTATAGTCTCTGATGCTGAGGTAGAGATCCCTCCAGGGATGGCTGGACTGCAGGTGAGGTGGTGACTGGAAGCAGCAGGCTGACACACTGGAGGTGAGAGATCACAGGAGCTGGAGCTGGAGGTGCAACAGCAAGAGCAAGCAGCAGGCACGAGCAGGGTCAGACAGTCCGGGTCGGCAGGTAGATAAGACAGGTAATCACGGCAGGCAGAGGCAGAGTCGGTGGACAAGCAGAGGTTGGCAACGGTATCAGGTAGAAGCAGCAGAGTAGTCAGGCAGGCTGGGTCAGGTTGGAGCAGGACGGATGGTCAGACAAGCCGGGTCAAATCAGGTAGCAGACAATCAGATGCAGGTTCAAACAGGAATCACAGAGCTGAGACGAAGCAGCAATGCACCCATGGAACAGGGGAACTTTTATGCGCTCTTTGGCGGCAAAACGGCGTGAGCGCCGCGCTGATGCACAAAAACAGTAGCAGTTTGATGCCGTGTTTGCACAGGGGCGCGCCGGCGCATAGGAGCATGCAAGCGCCCAGGTCTGGCGCTGGTACATCCCTGACATTGCCCCCCCCAAGGGGCAGCCTCCGGATGCCCAAAAGCCTTCTTTTCTCAGGATGTGTAGAAAAATAGGCGCAAACTAAACGCCTAGCATGAACATTACTGTCCGGTTCCCACGAGTTACTTTCTGGGCCGTAGCCTTTCCACTTGATTAAGAATTGATTTTGTCCTTGCCTTCTTCTACAATCAAGGATAGCCTCAACCTCAAACTCCTCGCTGCCATCAATTACAATAGGTTCAGGAGGTCTCGTTACTCTACCAGGGAAGGGATCAGGTACAGCAGGTTTAAGCAGAGATACATGGAATACTGGGTGTATTTTAAGCGAATCAGGTAAAGTCAGTTCATAAGAAGCTTCATTAATTTTCCTTTTAACCGGAAAAGGTCCCATAAATCTAGGTGCCAACTTCTTAGAAGGACATGCTAATTTGATATTATTGGTAGAAAGCCATACCTGGTCACCAATCTGTAAGTTCAGCTCCCCTCTTCTTTTTCGGTCGAAGATTCTCTTACCATCTGCCTGAGCCTTGGACACTGCTTCCTGCAACAACCGTTTGTTGTGACTGAGGAAATCCACTGTACTCTGTACTGCTGGAACTGAAGACTCTGAAAGGAAATCAGGTAGAAAGGTTAGATGAAAGCCATAATTGGCGAAAAAAGGGGATTGACCGGTGGCAGAATGTTTGGCGTTATTGTAAGCAAATTCTGCTAAGGGTAGCAGGGATACCCAATCGTCCTGTGTGAAAGATGTAAAGCATCTGATGTATTGTTCAAGGGTCTGATTGGTCCTTTCTGTCTGCCCGTTAGTTTGAGGATGATAGGCCGAGGACAGGGCCAATTCAATTTTTAGGCTTTCACACAGGGCTCTCCAGAAACGTGAGATGAATTGAACCCCTCTATCGGAAACTATGTTTACAGGAACTCCATGAAGTCTGATGATCTCCTTGACAAATATACGAGCAGTTTCGATGGCAGACGGGGTTCCCCTTAAAGGCAGAAAATGAGCCATCTTGGTTAAACGGTCCACCACCACAAAGACTGCTGAACACCCCTCAGAACATGGAAGCTCCACAATAAAATCCATAGAAATCATTTTCCACGGTCTGTCGGGTACAGGTAAAGGTTTTAACAGGCCCCAAGCTCGATTCCTGGATGTCTTATTCTGGTTACAGATAGGGCAGGAGCTGACATATTTTTCGCAAAAGTCTTTCAGATTGGGCCACCAGAATGTACGCTGCACTAGTTCCAGGGTTTTGCGAACTCCAAAGTGGCCCGCCAGTGGATGATCGTGAAGAAGCGTCAAAACCCTGACCCGAACATCTTCAGGGACGAAAATTTGGCTTCCCTTCCAGAACAGACCATCTCTGTTTAACAAAGTAATCCCTGTAGGCCTGGCTGACTCAGAGGATGCTTCCTTAATCTGGGAGAGTAAATCTGTTTGTAGGAGTAAGAAATTGTTTGCAGGTAAGATGGTGTCAGGAGTAGATAAGTCCTTAGGGTTGTCATGCATTCGTGATAGTGCATCCAGTTTAATATTTTTTGAGCCTGGCCGATAAGTAATATGGAAGGAGAAACGTGAGAAAAACAGAGCCCAGCGGGCTTGTCGAGGCTTTAGCCGTTTAGCAGATCGTAAGTATTCCAGGTTTTTATGGTCAGTGTAAATTAGTACTGGATGCATAGCCCCCTCCAACAGGTACCTCCACTCCTCCAGTGCAGTCTTATAAGCGAGAAGCTCTCGGTCACCAACATCATAGTTTTTCTCCGCAGGAGAGAGTTTTCGGGAGAAGAACCCTACAAGATGCATTACATCTTTGCTACCTTTACATTGCGAAAGTATCGCACCTACCGCAATCTCAGAGGCATCAACCTCTAAAATAAACGGTAAAGATGGTTCAGGATGACTGAGGATTGGTGCTGAGGTAAACAGTCTTTTGAGGTTTTCGAAGGCATCTTGGGCTAGTTGATTCAAGGAAAAACGGGTATTTTGTTTGGTCAACTGCGTGATGGGTGCAATTATGGCTGAGAACCCCCTGATGAACTTCCTGTAAAAGTTTGCAAACCCAACAAACTGCTGAATTCTCTTCTTGTCCAGGGGTACCGGCCAGTCCAGAACAGCGGAAACCTTCTGTGGGTCCATCTTGATGCCAGTTGAAGAGATTATTAACCCCAGAAATTGAATGCTCTGTTGCTGGAACTCGCATTTTTCCGCTTTTGCATAAAGTCTGTGTAAGCGGAGACGACCCAACACTCTGCAGACATGTTCTCGATGCAGCTCAAGAGATTCTGAAAAAATCAAGATATCGTCCAAGTATACGATCACAAACACATCTAGAAAGTCCCTGAGAACATCGTTAATCAGGTGTTGGAAGGTCGCAGGGGCGTTGCAGAGTCCGAAGGGCATAACTAAGTATTCATAATGCCCGAATCGGGTTCAGAACGCTGTTTTCCACTCATGCCCGGCCCGGATACGGATCAAATTATATGCCCTCTTAGGTCAAGTTTAGTAAAAATGACGGCAGTCCTTAATTTCTGAAATAGTTCAGGTATCAAGGGTAGGGGATACCGATTCTTGACCGTGATTTTGTTTAGTTCTCGATAGTCTATACATGGGTGGAGAGACTTGTCCTTCTTGGTGACAAAAAATATTCCGGCACCAGCTGGGGAGGTAGAGTGGCGTATGAAGCCCTTGGCCAGGTTTTCATCTATATACGTCTTTAGTACTTCTTGTTCTTTTTCTGATAACGGAAAAATGCGTCCAAATGGAATTTCGGATCCTGGCAGCAACTCGATGGGGCAGTCGTAGGGGCGATGAGGTGGAAGAGAGTCTGCCCCTTTCTTACTGAAAACATCAATGTATTCATGGTATTGTTTAGGTATGACCTGGCAAAGTTTCTGGTTGGTGTCCAGACAAAGCAGAGTGGCTGAAGGATCCGGATCTTTCTTTAAACAGTGTTCTTGACAGTAAGATGACAGGAATTTTACTTCTCCAGATGTCCAGTGAATGTGTGGATTGTGAGCCTGCAGCCAGGGAATGCCCAGGATGATGGGAAACATAGGAGAGGTGATGGCATCAAGAACCAGCAGTTCCTTATGTTGGGAGGAAGTGGTAGCAGACAGAGGCAGGGTTTCCTGAGTTACTTGTCCTGATCTGATCCATCAGCTAGGAATACAGAGAGTCCATGGGCTTTAGTCCGTAATGGGATGTTATGCTGGCTGGCAAAAGTTGAATCAATAAAGCAGCTGCATGCTCCGGAGTCAATGATGGCGTTGACCGGTATTGTCCCTTCTTGGAGCTGTAATGAGAGAGGAAGGGCAAGGTGGGTAGAATTCGCAGACAGAGCAGTGAGACTGGTATACACAGGAGATGGGCACTTACTTATTTTGACTGGACAGTTAAGGACATAGTGCCCAGTTCCACCGCAATAGAGGCACAGATTAAGTTGCCAACGTCGAGCACGTTCTTCAAACGACAAGGCAGGTCGCATCAGTCCTAATTGCATAGGTTCCGAAGTGTCAGGCGTGGCATTAACTGGATTCAAACTAGGTGGGGGTAAGTAGCGTGCTGCAGGAACCGGTGCTCGTGCTGTCATCCAGGCCGGGCGGGATTGTAGGGCAGAGCATTCAGATCGACGTTCCCGGAGACGTCGGTCAATTTGAATGGTCAAGGAAATCAAGGCCTCAATAGTATTTGGTATACCCACTCGAGCGAGTTCGTCTTTTAGTCCTTCAGATAGGCCCATGCGCAACTGGTGACGCAGGGCCGCATCATTCCACTGAGTGTCCGCGCTCCAACGTCTGAAATCAGTGACATAGTCCTCAGCTGGTCTGCAGCCTTGCTGGAGCGCGAACAGAGCTGATTCAGCTGTGGCAGTCTGTTGAGGGTCCTCGTATAGTTGCGCCATGGCTTCAAAAAAAGATGACAAAGATTGGGTTAGGGCTGAGTCCCCCTCAAGTAATCGATGAGCCCAGGTCTGAGGTTCCCCTTGTAGGAGGGAAATCACGAACCCCACCTTGGTGACTTCCAGTGAGAAGGTTCGGGGCTGTAGTGCAAAAAAGAGCTGGCAGGCGTTGCGAAAGGCCCGGAACTTAGCCCGGTCTCCAGAGAATCTCTCAGGGATGGGGACCCTTGGTTCAGGTGAAAGCATCACAACTGAAGGGGCAGGAGTTGCGGCTGAAGAGGAGGCCAGAGGGTTAGACCCTGCAAGGTTCTGAACTTGTCCTTCCAATTTGTTGTAGTTATCCTGGAGGGATTGCATGGCTTGAGTGAGGACCGCAAGGTGTGTGCATATTTCCTTCAACTGAGAGGTGTCTCCTGCAGGCTCAGTTATGGCTACTTCGTACTGTTAGGTACCTGGTAGTAGAGCCTGACTTGTAGGAGAAGACCTCTCATACAACACTGGTTCAGGAGCCACTGGAGTGGGGACAGTGGTCTCCTGAGCGCAGTGGGGTAGGAGTGCCTGTTGGACTATAGTCACTGATGCTGAGGTAGAGATTCCTCCAGGGATGCCTGGACTGCAGGTTAGGTGGTGACTGGAAGCAGCAGGCTGACACACTGGAGGTGAGAGATCACAGGAGCTGGAGCTGGAGGTGCAACAGCAAGAGCAAGCAGCAGGCACAAGCAGGGTCAGACAGTCCGGGTCGGCAGGTAGATAAGACAGGTAATCACGGCAGGCAGAGGCAGAGTCGGTGGACAAGCAGAGGTTGGCAATGGTATCAGGTAGAAGCAGCAGAGTAGTCAGGCAGGCCGGGTCGGGTGGGAGCAGGACGGATGGTCAGACAAGCCGGGTCAAATCAGTTAGCAGACAATCAGATGCAGGTTCAAACAGGAATCACAGAGCTGAGATGAAGCAGCAATGCACCCATGGAACAGGGGAACTTTTATGGGCTCTTTGGCGCCAAAACGGTGCTAACGCGAACGCGCACACACGCACGCCCCAGCGCCGCGCTGATGCACAGAAACAGTAGCAGTTTGATGCCGTGTTTGCACAGGGGCGCGCCGGCGCATAGGCGCATGCAAGCGCCCAGGTCTGGCGCTGGTAGATCCCTGACAGGAGGGCTCCCACCGACTGCTGTCTTTTCCTTTTGACAGCTCTTATATAGGCAAGGGCGTGGCCACCCGCCGACGTAATCGGGTGACCCCAACCCCATCTGACGTCACATGAAGGGGGCGTTGGTCATTTGGTTACATCACCGGGTGGCCCCGCCCTTGCCTATATAACAGATGTCACAGACAAGAGACAGCAGTCGCCGGGAGGAGTCCCATTGAGGCAGAGCTTTTTAATTTTTTGCTATTTTTCGTGTTCGTCGGGTGGCGTGTTTGAAGATGGATGGACATCGCAGGACCCTTTTTTTTTCTTTTCTTTTTTGTGTTTCAATGTTTTTATTAAAACATTTCACAAAAGGGAATACAAAATGTTTATAAAGAACACATATAGTATAAAATGCATACTTAATAGGTAAATCTTTCTAGATCTTTTGTCTCTTCTTCAAGCATAACAATGCACCTAAAGTGTGCGTTCTTCCAAGTCTTTACTAACAATAAAGGTTGCTCTATCGGTGTCTAAAGGGGGGTACCCCCGAAACTTATTTGGTGCTGCAAGTTTAACATTAACAAAATGCATCTTAGTTTCCATATACAGGTATAGATAGAGCTTCCACGCATTTTAATGTTAGATGAAAATTTCGCTCATAATGCATACTAGATTGCAAGTGCACTTAGTATCTGGCTGTATGTAGTACTGAAAGGGGTCAACTCCTTTACAAGGAGAAAGCTTAATTCCACTTCCCCCTTATACTGGATGTCCCTTTACTAGAGCTTTTTCTGCTCAGGATTTATAGGAAACAGGTATAAAAATCCTTGCATAACTATAGCAAAGACCAAAAAAAGAAAGAAAAAAGGAGAAGAAAAGTTGAGGGGAAAAGTAGGGAATGACTTTGTGCTCTAAATCCCACCATCCTGAAGCTGCTCTAAATCGGGTATAGACCGAGGATCTCCCATCAGATATTGGACCCATGGGTCCCAGATTTTCTTAAACATCCGCATTTTATCATCCTAGATCGCTGTCATGCGCTCATTAATCATAATCCAGGAAAATTTGCATTTGAGCTGTTCGAATGGCAAGACTGACGTTTTCCAGGCTTTTGCGATGATAATTTTTGCAGATATAAATATAAATGCTATAAGACTTCTCTGGGATTTCGATACTGTCTCCACCTTACAGTCCAGTAGAGCCTGTCTTTTGGATTTGACAAGGTTTATCGGGTGAGAGTGTAAATGAAATGATACACCCTAATCCAGTAACGCCATACCTTAGGGCATTACCACCATATGTGGTACATCGTTCCTGCCTGTCCGCACCCTCGGAAACACAAGGGAGATGCATCTGGTACGTAAGCTGTTAGCCTCACTGGAACCATGTATCATCTTAAAGTACTTTATAATTTGCTTCAATAATAGAGGTATTCATGAGTGACCTCGAGGCCCCTTGGGCTATAGTATGCCATTCATCCAGCTCAATAGTTTCCTGGAGATCTACCTCCCATTTTTCCATATATCCCTGCTTAATAGGAGAATTAGTCAAAATAGTGTAAATTTCAGATACAGTATGTTTCCTTTGATTTTATCAAACTTCTGACACAAATATTCCATAGGGGACATTTATAGTTTAGAGTTGTTATATCGGAATTCCATGATATGGAGCTTAAAAAAATGTTTTATCTGTGTATAACAGAAGTACTCTGTAACTGGCATTTGATGTTTCTCAAAGAGGACAAATTTATGTTCACTATCACCACATTCAATACCTCAAATACCAATAGTAGTGTGAATTGTTATTGCGAGCGGCTCTAGGGCCAAAACGAAAAATAACAGGGGACATCCCTGACGAGTCCCTCTTCAGATAGAAATGGGACTCGAATGGTATCCCTTTATCATTGAGGAAGCCATAGGAATGCTGTATAGAACCCAAAGTGACCCGAAGCCCAGTCGGGTCAAAACATAAAAAAGGTAGTTCCAAGACAAGGAATCAAATGCCTTGTGTATGTCCAAGGACAGTAGCATTCCCCACCTCAGTCCCCTTTCATCCCAGTCAGTTGTATCACTAAAATTACATCTATAACTCTTCTGGTTTGGCCTGAGGCTTGGCGACCTGGGACAAACCCCGCCTGGTCCTGGGTGGATATATTGCACGAGAAATGAATTTAGTCTTAGGAGAGAGCACACTGAATCAGAAAGAGCTCTTGCTCCTGTGAGGCTGAAGAGGGGGCGCCCAATGACTACCTTGTCATGGAAATAAGCCAGAATATAGAAATATAAGAATGTAAACATTGGGAATATTTTGGCAAGGGTTTATAAGTGACAGAAAAGGTCTACAAGAATGACATTTGCATTAAAAATATTATTACAAATAGCACAGTCTATTTTAAACCACTTGAGCCCCTTCTCAGCATGAGCCAGTTTATGAAAAAGATTAACTTAGCCTTTAAAGCCCAAAGTTTATATCAGATAAATACAATCCAAATGCATTGAAACAGAAGGAGCTTAAAGTTATACAATTAATTTTCTTTAGAAAGCAGCCACAGTCTGAATAGAAAAACCTGTTCCATTCCAGCATGCTTCAGAGAAAGATCTGTGCTATTTATGTGGACATTAGGGTCTCCCTGCAGAGGTTCTACACCCCCCCAACTGAGTCAGACTAATGGCGCATACACACGAAAGGATTTTCCGGAAACAAAACCGTGGATTTTTTTCCGAAGGATGTTGGCTCAAACTTGTCTTGCATACACACGGTCACACGGCCACACAAATGTTGTCGGAAATTCTGAACGTCAAGAACGCGGTGACGTACAACATGTACGACAAGCCGAGAAAAATAAAGTTCAATAGCCAGTGTGGCTCCTCTGCTTGATTCCAAGCATGCGTGGACTTTTGTGCGTCGGCCTTATGTTGGAATTTCCAACAACAAAATTTGAGAACCTGCTCTCAAACATTTGTTGGCGGAAATTCCGACAACATATGTTCTATGGAGCGTGCACACGGTCGGACTTACCAACAACAAGCTCACATCCAACATTTGTTGTCGGAAAATCCTATTGTGTGTACAGGGCATTGGAGATTAACCAATCAGTAGAAAGTATGAACACTTCTAAAGTCAGAACTATAGGTCTGACTCAAAAGGGGGACATGTCAGACCTCTGTGGGTCTACAGGTTCCACACTGAGAGCAGGCGTCCTTCTTTGTAGCATGTTGGTGGGAACAGGTTTTTTTGCTCAGGCTTTGGCCGCTTTCTGAAGAAACTGAACTGTACAACTTTGAACACCATTTGTTTTAATGCACCTTTAATGTATTTTGCTGATTTAAACTGAAAGTTCAGTTGGGTTGTAACCTTTTTTTTATAGCGGTCTATACTTCAGGCCAAAGAGAGGGAACCCCTATGAAGAAAGAGGAACAGAGGAAATTGGTTCCTCCAAATAAGGGATGGTTGGGAGCTAATATGATACTGATCAACTGGCTAAAGCCTAAATTATACTTAAAGCCAGAGCTTTTTCTTTTCCAATTTGAATAGAGTCAGAAATGGGTAATACTTCCATTAGTGTGCCCCACTTGGGGGGTTTCTCTTTTACTTCCTGTCTTTTAGACCAGGGATCTCCAAACTATGGTCCTCCAGCTGTTGCGGAACCACACGTCCCATGAGACATTGTAAAACTCTGACACTCACAGACATGACTAAGCATGATGGGAATTGTAGCTCCTGAACAACTGGAAATCCATAATTTGGAGGCCCCTGCTTTAGACCATGGCATTTTTTGAAAAGCAGTGCATGCATTATTTATTGTGTGATCCAGTGCGATTACAGCCCATTAAATTGAATGGGCTGAAAATCACACCACACTGAGTCGCAAAGGAATTGGAAAGGAAGACAGAAAGGGTTTATGTGTGCCTAATTTGTCAACCAGCCCTAAAAGCAGATAACTGAACTGCATTACCTAGCAACAGTGCCTTGCAAAATATTCACCCCCTTGGCATTTTTCATGTTTTGTTGCCTCGCAACCTGGAATCAACATGGATTGTTTGAGGATTTGCATCTTTTAATTTACAGAACATGCCCACAACTTTGAATATTTTTTATTTATTATTGTGAAGCAAACAACAAATAGGACAAAATTATAGAAAATTCAATGTGCATAACTATTCACCCCCCTAAAGTCAATACTTTGTAGAACCACCTTTTGTGGCTATCACAGCTCTGGATAAGTCGCTTTGGATAAGTCTCTATGAGCTTGCCACATCTTACCATTGAGATTTTTGCCCATTCCTGCTTGCAAAACTGTTCCAGCTCGTTCTAGTTGGATGGTTTGCGCTTGTGAACAGAAATCTTTAAGTCTAACCACAGATTTTCTATTGGATTGAGGTCTGGGCTTTGGCTAGGCCATTCCAACACATTGACATGTTTCCCCTTAAACCACTCAAGTGTTGCTTTAGCAGTGTGTTTGGGGTCATTGTCCTGCTGGAAGGTGAACCTCGGTCCTAGCCTCAAATCACACACAGAGTGGTACAGGTTTTGCTCAAGAATATCCCTGTATTTAGCACCATCCATCTTTCCCTCAACTCTGACCAGTTTCCCAGTCCCGACTGCTGAAAAACATCCCCACAGCATGATACTGCCACCACCATGTTTCACTGTGGGGATGGTGTTCTTTGGGTGATGTGATTTGTTTGGTTTGCAGCAGACATAGCGTTTTCTTTGATGGCCAAAAAGTTCAATTTTAGTCTCATCAGACCAGAGCACCTTCCTCCATACATTTTGGGAGTCTCCCACATGCCTTTTCACAAACTCAAAATGTGCCATTTTGTTTTTTGCTGAAAGTAATGGCTTTCTTCTGGCCTCTCTGCCATAAAGCCAAACTCTATGGAGCGTACGGCTTATTGTCGTCCTATGTACAAATACTCCAGTCTCTGCTGTGGAACTCTGCAGCTCCTCCAGGGTTAACTTAGGCCTCTGGGCTGCCTCTCTGATTAATGCCCTCCTTGCCCGGTCCGTGAGTTTTGGTATGCGGCCGTCTCTTGGCAGGTTTGCTGTTGTGCCATGTTCTTTCCATTTTGGTTATGATAGATTTGATGGTGCTCCTAGGGATCATCAAAGATTTGGATATTTTTTTATAACCTAACCCTACTTCTCAACAACATTGTCCCTTACGTCTTTGGAGAGTTCCTTGGTCTTCATGGCAGTGTTTGGTTAGTGGTGCCTCTTGCTTAGGTGTTGCAGTCCCTGGGGCCTTTCAAAAGGGTGTGTATATGTAATGACAGAGCATGTGACACTTGGTTGCACACAGGTGGACATCATTTCACTAATTATGTGACTTCTGAAGGTAACTGGTTGCACCAGAGCTTTTTATGGGCTTCATAACAAAGGGGGTGAATACATACGCACATGCCAATTATCAGTTTTTTATCTCTGAAAAATTGATTTATGTATATATCTTTTTAATTTTACTTCACCAACTTAGACTATTGTGTTCTGGTCCATCACATATAATTCAGTTTAAAAAAAACATTGAACTAAAGGCTGTAATGGAACAAAATATGTAAAAAGCCAAGGGGGTGAATACTTTTGCAAGGCACTGTATTTACAGTAAAGACAGTCCTAACTTATTATAACAATCCCGATTTTATTCCACTGGCCTCTGATAGATGAAAAAATAAAAGTTGGGGACCTTGAAGAAAGCACAACAGTTCCTAGCAGACAACAGATCAACTTGTACAATGTTAGTATCCTACCAGAGTCAGGGCACCCTCTTCTTGGTCTCTGGACATGTGCTCTGTTTCAGTGCAAGTCTTCAGACAGGGATAAAAATGGCTATGATCTTTCTCTTTTATTCCTGCTGAGACAGTCCCTCATTTCTTTCATCACAAGCAGTAGGCATGCTCTTCAGTACAGTCTGATCTCAGCAGGCACCCAGATCACACCTTACCAATCTCTGAGGCAAGGTGAGTAGTCTCTTTGCTTCTCTTGATTGTGGTCAACTATCACAAGGTTCTGTTCAGCCAGCAGCAGCAGCCCAGTCTTTTTCCCGCACACCCATTTACTTTAAAACCGTCCTCTGCTCTTTTCTCACTAGCCTAAAGACTCACTTCTCCTTGCTCTGTTGCATCAGCCAATCATTGTCCTCCAGCATCCAATCACAGCCAAGATGGCTGCCTCCTGCACTGGAGACACTCCGTAGACAAGCGTTGCAAGGTATTCTCCTTAAAGATGGCTGCTGCACTTTTGCATTAATGAACATTCAGTTTAACCCTGTCCACGCTGCAGAATGATAATACAGCAGCAACAAAGGAAGAAGTCCCACAATAGTTTTCAGCTACAGTCCAGGTTACATATGCATGTATTTTTGCTGGTTGGTATTAAAGTGATACTAAAGTCTCCTTTTTTTTTTTCTTTAAAAATAACAAACATGTTATATTTACCTGCTCTGTGAAATGGGTTTGCACAGAGCATCCCCGATCCTCCCCTTCTCGGGTCCCTCTTCGGCATGCCTGGGCCCCTCCTGTTAAGTGCCTCCACAGCAAGCAGCTTGCTATGGGGGCAACTGGGCCGAGCTGCAGATCCATGTGTCCATTCAGACAGGGAGCCGCTGCCCGGCCCTGCCCTGTCTCTCTCCTGGCTGACGTTGACTGACAGCAGCGGGAGCCAATGGTGCTGCTGCTGTGTCTCAGCCAATCAGGAGGGAAGGCCGAGGCATTTTTTTTTTTATCTTAATGCATATAATGCATTAAGATAAAAAAACCTGCCTTTACAACCACTTTTTTTTTTTTTTATCCAACAAAATGTTTTTATTAGAAAAGATTGGTGTACAGACAGTAACAGCATTACATTATAGATCGGTACAGTGCGCTTTACAACCACTTTAATAGTGGAGTGAATACCTACAGTATGCTGTATTTTGCTTGATGTGATATGACATACTTGGAAATTTGTACCTATTGTATAATTGTATGTATATTCCTAAAGCAACTTAATTGCTAAAGCATTTTTGCTATGTGATCTGCTCTATATATTTAAAACTATTCAAATCTCTCTTGTGTGCTTTTATTTTATGACTTGCTGCACTTTATTAAGGATCATTTACAGAGTTGCACTTTAGTGATGCACATTCATGGGCTGTTTTATACATTTTATATAGTTAATCACTTTAGCATTTTATAATTCGATTACATTACTGCTAACCTAAGATTGGAGCTCAAAATGTATGTAAATACTAATAAATAAATTCTGTTATTTGCTGGCTGTCTGACCATGCGCAAGTTTATGCAAGCGCTAGTGTAAAACCCTTATATAGCAGCGAACTGTCATTCATTGCAATGGGAGGCGGTGCACTGCACCGGTGCTCAACGCTCCATGCACACTATGAATCTACTTGCACCCGTGTGCATGGAAGCCTATCTAAGGGCTTTATTGCTGTCTATATTCTCACTAGGGAGAGTCAATCTCTATTTGTCTGGGTGACTAGGACAGAAAGCACTCTTTATGTCAGGAAGAAAAGAGATTAAGACCCCTTTCACGGTGTGGCGGTGTGGGAGTTAGTGGTAACACGGAGCTAGTTTTAGCGGTGCTTTTCAGCTGCTAGCCTGGTGCTTTTAACCCCTGCTAGCGGCCAAAGAAACGGTTAATAGTGCCCGTGTTGCGGTGCTGCCGAAAAGCTTTTCAGGCGCTGTGGCAGTGCTGCCCATTGATTTCAATGGCAGGGGAGGTTTAGGAGCGGTGTATACACCGCTCCCGCACCGCCCCAAAGATGCTGCTTGCGTGACTTTTTTTCACGTACTGCAAGTGCACAGGGCCGGTGCTACCACTAGGCAAACTAGGCAGCTGCCTAGGGCGCCCTGCTGCCTAGGGCGCCCGGCCACTGGTGTTCCAACTCTCTTCTCTCTGCAGCAAGCAACTAAGTCTCAGCATCAGCAGGCAGCCTCCCCTCCATTTGCACATAGTGTCAGAGGCGCAGCAACGGCAGAGGACTGTGTCTGTGTCTTGGCTCCCGAATGAATGGAAGCAAAAAAACATTAATTGAAGGGCGCTGGTGAGGTTGCATTAGATGGGCGCTGGTGAGGCTACATTTCATGGGCGCTGGTAGGCTGCATTGATGGGTGCTGGTAGGCTGTATTTGATGTGCGCTGGTAGACTGCATTGATGGGTACTGGTGAGGCTGTATTTGATGGGCGCTGGTAGGCTGCATTGATGGGCACTGGTGAGGCTGCATTGAAGGGCGCTGGTGAGGCTGCATTGATGGGCGTTGGTAGGATGCATTTGAGGGGTGCTGGTGGGATGCATTTGATGGGCGATGGGGAGGCTGCATTTGATGGGTGCTGGTGGGATGCATTTGATGGGCGCTTCATTAAAAAGGTTGGGGGAAACATGGGCAGAGGAAAGGGGGTGGGGTCAGGGGTGGAGCCAGGGGGGCAGCAAAATGAGGTTTCGCCTAGGGTGTTAAAAATCCTTGCACCAGCCCTGCAAACGCATCGCCCCAGTGTGAAAGCACTCGGGATTTCACACTGGGGTGAATTGAGAGGCGCTTTTCAGGAACTTTACAGGCACTATTTTTAGCGCTAAAACTCCTAAAAAGCGCCCCAGTGTGAAAGGGGTCTTAACCTTCACTTACAGAATAAGGCGCTTCAGACTAAAAGAGAAGTATGTTTTGTTTTTTTTCCATATTCATACTTGCCTAGGTGAATGCAGCATTGGCCCGATGCTGCATCGGTCCCATGGTGCCTCTGCACTGAGAACCGAGCGATCGAACACCGAAGATGGTTCGGTTTTCTCAGCTCCCCTAGGAGAGAGCTGCTGACTGTCAATCAGCAGCTCTCCGCTCTGCCCCTCACCCCCCACGCTCACTGGAGGGGCGTGGAGTGGCCGTCTTAGAGACTCGTTGAGACGGGCATCAGTCCAGGCACCTGGCGGATCCAGACTTTATTGTCGGGATGACGCGGTTCCTGGACTGATTCCAGTGATGTCAGCGTCCGCTCTCTGCTGAAATTGGGTCACAGGAGTGCAAAACGAATTGCACTCCTGTGACCAATAGGAGAAGCCCAGCCAAAAAAGCTCAGGCTGGACTTCTCTTTTAAGAGCTGTGAAAAATTGGAATAGACTCGTTCAAGAGCTAGTTCTGGCCAGCTCATTAGATTGTTTTAAAAAAGAGCTGGATGCATTCCTAAATGCACAAAACATGACAGGATATTATTATTATTTATAGGCAATAACACCAGAGATTGTGGATTAAGGAAATGTCCAATTACCTCCTTAGGGAATCAGGATGGAATCTATTTTTGCCCTACTGGAACAAATTATACCATGCTTTATATGGGTTTTTATTTTTTTTGCCTTCCTTTGGATCAACTGTGGGTATAGGATTGTGTAAATGAATGTTTTCTATTTATTCTTTTCCATTGTTTAGACTAGCTGTGACAGCTGTAATTCCCAATGTGTCTCAAGGTCAGGAAGTGAAGGGAAATTTTCCTAGCAGGGACAGCAGAAACAAAACAAAACAATAACTAACAAGGACAGGGTTTCAACCATTCTGTACTCTAAAATTAAAAGTGATTCCATGCATTAAGATAAAAAACCTTCACCCCCCCCCCCCCAGCCCCCCCAGAGCCTAGAGCCCATCAATCAAAGTCAATGCGCCAATGAGGAGAAAGAGGGGGCGCGGTGGGCCAGGGGCTGCGTGTCTGCATGGACACACAGAGCTGTGGCTTGGCTCAGGTGCCCCCCTAGCAAGCTGCTTACTGTGGGGGCGCTCGGCAGGGGGGAGGGGCCATAAGTGCCAGCTAGGGACCCTGAGAAGAGGAGGATCTGGACTGCTCTGTGCAAAAAACATTACACAGAGCAGATAAGTATAACATGTTTGTTATTTTTAAACAAAAAAAACAGAGACTTTAGTATCACTTCAAGGACTCTGTTTATCATAGATTTTACCCAAGATTCACCCAACTATTAAGCAAGATTTGCAAATTTTTCCAACTGAATTTTATGTGAAAAATATTGCAGGAAAATATTGATAAATACACACACGGGATGTATTAAGTCAGCGCTAAAGTTGTATAAGGCAGCTTACTGCGGGTAAGTATACAAACCCCAAAAAACTATTTGTAAAAACATGTAAAGTGCAGCGCCTAAAAAAATAAATAAGATCTCAAAGTGATATATTATAAATAAATTACAACTAGTGATTGTGATAATAAAAAAAAATTAAAGTGAGCAATAGATAGATGTAACAAATAAATAAAAATAGTCCATGCAAAAAGTCCAACGAACCAATCCATAAGTAGTATCACCGTCTGAAATATACAACATCACTTGTGAAGGCGGACAATACCGCACTCACCAGATTCCCAGCTGCTAACACAGCTTACAGCACACTTTCATCAATCAGTCACAGCCTCTCCTTTATGGACCTTCAGCTCCATCCACAATCATGAGGGACCTTGATGGTAACAACACACGTCCCTTAAGGATGCTGAACCACGTGCACCGCCACTAAGTAGGAAAGAGCGCTCACCCCAAGCCAGACATCAAAGGGGCTATAGTTTAGAATTTTATTTTAAAATGATGTGGACAAGACTTAGAAGTAAAATCATGCATCCAGATGCCAAAGAAATAAAAACATATCACAGTGCACTTACAGAAATGGCCGCCAGCTCTGGGAACAGAAGTGGTGGCAAGACATCAATCCACCCCAATGTGTTTCATGCATGCGCAAGGGGACGCTAGTAGAGGAGAGGCCATGACTGATTGATAAAAGTGCACTGTAAGCTGCATTAGCAG
Source organism: Lithobates septentrionalis (assembly GCA_037952835.1). Lineage (NCBI taxonomy): Eukaryota > Metazoa > Chordata > Amphibia > Anura > Ranidae > Lithobates > Lithobates septentrionalis. The sequence goes on along the minus strand of JBBDGP010001453.1, from coordinate 1,500,682 downwards.
CTGGGAATCTGGTGAGTGCGGTATTGTCCTCATTCACAAGTGGTGGTGGATATTTCAGGTGGTGATACTACGCAAGGATTGGTTCATTGGACTTTTTGCATGGACTGTTTTTATTAATTACATATATCTATTGCTCACTTTCATTTTTTTCATTATCGCAATCCCTAGTTATAATTTATTTATGATATATCACTTTGACGTCTTATTTATCTTTAGGCACTGCACAGGGGCGTAGCTATGGGGGACGCAATAATCGCGACCCGGCCCAGGCTGTAGGTGGCCCATGCGGTTCCCCTGTCAGTGAGCCAGAACCGGAGTCAGGGGGCTGAGCTCGGAAGCAGAGTTGGTGGTCCTAGGTACAGAAGACCACTTGCCTCTTAACTTTACACTCTGGATTCAGCTAGTACCAGGTTGGATAGGAGGGCCGGCGGGGCGGCATATAGGAGAACCGATCTCCTCTATTCTACTCCTGTCTCCTGCAGCTCTTTCAGCGACTTCAGGAGCAGGATCGGTTCTCCTACATCCCGTCCCGCTGGCTCTCCTATCCAGTCAAGAGGCAAGCAGTCATCCCTACCTAGGACTGCCAGCTCTGCCTCCCAGCCAAACTCTGGCTCCAGCTTCCTACCTCAAGGCTGTTCCTGCCACCGGAATGTTAGGAGAAATGCTCTCTGCCCCGAGGCCACTCCTGGCAAACAACAAACTCTTTGTCACAGCAGAGTGTAAAAGAATACACTGCCCAGCGAGTATAGTGTTCAAGGTGTGCTGCTGACTGTCACTCTGCTCCCTCCCACACTGCCCTCGTCCGTGTGATGGGAGTCACTTTGGGCGGGGGGCTCGTGGAACCTAGAATCCCTTACAGAGGTTGGGAAACCCTTGTTTCAGCTCCCCCTGCACCTTCTATGTCTAAGCCACACTATGTCTATTAGGGGCACAAGGTGACCAAAACCCCCAGTTTGATCTGTACTAATCGGACTCGCTGTACAACCACACTGGAATGTTGTGTATATATATTTTGTATATTGTCTCATACTGTTGTGGACTCTTTGCTGGGTCGTTTGGGGCGTGGCTGTATTCCATTGTTCTATTGTGTCTGTCTGCCTAATGCCGCGTACACACGGTCGGACTTTCCATCCTACTTGGTCCGGCACACTTTCCGACGGACTTTGTCCGCCAGGTGCGCCGGACTTTAAAACGGACGGACTTGCCCACACACGACCGGAATTTCCGGCGGGCTAAGTCCGCCCGTCTTTCCGACGGACTTTCGCCGGAGTTCCGGCGGACTTTCAGAATGAACGGACTTGCCCACACACGGACAAGTCCGTTCATTTTGAACGTGACTCAGGTGCGACGGGACTAGAAAAGGATGTCAATCTTGCCGCTTTTATCGGCGAGATTGACACCTTGCGAGCCCCGTCGCGGGGCATACCAGGCCCTTAGGTCTGGTATGGATTATAAAGGGAACCCCCTACGCCGAAAAAACGGCGTGGGGTCCCCCCTAAAATCCATACCAGACCCCGATCCGAGCACGCAGCCTGGCCGGTCAGGAAAGGGAGTGGGGACGAGCGAGCGCCCCCCCCTCCTGAACCGTACCAGGCCGCATGCCCTCAACATGGGGGGTGGGTGCTTTGGGGGAGGGGGGCGCCCTGTCACCTTGTCCCCCAACCCTGGCCGTTGGTTGTCGGGGTCTGCGGGCGGGGGCTTATCGGAATCTGGGAGCCCCCTTTAATAAGGGGGCCCCCAGATCCCGGCCCCCCACCCTATGTGAATGAGTATGGGGTGCATGGTACCCCTATCCATTCACCTAGGGAAAAAGTGTAAGTAATAAAACACACTACACAGATTTTTAAAATATTTTATTAAACAGCTCCGGGGGGGGGATCTTCCTCCGGCTTCGGGGGTCCCTCCGCTTCATCTTCTCCCGGCGTCCGGTTGGTTCTTCTCCGCTCTCTTCTCTCCATTTCTTCGGCCGGCTCCTCTGCTGTCTTCAGGTAGCTCTCTTGCCAGCAGAGGTCCGGACTTCTGGGCTTCTGGTCTTCTCTTCCCCAGATGTTGACACGACGCTCTCTCCGGCTGGACTGCTCTCCGAGGGCTGCGTTGTGACTTATATAGGCGGAGACCACGCCCCCTTTTGATGTCACAGTCCCTGGGCATGCTGGGACTGTGACGTTTTAGGGGGCATGGTCACTGGGTGATGTTGACCACGCCCCCTAAAACGTCACAGTCCCAGCATGCCCAGGGACTGTGACATCAAAAGGGGGCGGGGTCTCCGCCTATATAAGTCACAACGCAGCCCCCGGAGAGCAGTCCAGCCGGAGAGAGCGTCGTGTCAACATCTGGGGAAGAGAAGACCAGAAGCCCAGAAGTCCGGACCTCTGCTGGCAAGAGAGCTACCTGAAGACAGCAGAGGAGCCGGCCGAAGAAATGGAGAAAAGAGAGCAGAGAAGAACCAACCGGACGCCGGGAGAAGATGAAGCGGAGGGACCCCCGAAGCCGGAAGAAGACCCCCGAAGCCGGAGGAAGATCCCCCCCCCACGAGCTGTTTAATAAAATATTTTAAAAACCTGTGTAGTGTGTTTTATTACTTACACTTTTTCCCTAGGTGAATGGGTAGGGGTACCATGTACCCCATACTCATTCACATAGGGTGGGGGGCCGGGATCTGGGGGCCCCCTTATCAAAGGGGGCTCCCAGATTCCGATAAGCCCCCGCCCGCAGACCCCGACAACCAACGGCCAGGGTTGTCGGGAAGAGGCCCTTGTCCTCATCAACATGGGGACAAGGTGCTTTGTGGTGGGGGGGGGGCCCGCAGGGCGCCCCCCTCCCCCAAAGCACCCACCCCCCATGTTGAGGGCATGCGGCCTGGTACGGTTCAGGAGGGGGGGGCGCTCGCTCGTCCCCACCCCCTTTCCTGACCGGCCAGGCTGCGTGCTCGGATCGGGGTCTGGTATGGATTTTAGGGGGGACCCCACGCCGTTTTTTCGGCGTAGGGGGTTCCCTTTATAATCCATACCAGACTTAAGGGCCCGGTATGCCCCGCGCTCGCCGCAATAGGAAAATTGGTTTTTCCTATTGCAGCGAGTGCGAGATGCAATACCCTGCCCTCGTGTTGTATCTGGTCCGTCGGACCAGCATACACACGAGCGGGCTTTCCGTCGGACCAGCACACACACGAGCGGACTTTCCGCCCGAAACTGAGTCCGGCGGAAAGATTTAAAACTTTTTTCAAATCTAGGTCCGGCGGGCTTTTGGGAAAAAGTCCGCCGGAAAAGTCCGCCGGTGCCTACACACGGGCGGATTGTCCGACACAATCTGGTCCGCCGGACCAAGTATGCCGGAAAGTCCGACCGTGTGTACGCGGCATTAGAAGAATTATTGGATGTGTATGTGTGTTTGCTGCAAGTGGGGAGGGGGAAATTCCTTCAACAGCTCTCCCTGGGGCAGGGTCGCGATTGTGACTATTACTACGCCCCTATGCAGTGCCTAAAGATAAAAAAGATGTCAAAGTGATATATCATAAATAACTAGGGATTGCGATAATGAAAAAATTAAAAGTGAGCAATAGATATATGTAATAAATAAAGACAGTCCATGCAAAAAATCCAATGAACCAATCCTTGCGTAGTATCACCATCTGAAATATCCACCACCACTTGTGAATGAGGACAATACCACATTTACCAGATTCCCAGCTGCTAATGCAGTTTACAGTGCACTTTTAACAATCAGTCACGGCCTCTTCTCTACTAGCGTCCCCTTAAGACATGCACTTGCATGAAACGCATTGGGGACAGAGCTACTCATTGATGTCATGACACCACTTCCGTTCCGAGAACTGGTGGCCATTTCTGTAAGTGCACTGTGATATGTTTTTATTTCTTTGGCATCTGGATGCATGTTTTTACTTTTAAGTCTTGTCCATATCATTTTAAAATAAAACTCAAACCTATAAATAGCCCCTTTAATGTCTGACTCCTTGGGGTGAGCGCTCTTTCCTGCTTAGTGGCGGTGCATGTGGTTCAGCATCCTTAAGGGACGTGTGTTTTTACCATCAAGATCCCTCATGATTGTGTTGACTTCAAAGTTAGTCCGTAGTTCCAGTCCCCCAATGTCCGTAAAGGGTTGTAGGATCAGTGGGAAGGCTTTCGGCTCAGAGGTAATGGCCCAGGTCGGAGGTAGGTTGGCCCTTCATGGTTTCTTGCACCAGGGCCCTGAAGATGATTATTAACCTTTTGTGAGTCACAGACCCCTTTAAGAATCTGATGAAAGCTATGGACGACCATACAAATTTAAATGGTATTAAAGCATAAGCCAACAACAAGTCAAGAGGAACTTGGCAGTCGGTGCTATAAGCAGGTGCAGGGTGTTTTTTAAAAAAAATTGCTTTCAATAGGAAACCATTAATTGGGAAAAGGTGGTATAGAGAATATGAATGTTATTGTTTATTTGACCTTCACGTATCTCATAAAACCCATTCATGGACCACTTAGGGGTCCAAGGACCCAAGTTTAAGAACCCTTGCTTTAAAGTATCAAGATAAAGTAAACTATAATATACACTCCACAGTTTCTGCATTAACACTCCCCTACCACCATCAAGTACAAATTCAACATTTAATATAACCCTAATGCAGTTTCAATGATGCATTTAACAATGTCCCCCGTGGAGCTGTTGATTTTATGGCCTGGAATGACTTTTTTTATTAAAAAAACATAAAGAAATGCATTATCATATTTCACACGATGGTAATATTCTAATTTTGACCAGTCCTTCAACAATTAATCCTGAGGGTATCGTCAAGAAACAGAAAGAATTCAGGGCTGTTAAAAAAGGGAACAAAATGTTGCATGAAAAAATAGTATGGACAGCGACCTTTGCTGCGCAAACATGGTTTTGCCATTTTATGGATCTGCTACTAATAAGCAGAAATGCAGCCTAGATGGATGCTAAACAGTAACAGTGACTCATTCTAATGCCCTGTACACGCAATCGGATTTTCCGACGGAAAAAGTGCGATCGGATTGTGTTGTCGGAAATTCCCATCGTGTGTGGGCTCCATCTGACTTTTTCCGTCTGAATTTCCGACACACAAAGTTTGAGAGCAGGATATACAATTTTCCGACAACAAAATCCGATTGTTTAAATTCCGATCGTGTGTACACAAATCCGACGCACAAAGTACCACGCATGCTCAGAATAAATTAAGAAACGAAAGCTATTGGCTACTGCCCCGTTTATAGTCCCAACGTACGTGTTTTACGTCACCGAGTTCAGAACGATCGGATTTTCCGACAACTTTGTGTGAATGTGTGTATGTAAGACTAGTTTGAGCCAACATCCATCGGAAAAAATCTGATGGATTTTGTTGTCGGAATGTCTGATCAATGTCCGATCATGTGTACAGGGCATTAGTCTCCTGTACACTTTTGCTGAATAGAAAATTAAAGAGGAAATGCAGTCTGCTCACATAATCTGTAAAAAAACATCTTTGCCATTCTGAAGCTTCTCTCCAACCACTTTGCATATTATTTTATGTATACTGTGATTCTGTACTTGCCAAATATGCTGCAGAAATCTCCCTCCACTGAGTCTGGCTGCAACCATTTTAGCCAGTGGCGTAACTAGAACCTTCAGGGCCCCGGTGCAAGAAATCATGAAGGGCCCCCCTGACCCCCAGCTGGGGCCCTTCCCTCCGAGCCGATGGCGTAAATACCAAGGCCCGGTCGCAAGTGTGATGTTTGTGACCCTGGTAGTTCTGCCACTGGCGTCTGTTTTTTTTATTTTTATTGTATTTTTCTACCATTTATTTATTGTTTTACAATATTATTTTGTAAAAAAATATTGAAATTTTTTTTTTAAGAGTTGGGGGGCTTTGGTGAGATATTAGGGGTCTTAGCAGACCTCTGATGTTTCACCTTTGAGAACGAGAAAGGAGATTGAGTGCACAGCCTCAGCTGCACAGAATGAATGGACAGGAATAGCTCTGTATAGAGCTGCCCCTTTATTCGCAAACGGAAGCATAGTAAATACAGTTTACTATGTTTCAGTTATGAATGGATTGAGTCCGTGATCGGTATGGATCACTGACTCTCCATGCAGATACCCTACAGCAGCTGGCAGGAGAGGGGAGGGGGGAACTCTGCTGAGCTGTGGGGACAAGGGTAGGGGCCAGGAGAGAGCGGGGGGGGGGGCAGGAAAAAGTACAGGGGGGCTGGAGAGCACACGGGGGGCAGCAGAAAGAAGCTGCATAGGAGGCGTGGTGGGTGCGACTGCATATAGAGGAACTGATCTTTCCATTTTCCCCACTTCTCATCTGCTTTCAGCAGCTGCAGGAGGAGAATGGAGAGATCAGTTTCTCTGTATCAGTGTTTCTCAACATTTCTTCAACATTTTAGTCAAGGTGCAACATATTGCCTCTTCACTGCCTGTCACATGCCTCTGAAAAGCGATCTGCATCGCTTTTCAGAGGAGTGGTATTTTCTTGTTGGTATTATGAACCCACCCTAAAAAAATCTGTTCTGATCGTAAAGAAAAAGGGTTCAGAGTTACAAGTAATGTGTATACATACACGTATGTAAACACACACGTACGCAAATACACACATATACATATAAATACATGCACACACATAAACGCACACACATAAACGCACACACGAGCATAAACGCAAACACACAAACATATACACATATAACTCTATACACATGCACACACATGTGCACACACACATAACTCTATACACATTCACACACATGCGCACACACATATAACTCTATACACATGCACACGCCCACACACACACACACACACATATAACTCTAAACACATGCACACACACACATATAACTCTATACACATGCACACACACACATATAACGCTAAACACATGCACACACACACATATAACTCTATACACATGCACACACACGCATACACACGCACACACATATAACTCTATACACATGCACACACACACGCACACACATATAACTCTATACACATGCACACACACACATGCGCACACACATATAACTTTATATATACACACACACACACACATAACTCTATACAAACACACACACATGCGCACACACATATAACTCTATACACATGCACACACACACACATGCGCACACACATATAACTCTATACACATGCAAACACACATGTGCACACACATATAACTCTATACACACACACACACACACACACACATGTGCACACACATATAACTCTATACACATGCACACACACACATGCACACACACATATAACTCTATACACATGCACACACACACACACATGTGCACACACATGTAACTCTATACACACACACACACACACATATAACTGTATACACACACACACACATGCGCACACACATATAACTCTATACACACACATGTGCACACACATATAACTCTATACACACACACACACACACACATGCGCACACACATATAACTCTATACACATGCACACACACACATACAACTCTATACACATGCACACACATGCGCACACACATATAACTCTATACACATGCGCACACACATGTAAACATACACATGCACACAAATAAACACACACACATGCAGACACACACATGCACACACCCAGACATGCAGACACACACATATAAGCACACACACATGCATACAAACATATATAGATCGCCTTTTTAAAAATCTGCAGCTGCAGCTCTGTACCTTAAACTCTCCATGCCGGGTACTGCACTGTAGGGGGAGGCAGAGAGCACAGCACACAGTGTGCTAGACACGTCTCACTTACTTTCACTTTGTGACCGAGCTCCTGCACTGCCGAATGATTTACGCATCGGCTAAGGATCAGGGAGCTCTGTCTCATATACAGCCACCGCTCGGGGAGAGGGGGGCACACGGGCCCCCACGGGCCCCCTACAGCATGGGGCCCAGTCGCAATGGCGACTTTTGCGACCCCTATACTTCCGCCCCTGATTTTAGCTGTGGGCAGCTGAAGCTGCTGCCTGTTCACTTCCTGGATTTACACAGACACACAGATGCACACCTCCAGCTCTGCAGCTCTCATTGGCTATCTTATGACTCCTCCCCCCTCTCTTCCTGGCAAAATCTCACGAGAGTGAGATAGAAAGCTGTGCATGATGTCATAAGCCTAGGCTAATGACCAGACAAGAAACAGGAAGTGGACTGTATAAGGTATTTACAGGCAGAAAAAAATGTTTTACTATCCAAAGTTAAAACAACAAGGGAAGAAGATTTAATAGATGGAAAGATGAAAAAATGACTGAAGTTTCACTTTAAATACATTGAAACATCAACAGTTTTTGGAACTAGTGAATGTCCAGCAACCTGTTTTGTTAATTAGTTATTTGTGTTTGGTATGTTCTACTGTACTCCCTTTTGATTTGCTATTAATTGATAGAATCCCAGCCTCTCCCAGTCAAATTCAATTTTCACCTAAGATAGAAATGTCTTTTTAATAAAAAAATAAAAAAAAAGAAAATATAAGGAAAAACGTTCACTGTAAAACGCTAGGCTGGAATAAACTACATTGGATTCTACTTGAGTCTACATGGTGAGTTGACGCAGTCTGTGAATCCTTACTATCCTTCCATACTATCCACAGACTGGTCTTTAGGAGGTTTTATTTTTGCATAAAGCGAAAAAACAGCACTTACAATGCATAGGTCTAATTTTTTTTATTAAAGCGGAGTTCGACCCAAAAATGGAACTTCCGCTTTTCTGATTCCTCCCTCTCTCCGGTGTCACATTTGGCACCTTTCAGGGGGCAGGGGGGAGCAGATACCTGTCTAATCCACATATTTGCTCCCACTTCTGGGCATAGATCACAGCAGGCTCCTCGGTGAACTACGCCATGTTCGGCCCCTCCTCCACCCCCCCCGCTGTCTTCTGGGAGACACACAGGTCCCAGAAGACAGCAGGGACCAGTGGGGAAGCACAGCGTGACTCGCGCATGCGCAGTAGGGAACCGGGTGTGAAGCCGCAAGGCTTCACTTCCTGATTGCCTTACCGAAGATGGCAGCGCCTCCACCCGGGAGGGTGAGGACATCCCGGGTGGCCTGGACAGTTAAGTTTCCATATTTTAAAAGTCAGTAGCTGCAGTATTTGTAGCTGCTGACTTAAAAAAAAAACAATTTTGGCGGAACTCCGCTTTAAGTTCCAGGTTGAATCACAGATTTTTCTATGTCTCTGAGTATAAACTGTATTTTTAAGTTGTGTCTCCACCCTTCTCATAATATCATAACCAAGGTGTTGTTCTCTTGTAGCAATTTTCCCAATGTATTAGTTTATTGAATTAGTAAAACTTCGCTTTTTTAGTAGCAGGAGGCATTCCACAAGAATATAGCTTGGAGTAGACATGAAAAGTGGGTTGACTGGCCCTGCAAAGTGCTTGTTTGTTCTGGTGGACTTTGCGCAATGTGTTTTAAATACATCTGTCAATAAGATGAAGGTACTATAATGCTGAAGGGCTACAATGCAGATGCCAAGCAGTGCATGAATATGTAAGGTGCTGTTAAGCTGGCCACACACTATTAGTTTATCAAATGCACATTTGCACGAGCATTCACCTGTACAAAAAATCCCAATACATTCAATGACATGACGAGTATTGTGTAAACCTACTTCTAAATTTTGTTTTCTTTTAACATTTGGCTTTGAAATTAATGGACTTTCCCCAATGAAAAACCACATTCACTGTTATGCCCCGTACACACAAGCAGAATTTCCGTCGGAAAAATCTTGGATGATTTTTCCGACGGAATTCCGCTCAAGCTTGGCTTGCATACACACGGTCACACAAAAGTTCTCTAAACTTTTGACCGTCAAGATCACAATTTTTTTCGACGGAAATTACGACTGTGTGTGTGCAGCATTAGAAATTAATTTGCTCAAGAAATATTTTCCACCCTGCTCCTTAGAAATTTTCTGTAGTTGGAAACAAATGTCCATTTGACCCCCCTACAAACCATTAGAAAGTTGGAGAATGTTCTTAAAACAAAACAATTTGGAATGAAATTCTGCTAGCAAGTAGCCAGCTTTACTGGGTTTTTCAGATTTTCTACCCTACTATGACGGAAGCCCTGTTCTCTGGTTTGTGGAACGTTTTCCCTAAATAAAAGAACATGCACCTATTACAGGTATGTAAATGTCATCCCTTAAAGAAATTTGTGGAAGTAGCACCTTAGGATTCATTGTGTAAAACCGATAATCCAGCCATGTGATTGCTCAATGGATTTTCCCAATTGTCAGTGCTACATACAGTATATATATATATACACAGTACCTCACAAAAGTGAGTACACCCCTCACATTTTTGTAAATATTTTATTATATCTTTTCATGTGACAACACTGAAGAAATGACACTTTGCTACAATGTAAAGTAGTGAGTGTACAGCTTGTATAACAGTGAAATTTGCTGTCCCCTCAAAATAACTCAACACACAGCCATTAATGTCTAAACCGCTGGCAACAAAATGTCCAAATTGGGCCCAATTAGCCATTTTCCCTCCCCGGTGTCATGTGACTCGTTAGTGTTACAAGGTCTCAGGTGTGAATGGGGAGCAGGTGTGTTAAATTTGCTCTCACTCTCTTATACTGGTCACTGGAAGTTCAACATGGCACCTTTTGGCAAAGAACTACACCCAGTGCATGCTTCGTCACCCCCTGAAGCTGAAATGTAATTTACTCTACTATAGACTGCAAGTACAGGGAAACAAATTACACCATGAAACTACAGTACATGATCAATAAACATCTTATCCAGGTGAAAAATACAAGGTAGGCAGGTATCAATGATTACAATGCATTTATATTCTCCAACGCTGCAGTTTGCGGACCTAAATGAAGTAAGAGATAAATCATGGAAAAGAGGAACCAAAACTGAGTGTCTCCAAAAATGCCATAATACTGTATAGGAACTTGGCAGTTCCTTAATAACAATGTAAATGGTAGTTTACTGTTTTTATTCAGCTCACAGGTGCACAATAAAAACTTAGTTTTCTTGATTCTTTGCCCTGGAAAAGTCTTGCTATACTGTAAGTTAAAGAACTGTGCACTATTATAACCTCCACCTTTCTGCACCCAACCTTTGTCCTAAACCATTGATTACACACTTATACTAAAATACAATTACGTAAAACTTTTCTTTGCAGTAGTATTGGCTAAAAAAGAGCACCTTTTGTGTAGAACTTATGGCCCAATTTAAAAAAAATGTACAGAATAATTTTAATGCAGCTATAAATATTCATGTGAATATAACATTTAGAGAAAAAAAAGGCAAAAAGATAATGGAGTACCCTTGAAACATATAGTGCACTTATATGGTCTTATAATCCAAAGAATACTTAAGTTCAGTAAAAGCCAATTAGGTTCTGTTGGACAATTCTAAGCTCCATTATTCCCTAAAACTATGTTTAGTACAGAAATATTTATCATTCTTGAAATATATGTACTAGTCAAAGCCAGCGAAAAGCTATGCTACAGAAATGGATAGTAGATACAAATGTGCGTATAAAACCAGCAGGGCACTGCACAGATAAGGCGCATTTGTCATTTACATATATTGTTTTCTTTTTCTAATGCAGGGACATTAGAAATTATGAAAAATATGCAGGATAATTATTTGATAATTAAAGAGGAACTGAAGTCTGGAAGTTCAAAAAAAGGGTAAAGGGCAGCCACTGGTATTTCCTCTGGTCTCCCTACAGCTGATCTTTCCTTATTACCGACCTACCATGCCTTGTTCTATATTGTGTCTCTGTGTGGAGGCCACCTTTGTAGAGGCAGGGCTTTGCTTCCACACGTCAGAGTTTCCAGTAAGGAGAACAATGAGCAGCACAGTAGTGGCATTACCAAATCTTACTCCAAATCTGAGACTTTGTAGATATATGGCTATGAGGCTGTAGGCACAGGAGTTCCTAGGCACACTCACATACCAGGAAGGTGCATTGCTAATTTTTCAAGAGGAATTCAAATAAATTGGCACTTTTTCAGGGTAGGGCTATGGGATATACATGCACGGTATGAGTTTCATAAGATAATGAATATGTGTTTTAAGCAATATACATAATTATCCCAGTGACTCAAGAAGCATTTCAGTATTTGGGCCACCTACAGTGTCTTACATAAGTATTCACCCCCTTGACTTTTTACCTATTTTCTTACATTACAGCCTTTAGTTCACTGCTTTTTTAATCTGAATGATATGTGATGGATCAGAACACAATAGTCTAAGTTGGTGAAGTAAAATTAGAAAAATATATACATAAAACTATTTTTCAGAAATAAAAAAATGATAATTGGCATGTGTGTATGTATTCACCCCCTTTGTTGTGAAGCCCATAAAAAGCTCTGGTGCAACCAATTACCTTCAGAAGTCACATAATTAGTGAAATGATGTCCAACTGGGTGCAATCTAAGTGTCACATGATCGGTCATTACATATACACACCTTTTTGAAAGGCCCCAGAGGCTGCAACACCTAAGCAAGAGGCACCACTTACCAAACACTGCCATGAAGACCAAGGAACTCTCCAAACAAGTAAGGGACAATGTTGTTGAGAAGTACAAGTCAGGGTTAGGTTATAAAAAAATATCAAAATCTTTGATGATCCCTAGGAGCACCATCAAATCTATCATAACCAAATGGAAAGAACATGGCACAACAGCAAACCTGCCAAGAGACGGCCGCAATCCAAAACCCACGGACCGGGCAAGGAGGGCATTAATCAGAAAGGCAGCACAAAGACCTAAGGTAACCCTGGAGGAGCTACAGAGTTCCACAGCAGAGACTGGAGTATCTGTACATAGGACGACAATAAGCCGTACGCTCCATAGAGTTGGGATTTATGGCAGAGGGGCCAGGAGAAAGCCATTACTTTCAGCAAAAAACAAAATGGCATGTTTTGAGTTTGCGAAAAGGCATGTGGGAGACTCCCAAAATGTATGGAGGAAGGTGCTCTGGTCTGATGAGACTAAAATTTTACTTTTTGGCCATCCAAGAAAACGCTATGTCTGGCGCAAACCCAACACATCACATCACCCAAAGAACACCATCCCAACAATGAAACATAGTGGTGGCAGCATTATGCTGTGGGGATGTTTTTCAGCAGTCGGGACTGGGAAACTGGTCAGAGTTGAAGGAAAGATGGATGGTGCTAAATACAGGGATATTCTTGAGCAAAATTTGTAACACTCTGTGTGTGATTTGAGGCTAGGATGGAGGTTCACCTTCCAGCAGGACAATGACCCCAAACACACTGCTAAAGCAACACTTGAGTGGTTTAAGGTCAAACATGTAAATGTGTTGGAATGGCCTAGTCAAAGCCCAGACCTCAATCCAATAGAAAATCTGTTGTCAGACTTAAAGATTGCTGTTCACAAGCGCAAACCATCCAACTTGAAGGAGCTGGAGCAGTTTTGCAAGGAGGAATGGGCAAAAATCCCAGTGATAAGATGTGGCAAGCTCATAGAGACTTATCCAAAGTGACTTGGAGCTGTGATAGCTGCAGAAGGTGGTTCTACAAAGTATTGACTTTAGGGGGGTGCATAGTTATGCACATTGACGTATTGTTATTGTTATTTTGTCCTATTTGTTGTTTGCTTCACAATCAAAAAAAAAAATCTTCAAAGTCGTGGGCATGTTCTGTAAATTAAATGATGCAAATCCTCAAACAATCTGTGTTAATTCCAGGTTGTGAGGCAACAAAACACAAAAAATGCCAAGGGGGGTAAATATTTTGCAAGGCACTGTATTTCAGTACTTGACATTGATGACCTCAGGCACATATTTTATCTTCCAGTAGCCCTGATGTGAGACTACCGGATGCTTAGTGATGCCATATTATATACCTTAGAGCAGTGGTTTTCAACCCTGTCCTCAAGTACCCCCAACAGGCCATGTTTGCAGGTTTTCCTTTATCTTGCACAGGTGCACAGGTTGCACAGTCAATGGCTTGGTATTTTGGATAGCTATTTAATCTAAGAGAAATTCTCAAAACATGGCCTGTTGAGGATACTTGAGGACAGGGTTGAGAACCACTGCCTTAGAGGAACATCACATGCTCTTAACTAAATACAGCTGATATTCATATTTTTGACGTTACAAGGTAAATATGGGTTAAAATATGACCTAAAGTGTAACTGTACCATTAGGCAAGCATGAATAACTATATGACCTTTTAATGATATATACTGCATTATAATATATTAATTTTACAATGTTATATACGTGTCCCAAAATACGGTTATTTCCCAAAATGTATATTAATTCACATTATTTGTATCCTGAAACTAGCAAGGTGTTCTATTGTATTAGACATTTTACTACCTTACAGTGCATCTATTTTCTTAGTTTATTATTTTAGGTGAGAGAGAAACATTTAGAAAAGGGATTTTCCATGGTTCACATATAATAAAATAATCAATCTCAAATTTATTTGGCAGCTCAACACAAAGATTGGGATCCCCTTAGAGAAGACAGTCACTCAAATGAAGAAATGCAAGTGTAATAGGTCAAAGAGAACGCAAATGAAAAATTCTTAGGAGTCTTGAAATTCATCAGGTCAAGTGGGATATTCTGTGTCTTCCAAGATCTGGCTATCATCATGTTGGCTACTATAAATAGAAATTAGATCAGTTTTCATGTGGAACTAGGTATCCCCTGTATCAGCTGGTTTAGTAATGTCTTCAAGGGGGATTTACTCATTTTAATCTGCATCAAAGAGTTTATAAGATTATAAATATGAGTCCAAAACTTATCAACATTCAAGGTACACTATTTCCCTGAAACAGCTATCCTATTGTTATAATCTGATATACTACATGTGCCTCATCTAGATTTCTATAGTGAGGAAATCCTCCCAATCTGAATTCAAACATGGGGATATTACCCCGAGTTGAGTTTCCATAACTGTATACGTTTGATGGCCATTTCATAGAACTCTGATGAATTAAATTAATTTGTATCTGTACCTTATTTTTATTTTCTAAATGTTATCTGTAAGTACATTTTTAATATGTTTTAAATATTACATTTATGCAATCATTCACAAAAAAATATTGAAAAAGAAAAATCCTTAGGAGTCCAAAATCTTTATTGTTCATTTGGTTACAACATACTGGACAAAGGACACCCAAAGCATTTTGAGGGGCTTACAATCCCCCTTCATCATGGCTGAGTGACATAGCAGGATGTTAAATGGACTCAACAAAATTCCTATGCAGGCTGATCTTCAGGCAACAGTCAGTGCTGGCATTCAGTGTAAAAGTGCAAAAAACAGTGGTGAGCAGTGGCACTAGACTGATGTTATTTAGGTAAAAATTATATGACAACTGGAATGACCGAAAAATGTACAAAGTATATACACACACACACACGTACATATATACATATGCACATACATACCTACATATAATTGGACACACACTAAATCATATTGTCCATTTCATAGTCCATGATTTTATTCAATCAGCACCTGAGGGCAGCACCCTTAGAGCGAAGTATCCGACTCTGTCGCAAAAGCAGGAACAAAGGGGAGCCAGAAGTGCAGCATTAAATCATTAGGTGTATAATTAAAAACAAATAGCAACTCACAAGATAGATGAATCAAACTAGCTTGTGTACTGAAATCGCTAGTCCTGGAGGACATAGGGTGACTTATTACCAGTAACTGATTCCGGGTAATAGTAGCAGTTCTTAGTGTCAGATGCATACTTATTGGATGAGCACTACAACATGCTAGTTACATACAGTATATATTTTGTGTTTTCTTGTT
The DNA here is from genome assembly GCA_037952835.1 of Lithobates septentrionalis. Classification (NCBI taxonomy): domain Eukaryota; kingdom Metazoa; phylum Chordata; class Amphibia; order Anura; family Ranidae; genus Lithobates; species Lithobates septentrionalis. The sequence continues at coordinate 1,484,887 of JBBDGP010001453.1, read as the reverse complement.
TGAAATGCTGGACCAACAGGTCAAGTACAAGATAGGAACCTCAATATAATATATAAATGTAATGACCCTGCCTAAAGCTGGATTGTCTCTAATTAGATTTTGCTTTTGCAGCTAGGCTGTAGCCAGCTTAAGCATTTGTTTACTTTTGCTGTACTTTGTGGCTTTTCCCTGAAGCTGGCCAAGCATGGTTAGATTTTCTCTGAGCGTTTATAGAAATGTTGTTCACCAGAACATTCTTTCTTGCCATCATTAAGCCAACTAATTTTGTTGGCTTGACAAAGAAGGTGGGCCTTTGAAACGCGTAGCCGCTTCCACTGCTCCGTCTGCATGTGACATCATCCAGGAGATTCCCTGCAATACACTGTGCCTGTGTACAGAACTCTGGTCTGTCCTTCAGCTACAGCTATAACTCCATCTGACAGCACTGCTGTCCAGGACTACAAGTGTGAATACAGAGAGGCGCCCATGCTAGGGTGTGTTGAGTACATGCATTTTCTTTTTTAAATTTTGTGAGTGGTCAATTTGTATTTGATTTAATATTAAAGCCCTTTCTTGTTTGTTACTGATTTTGTTTGAAACCCCTTAAAATGTAATCTAGACTTGCTACTTGAATGGAATGCCAGGCATATTAACCACTTCAGCCCCAGAAGATTTTACCCCCTTCCTGACCAGAGCATTTTTTGTGATTCGGCACTGTGTCGCTTTAGCTGACAATTGCACGGTCGTGCAATGTTGTACCCACACAAAATTGACGTCCTTTTTTTCCCACAAATAGAGCTTTCTTTTAGTGGTATTTGATCACCTCTGCGGTTTTCATTTTTTGCGCTATAAACAAAAAAAGAGCGTCAATTTTGAAAAAAAAAAAGCAATATTTTTTACTTTTTGCTATAATAAATATCCCCAAAAAATATATAAAAGAACAAATTTTTTCCTCAGTTTAGGCCGATATGTATTCTTCTACATATTTTTGGTAAAAAAAATTGCAATAAGCGTATATTGATTGGTTTGCGCAAAAGTTATAGCGTCTACAAAATAGGGGATAGATTTATGGCATTTTCATTATCAATTTTTTTTTATTAGTAATGGCGGTGATCTGCAATTTTTATCATGACTGCAACATTATGGCGGACACATCGGACACTCTTGACACTATTTTGGGACCATTGTCATTTATACAGCGATCAGTGCTATAAAAATGCACTGATTACTGTGTAAATGACACTGGTAGGGACGGGGTTAAACACTAGGGGGCGATCAAGGGGTTAAGTGTGTCCTAGGGAGGTGTTCTAACTGTATTGGGATGGGCTACCACTGACATGACAGCAATCACTGCTCCCGATGACAGGGAGCAGTGGATCTCTGTCATGTCACAAGGCAGAACAGGGAAATGTCTTGTTTACAAAGGCATCTCCCTGTTCTGCCTCTCTACACCGCAATCGCCGGGCCACCGGCGAACATCGAGTTCCCGGGACCCGCAGGCACACTCCCGTGGCGTGCGTTGGGCGCTTGCGCGCTCGATAGGCGGCAAGTTCAAAGGGAGGTACAGGCACGCCCATTTGCCTGCCTGTGCCATTTTGCCAACGTACATCTGTGTGCGGCGATCGGCAAGCGGTTAAACAGCTTTCATTTCAATACGTATGATTTTTCCAGAACAGAAACTACATTACCAGTTAGAAACTCGTTCATTTGCTCCTTCCAATTAATTTTTTGTCACAACGGTCAAAAATGAACATCAGTGAAAGATAAAGAAAATCCCAAACTTTGGATTGACACCAGAACAGTAATAGAGGGGAAATCTTCCAATGAGGACACTATTTCTGGTGACACCCTTGGATTCCCTCACTTTAAAGTTATTTTCTTTCACTTCCTATTTTGGCTATGGGACAGGAAGTAAAAAGAAACCCCCCCAATGGGACACGGATGAAAAAAAAAACTGACAGGGATTATAACCACCCCTTACACTACCAAAAAAAAAAAGGTTTTGTCTTCAGTTCTCCTTTAATGCTCTGTTAGATTACAGTTGTTGATTTGCTGGGGGGGTCTGTCCAGAAGGAACTTTGTAAGAAGGTGTGTGCCTGGAGGGTACATCTTGATTTGAATCTTCTTTGCTGGAGAGTGTCCAGGGAGATCTGGGTAGAAGTAATTTACTGCTGGACATTGCAAATAGGATTTGCTGCTTACAGGTACCTTTTGGCTGCTCTAAAAGAGTCAGGGGCCTAATTTTCCAGAGATAAAACAATCCATTACAACTTAAAGTGTTTGTAAACCCTTACATTTCCCCAGTGAAGGGACTATGTGCAGGTGATACACAGGGATGAAACAAATCCTCCTGCAGAAGTTGCACCTGTTTATCTGCAGTGTTCTCTTCTCTACAGCCGTTCAAAGTCCAGAATTTATAAGCTTGTCTGAAGGTTAAAAAAAAGGGGCGGAGAGCTGGAGTTATGCCCCGTACACACGGTCGGACTTTGTTCGGACATTCCGACCACAAAATCCTAGGATTTTTTCCTACGGATGTTGGCTCAAACTTGTTTTGCCTACACACGGTCGCACAAAGTTGTCGGAATTTCCGATCGCCAAGAACGCGGTGACGTCAAGCACGTACGACGAGACTAGAAAAGGCCAGTTCAGAACCAAGCGCAGCACCCTTTGGGCTCCTTTTGCTAATCTCGTGTTAGTAAAAGTTTGGTGAGAGACGATTCGCGCTTTTTCAGACTCGTGGCTTTCAGATCGTTTTCTGCCGTTCAGTTTGTGCTTGTGGGTTTGTATCTGCTCTTCAGTGCGTGCAGTCAGTTCGTATTGGAGTTTTCTGTGCGATCTTGTCCGCTCGTTGCTGTTTTTCAGGTCGCTCTTCACAGGCCTTGCTGTTCTTCAGTGCGTTCTGTTACTTCGTTCTGAGCAGCCGACCGTTTTCTAGCCATGTTTCGTATGCGTACTCCTCGTAGAGTTCGTGCTGTGCGGGGGCTTGGTGTTGGGGTCCTGACCTTGACACAAGTCCAGTCCATGAACAGGGTGGGGAGGAGTTCATGGACCAAGAATTGGTTGCTTCAGCGTGACCAGTTCTCTCATATGCCTTTGCTCCGTGAGATCCGTGAGAATAATCCTGATGATTTCAGGAACTTTCTCCGGATGACGGACCCCGTATTTCACCGTTTGTTGGCTTCGCTGACCCCCTATATCAGCAGGCAGGATACCTGCATGAGGCAAGCCATCACTCCGGAGCAGAGGTTGGTCGCTACCTTGCGGTATTTGGCCACAGGGAGAAGCCTGCAGGACCTCAAGTTCTCGACAGGCATCTCCCCCCAGGCTCTGGGGATCATTATCCCAGAGACCTGTTCTGCCATCATCCAGGTCCTACAGAAGGAGTATATGAAGGTAAGATTTTTATCCTTTAATATCACATTTTATTGTATTGAATGTTTGATAATATATTGTATTTCTTTCCTCATTCCCTAATTACCATGATTGTAATATGCTGTGAATGTCCCCTTTGTCCTCATGCATGCTGGATTTTTATGTAATTATTATTTTAGGTCCTTCATACATATTTGACCTTCAATAACCTCTCCAGCATGGTGTCTCCTGCCCTATATTCACCTCATGTAGTCACTTAACAATGTATTTTATCGGCTCCATAGTAGTGCTTTACCCCAAACACCCCCTAAAATATTTTGAAATGTTATTTTTGATTTAAATTCAGGCAGAGGGCCAGAGGCTTTTTTTGTGGTGTCCCCAAATTTTTTGTAACCCTCCCTCCCCCCAACTGCTAAGTCAGCTGATCCCAATTCTCTATCCTTAATCATCTATCTGCTGACTTTGCCAAACCCATACACACTATACCCACCTCTTTAGTGCTCAGATTTATGGATGAATTGCCCAAAGCATGTAGTGCAAGGGCCTGCCTGTATACTTTCCTATGGTACTGTTTAAAGTTCTTGTATCCTATTATGATCTTGATAGGTAATAGCAGAATGTCCAAATGTGCTCAAATGTGTACAGTGTGTATTTATATCTTTGTATTATGACACTTCTTACCTGTCCAGTGGGCTGACAATAGTGTAACTAAGGAGGGGCTGTTCCAAGTAATACCCTGTATTTAGGCATTCATCTCTCAATGAAGTGAAGAGGGTTACCTGTCCAAGAGTTCCCCCCCCCCTATAATGTTAGAAATGGCCCATGAGAGGGGGGGGGGGGATATGATAGGTGTACCTTATACTTTGTTGTTGTTAAATTCCCCTTAATAAATGCTATCTGGAGGTTGACCCATAATGTTTGTGTCTAATCTGCTTGCCAGGTTTCTGTGAAAAAATAGTATTGTTTATTGTTTTTTCCTCAACAGTTTCCTTCCACGCCACAGGAATGGCAGACTGTGGCCTCCCACTTTGCCCAGCGGTGGGACTTTCCTAACTGCGGAGGGGCAATTGATGGGAAACACGTCCACATCGTCCCACCACCCAACTCGGGGTCGTACTATTATAATTACAAGGGGTTTAATAGTATAGTGATGTACGACTTCTTGTATGTGGACGTGGGGAAGAATGGCCGGATGTCCGATGGTGGAGTGATCGCCCAGACGGAGTTCTACAGGCGTCTCCAGAATGGCAGCTTGGACTTGCCACCTCCAGAGGACAATGTTGAAGGTCTCCCATTTGTGTTCGTTGCTGATGAAGCATTTGTGCTGGGGGACCACCTGATGCGGCCATTCCTGATGAGGACCCTCACCCCGGAACAGAGGGTTTTTAATTACCGGCTGGCCAGAGCCCGAAGAGTGGTGGAGAACACATTTGGAATCCTGGCCAGCCGGTTCCGATTATTTCTGACACCCATCCATATGGCGGAGTATAAACTGAACCATATAATACTTTCCTGCTGTGTTCTCCATAATTTTTAAAGAAAACATTCAGCAAACTATGCTGGCTCAGTTGGGCCTGAGGCCGGAAATCCAAATCCATCAACACTGACGGCGCTTGAAAGTGGCCGTCCTGGCTTGCCCTCCCTGAGTGCCCGTGATGTCCGGTTACGCTACCTGGAGTTCTTTGCGGGTAGGGGGGCTATCAATATGCCAGACAATCTGTGAAAACTTTTTAAAATAAAAACCAACCCAAAAAAATTCTTTGTGGACATTTACTGCATGTGTTTCTTTTAGCTGACCCTGACAGAAATGTGTTGAGTGCAGAAAATGTCGTGATTGGGTAACCTTCTAAAAAACTGTGTTGGCTGGTAATTCCTAAATGCAAAAACACATTTCACTACAAGTGCACTTGCAACTGCACTGAACCTTCACTTGTAGTGCAAAGTGTATTTTCCCTTAGGAAATAACCCCCATTTTTGCATAAAAGAGCAATTACATCACCCCAAAAGTGTTGTAGTGTTGAGACAATAATCCACACATTCTTGATTAAGCCACTTTTTTATAGCTGCACAATCACATGTGCATTTACGAAAGGTTTTTAAAACAAACCAACATGTTTGTTGTATAACAATGTTTGCAGTAGCATTATGAAAAATCAAAATATCCATTTCAGATAAAACAGGCCTGTGTAAAACCAACAAGAAAGCCAAAAAACTTGAACTTACAAAGTTCACATTAGGTAAAACCTGAAGGCTATATCAGACATCAGTATTTAGGAACTGGGTTTGATATAGCGTTCAGATGGGGGGAAATCACCCCTGGAAAAGCCAAATTTGGAAGATGCACACCAATTTACAAATGTCAACATGTGCTATCTGCCATCATGGGGGATCAAGGGACGTGTTTGGGGGGAGCAAGCCCTTCCTCAATGCTACTTTATAATTGAGGAAGGGGTTGCCCCCCCAAAACGCGTCCATTGATCTCCCGTGATGGCAGATAGCACATGTTGGCACACTGTGTGCATCCTCCAAATTTGGCTTTTCAAAACATTGAAAAAATTTTTAAAAGATTGGACCACAATAAAACAAGTGATTTTGTGGGGTTTAAATTCGCCCCAAAACATCAATGATGTTATTATTTTTTTTAATAACATCACTGATTTGTTGCTGTATGTTGTGCAATTTGAGATTACATCCCATGATCTCCCCGATCAGGATCTGGGCACTTTCAGATGTGAAACGTTCTGGATCCCTCACATCACGATCACCTAAAAAGAGATAAAGAACAAAAAAAAGGTCTCAAAAATCTGCCACCATCCATCTCTTACCTGAGCCTGTGGTCGCAGACACTCACCTGTTGTGGTGTCAATCTCCACCACATCTTCTTCTTCCTCCTGCTCTTCTTCTTGGGTTGGTGTTATTTCTCCTTCTTCCAGAGGTGGGGGGTCTCTGGTCTCCTGGGATGAGGGGTGTCCTCCGAGTCTTTTCTCCCCTATGTAAAACAAAAATGGTATACTTAGCACACAGATATTTGATGGCAGAACTATAGAAATAGGAAACATTGCTTGGAAGTGGGGTACAATTGTCTATTTTAGCCGAGTTCCAAGATGTATATTTTTTATTGCCCTTTGTCAAGCTGCAATACTTTACCTGTTTGGTACAAGCTTCACAGATGTAGCCCCCCCTATAGTATACACTGGAGCACCTGTGTGGCCCCCCCTAATAAAAATGGTGTTCTTTTGTCCCACACTAGTGCTCCAGTGTCCAGATGTGAAAACAGCTGCTCAGTGTCCTCTCCTTACACACAATCTAGTTTGCATTTCATTCTAGTAACAAACCCATCTACACAAACAAATATTTGGCATCCAAGTAGGCCCCCAAAAATGTGTGAAAATGCATATGGCCTAAACAATGGTGTTCTAGAGGCCGAAAGAAAAATGTTTGATACGAACGAATAATGTGCCCATGAACATTAAAGTTGACCTTTGGAAACGTTACAACTAATCAAAGCATATGGAGCAGAACGAACGTAATAAAGACAGAAAGAATAGGAACACAGCACAACTACTTACTTTTTTGCAGCACTCTCCGGATCTGCTCGGGCTCTCTCAACTTCAGGTCCGACCACCGCTTCCTGAGCTGATCTTTAGACCTTCGTACCCCGAAATTCCGCTCTAGACTCCTGACCACTTTCGCCATGATTTTGGCCTTTCGGATGTTGGGGTGGGGGTAAGGCCCATATTTTCCGTCATAGTCGGACTTCCTCATGATGTCGACCATCTCCAACATCTCCCCAAACTACATATTTGTGGCCTTAAAACGTCTCCTTCTGGATCGGGACGTGCCTGGATCCGCCCTTTCCTCCTCCTCCTCGTTGCTACAATTAGCCCGCACCTGCTGTATGTCCGCCATCATGCTCTTCACCCACTGCGCCGAACGAAAAGGGGCGGGGAATACACTAGAAAGAACGTCAGGGGCGGGCGGAGTTACACGCATGCGCAGTGTATATAAAGCGTAACACGCGTGCGTATTACGTTTGATCTGTGAGCGTAGGAAGGAGCATTGAACGCGGCGATCGTAAGAACGAAGGTAAGAGACAAACTTGGGCCTATACTGCTTCTATAGATTGAGGCCTATATTGTAACAAGATTAGGAGAGTTTGGTCTGACATTAGGCTTTGTCTTGTGTTGTGTCTTGCAGTGAACATGGATATGGTACTCAAAGATACTGACTTCATGTCAGTATTCATTGATATGCTAAGGGAGCTGCCCTGTCTGTGGGAGATTACCCACCCCCATTACAAGAACCAAGCAAAGAGGAAGGCAGCACTGGAGCAATTGTGTGAAATTGTGAAGCAGGTGATCCCCACGGCAGACATCACTTATTTAAAGATCTTCATTGGTGGCCTGAGGAGCACATATCTGAGGGAGCGCAATAAAGTCCTGGATTCACAGAGATCCAGAGCAGCAGATGACATCTATGTCCCCAGGATGTTGTACTACGACAGGCTGCATTTTCTGGCAGGCCAGACTGAACCCGGGCCATCCCTCTCAAGTCTTCCTTCCACGCTTCCTTCCCGTCCGGCTGAGGCTTCTGACGCCCAACCTGGGCCTTCCAGGCCACATGTGGAGGAGCCCAGATTGAGCCAGGTATAGCATTCCTCTAAATATTTCTGCTTGTCCAATCAATGATGTTAACTAGATGTTAGTTGGGAGTACTAATTTATGATTGTGATTGATGATGCAAAAACTAAAACCATGTCCCTTTTTCATACACAGGGAAGTCTCAGCCAGGAGGTGGCCGGGCCGAGCCGGCTGGCTGATGTGCAGGTCCCTCCACCCCCGGTGAAAACAGAAAGTGGCAGTAGGAGGAGTACCCTAGAGGAGGCGGTTATCAGATTTTTTTGTAGGGCTACAGAGGTCCTGGGAGCACCCCACACCAGGCAGGAGAACATTGGTGCATTCATTGCATATAAAATGCAGAGGATGGAGGAGGGCCAACAAGCCATGTGTGAGGCCCTCATATCAGAGGCTCTGGAGAAAGGTATGAGGGGCCAAATTACACCTGACACACATCTTTGGGATGGTCCTCCTCCTCCTCCTGCAGGTCCTCCTCCTCCTCCTCCCTCTCCTCCAGGTCCCCCCAGTCCTCCTCCAGGTCCCCCCAGTCCTCCTCCTCCTCCAGGTCCTACTCCTCCTCCTGCCACATCTCCAACTGCACAGCCACAGCCGGGAAGGAAGTGTGAAAGGAAGACCAGAGAGTGATTGGACCCTGGATCCAGTCTGGTCGGCCAAAAAATGCAGCCTCTTGTGGTACCACAGCCTGGGGACACTGATGTCATCTGCTGCTATCCCGATCTCTGTGAATCCCGGACCAGACTGCCCTCCCTCACATATGGACTCCTCAGGCCACCAATTTTGAGGTTGAAGAATTGTTGTCTGCCGTGGGGGTCCCAGGCTTCACTAATTTCTCATGTTGATCCAGTGTTGCCTTCCTCTTTGTTTGGTTCTGATACCTTAATAAAGGATTTTTGTTTTGAATTATACTCTCCTATGTGTTTTACTTCAAAAATGATGGTTTGTTTGTGAGGATTCAGGTACATTTCTAATATACAATGTGAAATGAACAAGGGACACCAACAACAAACAATCTCATGGAGATTAAATAATAAAAGATATCAATGGTGTTGGGGTAACTTGACACACAAAACACACACAAAAATATTCTGGAGTAAAAATAAAAATAACATTGAACAAAGATCAGCCTTGGAAAAAATCCAAACATTAAAGAAAAAAAAAGGCTTAAAACCAAAAAAAAAAAAAAACATAAAAAATATAAAACTGTCAGATGTGACAACTAATAACAATATATTGAGGGAATCCCACTAAAAAAAACAAAAATAAAACTTTGTGAGAAGTGTGTGTGAATATGAGCAGCAAAACTACTTAATTCTTGTCACATTATAAAGAAGAAGAGAGTGCGCTGTATTAAACCATTTTTTACATTGCAGCGTGACGAAAGTGCTGTATCCATTCCGAACGCTAAGTTTACCAGAACGAGCTGTCCCGTGTCGGAATTTCTTCTGAGCATGCGTGGCACTTTGTGCGTCGGAACAGGCCACACACGGTCGGAATTGACGCGATCGGATTTTGTTGTCGGAAAATTTTATTTCCTGCTGTCCAACTTTGTGTGTCGGAAAATCCGATGGAAAATGTCCGATGGCGCCCACACACAGTCGGAATTTCCGACAACACGCTCCGATCGGACAATGTCCATCGGAAAATCCGACCGTGTGTATGGGGCATTACACTCTGCAGAGCTCAGTGAGGAGTGCTCTGAGAGCTGATTGGAGGAAAGGGACACCCCCCCTTCACACAGCACACAGGATGGTAATGGTAATGACTAAGCGCTAACATTTGCATGAAACGCATCTACCTTTTTGTTCCCTGCTCCATCTGTCAACCACTTGTCATATGAAGCTTCAATAAAAGGATTTTAGGAAGTGCAGCCGTCCAGAATCATTTCCTCATGAAACACTGGAACAGAGCTGAGACTGTCACTCTACTGGAGGTCCCTCCCAGTCACCATTTTTCTCTTGGTGTCAGGAAAACTTGTCAGAAGTGATTCATGCTGATAGCAGAGGAAGGAAGCAGCAGACAGAAATTACACTTTAGTGCTTTTAATTGAGACAAGTACACACTATAGAGGGATATGCTTTGTTCAAATGTTATGTCTGAGGTTTACAACCACTTTAAGAAAGAGACTGTGACTGCTCTTAATTAGTGATAGATCTGACATGTATCAAGTGGATTGGTGGGTAATCATTAGACATGTGCAATTCGTTTCCTTCCGAATTAGTTTTTTGATGAATTTTGACAAATTCGAAATATTCCAAATTAACGAAAAACCTGTTTAACAAATTTTTCCGAATATTTGTAAATTCGAAGATTAATAAATTCGTAACTTCGAAGATTCGGAAATTTGTAAATTAGAAAATCTGAAATAACTAACTAATATCAACTTAACTACTACTAACTATTAAAATATAGATATTGGAATTTCCTTTCAAATTTGCCTGTTAGTGGACGTAATAAATACAAATTTACTGAAGTTACGAATTATCAGATATAATGAATGGGACGTAACGAATTACTAATAATAAATAACAATAATAATAATAAAAATGTTTTTTTATTATTAGTATTTATTAATAATTTGTTCCGTTCCATTTGTTTAGATGCGGCATTCGTTCGTTCAGATAAATTCATATTCGCTACGTTCACAACAGCCAAATTTAAAGGAAATTTCAATACCTATAATTTAATAGTTAGTTATTATTAGTTAGTTAGTTATTCTTTAGAATTCTCTTTCTTATTTTCGGATTTTTGAATTTACGAATTTACAAATTTCCAGATTTATGAATTCTTGAACTTAAGAGTTTACGAATTAACAAATTTACGAATTTTCGAATTTACGAGTTTATGAATTAACGAATTTACAATTTTTTTTTTCCAATAAAAGTTTTTAGTGAGCAAATATAATGTAATAACAAAAGAAGTAGAATATTAATTATATTCTCGTAGGGCATCCTGCAATACAACCCAGTTATTCTATGTTTAATTCAAATTCAAATACAGATAATAATACTTTTACTGTTCGTGTGTACAACCCTAATTTTCAATTTAGACTGTTATAACTATTGATAAAACTATTAAAACTGTGAGTATGAATGATAACCCCTCGTGTTTTGCATATTATTAGAATTCAAGAACCAGGGTTATATTTTTATAAGTGTCTTGAGAGTTAGAATATAATTAAATAAAATAAAATAAACAACAAAACAAAAAAAAATATACAGTATAAGATAAAATAGATAAAAAAAGGGGGGAGTAGAAGGGGGGGGGTGGAGGGTGAATGGGGGGGGGGGGGGGGGTAGAGGGTTTTTAGCTTATTTACTTCTATTGTATATAGATGACTTTTAGGATAGTCAGCCGGGTTCAAGAATGATCTACGTTAGCTTCTATCGTCGAGTTTGGGTTAAGTCTATCTGGACAAAGTTCCTATCTTGTGAAGTCAGCCATTCTGCATCTTGGCAAAGGAATCCGAGTACTTAAAAATGAACCATGATTTCCATAGCTTGTGGAATTTGTCAGTCCTTTCTGACGCCATTGCCCGAATTTACAAATTTCCGAATTTTCAAATTTACATTTTTTCCGAATTTTCAAATTTCCGAATTTACAAATTGCAATTATAATGAATGACCTGAAAAAACAAAAACAAAACAAAAAAATCAAATAAAACGAAAACAAACAAATTTTTCGGCAGTGCACATATCTAGTAATCATGAGCACCACATCCCTTACAATATAAAAAATATATAGCATCACTTTCAATGGGACTTTCCTGGTGCCAGACATTTATCACACATATTTTTCATACAAAAATATATTTTTATTAATACATTTATAAAATAATATTCATTATTTTTTTCTGATAATACATCCCATATGTTCAAATTTGAGTTTTGGCAGTGGAACTCAAACAATTTACTCTGATAGCTTGTCCCCTGTTGCACATTTCAATGCTTCCAGTCATTATTATAATGGGGTGTAGCTGCTTCATCAAGTTGATATAGATCTGATCTCTGTGTGAAGTTAGCTCTCACCTGACACAGTACAGGGGAAACAAATCTGTTTGTTGATGCGTTTCGCTGTGAGCTTCTTCAGAAACAGGGATAGTTTTGTTAAGAATAATGTGTATGTACAGTATATGATACCAAAGGAGGGACCAAGACACATTGGCTGAGGGTCGCTGGGGGAGATGGACCGATAGTTCTAATCTGTTAGCAGTGTTTTTATATATTCCCACTTGTCCAGATGCCACATGAGATAGCATTAAGCTACACAGATTGTCCCTTAGGCTCCTTTCACGCGATAGACCCGCTCGGATCCGCCTGTCCATTTTTCAGGCAGATCCCAGTGGGCCACCCATTGACTTCTATGGGTAGGCGGATATCAGCAGAGATGTGTTTGCTGACACTCGCCTGCCATCCGATCCGACGACATCCGCTCAAAACAGACGGATGGCGATACATCCAGTGGATCGGATCGGATCAAAACGGACACGCTGTCCGTTTTCATCCGTCAGCAGGGCTCTGACAGGTCTGTCCCTGCACAGTGAGCAGAGACGGACCTGTCATCCGCCGGCTCAGCGGGGATCAACAAATCAATCTCCCCATGAGCTAGCAGAGTCCGCTCAGCGGATCCGCCCCATGTGAAAGGGGCTTTAGGGCTTGTTCCCAGGAGCTTTCCTCTCTTCAGCCCTGCACTAGCATGCCTCAACCACGTGCACTGCGCGCAGTGGTGTGGCACTTGCAGAGCAGCCTCATTCTCTTGAATAGGTCAAGTTCGATGGGCGCCATGCACCCCCACGTACTGCCTCTGCAGCTAAAGGGGGTAGCGGTTGAGGATGGGGGGAAGCATTGCTCAGCTTTAGGATTTTACTGTTGTCAGCGAGTAGTGTGAATGAGCCCATAGAGAAATATGCGTCCCACGGAATGGCTGTGCTACTGGTGAGATGAGGGGAGGGGGTACACCTTCAGAGCCCTGTAAAAGTGGTCCCCCCAATACATACCAGGCCCTTTGAATCTGGTATGGATCTTAAAGGGGGAATCCCATGCCAAAATTGTTTTTTAAAAAAATGATGTTGGGTCCTCCCCCAAGACAATAACAGACCCTTCAGTCTGGTATGGATTTTGAGGGTAAACCCCCTGAACCATACTGGGCATGATGGGTCCGTGACGCCACAAGGGGCGGGTCAGCGAGGGCAGTGGCGGAGGAAGAAGACATCGGTGGAGGAACGGGAGAAAGAAGACATCGGCGGAGGAACCAGAGAGAAAAGACATTGTGATTGACGTTGGAGCTATGACAGGAGACATTCTTAATTTTTAATAAAATAATTGTCAAAAACCGCCTTTTGTTTTTTGTAACACTACACTGCTTTTTTTTTGGTGAATGGGTAGGAATACAATATACCCCATACTCATTCAGATAAAGGGGGCCGGGATCCAGGGACCCCCCTTCCTAAAGGGGGGTTCCAGAATCCGATAAGCCCCCCCGCCTGCAGACCCCCACAACCACTAGCCAGGGTTGTGGGGAAGAGGTTCGGGGGGGGGGACGCTCACTCGCTCATCCCCCCCCCTTTCCTGACCTGCCAGGCTGCATGCTCTAATAAAGGTGTGGTATGGATATTGGGGGGTGGGCACACGCTGTTTTTTTTATTCTTTGGCATAGGGCTAGCCCTCAAAATCCACACCAGACTGAAGGGTCTGGTATAGTCATGGAGGTGGCACCCCACGGCGTGTTTTTTTTTTTTTTTATGAATTTGGCGTGAGGTTTCATCCATACCAGAGTCAAAGAAATTGTTTTGATTGGTTAAAGTACAAATCACAATCATTTCAATCAAGTCAGGTCTAAATTGGATCCTGTTCATTAAAGTCGCATATTAGTCGGACCTGAAGTCCCAGGGCAAAGTCGGATCGGAAGATGTGCAATTTCCATGTCAGATCAGTGTGAACATAGCCTAAAGCTCCATTCACACTCCTACAATTCCAAAGTTGTGCCAACTTCAGAGTTCAACTTTGATACAACTTTGACTCAACTTTGGATGGGTGCAACTTGGATGCGACTTTGGCTTTGACCAGTGATAATGGACAACTGTTGCATTGTATAACATTCAGATATGACTTTCATGCAACTTTTGAGGGTTAACATTGAAGTCTATGGTCTTCAAGTTGCATGAAAGTCAGAACAAAGTAGTGCATGAACTACTTTGAAGTCTCTGCAACTTTAAGTCGCACATATATGAATGGTTATCATTGGAAAACATGGGGAATGGCTTGTCATGTGACTTTGATGTCCAAAGTTGCATGTCAGACAAGTCGCACAAGTGTGAATGGAGCTTAACTGCTTGAATACCAGGATTTTTATAAACGTACCTTGGTAGACAATGTTATTGTACATATTCTGGCAACAGTTAAAATTACAGTACTGTACTTTAAAGTGTTAAGTTTATATAAGATTTTTGGTGGTTGGGTTTATACTTTCAGGCTACTTTGAGGCGCTTTACAGGCGTTTTAGTGCTAAAAATAGTGACTGTAAAGCGCCTCCCCTGTCATTCCAGTGTGAAAGCCCGAGTGCTTTCACAATGGAGTGGAGCGCTTGTGGGACATTAAAAAAAGACCTGCAAGCGGCATCTTTGGGGCGTTTTAGAAGCGGTGTACACACCGCTCCTAAAGCGCCCCTGCCCATTGAAATCAATGGGCATCGCCGCCGAAGCGCCTGCAAAGCAATTCGGCAGTGGTGCTTTGTGGGCGCTATTAATCCCTTCATCGCCCGTTAGCGGGGGTTAAAAGTGCCCCGCTGGCGCCCGAAAAGCGCTGCTATTTTACCGCCTCAATGTGAAAGTGCCCTTAGGGTGGGGGGATTTGTTTTGGCCTTCTTGTATCAAGTCTATTTAATTACAATAAAGATGGGGGTATTAGCAGCATATCTGATACATTATAGATTACGATTGCACTTTGTTGGTTAAGGGAGTCAGCTGTTTTACAATCCATGTTACATTAAAAAAAAATGTCATCTCGTGTTTATGGGTACCACCAGCAGGGAAACATTTTATTTGCAGGGAAATGGAGAGAATAACATTCCTTGAGACCATAACACAACAGTAATGGCAGCATTTTCCAGCTGCTACAGGAAATTATATTTTGGGATGAATGTAATAAAAACAGCAGAAGGATGTACTGTACCTGTCTATAAAAAGCTCAGCTGTCAGACAAGTCTGAAGTCGTGAAAGAGATTACAGCCAGGTTATGACATTTGCAAAATAACACAAAGCTAATTCATTAGGAGTATATAATAAAACTTATTAAAGTGGTATTAAAGACAAAACCAAAACTGTCATGTATTGCAGCTTACCCATCATTAGATGTGGTGGACTGCATTAGTTCTCTTTTTTCTAGGCTCCCCCCCCCTTTCCTTGTGTTTCCTATTTGTGTGATTTATACTGAAGCCAATTGACCTGTTATCGCTGTTTCCTAAATTGCCCCGTATTTCCACATCCCTGATCAGGTCTGTATTGTTGGTAATCAGTAGATCCAGTAACGCCTTGTTTCTAGTTGGTGCGTCTACCATCTGAACCATGAAATTGTCCTGCAAGACATTTAGGAACTGGCGAGCCTTAGACGAATGCGTAGTTCTCCCTGCCCAGTCTATGTCTAGATAATTAAAAATCCCCCATTATGATAACACTTCCCATCCTTGCTGCTAATCCAAATTGTGATAGGAGGTGCGTCTCCCCCTCCTCCCTCAGGTTAGGGGGCCTATAGCATACTGCAAGTAATATTTTCCTCTTAGCTTCATCCCTTTGGAGCTCTACCCATAAGGATTCCACCTCCCCCTAGCTCCCTTAGTGATGTCATCTCTGACATTCACTTGTACATTATTCTTGATATATAGGCATACACCTCCCCCTTTTTAACCCTCTCTATCCCTGCAATAAAGGGAATACACTTGAATGGTTGCCAGACAATCATGAGAGCTGTTGAACCAGGTCTCTGATATTCCACAAAATCTAAATCCTCCTCGTTCAACAGTATTTCTAGTTCACCCGTCTTGTCCACCAGGCTCCTGGCATTGGTGAGAATGCCACGTAGTTTAGACTGGTCGCATACTGTCCTTTTATTGGGTGTTCCGAGATTGCAAAGAGGACGTGTTACTATACTTATCTCGGGTTTATGTGCTTTAGTCAACCTACCACTAATGCCCCCAATACTACACTCAGGAATATGTTCATTGCTGACTATCTCTACCTCGAACCCTCCCCCCCGTCGCCTAGTTTAAAAACCCCTCTAACTTTTTGGTAATCTTCACTCCTAGCAGATCCGCACCCTCCTCATTTAGGTGCAGTCCGTCCCTTCTATAGAACTGGTGACCGACTGAGAAGTCAGCCCAGTCCTCCAGGAACCCAAACCCCTCCTTACTACACCAGCTCCTCAGCCACTTCTTTACTTCCCTAATCTCCCTCTGCCTTTCTGGTGTGGCTCGATGTACCGGTAGTATTCCTGAGAATACTACCTTGGAGGTCCTTTTAATCAATTTAGCTCCTAAGTCCCTAAAATAGTTCTTTAGGACACTCCATCTGCCTCTGACTTTGTCATTGGTGCCAACGAGCATATAAGAAAAGGTGATCGCACCGGACATGTGAGATATTGTCACGAATGTCTGAGCAAGAGCAATAATTCTAACACCAGATCTCCTTTGTAACTCTAAACTGGTGACCTGCAAAAATGTTTAAAAACATGCCTACGGGGATTTTTAAGTACCGTAGTGACATGTTTGGTATCTATTTAGGCCGGGTTCACACTGGCATGACATGGCCATGACTGTTATATGACTGTCATCCTACTTTGCCCTGTGACATCGGTCCTACTTCGGTCCTACTTCCATCTGACTTGAATGAACAAGATAAGATTTTGCTCCAACTTTGAGTCTGACTTTTAACCAATCAAAACAATCCCAGTGTGACATGAATTGCTTTTACTGGTGCTGCAATCACCATGTCGGATGTTACAATTCAGATAGTTAGGACAAGGATTCAACGTTAATCCGACTTCAATGATCTGATCCGACTTCATCTCTAAAATACGCCCCTTTTTAACAAATTAATCCACCAAGCTCCTCATTCACTCCCTTGTTATCTCTCGCCTTAACTATTGCAACTCCCTTCTCATTGGCCTGCCTCTCCATAGGCTATCCCCTCTTCAGTCTATCATGAATGCTGCTGCCAGACTTATCCACCTTACCAACCACTCAGTGTCTGATAACCCTCCCATCCAATCCCTACACTGGCTCCCAATCACCCAGCGAATTAAATTCAAAATACTAACCACAACATACAAAACCATTCACAACTCTGCCCCGAGCTACATCACC
The DNA here is from genome assembly GCA_037952835.1 of Lithobates septentrionalis. Taxonomy (NCBI): domain Eukaryota; kingdom Metazoa; phylum Chordata; class Amphibia; order Anura; family Ranidae; genus Lithobates; species Lithobates septentrionalis. The sequence goes on along the minus strand of JBBDGP010001453.1, from coordinate 1,467,548 downwards.
AATCTTGTCTCCAAATATCACCCAAATCATCCCCTCCGCTCTTCTCAAGACCTCCTACTCTCAAGCTCTCTCATCTCCTCCTCCCATGCTCATCTCCAGGATTTCTCCAGAGCCTCTCCAATCCTCTGGAACTTACTACCTTCACTGGTCCGGCTATCCCCTACTCTTGCTACCTTCAGGCGATCCCTGAAAACTCATCTCTTCAGGGAAGCCTATTACATCTCCGACTAATCTCCTACCACTTCCATCAGCTCATTCCCCACAGTTACAACCTTTTGTACCACCTGCCCCACCCTATTAGATTGTAAACTCTTCTGAGCAGGGCCCTCTTAATCCTCTTGTATTTTATTGTATTATAACTGTATTGTCTCCTTTTATATTGTAAAGCGCTGCGTAAACTGTTGGCGCTATATAAATCCTGTATAATAATAATGATATTCAATGGGCTGAAGTAGGACCAAAGTTCAGGAACCTTTTTCAGGTTGGGTTCACACTGGTACCACACAACAGCGGTACCACTTTGGATCCGACTTTGCCCTGCGACTTAAAGTCCGACATGCATCCGACTTCAATGAACAGGGATCCGACTTTGATCCCTGATGATACCAGGCATTTTCTGGTATGAATCTTTAGGGGAAACTCCATGCAAAATTAAAAAACAGAACAAAAAAAACCCCATGGGTTCCCCCTCAAGGAGCATACAAGGCCTTGCAGTCTGGTATGGATTTTAAGGGGAACCACCACGCCGAAAAACGGCGTAGGGGTCCCCCCAAAATCCACACTAGACCCTTATCCAAGCACACAGCCCGGCAGGTCAGAAAAGGGGGTGGGGACAAGTGAGTGCCCCCCCTCCTGAACCATACCAGGCCGCATGCCCTCAACATGGGGGGTGGGTGCTTTGGGGCAGGGGGGCCCTGTGACCCCCACCCCAATGCACCTTGTCCCCATGTTGATGAGGACAAGGGCCTCTTCCCGACAACCCTGGTCGTTGGTTGTCGGGGTCTGCAGGCGTGGGGTTTAACAAGGGGGCCCCCAGATCCCGGCCCCTCACCCTATGTGAATGATTATGGGGTACATTGTACCCCTACCCATTCACCTAAAAAAAGTATCAAAAATAAAACGCAGTACACAGGTTTTTAAAGTAATTTATTAAGGCAGCTCCGGCGTTGCTTCCGACTTCTCCCCTCTCCGGCTCTTCTGCCTCCTCTGCTGATATCTTCTGCCTCTGCTGGATCTTCTCCCCTCTCCGGGTCTTCTCTACTCCCTTTCCGGTTCTTCTCCCTCTGTCCGCTGTCTTCTGCCTCTGCCGGGTCTTCTCCGCTATCTTCTCGCTCTTTTGCTGGGTCTTCTCCGCTGTCTTTTCCTTCTGCTCTTCTTCTGATGTCGACTCGATGCGACACTCTCTCCCGCTCTAATGCTGGGTGCGCGGTGTGCCACTACTTATATTGGCACTGGACCAGAATGGAGCCCGACCCAATTGTGTAGTGTTAAAAAAAAAAAAAACACCCCGCCAACCCCCCCAAAAAAAAGAGAAAAAAAAGGTCCCCGTCGTCTAACAGCTTCATTGTCTGACAGTTCTTAAATAATTAAGGGGCAGGGTCACCCGGCGATATCACTGAGTGACCCCACCGCCTTACATCATCAGCCGAGGGGGGGGGGGCATTTGAGGGGCTTATTGAAAGGGATTTCAGATTACGATAAGCCCCCCTCTCGCAGACCCTCATCAACATAGGGACAAGGTGCTTTTGCCCCAAAGCACCCACCTCCCCATGTTCAGGGCATGCGGCCTGGTATGGTTCAGGAGAGGGGGGCACTCACTCATCCCCACCCCCTTTCCTGACCTGCCGGGCTGTGTGATCAGATAAGGGTCTGGTAGGATTTTGGCTTGGAGGGTTCTCCCTAAAACCCATACCAGACCGAAGGGCCTGGTGTGCTGTTTGAGGGGGAACCCATGCCAGTTTTTTCTAAATTTGGCGTGGAGTTCCCCTTCAAGATCATCAGAGCACAAGTCGTGTCTCAAAGTCGGATCAGTTAAGACAGTGATCCGACTTCAGTGATATTCAATTAGCTGAAGTAGGATCAAAGTTGGACCAAAGTAGTGCAGGGAGCATTTTCAAAGTTTGATCGACTTGTGTCGGACCAGTTAAGACGACTCCAATAGGGAAACATTGATTTTCACATGTCATGCGACATGAGCTCCCAAAGTCGGAGTGTTTGTCGCACCAGTGTGAACCCAGCCTAACTTGCATAACATCATCTTTTACATTTTACTTTTACCAAAAAATGTAATATTATATTGTGTTTGTGTGCAATAAAATTCAATAAACCGTATTTTGTGTGTGTACGTGTATATAATATACCGTATATACTCGAGTATAAGTCGAATTTTTCAGCACATTTTTTTGTGCTGAAAGTGCCCCCCTCCACATATACTTGAGTCAAGCACTTTTCTGCCGCAAAAAAATTCATTTTCCGAACCGACTTTGGGGCCCCGTATCTCAGGGCCATTTGATGCTAGGAACTGGTACCACAACATATCCAAAGCTGAAGTTCCTAGCACTAAGTGGCCCCGAGATACGGGGCCCCAAAATCGGTTCGGAAAATGTCATTCTCTGCTGCAGAAAAGTGCTTGACATTTTCTGAACCTACTTTGGGGCCCCATATCTCAGGGCCACTTGGTGCTAGGAACCCCAAATTTGGTGTGCAAACCCAGTGGATCTGGTACCATAATATATCTAAAGCTGGGGTTCCTAGTACCAAGTGGCCCTGAGATACGGGGCCCCAAAACCGGTTCAGAAAATGTCATTTTTTGCTGCAGAAAAGTGCTTGACATTTTCTGAACTGATTTTTGGGGCCCTGTACAGGGCCGGTCCTGGGCGGGTGCACGGGGTGCACTGCACCCCGGCGCCGCAGAGCGCGGGGCGCCAAAGTGCCAGGGTATCGTCAGTCCCGTCCCGAGTGTGCTGTCTCGCGCCCGCAGCAGTGTGCATATTCCCTATCCCCCCCCCCCCCGGCGCGCCCGCGGCATTGTGTATAAATTAGCATATTCCCTGCCCCACGGGGAGTGTTCAGATAGCATATTCTCTGAATCCCCGCCCAACGGCAGTGTGCATATAGCATATTCCCACCCACGCTCCCCGCCCGCTGCACATCCCTCGCCCGGCGCCCGCTGTATATTCAGTACGAGGAGGAGGTAGGCTAGGTCTGCCCCACCTCCTCCCCATGTCCCCCCTGTGCCCGCCCACAACCCCTTCATGCAGCCAATCTGTGCCTGGGAAAGGAGTGTGGGCGGGAGGTTTCAAATCAGCCAGTGAGCCAGCGATCCTGCCTGATGTCGCTGCCTGAGTGCCTGTGCCTCTGAAGACAATGCAGCCTGGGTGAGTGATCTCTCCCCTCTCTCTTTTTTCTAAATGTGCCATAGTGTTCCAAGCTTCCATGTATAGTCTTCCATGTGCCATAGCCTTCCATGTTCCATAGCCTTCCAGCCTTTCATGTTCCATAGTCTTCCAGCCTTCCATGTGCCATAGTCTTCCAGCCTTCCATGTCCCATAGCCTTCCATGTGTCAGTCTTCCAGCCTTCCATGTATCATAGTGATCCTTCCTGCCTTCCATATACCATAGTGGTCCTTCCTTCCTGCCTTCCATGTGCCATAGTGATCCCTCTTTCCTGCCTTCCATGTACCATAGTAATTCTTCCTGCCTTCCAGGTGTCATAGTGATCCTTCCTGCCTTCTGTGTGCCATAGTGGTCCTTCCTTCCTGCCTTCCATGTGCCATAGTGATCCCTCTTTCCTGCCTTCCATGTACCATAGTAATTCTTCCTGCCTTCCAGGTGTCATAGTGATCCTTCCTGCCTTCTGTGTGCCATAGTGGTCCTTCCTTCCTGCCTTCCATGTGCCATAGTGATCCCTCTTTCCTGCCTTCCATGTACCATAGTTATTCTTCCTGCCTTCCAGGTGTCATAGTGATCCTTCCTGCCTTCTGTGTGCCATAGTGGTCCTTCCTTCCTGCCTTTCATGTGCCATAGTGATCCTTCTTTCCTGCCTTCCATGTACCATAGTAATCCTTCCTGCCTTCCAGGTGTCATAGTGATCCTTCCTGCCTTCTGTGTGCCATAGTGGTCCTTACTTCCTGCCTTCCATGTGCTATAGTGATCCCTCTTTCCTGCCTTCCATGTACCATAGTAATTCTTCCTGCCTTCCAGGTGTCATAGTGATCCTTCCTTCCTGCCTTTCATGTGCCATAGTGATCCTTCTTTCCTGCCTTCCATGTACCATAGTAATCCTTCCTGCCTTCCAGGTGTCATAGTGATCCTTCCTGCCTTCTGTGTGCCATAGTGGTCCTTCCTTCCTGCCTTTCATGTGCCATAGTGATCCTTCTTTCCTGCCTTCCATGTACCATAGTAATCCTTCCTGCCTTCCATGTGTCATAGTGATCCTTCCTGCCTTCTGTGTGCCATAGTGGTCCTTACTTCCTGCCTTCCATGTGCCATAGTGATCCCTCTTTCCTGCCTTCCATGTACCATAGTAATTCTTCCTGCCTTCCAGGTGTCATAGTGATCCTTCCTGCCTTCTGTGTGCCATAGTGGTCCTTCCTTCCTGCCTTTCATGTGCCATAGTGATCCTTCTTTCCTGCCTTCCATGTACCATAGTAATCCTTCCTGCCTTCCAGGTGTCATAGTGATCCTTCCTGCCTTCTGTGTGCCATAGTGGTCCTTACTTCCTGCCTTCCATGTGCTATAGTGATCCCTCTTTCCTGCCTTCCATGTACCATAGTAATTCTTCCTGCCTTCCAGGTGTCATAGTGATCCTTCCTTCCTGCCTTTCATGTGCCATAGTGATCCTTCTTTCCTGCCTTCCATGTACCATAGTAATCCTTCCTGCCTTCCAGGTGTCATAGTGATCCTTCCTGCCTTCTGTGTGCCATAGTGGTCCTTCCTTCCTGCCTTTCATGTGCCATAGTGATCCTTCTTTCCTGCCTTCCATGTACCATAGTAATCCTTCCTGCCTTCCATGTGTCATAGTGATCCTTCCTGCCTTCTGTGTGCCATAGTGGTCCTTACTTCCTGCCTTCCATGTGCCATAGTGATCCCTCTTTCCTGCCTTCCATGTACCATAGTAATTCTTCCTGCCTTCCAGGTGTCATAGTGATCCTTCCTGCCTTCTGTGTGCCATAGTGGTCCTTCCTTCCTGCCTTTCATGTGCCATAGTGATCCTTCTTTCCTGCCTTCCATGTACCATAGTAATCCTTCCTGCCTTCCAGGTGTCATCGTGATCCTTCCTGCCTTCTGTGTGCCATAGTGGTCCTTACTTCCTGCCTTCCATGTGCCATAGCGATCCCTCTTTCCTGCCTTCCATGTACCATAGTAATTCTTCCTGCCTTCCAGGTGTCATAGTGATCCTTCCTGCCTTCTGTGTGCCATAGTGGTCCTTCCTTCCTGCCTTTCATGTGCCATAGTGATCCTTCTTTCCTGCCTTCCATGTACCATAGTAATCCTTCCTGCCTTCCAGGTGTCATAGTGATCCTTCCTGCCTTCTGTGTGCCATAGTGGTCCTTACTTCCTGCCTTCCATGTGCCATAGTGATCCCTCTTTCCTGCCTTCCATGTACCATAGTAATCCTTCCTGCCTTCTATGTGCCATAGTGATCCTTCCATGTACCATTGTGATATTTCCTGCCTTCTATGTACCATAGTGATCCCTCCTTCCTTTCTTCCATGTATCATAGTGATCCTTCCTGCCTTCCATGTACCATAGTGAGTCCTCTTTCCTTTCTTCCATGTACCATAGTAATCCTTCCTGCCTTCCAGGTGTCATAGTGATCCTTCCTGCCTTTTGTGTGCCATAGTGGTCCTTCCTTCCTGCCTTCCATGTGCCATAGTGATCCCTCTTTCCTGCCGTCCATGTACCATAGTAATCCTTCCTGCCTTCTGGGTACCATAGTGTTTCTTCCTTCCTGCCTTCCATAAAGCATAGTGTTCCCCCTTCCTTTCTTCCATATACCATAGTGATCCCTCCTTTCTTCCATGTACCAAAGTGATCCTTCCTTCCATGTACCATAGTGACCCCTCCTTCCATGCACCATAGTGATCCCTCCTTACTTTCTTCCATGTACCATAGGGACTCTTCCTTCCTGCCTTCCATGTACCATAGTGATCCCTCCTTCCTTTCTTCCATGTACCATAGTGATCCCTCCTTCCTTTCTTCCATGTACCATAGTGACCCCCCTTTCTTTCTTCCATGTACCATAGTTATCCCTCTTTCCTGCCTTCCATGTACCATAGTGATCCCTCCTTCCTTTCTACCATGTGCCATAGTGATCCCTCCTTCCTGCCTTCCATGTACCATAGTGATTCCTCTTTCCTTTCTTCCATAGTGATCCTTCCTTCCTGCCTTCAAGGCTGCATTTGGTGGGCACAGGTAGGCTACAATTGGTGGGCACTGGTAGGCTGCAATTGATGGGCACTGGTGAGGCTGCATTTGATGGGCACTGGTAGGCTGCAATTGGTGGGCACTGATAAGGCTGCAATTGGTGGGCACTGGTAGGCTGCATTTGATGGGCACTAATGAGGCTACATTGAACTCTTGTATCATGTCTGCAATCTTTGACCATCTCCTGTATCATGTCTGCAGTCTCTGACCATCTCCTGTATCATGTCTGCAGTCTCTGACCATCTATTGTATCATGTCTGCAGTCTCTGACCATCCATTGTATCATGTCTGCAGTCTCTGACCATCCATTGTATCATGTCTGCAGTCTCTGGCCATCTATTGTATCATGTCTGCAGTCTCTGACCATCCATTGTATCATGTCTGCAGTCTCTGACCATCCATTGTATCATGTCTGCAGTCTCTGACCATCCATTGTATCATGTCTGCAGTCTCTGGCCATCTATTGTATCATGTCTGCAGTCTCTGACCATCCATTGTATCATGTCTGCAGTCTCTGGCCATCCATTGTATCATGTCTGCAGTCTCTGACCATCCATTGTATCATGTCTGCAGTCTCTGGCCATCTATTGTATCATGTCTGCAGTCTCTGACCATCCATTGTAACATGTCTGCAGTCTCTGACCATCCATTGTATCATGTCTGCAGTCTCTGACCATCCATTGTATCATGTCTGCAGTCTCTGGCCATCTATTGTATCATGTCTGCAGTCTCTGGCCATATATTATATCATGTCTGCAGTCTCTGGCCATCTATTATATCATATCTGCAGTCTCTGACCATCCATAGTATCATGTCTGCAATCTCTGACCATCTATTGTATCTTGTCTGCAGTCTCTGGCCATCTATTATATCATATCTGCAGTCTCTGACCATCCATAGTATCATGTCTGCAATCTCTGACCATCTATTGTATCTTGTCTGCAGTCTCTGACCATCTATTGTATCATGTCTGCAGTCTCTGATCATCTATTGTAGTATGTCTGGTGGCTCTGTGTACATTAGAGAGACTCCTCCTCCAGGTCCCATTAGAGTACTTCGCTTCTCTTTCTGTATTTTGTTTATTGTTAAGAGATCATGGGAGGATCCCAGGGTAGCGAAGACTCCTTAGGGGAGCATCTCTGTGTTTGAGTCGTTGCCATAGAAACATTTGTAAAGGGGAGGAGTTAGTAAGATAACCACGCCCATGTGAGGGCGTCAGAAATATTTCTGCACCCAGGCGTCTGTGACCCTAGGATCGGCCCTGGCCCTGTATCTCGGGGCCACTTGGTGCTAGAAACCCCAGTTTTAGAAATTTATGGTGCTAGTTCCACTGGGTTTGTACACCAAATTTAGGGTTCTTAGCACTAAGAGGCCCCGAGATATGGGGCCGCAAATTCGGTCAACTGTGTCCATCTGCAGCAATGTCATTTCGGGACCCTTTGGGTTCAGAGACCCCAAATTTTGGCTGAAGTTAGGGGGCATCTAGGAACCCTTAACTACCGAGTTCGAAGTTCAGGGGACCTATGGCTGCAAATGGGCACAGTGAGGCATGCAAATGGGCACAGTGATGCTGCAAATGGGCATTGTTGACCCTCTTTTCCACTTACAGTAGCTGTGCATTTCTCACCCTCGTCTTATACTCGGGTCAATACGTTTTTCCCATTTTTTTTGTGGTAAATTAGGGCCTCGACTTATACCCGGAACCACTTATACTCGAGTATATACGGTAATTAATAATATTGTTAATATTAATTTCTGAAGCATATAATATAATATAAAATAATGATGGACCTCTCTTTTTATGTCTTTGGTGCTCCAACAGTGAAATCTCACTGCCATCACTCACATATAATAATTGGTAAGCTGCAATGTGTCTTTTCTGACAGAAAGTGAGGTAACCCAGCTGCAGCACAAATTTAAATTTTCCTGAAACTGTAAGCCCCTATATTATGAGAGGGAATGTGTGGGGTGAAGGCTCCTGGACTAGGAGAGGGGAGTTGTTTGGAGAAGTCTGAACTAAAAAAGGGGGGTTGCAGAGGAGTCTGTGGACTAGGAGAGGGGGCTATGCGGGGAAGGCCCTGGACTAGGAGAGGGGGTGGGCTAGAAGAGGAGGTTGTGCAGAGGAGGCTATGGACTAGGAGAGGGGGGTGTACAGAGGGGGCCATAAACGAGGAGAGGGGGTGTGCGGAGGAGGCTGTGGACTAGGAGAGGGGGTGCCTAGAGGCCCCGGAGTAGGACAGGGGGTGCCTGGATAGCCTGGACTAAAACAGGGGGAGCATGGAGGACCTGGACTAGGAAGGAGGGTGCCTGAGGTCCCTGCACTAGGAGATGCAGTGCCTGGAAGCCCCAATATAGGAGGGTGCCTGGAGGCCCCCAAACTAGGTGAGGGTGTGCTGAAAAGGCCCCAGACTAGGAGAGGGGGTGCCCAATGTTTCTAGACTAGAAGAGGGGGTGCCAAGAAAATGTGTAAAACCTCTAGTTTGGGATTTTTAAGGCAATGAAATAATAATTTAGAAAGAATATATATAAGAGATTTATTTTAACATATAAACATATAAAAAAGACAAATTGAGTAGAAAAATTCAAAATGTTGCATAATTATACAAAGATTAAAAGCAATGCATGATGTATTGGATTGAGTTGGAAGTGGTATTTCCCAACTACTTGCTGAATGACTACCTGTGGAAACCGGATGGTAAAGATATATATATATATATATATGATATTTTGAACAATAAATGCATAAGCAAACTCTTCTGCAGGGATTTATACCACTTCTGAAAGTACAAAATTTAGCATTTTAGAATTTATATTAGTATATACAAGTACCATATAATGTACACATTTTCAATAGCTGCAAACATATGACATGAAAACTTACATTTTAAATACATGTTTAAGTAACTTTTGGCAAAAGAATTCCCCATATCTCGGTGGAAAAAGTCCAAGATTTGCACAAATTGCCAGATAAGGAAAGATAAGACCAATGGGTAATATGTATACACATACATTACCCACACTACAGCTCCATCTGTTGGGGTGTAAAAACATCCCTCAAGGGAACAGGTTCACAAACCCCTCTATGATTCGGAATAGAAGGTGATGTGCCTGGAGGCCCTGGATTAGGAGAAGATGTTCCCGGAGGCCTTGTTGAATTCAGGGAAAAAGAGCCAGGACCTAAAGCTTGGACTGAAGGAGAGTCTGCCTTGGCCCTGGAGGGTAAGCTGGGAGTCAGTGAGTTCACGAGATATGTGGGCACATTTATTAATCAAATATTGCCAAACAGAAGCAGATAGACAGGCTGAGTGAAAGATCTATTAAATACCTAAAATCTCTTTCCTGCTATCTGACCCATATGACAATTAGGCCTTGTTCACACGGGGCGCTTTAATGACACCCCAACACAAAGTACCATGTGTTTTGGTGTGGCGCAATTTAAAAAAAAAAGTTCTTGCACTTCTTTGGTATGATTGCCTCATGTAGAGCAGCTCATTGACATAATTGGGCTAACCTAAACAAGCTGCACCTAAACACGCAAAATCACAGGTGCATTGTCGCACCTGCATTGGTGTAATTGGAGCTTGCATCCCTAATAATATTATCTGACTGCCAAAACCACTGATGAGGAACTTCGCTGGATCAGATCACTTCTCCAACTGGTAACGAGTTCTGCTTTGTTAATAACCACTGCAAGAGGTGTGTTCACTACATCAGTAAACAATGATTCAATACTGTCTAACAGAATCCTCCTCACATACATTGCACGAGATGGCAGATCCCTGCTGCAAACCCATGTTTATTTACAAATTGATAAATGAGTGGCCACGTCTGTTCTTGCCATGTCAAATTACAATAATTTATTCTTTTTTTTTTTTCACTTGACATAAAAACACAATTAATTATTTGCTCAAACACAAACACAATGAATTATGGATAGTGGGCTTATGAAAGAATGAATCTTATGTTTCTTTTGCCAATTATAATAAATGTCACACTTGATTTCTAGAAAAATTCAGTTTGTAATAGATCAAACTATATAGCACTGCAGTGTGGGACTGACATCGGTGATTAAAACAAGCAAATGGAACTCGATAAATGGAAACAAAATGTTTCTGCTTTCAAGTTATAGAGAACAGCAATACTGTCTGATAGATTTCCACTGAGTGCAACTAAGTAAACAGCAAAGAAATGCAATTATCCAAACCAAAATCTGGTCGCAGAAGAAGCCACTTAGGAAGTTAAAGGTTAATACAGTGGTATAAAATGCAAAAACTACATTCGACAGCATGTTCAAAAGTAGTTTACTTTTAACATTTAATTTTGGAGTGAATGTACTTCACCAAACAAAAACCACATTCACTGTTAGGCCCCTTTCACATGGGGTGGACTCTGTTTTGATTAACAGGGGATCTATTCGATGATCTCCTGCTGAACAGAGCAGTGAGGACGGATGACAGGTCCGTGTCGGCTCAGATTCTGCTGAGCAAACATAGACAGAGCCCACTCTGCTCTATGGGTGGCCAGGTGTAAACAAACCCCGCCTGTCCATCTACACCTGACTACACATGACTGTCCTCCGATCCAATCCACCTAGACCAGGGTTCTCCAAACTTTTTAAACAAAGGGCCAGCTTACTGTCCTTCAGACTTAAGGGGGACTTACGCCGGACTGTGACCACTGGGAGTTGAAAAGGTCCTGACGTCAGTGGGAATAAACAATGCCCCATCTTGGTGTCATTGGGAGGAATAGCGTCCCATCATTTGTTTCAGTGGGAGGAATTGTGCTCCATTATTTGTGTCATTGGGAGGAATCGTGAACTATCATTGGTATCACTGGGCCTCATCTTTGGTGTCATTGGGAGGAATTGTGAACTATCATTGGTGTCACTGGGCCTCATCTTTGGTGTCATTGGAAGGAATTGTGAACTATCATTTTTGTCATTGGGCCTCAACTTTGGTGTCATTGGAAGGAACTGAAAGGGTACAAATGTCATCAGCACACCAAGGGTTCCTCAAAAGCATTCAAAGCTTTATTCACATGGTCAACCGGTACCCATACAGCAAAGTTTCGGAGCCACATAGGCCCCCTTTGTCAGGCAAGTGATTGGGAGGAATTGGCCCCATCTTTGGTGTCATTGGGAGGAATTGTGCCCCGTCGTTGATACCATTGGAAGGAATTCTGCCCCTTCATTGGTGTCAGTGGGGGGGAATTATGTCCCATTGTTGGTATCAGTGGATGAAAATAGTGCCCCAAGGGCCACATAAAAGCAAACAAAGGGCAACATCTGGCCCCCCGGGCTGCAATTTGGAGACCACTGACCTAGATGGCAGGGTATAAAAGGAAGGGGTTTTTGGGACTTTTAAATGAAGCCATGGCCTGTTAAGGTCATGTATTTCCACTCCTGTGAATATTCAAAAATAGTGGGGGAGCAAGGAAGTGGGACTTTACATGAAGCACATGGTTGCAATGAGGTAGATGGGTGAACATATAAGACATTTTTATTGATTGATGTACATATATACATATATAATATGGTATCAATTTAAAAAACAATGAACATGGTAATGACATTGGTATCTCATGACATAAGCACAATAGAACTCTATGGTTCACCAAAATTGCATGATTGCATAATTCCATATGGTGCAGAGTAACGCCTGCATGACCTATGGCAGTGATGGCGAACTTTGGCACTCCAGATGTTTTGGAACTACATTTCCCATCACGCTCAACTACACTGCACAGTGCAGGAGCATCATGGGAAATGTAGTTCCAAAACATCTGGGGTGCCCAGGTTCGCCATGACTGACCTATGGCCTCACTATTCCTGTAAAAGTGAGTAAAACATGATGACATAAATGTCTAAAATTACAAAAGTAGAAACACGGTATCTGGTAGCGTTACGCGTTTCGTGTCTTTTAAGACACTCATCAGGAGCAAGCGCATGATGTATTTGTAATGAAATATAAGTTGTCTAAAAAAATCTGACATGTACAAGCATAAACAGGGGTAGGGTGAAAGAAGACCCCCCACACCGAGTACATGTTTACTTGCTGTAGTTGGAGCATTAAAGTGGTTGTAAACCCTTACCACTTTTACCTACAGGTAAGCCTAGATTAAGGCTTACCTGTAGGTGCAACAAATATCTCCTAAACCTACAAGGTTTGGGAGATACTTGCAAAAGACAGGCACCAATGTCTACGGCGCATGCGCCATAGACAACGGGGCGCAGGTGCACTGAGCGTGCCATTTCTAACGGGGATCGTGCCGTTAGTGGCAGCTCTGGCCAATCACAGCGCTGGAGCCGCGATACCCGGAAGGAAGATAGGCGTTACCTGACACAGGCTCCTGTGTCAGGTAAGTGACACATATAGTAATGGGCTACAATGCAATGCATAGTAGCCCATTATGCTTTACCTTTGCAGGGAAACAAAGAGGAAGAAAAACCCATCAGGGTTTACAGGTTTTACTCTTTAAAGCTATGGTGCCGGGCGCCATGAGCCATCTGAGGACATCTCTACCGGGGGCTTTGGCGGTCAATTCGGCGATGGCAACCCACACAGGCAACAACCAGGGCAGGCATTGAACTGCAGGCACACCTATGTGTGGGGTGAAAATAAGGAGTGAACCAAGTGGGAGATCTATGTAGGGGATGTAAATTATTGTGAAATGGAATATGTGCTGGTGAGATGGTTCATGTAAAGTCCCACTTCCTAGACGGAAGGGGACAGATCCCCATCTATTTATTTTTAGTGGACTGGATTGGATTGGAGGTAGGCGGGTGTAAGGCCTGATTCACCCCTATGCATTTTTTTGTGCGTTTTCAGTTTTGCAGAAACACACTACAGTCCATTTAACATGGTTTCCTATGGATGTAGCTCACATCTGTGCGTTTTATAGAAAGTGCCAGGGACTTTTCTCTGGTTTTTGGTTCCATAGACTACAATGGATCAAAAGCATGTATTGAAAAACGCGAAATGCACCTGCAAAATGCAAACTGCAACCTGCATAGGTGTGAATCAGGCCTAAAAGGATACAAGTCAGTTTAAACCCGCCAATCCCTAGGGGTTAATGGAGGGTCCTTTCAGGTCCTCCTGAAAAACTGACAGGCAGACCCGATTGGACCCTTTGAAATTTGTTTGTTAAGAAAAGTTTTCCATCATGCTCCTTTCAGTTTTCTTCTGTGGTCACTGTCACTGTGGTTGAAAACAAATGTAATTTTGCTCCCACTAATGATCAGAAAATCATGAACATTCCCATCCAAAAAAATTAAAGCAAAACGCCACTAGTGTATACCCAGATTTAGATGGCCTTGACTAAAAAACTGAATTCAAACTCCAGCTAACACTTTTTAAGCAGTTACAGCAACAGTTTTTTCCTTTTTTGTTATAAAGGGTTTACCATGAATAAATAAAAGTTGATAATTGAAAGCACCCCTGATAGTGGTAAATGGTTTGTCTCAACCCTTTAACTGCCACTTTAGCTGGACAGCTTGTTTTGTTTAAGGAAGTAAAAAAATATCAGACTTATCGGCCGGATCACCTGGTGAAATTAAAGATAATAGTGTCTAAAAAAACAAACAAAACAAATGCAGCCACCACATGTAAGAAACGGTAAGCTGCAAAATAATACATTACATTTTTAGGTTTACTATTGCTTTAAAGTGTATGTCAGGACAAAAAGAAAAAAAAACACATATAACCAGGGCTTTTTTTCAGGGGGAACTTGGTGGAACCCAGTTCCACCGCCTTTGGCTCAGACCCTTTGGTGCCTGCTCACCACAATCACTTGTAAACACAGAAGTCTGGTTTCTGTGTTTACAAGTGACAGCTCTGCACTCTGTATGTAATGCAATCCTGGTATTTAATGCCCCTTTAAGACCCTCCAACTGTTTTCGTAAAATTTGACTGAACACACCCACTATTTGATGTGATTTGGAGGGTGTGTGTAGGGGGAGGGGTTTTGTGGGGCCGTGGTTAAGTTCCAGCACCTATTGTTTGAGAAAAAAAGCCCTGCATATAACCATGGCTGAAAGTACAGAAAGGTCTGGTTCTATCCAATTGGATGAGAAAAGAAGAGAGGGAAAGGGAAAGGGAGAGGAGAGGAGAGGGAGAGGGAGAGGGAGAGGGAGAGAATGAGAATCTACAGTTAAGAAAGGGGAATTTAGAGGGGAGGGTAAGGGTTGAGGAAATAGAGAGGAGAGATAAGATGGAATGAGTATAGGAATCAAATGAAAGGAAAAGAAAACAAAAATTTAGGGAAAGGAGATGAGAGCATGTACGCTATATTACAAAAAGTATTGGGATGCCTGCCTTTTCACGCATGTGAACTTTAATGGCATCCCAGTCTTAGTCCATAGGGTTCATTATTGAGTTGGCCCACCCTTTGCAGCTATAACAGCTTCAAATCTTCTGGGAAGGCTGTCCACAAGGTTTAGGAGTGTGTCTAGGGGAATGTTTGACCATTGTGAATGAGAAGGCCTGGCTCACACTTTCCGCTCAAATTCATCCCAGAGGTGTTCTATCAGGTTGCGCAGGCCAGTTAAGTTCCTCCACCCAAGACTCGCTCATCCATGTCTTTATGGACCTTGCTTTGTGCACTGGTGCGCAGTCCTGTTGAAACAGGAAGGGGCCATCCTCAAACTTGGGAGCATGAAATTGTCCAAAATACCTTGGTATGCTGACACCTTAAGAGTTCCCTTCACTGGAACTAAAGGGCCAAGCTCAACCCCTGAAAAACAACACCACACCATAATCCCCCTCCACCAAACAATTTGGACCAGTGCACAAAGCAGGGTCCATAAAGACATGGATGAGCAAGTGAAAATTCCCTTGCAAAATGAAAATGTTATTTTTCAAAGTGAACGTGTTCTTTGGTAAATCTGCCACAAAAAGCAGAGCCTACCACCTTTAAAGTGCCTGACTATCACATACAACACATACCTATAATAGTAGACCACACAGTACAGAACAGTGGACCATGACCCCGGCTCTCATCTTGGAAAAACCTACCATGCATTTTAGGACCAGAAATATGGAACCTTGTAACTAATTCATTTTCCAGAAAACTATTTTAGACACCAACTAAAGAATAAAGAATCATTTCAATAATTTGAATGTATAATACAGTTTTAGAAAACTCATACAACTTAAACTATAAAGGTAAATAAGTAAGTCAATAAAGTATTCATATGCAATGTTTCATATTTTCTTGACTAAAAGGTATACAGTACATTTTTAACATAAATAATAAAATAAATACATAATTAAAATATCAATAGGCAATATTTTATAACAAAAAAAAAAGAAAGTAGATTTTAGTTTTACTAATTACCGTATTTATCAGTGTATAACACGTGTCGGCGTATAACACGCACCCCAAATTTAGGAGGGAATTTTAAGGAAAAAAACTTTTAGGAGGAAAGTTTAAGGAAAAAAACTTACATTTAAATGCCCATCAATGCAGCCTCATCAGTGTCCATCTGCAGCCTTGTCAGTGTCCATCTGTAGTGTTGTCCCTGATTGCAGCCTTGTCCCCCATTGCAGCCTTGTCCCCATTACAGCCTTGTCCCCCATTGCAGCCTTGACCCCCATTGCAGCCTTGTCCCCCATTGCAGCCTTGTTAGTGTCCATCTGTAGTTTGTACCCGATTGCAGCCTTGTCAGTGTCCCTCTGTAGCCTGTGTCGTTTGCATCTTTGAAAATGGCGCCACCATTCTCGGCCGCTTTCGGCCATTCTCGGCGGCTCTTGGCCGCTTTCGGCCATTCTCGGCGGCTCTCGGCCGCTTTCGGCCATTCTCGGCGGCTCTTGGCCGCTTTCGGACATTCTCGGCGGCTCTCGGGCCGCTCTCGGACGCACTCGGTTTTCGGCAGCTCCCGCGGGACTGCGAGAGGCGCAGAGAATGACCGAAAGCCGTCGAGAATGGCCGAGAGCCACCGAGAATTGCCGAAAGCGGCCAAGAGCCGCCGAGAATGGCCGAAGGCGGGCGAGAGCCGTCGAGAATGGCCGAAAGCGGCCGAGAATAGCCGAAAGCGGCCGAGAATGGCGGCGCCATTTTCAAAGCCACCGAGAAAAGCCAAAAGCCGCTGAGAGTGGCCGAAAAGCTCACAATCGGCGGGGATCGGCGTATAACACGCACCCACGATTTCCCCCTGATTTTCAGGGCAAAAAAGTGCGTGTTATACGCCGATAAATACGGTATATGAATACAATGTCCATAAGCAATATTTCACATTCTAATTACGTTGGAAAAAATATAATTTTTGATTTTTATAACGTGCATTTTGCCTTCTGTGTGTGCATTGTTCATTTTCCTGTTTTCAAAGATCAAAAAAAGTTATTGACAAAGATTTGTTAAATACAGAATTGAAAAAATATATAATTTTTTAGTACAGAACAAAAAAAAAAAAAAAACACTATCCATTTCACTCTTTTTCTGAAGTAGATCATTTTAACTCTTTGGGGATTTGATAACCATTCCTAGTGAAACCTTGGCTATATTAAAAAAAAAGAAAATGCAGTCCATTCATGAATAATGCAGGCATGAGTTCCGTTAACTTTAATTTTTTCCCCAAGAAAATTACTAAGGCAAATCAACCTAACCACTCTGTTTTGAGGACTAATGCATTTTAATTTGAAAAATGTGGAAGCGATTTACTACATTTACATGGACATTCTCTGCCACGTTATTCTATACAGTAAGCCCTTTGTATCTCAACCCCATGCAGAAAGCAGCTTCTGTAAATGGCTGCGTGGGCAGACCCTCCCTAATCTCCAGTAAACACAAGGCTTATCCCACCTTGACTCCGCCATTTTTAGTTCTTTTCATGTGAGAGCTCCTGGATATTCAAAGAAAAGGGGCTCCTTTTCTCATAATGTTTTCCTGCATAAGCTAAAATGATTCACACTCATTATAAGGATAAAAGCTGAAAGGGGAACCTGTCATCTGAGAAAGTAAAAAAAAAATTCCATGCTTTCATTGCATTATGGATATCAGAATAATATTGAAATAGAGCTTGTATTTCAGCAGCCGTGGCTAGCAATTATACATAAATAGAACACGAGAATATTTGTAGGCCCCGCAGTCTCAAAATAGCTAAAACCATACAATATATTTATATATATACAAGAAAAAGTATGAGAACCCTTTGGCATTAACTGGCTTTCCACAGTAATTTGCCATAACATCTAATCTGATCCTCATCTAAGTCACAAGAATAGACAAACACAATGTTCTTAAGCTGATAACACACACAAAATGATTTATTTTTTTAAATTTAATTTCTCATGTCTTTTTTCAACAAATCTATTAGACATGTGCAATTCGTTTCATTCCAAATTAGTTTTTTGGCAAAATTCGGCATGTTTGACACATTTTTTTGAAAACAAATTTTCTAAGAGAACGGAAATTAGAAAAAACAAAAATCCGAGAATTCAAAAATCAGAAAGAACAAAAATCTGAAAATAAGAACGAAAATCTGAAAATTCGAAAATCCAAAAGAACGAAAAAACATTCATATAATTGAATTTTTCGTATTTTTTATTAAATTATTAACCATTATTATAGTTTGTTTTATTATTATATTTATTATTAATAAATAGTCATAATAACAACTATAAGAATAGTTATAAACTATTAAATTATAGGTATCAAATTTGGCTAACTGTTAGTGAACGTAACGAATACGAATTTATCCGAAGTTACGAATTATCCGATATAATGAATGCTACATCTAAACGAATGGAACGTAATGGATATGAATGCATCCGAAGTTACCAATTATCAAAGTAACGAATACAGCATCTATATGGATGGAACGTAGCGAATTTGAATGCATCCAAAGTTACGAATTATTGAAATAACAAATGCCGATCATAACGAATGACCTGATTAATGAAAAAATAAATACATTTTTTGGCAGTGCACATGTCTATCACATATTGAACATCAACAGTCATTGAGGGAAAAGTAAGTGAACCCATAGACTAATTACTTCAACTAAAACTAATTGGAGTCAGTGTTCATTCAGATCCTATTTGCATTCAGGGTAAAATGACTCACTGGTTGACCTATTGAGTATGCATTACAAATGTATGTTTTGTATTGTTATGGATTTATAATTGCATCAAAGTTTATAAATCAGTTTTAAAATATTGTTCTTTACTTATTCATAGTGATATACTGTACAGGGCTTCATGAGTCTCCTGAAGAAGCAATTTTGATGGTGAAACATGTTAAGCGGAAAACAACCGTACACATAGTACAATAAAACTGCATAATTTTGTCCTCATTGGTTTTGTATAAAAAATAAGTGTTTTTAAACTTTGTAAAATAAAGTTGTTTTTTATTTTACTTTGTGTTGTATAATGATATACTGTATAACAGTGATGGCAAACTTTGGCACCCCAGATGTTTTGAAACTACATTTCCCTTGATGCTCTACTACACTGCAGAGTACATTAGCATCATAGGAATGTAGTTCCAAAACTTATGGGGTGCCAAGGTTCGCCTTCAGTGATATATACTGATTTGCTCCCTTAAAATCCCATTTTTGTACCTTTAAAATGAAATTAAAAATCCCTAGCTGATTGACAAAATTGAATTGGAGTCAATAGTTTACACACTTGGAGTTCAAATAAATGAAATTGTGAGTTTGGTGGTGTGGTTTAGAGCTACTTTGATTGATAAAAGTCACTCAAACATTTTAAGATTGCTGTTTTTAAGAATAATGAGCTGATGTGAACCATGCCTTACAAAAAGGAGCTCTTTGAAGATTTACGATGATGAAAAGTTGATCTGTATAAGGCTGGAAAGAGATATAAAGCAATCTCAAAGTGTTTAATCATCCTTCAATAGACACACAGATTGTCTATAAATGGAGACAGTTTATTGCTGTGGCTACTCTTCCTAAAATTGGGCACCCAGCCAAGATGTCTTCCACAACACAGAAGAACCCATGAATAGCAGCTAAAGACTTAAAGACATCGCTGGAACTGGAAAACATCCCTGTTCATGAGCCTACTATATGCAAGTCTTTGAACAGGCAGGGTGTCTGTGGCAGAACACCTCTGGCCAAATGCGGTAGTGCACACTGCAGAGACTTGAATCCTGTTTGTCTTGCGAGACAATGCTCGCAAACCGATTCAGGATTTAAGATAAAAAAAACAGCTCGTATTCCGAAACGCTCGTAGACCGTGTTATTCGCAATCCGAAGTTTTACTGTGTATATATAACCCAATAGTTTATTGTGCTCATTAACACACCTTTGACTGCTAGCAAACTATTGGGGGATGTGTTTATACTTATGTGTATTGTAAGTTGTAAGTGAGGAGACGGCAAGTCTACCCTGAAAGGTCATATCTTATGAGTCACCAAGTCTGGGTAAATGATTTAGTAAACTAGCTCATGTTAATTAGGTTTCTGGTTACAGGTGTATTGTTAGAGTAATATGAGCGGGGGGACGGGACCTCCTCTTCAACTGTATATAAGACTGTATTCTTGTTCTAATAAACAGTTCATGTTTAGCAACCAAACGAGTATTGTCTTGTTTGTTGTTGGGAGCGGTTGGAATATCTGATATCTATATTCAGACTGGGAGGAAGCGGTATATGACGAAAACACTCAAGCGGAGTGTGGGACGTTTTGTCACATATATATATTTTACAACATCCTAAAGTGAAACAGTTTTTCCAGAAGTGTATTTATTTGTGGGGGAAAAAAAAAGCATAATATAACAACTTAACAACTTAATAAGGGGTTCATGGCACAGTGTTTGCAGTGCATGCTGGGCGTTCAAAGAAGACTCAGCACAAGCTTAATGAGTTAAATGATAAATGATCAGGTACGTACCACTCTGCTTAGATTTCATATTTATCTGATTAAAACATCAGTTCCAAACTTTTACATTAATTTGAAAAGAAAACTTCACTTTTTATTTTTATTTTTTTAGAAATTATATAATACCTAATTGCTACAAAAGTCATTTTAATAATTTAATGTAATTGAATACTATTGAAAATGACCTTTCCATTTTCAAACACAGTCAGCAGTGATTCTCTAAAACTACCAAAAAAACTCAATTTTCACTTGCTTGTAACCATGGAAACGGTTTTCTGAGGGTTTTGTGTACCGAATAAGCTGTTTCAGTATCCAGGTGCAGGTAAGAATCTGCAATGGAATTCGCTGAAATCCCCACAATATATTATTAACACAGGGAGGCTTTTTTCAATTGTGAAGATAATAAATGGTGTAATGTATATTATCACATGATGTCAAATGGCTATACACGGTCCAGATCATTAGCGGGTTGCCAGGGTCTCTGGAAGACATTGATTCTAACAACCCAGGTATGAAGAGAACTCCTTTACCTAAAGCAGAACTTCACCCAAAAGAGGAAGTTCTGATTTTCTGCTTCCTCTCTCCCTCTTCTACCACTTTTGGATACATTAACCACTTCAGCCCCTGAAGGATTTACCCCCTTCCTGACCAGTGTGTTTTTTGCGATTCGGCACTGCGTCGCTTTAACTGACAATTGCGCGGTCGTGTGACGTTGCACCCAAACAAAATTGACGTCCTTTTTTCCCCACAAATAGAGTTTCTTTTGGTGCTATTTGGCCACCTCTGCGTTTTTTATTTTTTTGCACTATAAACAAAAAAAGAGCGACAATTTTGAAAAAAAAAAGCAATATTTTTTCCATTTTGCTATAATAAATATCCCCTAAAAAATATATAAAAAAACTAATTTTTTCCTCAGTTTAGGCTGATATGTATTCTTCTACATATTTTTGGTATAAAAAAAAAAATCACAATAAGCGTATATTGATTGGTTTGCGCAAAGTTATAGCGTCTACAAAATAGGGGATAGATTTATGGCATTTTTATTATTATTTTTTTTTTATTAATAAAGGCGGCGATCTGCAATTTTTATCATGACTGCGACATTATGGCGGACACATCGGACACTTTTGACACCATTTTGGGACCATTGTCATTTATACAGCGATCAGTGCTATAAAAATGCACTGATTATTGTGTAAATGACACTGGCAGAGAAGGGGTTAAACGCTAGGGGGCGATCAAGGGGTTAAGTGTGTCCTAGGGAGTAATTCTAACTGTGGGGGGATGGGCTTCCACTAACATGACAGCGATCACTGCTCCCGATCACAGGGAGCAGTAGATCTCTGTCATGTCACTAGGCAGAACGGGGAAATGCCTTGTTTACAAAGTCATCTCCCCTTTCTTGGGCTCCGTGACACGATCGCAGGGCCCCTGGCGAACATTGAGTCCGCAGGACCCTCGGGCACAGTCACAGGGCATGCGGAGCACGCAGCGTGCAAGCGCGCCCAAGATTTACAGGGGACGTACCTGTACGCCTATTTGCCCAGCTGTGCCATTGTGCCAACGTATATCGTCGCGCGCTGGTCGGCTAGTGGTTAATTTATTTGGGGGAGCAGGTACCTGGTTTGGACAGGTACCCATTCCCACTTTTACTTGGATTGCCTAGACATTACCCCCCACCCTTGCCTGTAGCCTACTGGGATACATCACAGGTCCCAGGAGGCTGTGGCACAATATGCATTGTGGCTCGCACATGGGCAGTGTGAAGCCGCAAGGAGTCACAGCCGGCTTCCCCTTGTAAACATACCGGCGAACATAAACGACCGAGGACCCAAAGACCGGTGAAGAACCGGCCCATGTGAGAACAGCGCTGGATCCCTGGACAAGTAATAGTCTTTTTATTAAAAGTTAAAAGTCAGCAGGTACAGTATTTGTAGCTGCTGACTTTTATTTATTTTTTTAGGATTGGATTAAAGATCCCCTTTAAAGTGTGTATAAATCCAAGATCCAAGAACAAAAAAATTAAATATATTGAAGCTTACCAGTCTTTAGATGGGGTAACTGCATACATTTTTAATTTTTGCCATTTTTTATCCACTTTTTTTTCATCTAGCGATTATGTTAGTAACACACTTCCTGGCCTAGATGACAAAGCTCACTCACCATACTGTAGCAACCCAGATGGCAAGCAATTGTGCTGAAGGTTTGAAAATGACTTGCTAAGCTATTGCTAGACTTTCCAGGCTTCAAAAGTTTGTTGCACAATTGCAGCAAGTCCGCATTGAATGAATGAATGAATTAATTAATGACTTGTATAGCGCTGCAAATGCAAACTGAATTGCCTCAAGGCGCTTGGTCCATCCTGTGGGTCCAGCTTGTTAGAAGAGGTAGGTCTTGAGTTTCTGCCTGAAGGCCTGATGGTTTTCTTCCATACGGATGTTGGTCGGTAGAGTGTTACATAGTAGTAGTCCTTGGACTGCAAATATTCGTTCTCCCTTTGATTTGTAGCAGGATTTGGGAACGTGGAGGAGGTTTTGGTGGGTTGATCGAAGACTGCGAATAGGTACGTAGCGTTTTATTTTCTCGCATAGTTATTGAGGCGCATTTCCATGTAGGCATTTGTGGGTGAGGCAGAGGGTCTTGAATGTGATCCGATCCTTTATGGTTAGCCAATGTAGGCTCCTCAGGGATGGGGAAATGGATTCCCAGTTTTTTTTTCCTGTTATCAGTCTTGCTGCGGTGTTTTGGATGAGTTGTAATTGCATGACTCCAGATCAACTTTCTTTGCAAACATTCTGCAAGTCTGCTGCAAGTTCTGGTTCAGTTATGTTGTGCAATAGTCATCCCACCACAGGGGTTACTGTGGCTGAACTTTCATGTTGTAGACTTGCAGAGCTCTTGCAGTAGACTTACCACTGTAACTTTGCTCTTGCTAGAGACTTGCCACACATTTGCTACAAATTGGAGAGGTGTCAACTAGAACTTGTGCTTCAAGTGCTCTGCAAGTGTACAACTTGCCAGTGAAAATGTGCAGCGAGTTAACAGACTTACAATTCAACACTGTCACAAATTTGTGGCAAGTTATCCTTGCTATCTGGGAATGGAGGAGCAGCGTTGTCCCCTTCGGACAAGATGTATTTTAGGACTACAGAACAGCAATGTAGTGTATTGTGACACTCACAATACACTACAAACAACCCTTCTTCTCATCTCGATAATAAAGGGAGGAAGTGTTTTGTAGTCCATTAACTGGTAAGCATCAACCGAGGCATAGAGCACAAGAAGTTATCAGTGGTGAATCACAGATCTGCTTTGAGTACAGGCTCAGCAGACACATCCAAAAATGAACAAATTGCGAACTTTAATGTAAACCCCACTGAAGTCAATAGGAGGAGAATCCTGAAAATCAATTATTTTTCCGTTTTCAGAGCTAATAGGCATTTTCAAAACAAAGGACATGGGGGGGCTGGACAAAAACAAAACATTTTTTTTTTATATATGAGGAGTCTTTAAAAAGTTTCCTCATTTTTACATATTTTTAAATGTGGTACAGCGCTGCGCTAAAGACAAACTGGGGAAGCAGCCAACACACCCGTAGACTCAAGGGCAAAAATAACAACGAAAAAATACAAAGTGTGGCGCTAGTAGTAGCAATATATGAATCTAAGCATTAAGTAATATCACACAATAATAATGTGAACCAAAATTGACACGTGAGCACATGTGACAGTGACTAGTAAACAGAAATAATGAATAAATATATGTGTTCAATACAAATATTAGATATAATCTAAAACAACAAAGGAAATTTGTGATAACAGTGCATAAACAGTTATCTAATATGAAGTCCAAAACACCAAAAATTCGTGACATCAGTGCATGGACGATTTTAGGCAGGTGTTTTCTTGTATGTGTAGAAGAACTTTCAACCCAGTAGCCTGGTAGGTACGTGGACCATAGAAGACCAGAGGTGCACGGAAGTTTGAAAGCAGTGCCAGGACCATCACCAGAAGCTATGGAGGCTTACCGGAAGTTGTGGCCTGAAATGGCGTATGCCATACAGGTCAGAAAGGCTTAGTGACCAACAGGTCTAGACGTATTATCCGGTCAGAAGTTATCGTCACAAAGCCTTTCTGACCTGTATGGCATACGCCATTTCAGGCCACAACTTCCGGTAAGCCTCCATAGCTTCTGGTGATGGTCCTGGCACTGCTTTCAAACTTCCGTGCACCTCTGGTCTTCTATGGTCCACGTACCTACCAGGCTACTGGGTTGAAAGTTCTTCTACACATACAAGAAAACACCTGCCTAAAATCGTCCATGCACTGATGTCACGAATTTTTGGTGTTTTGGACTTCATATTAGATAACTGTTTATGCACTGTTATCACAAATTTCCTTTGTTGTTTTAGATTATATCTAATATTTGTATTGAACACATATATTTATTCATTATTTCTGTTTACTAGTCACTGTCACATGTGCTCACGTGTCAATTTTGGTTCACATTATTATTGTGTGATATTACTTAATGCTTAGTTTCATATATTGCTACTACTAGCGCCACACTTTGTATTTTTTCGTTGTTATTTTTGCCCTTGAGTCTACGGGTGTGTTGGCTGCTTCCCCAGTTTGTCTTTAGCGCAGCGCTGTACCACATTTAAAAATATTTTTCACGGTTTAGACACTTAGTATAGCGGCAGCGCATTCACTCCATTTCAGCATGGATGTTTTTGAATATCGTGCGTCTCGGGTAGTCAATACCGAAGGTGTTTTTGTTGCCACTTCCAATGACACAGAAATTGGAGGGTTGTTTATGAGGTTAAAGAATGTTATGGTCTCGGAACTTCATCTGCAATGGGATCTAGCCTTTTTAGAACAATATGTAGCAGAAGGCATGATCCCACGCAGTCTCAGATGGGACGTTCAACCCCAACAGGGGGAGGCTGAACTGGATTCCTGGTTCAAATACTTTAACGATGCTGGCATCAGGTTCCTTGATTTTCTCATCAATAGGAAGCGTATTCGCCTCTCCGCTTTGGATCAGGAAATCAGGGAATTGAAAGATAAATTATTGGCATACAAAAATTCTGTTGAGTATAACACTCTATCTTCCAATTTACAAACTCATCTTGTAAAGGAAGATAAGGAGCAGGAAATCAAAAAACATAAAAAATATTCTCGTGACATTGGGGATTATAAGGCGGGTAAAGTGTTTGGTTGGCAGAAATCTATCACAGCACCCATTTCGCAGGCCCCAATGGAAACTAGTGCCCCTAATGAGGCCACCAATGTCCCCCCCACGCAATCTTCAGTTCGTCCAAAGATTGCTGCTGATAAAGGGCGATCATATGGTGGAGGTCCTCCTCCACACACGGGACGACAGCCAATTACTCATACCCCTAGAAACCAGCATAGGGGAAGAGGACATCAATCTAGAGGTAGGGGTAGAGGAGGTAATAGGGGAGACCAATATGGTTATGATCACCAATATCGTGAACGTGAGAATTCATATCATCGTGGTTCCCCGGTTCGCTATCATGACTCCCCTCACCATTCTTATCACCCTAATTCCTCATCATACTATAGACATCCGCCTATCTCTACTTATAATAGGTATTCCCCGTTACGTGAACACTATAATGAAAATGTCTGCCCGTTCCCTAGTGCCGGGTATGACCCATCTCCCTATAAACAACTGTATCCAGATTCACGTACTACTCTGGGTTTTCGCGAGGACACTCAGAACAGAAAAAGAGGTCCAGAAACAAGAGAGGGACCAGAGGAGGGAGGAGGGTTCAGAGACGAAAAACGAACAAGAACGTAATATGTCAGGGGGTATTAAACTTGAGTGATACTGTCCTTACACAGGAAGAAAAAAGTGTCCTTAATAAGGGGCTTAAGTTTGCCCCCCCTCATAAACTCAACAAATTCAATACGTTCATTGATATTCATAAGTTTATTAGAAAAATCAATGTTCAAAGATATATTATCTCGAACCCCACGAGAAATATAGCCAGGGCGGCAACGTCCGGCACAGTACACTCTAATTTATCTAATCCCTCCCTCTTCAGCCCCCCAACACAACTTCCACCCACCATTAACCTATTCAAAGAATTAGTGATACGAGATCTAGCGAAGATTCCATTGAAACGTAAATTCTACAATCCCTTACCCACAGTGGGCCTAAAAACCCTATGCGAGAATAAAAATTTGGTTATACGCCCCGCCGATAAAGGCGAAGGCATAGTTTTACTAAACAAATCAGACTACCTAAAAGAAATGCATCGCATTTTAGGAGACCGTGAGACCTATATTGAGCTACCTAACAATCCAACATAAGAGTATAAAAAAGCATTGAAGAATCTGATAGCCAAAGGCTATGATTCTTATATCCTAAACAAAAAGGAGAGATCATTCTTAGTCCCCCTTGCCCCACGTGTCCCAGTTATGTATTATTTACCCAAAGTCCATAAAGACCCCCTTCACCCCCCAGGTAGACCTATAATTAGTGGCATCGACTCGATCACTTCTAGAATCGGGAAGTACATTGATTTCTTTCTCCAGCCTTCTGTACGTAAGATGCCGTCCTATCTAAAGGATACTAGGGATGTGATCAGATTGTTATCTAATGTTCCTTATTCCGGTGACCTTATTATGGCCACTGCGGACGTGGCGTCCCTCTATACCTGCATTCCACACCGTGAGGGTGTGGATGCGGTAAAATGCTTCCTTAATAGGGATGTTTCCCTTGCCTCACCCCAGATTAACTACATCATAGAGCTAATTGAATTTGCAACCCAAAGTAATTATTTTTGGTTTAATGGCAATTACTATCGCCAACATAAGGGGGTGGCAATGGGAGCCAAGTTTGCTCCTAGCTTGGCTAATTTGTTTATGGCCAAGTGGGAGGAGGACATCGTCTATGCCATGGATAACCCACATCTTCTGCTGTGGGCCCGGTACATAGACGACGTCCTCCTCCTGTGGACTGGGAGCCATGATGACCTGATTGACTTCATGGCCTCCTTGAATGCCAATGATAGGGGCATTGCCCTGACATTTGAGGCTAGTACCACTTCAGTCCACTTTTTAGACTTGGTCATTGATAGAAAAGAAGGCGGATTTAGTTTTAGTACTTA
Organism: Lithobates septentrionalis; assembly: GCA_037952835.1. Taxonomy (NCBI): domain Eukaryota; kingdom Metazoa; phylum Chordata; class Amphibia; order Anura; family Ranidae; genus Lithobates; species Lithobates septentrionalis. The sequence goes on along the minus strand of JBBDGP010001453.1, from coordinate 1,440,142 downwards.
TTTTAAGTCCACTGACAGAAACAGTTACATATCAACTGACAGTTGTCATCATACCTCTTGGATTAAATCAGTACCTAGGAGCCAATTTTTACGACTACGTAGAAATTGTACCGATCGAGACACCTATATGGCTCAGGCCATGTTACTCAAAGACAGGTTTGTTGAAAAAGGCTATAACCCGCCTGACCTGGATAGAGAGATTGAAAATGCCTGTGGTATAGATCGCCAGACACTATTGCAGGATAGACCCAAACAATCCAATGACGAGTTCAAATGGTCATTTCTGACCTCCTTCTCGATGCAATACAAACATATTAAGAAGATCTTTGAACATCATTGGGACGTTCTAAAAACGGACAAAATATTGGGTCCACTACTTCCTGATACTCCCAAGGTGGTTTTTAGAGGAGTTCCATCTCTCAGGAATAAGTTAGCACCCAATGTTATCGATCCGCCTAATAAACCATCCTTCTTTCATAATTGGACCGGTTTCTTTCCTTGCAAAAAATGTCTGGTTTGCCAGTATAATACCTGCGGTAGAAGGGCGAGTCACGAGTTCAATTCTACCGTGACTGGCCGCACATATGCAATTAAGCAATTCTGCACTTGTGCTACTACCGGGATTGTGTACTTGTTGACTTGCCCTTGTGGCAAACAATATGTGGGCCGTACTATTAGATCCTTTACTGTACGAGTCTCGGAACACATTAACCTTATTAAGGCGGGTAGCACTAAACATACTGTCCCTAGACATTATAGGGAATGTCACGATAGAAATCCTGCTGGCACACAGTTTCTCATCATAGATAAATACAGGGCCCCATGGTGGGGGGGGTCTACTCTTAGGGGTGTCTCTCGTTTGGAGACATACTGGATATACGAATTGGGGTCCCATTTTCCGCAAGGTATCAATGTCGATTGGGACATCAATTCGTTTATTAACCAGGCATAAATTGTAACTTATCTTAGATTTTTCCTTTTTTCCTGGCATTTACTATTCATGGTAGCTCGATAGTGATGGTCTCCTTTTTAGTTATATTTTTAAATATATACATTGCCATACGCTATATGGTTTTTAATGTTCTAGGCTTCTCCTTTTTGTATACATTGTATGTGCTTTTTAAACATAATAGTTGGGCATGATAATGTATCTATGCCCCCTACTGGAAGTGTCTGGGAGGCTAACAATTCGAATCTATATAATGTAGACTATGGAATAATTTTCCTATCTTCTATCATAGATTTTCGTGGGTATTGATAGTATATTTAATTTATATTTATCATATCACTAAGTTTTTTTATGGGCATTTGCAGCACATTTAAATTCCATATAATTTGACTTCCATCTCTGCTGACACTTGGTTGCCACTTCCGCCCTGTTTCATAGGGCTGAGCCTCGCTTCCTGTGGGGGGGATGTTTAGTAACTGGTGACGAGGCTTGGTTGATACCTCGGAGCGCACCGTCGTTGCCGTGATGTGCGCATGACGTCATCGCGCTATACGGGAGTGAGGCTTGGGTGACGGCTTGGAACGCACTGTCGCCGCTACCCAGCCTTACGCGTGACGTCATCGCGCTTAAACGAGGCTCGTCACAGGGTTGGAGCGCAGCGGCACCGTTGCGCTCTTATCCAGTGGATAAAGACATTGATAGTGAGGCTTGGTCACGGATTAACCATCTGGACCATCTTGCCTCATAATTTCACCATCCAAGTCATATTTCAACATATGTCCCGACTGCCTAGTCCGCTTTTATTAATGGCTTCAAAATACCTAGCCTATAACCTATGTCCCTCAAAACCGGAAATAAGGTCATCCGGTTCACTTCCGGTTCTGGACACTTCCAGTGGGGGTCATTACCTGTTTGTCTATATATAGAGCGGTGGGGTGAGGGGGTCCACACCCCAGAAGACGACTTCTTAGTTGAAACATGTCGGGTGGATCCCTCACAACTACCGCTACACGATTGATACGCTAATTTTATCTGCAAAAAATGTGAGTCTGTTTTTTATTGTTACTTTTTAAATAAATCCAAGTTTTACGTTATTACACTATGTGAGTGCTTTTATTCCTCACATGTAATACGAATCTTTCGCATGGTCTACGGTGGTATATCTATCAATGTGGAAGTCGTGTTGACCGATTCCTCCTCCCCATGGTTTGTGTGACGATAACTTCTGACCGGATAATACGTCTAGACCTGTTGGTCACTAAGCCTTTCTGACCTGTATGGCATACGCCATTTCAGGCCACAACTTCCGGTAAGCCTCCATAGCTTCTGGTGATGGTCCTGGCACTGCTTTCAAACTTCGTGCACCTCTGGTCTTCTATGGTCCACGTTTTGGACTTCATATTAGATAACTGTTTATGCACTGTTATCACAAAATACCTTTGTTGTTTTAGATTATATCTAATATTTGTATTGAACACATATATTTATTCATTATTTCTGTTTACTAGTCACTGTCACATGTGCTCACGTGTCAATTTTGGTTCACATTATTATTGTGTGATATTACTTAATGCTTAGTTTCATATATTGCTACTACTAGCGCCACACTTTGTATTTTTTCATTGTCATTTTTACATATTTAATAGAGTTAAAAAAAAAGTGTGGAAACGTTTTGAAGAACCCTCGTATATATACACACACTGTTCCATAAAATAACCTGTTTAATATGCCTGGTATTCCATTTAAGTAGAAGGTCTGGATGACATTTACCCCCTTCATGACCAGGTCCTTTTTTGCGATACGGCACTGCGTTAATTTAACTGACAATTGCGCGGTCGTGAGGGACTGTACCCAAATAAAATTTATGTAATTTTGTTCCCACAAATAGAGATTTCTTTTGGTGGCATTTGATGAGCTCTGTGGTTTTTATTGTTTGCGCTATAAACAAAGCAATACCGAAAATGTAAAAAAAAAAAACAATATTTTTTATTTTCTGCTATAAAACACATCCAATTAAAAAAAATGTAAAAAAATTAAATTTCTTCATAAATTTAGGCCAATAAGTATTTTGCTGCGTTTTTTTGGCAAAAAAATTCCCAATAAGTCGGTAAGCAGTTAAATAACACGCTTGGAGGATGCCTTAAACTTGCCTGTGAAGTGGCACATCTGTACGATGTACATAGTAAGTGAAATTTCCACACCTCTTTGCACTGTTTGTAAACAAAGTGGTAAGGGATTCCCTTCATCCATACTAGACCCTTATCCTAGATAAGTATAGATTATATAGATGACCCAACTAAAACAAAAAAAATACTGTCTGCGTCCTAGCAACCCTGTTGCTGTGCTGACTGACCATCTGCATCCTAGCAACCAATGACATGGGTTACTAGAACACAGGTGGTCACAGAGTCATTGGTTGTTATGATGCATCAGCCCCCCCCCCCCCCCCCGGCAAAGCACTTTATCCCCATGCTATTGAAGACAAGGGCCTGTGAATAAAAACTATTCCTGGAATTCAGAAGTGACTTTAGGACATGTCCTCTGAAACAGTGGATACATCACAACATTTCCAAGCATTTTGCCTATCTGTCTTGCCATACTGGCTTTATCAGTAAGGTCGAGATTTTGTAGGTTTCAGATTCTGAAATCATTTGAAAGGATGAGGCTGACCAGTCACAAGTTGATGTTTCTCAGGCATAATCCGTCTTTCCTTACCACATAAAACTGTCAGAAAAAGAAAAATAATCACAGAAATGTTGGTTGTTGCCAATCACGGCTGAAGGAGGTTTCCATCCAAGCAGACCTCAGCCAGAAAATGATTAGCTGCAGATTGTTTCCGATAACATTCAGCATGTGTTTACGAGGGTCCGTGGAAGGTCAGAACGCGAATGAGTAATATTTCAAGTCAAGCTTATTTTTATATGAAATTATTTAGCTCTTTTTTTCATCAATTCAGCCTGTGAATTCAAGACATATACATAAGCCTTTCCAACACAGAAGTTCTAAATGCAAAAATATACCATAGCTAGTAGAGGACTGTTTTTTTACTTGATATGTCTAGAGTTAAAAACATCTCCATGAAAAGCAACCAGAGCTGAAAGTGGCAGCCAATGAGCTGAAAACAATGATCATTATGGCAAATAACATATCAATATGGCTTAGTGAAATCAACCTTGTGTCATGAGTAGGGATGAACCGAACACCCCCCCCCCCCGGTTCGGTTCGCACCAGAACCTGCGAACGGACCGAAAATTCGCACGAACGTTAAAACTCCATTGACGTCTATGGGACTCGAACGTTCGAAATCAAAAGTGCTCATTTTAAAGGTTAATTTGCATGGTATTGTCCTAAAAAGGGTTTGGGGACCCGGGTCCTGCCCCAGGGGACATGTATCAATGCAAAAAAAAATTTTAAAAACGGCCGTTTTTTCGGGAGCAGTGATTTTAATGATGCTTAAAGTAAAAAAAAAAAAAGTGAAATATTCCTTTAAATATCGTACCTGGGGGGTGTCTATAGTATGCCTGTAAAGTGGCGCGTGTTTCCCGTGTTTAGAACAGTCCCTGCACAAAATGTCATTTTTAAAGGAAAAATTCTCATTTAAAACTGCTTGCGGGTTTAATGTAATGTCGGGTCCTGGCAATATGGATGAAATCAGTGAGACAAACGGCATGGGTACCCCCCAGTCCATTACCAGGCCCCTTGGGTCTTGTATGGATATTAAGGGGAACCCCGCACCCAAATTAAAATAAGGAAAGGTGTGGGGCCACCAGGCCCTATATACTCTGAACAGCAGTATACAGGCGGTGCAAACAAGACAGGGACTGTAGGTTTGTTGTTAAGTAGAATTTGTTTGTAATTTTGAACAGGTACATTTTTAACCTGTTTAGCTCCAGCCAAAAAATCTTTTTTAAGCTTTTTGGAAAACATAGGGAAGGGTTATCACCCCTGTGACATTTGTTTTGCTGTCTGTCCTCCTCTTCAGAAGATTTCACCTCACTTTTTGTCCCAATGACAAATGTTTTTCCAATATTAACTCTTACAGGAGAGAAATTCCCTTCCTAACGGTAGATTTCATCTCACTTCCTGTTCTCTCCTAGGAGTCGTTTGTAAGTTAGATGTTTGAAAGTAGGGGCTTGCCCTATATACTCAGCAGAAATTTGGGCCTTAGGTGTTGTTGTGGCCACAACACTGTAAGCACTCACAGGGCCCTGCTGTGAAATATTAGATCAAGAATTATAATTACATGCCCCTGTTGAACAAGGGCAGAAAAATTGGGCCTTTGGTGGTGGTGGTGGTGCTGGTGCCACAACACTGCAACCCCTCACAGATACTCTAGTTGTAACGCAGAAACGAGCCCTGCTGCAAAGTATTGCATCAAAAATGTTAATTACACGCCCCTGTTAAACAGCGGCTGAAAAATTGGGCCTTAGACACTGGTGCTGGTGCCACAACACTGCAACCCCACACAGATACTCTAGTTGTAACGCAGAAACGAGCCCTGCTGCAAAGTATTGCATCAAAAATTGTAATTACACGCCCCTGTTAAACAGGGGCTGAAAAATTGGGCCTAAGGCACTGGTGGTGGCGCCCAGAACCAAAAATGTTCTTACAAGCTATCAGCGTGATCATTGAGGAGGAAGAGGATAATTACTCAGGGATAGTCACTCAGCATCAGCACAGGCAGTCTTTGAAGGGATCTGAGATTTAAAAAAAAAATATTCGGTTACATCAGCATCAGGTGCTTGGTAGCTGGTGGTGATCCAAGACTGATTCATTTTTATGAAGGTCAGTCGATCGACCGAGTCGGTGGACAGACGCACCCTGTGATCTGTTGCAAAGCCTCCAGCAGCACTGAATGTGCGTTCCAAAAGAACGCTGGATGCAGGACAGGCCAGTAGCTCAATTGCATACTGTTCAAGCTCTGGCCAGTGATCCATCCTCAAGACCCAGTAACCCAGAGGATTTTCGGTGGGAAAGGTGTCCAAGTCAGATCTTGCCCCTAGATATTCCTGCACCATGTAAAACAGACGCTGGCGATGGTTGCTGGAACCGATCATACCTTGGGGCTGCGGACCAAAAAATTGTCTGAACGCATCGGTCAGACGGCCACCTTCTCCACCGCTCCTTCTTTGACTGACCGAAGCCTCAGCAACACGTTGTCCAGGAACAGGAGTTTGTAACCTCCCAGTCTCTGGGAACGCGTTGCACAGACCTTTCTGCAATGCCTCCCGAAGATGTTTCATCCTCTGCTCCCTCTGCGATGGCAAGATAAGGTCCGCAACCTTACCCTTGTAACGTGGATCAAGGAGGGTTGCCTGCCAGTATTGGTCCTTCTCCTTGATACCACGAATACGAGGATCCTTACGCAGGCTTTGCAGGATCAGGGAGGCCATGCAGCATAGGTTTGCTGAGGCATTCGGTCCGGAGTCCTCTGGGTCACTAAGGACGACATGGTCAGCAGCCACCTCCTCCCAGCCACGTACAAGTCCATGTGTTTCTTGGGACTGATCCCTTAAAGACTGCTGCTGATGCTGAGTGCCAGGCTCCACCTCCATACTGACACAATCTTCCTCCTCCTCCTCCACCGCTTCCTGTGTGATCGGCGGGCACGCAAGAACACTGTCTGGATAAAGGGGGCCTTGAGAGCTAAGGAAGTCCTCCTCTTCCTGCCTCTGTTCTGCCTCAAGTGCCCTGTCCATTATTCCACGCAGTGTGTGCTCCAACAGGTGGACAAGGGGGACAGTGTCACTGATGCATGCACTGTCACTGCTCACCATCCTCGTGGCCTCCTCAAATGGTGACAGGACAGTGCATGCATCCCTGATCATGGTCCACTGGCGTGGGGAAAAAAAAACAAGCTCCCCTGACCCTGTCCTGGTGCCATAGTCGCACAGGTACTCATTGATGGCCCTCTGCTGCGTGTGCAGCCGCTGCAGCATGGCCAACGTTGAGTTCCACCTGGTGGGCATGTCACAGATTAGGCGGTTCTTGGGCAGGTTAAACTCCTTTTGGAGGTCCGCCAGCCGAGCACTGGCATTATATGACCGGCGGAAATGCACACAGACTTTCCTGGCCTGCCTCAGGACATCCTGTAAGCCCGGGTACCTGCCCAAGAACCGCTGCACCACCAAGTTAAGGACGTGAGCCAAACAGGGCACATGGGTCATTTGTCCCTGTCGGAGGGCAGAGAGGAGGTTGGTGCCATTGTCGCAAACCACCATTCCTGCCTTAAGTTGGCGTGGCGTCAACCACCTCTGAACCTGCTGCCGCAGAGCTGACAGGACCTCTGCCCCAGTGTGGCTCCTGTCCCCCAAGCACACCAGCTCAAGCACCGCATGGCATCTTTTGGTCTGCGTACTTGCGTAGCCCCTTGAACGGCTACGGAGCACCACTGGTTCTGAGGACAAAGCACAGGAAGAGGCCATGGAGGAAGAAGAAGAGGAGGGGGTGGAGGAGAGAGGTGTGTCACAATCATTAGTAGTGGCATTTTGGAGGCGTGGTGGCGGAACAACCTCCAACACTACTGCACCTTGTCCTGCATCCTTCCCAGCTGCCAGCAGAGTCACCCAATGCGCCATGAAACTTAGGCAACGTCCCTGTCCATGCCTGCTGGACCATGAGTCAGCGGTAATATGCACCTTACCGCTGACCGCCCTGTCCAGCGAGGCATGGACATTGCCTTCCACATGCCGGTAGAGAGCCGGAATCGCCTTCCGTGAGAAAAAGTGGCGTTTGGGTAGCAAGGAGAGGTCCTCTTTGTTCTTTGGTGTGGGTCTTTTAGATACGCTTGCCAACGAACTGCATGGCAGGTCAACATATGTCTGGTCAAGCATGTGGTACCCAAGCGGGAGATGTTTTGGCCACGTGAGATACGCTTGAGACATATGTTGCAAATAGCAGCGGTGCGATCTGATGCACTCATCTCAAAAAAGGCCCACACCAAAGAACTTTTTGAATAACGCGCAGAGACTGCAGCGCCCTGCACATGTGGAGCTTTGGGGTGTGATGCAGTCAATGTGCTGCCCTTAGGCTGGCCCCTGGAGGGCATCCTGCCTCGTTGGTGATGTGCCGCCTCCTCCTCCTCCCCTCTCCTATCAGGCACCCACGTTGAGTCAGTGACCTCATCATCCCCTCCCTCCTCATCACTGGAGCAAACCTGGCAGTATGCTGCAGCAGGGGGAGCATGACTGCCAGATTGTTGTCCTTCTTGGGCACCCCCTCTATCCGTGCTCATGGTACTGCCTTCATTGAGCTCAGTATCATCATCAGAGCCTTCCAAATGCTGGGCATCCTCCTGGAGCATGTACCCAACACTGTGGTCAAACAGTTCGAGGGAACTCCTCAGGAGGACATGGTGGGGCTAGGGAAGGAGTCACTGATGACATTGAGCTGAGGGAAGAGGCCGCTGCTTTGCCAGACAAAGTACCCTGAGCATGGGTGAGAGAGGATGAGGAGGATGAAGACGGCTTGGTCATCCACTCGACCAAGTCTTCCGCATGTTGCGGCTCAACACGGCCAGCTGCCGAAAAAAAGGCCAAGCGTGTCCCACGGCCACGTGCTGATGAGGATGCACCATCTCCATGACCAGCACTAGACACAGAGCCTGCTTGCCCTCTCTTATTGGCTTGTGACTGTCTGCCTCTCCTTCTTGGCCTTCCAGACATACTAATGGCCTGTAGCTGCACTAAGCTGGGATATATACACTACCGTTCAAAAGTTTGGGGTCACCCAAACAATTTTGTGTTTTCCATGAAAAGTCACACTTATTCACCACCATACGTTGTGAAATGAATAGAAAATAGAGTCAAGACATTGACAAGGTTAGAAATAATGATTTGTATTTGAAATAACATTGTTTTTACATCAAACTTTGCTTTCATCAAAGAATCCTCCTTTTGCAGCAATTACAGCATTGCACACCTTTGGCATTCTAGCTGTTAATTTATTGAGGTAAGCTGGAGAAATTGCACCCCACGCTTCTAGAAGCAGCTCCCACAAGTTGGATTGGTTGGATGGGCACTTCTGGCGTACCATACGGTCAAGCTGCTCCCACAACAGCTCAATGGGGTTCAGATCTGGTGACTGTGCTGGCCACTCCATTACCGATAGAATACCAGCTGCCTGCTTCTGCTGTAAATAGTTCTTGCACAATTTGGAGGTGTGTTTAGGGTCATTGTCCTGTTGTAGGATGAAATTGGCTCCAATCAAGCGCTGTCCACTGGGTATGGTATGGCGTTGCAAAATGGAGTGATAGCCTTCCTTATTCAGAATCCCTTTTACCCTGTACAAAGCTCCCACCTTACCAGCACCAAAGCAACCCCAGACCATCACATTACCTCCACCATGCTTAACAGATGGCGTCAGGCATTCTTCCAGCATCTTTTCATTTGTTCTGCGTCTCACAAACGTTCTTCTTTGTGATCCAAACCCCTCAAACTTGGATTCATCCGTCCACAACACTTTTTTCCAGTCTTCCTCTGTCCAATGTCTGTGTTCTTTTGCCCATCTTAATCTTTTTCTTTTATTGGCCAGTCTCAGATATGGCTTTTTCTTTGCCACTCTGCCCTGAAGCCCAAAATCCCGCAGCCGCCTCTTCACTGTAGATGTTGACACTGGTGTTTTGCGGGTACTATTTAATGAAGATGCCAGTTGGGGACCTGTGAGGCGTCTGTTTCTCAAACTAGAGACTCTAATGTGCTTATCTTCTTGCTTAGTTGTGCAACACGGCCTCCCACTTCTTTTTCTACTCTGGTTAGAGCCTGTTTGTGCTGTCCTCTGAAGGGAGTAGTGCACACCGTTGTAGGAAATCTTCAATTTCTTTGCAATTTCTCGCATGGAATAGCCTTCATTTCTAAGAACAAGAATAGACTGTCGAGTTTCAGATGAAAGTTCTCTTTTTCTGGCCATTTTGAGCGTTTAATTGACCCCACAAATGTGATGCTCCAGAAACTCAATCTGCTCACAGGAAGGTCAGTTTTGTAGCTTCTGGAAGGAGCTAGACTGTTTTTAGATGTGTGAACATGATTGCACAAGGGTTTGCTAATCATCAATTAGCCTTCTGAGCCAATGAGCAAACACATTGTACCATTAGAACACTGGAGTGATAGTTGCTGGAAATGGGCCTCTATACACCTATGTAGATATTGCACCAAAAACTAGACATTTGCAGTTAGAATAGTCATTTACCACATTAGCAATGTATAGAGTATATTTGTTTAAAGTTAGGACTAGTTTAAAGTTAGCTTCATTTAAAAGTACAGTGCTTTTCCTTCAAAAATAAGGACATTTCAATGTGACCCCAAACTTTTGAACGGTAGTGTATATATACATATATATATATATATATGTACTGATACTGCAGCTAGCAAAATCAACTGCCTGCCTTTAGTATGAGAACACCACCAACCTTCTACAGGTAGCTTTAGCTGAACACTGTGCAGAGCTTGCAAAAAACTAACTTGTAGCTTTTTTAGCTGCCTGCGGTAGTGATAGGATCAGGAAAACACCACAAACCTTCTACAGGTAGCTTTAGCTGAACACAGAGCTCGCAAAAAAATAACTTGTAGGTTTAGCTGAACACTGTGAGGAGGACGCACCACACTAACATGTAGTTTTAGCTGAACACTGTGAGCAGGACGCACTGCACTAACTTGTAGCTTTAGATGAACACTGTGCAGAGGTCTCACTACACTAACTTGTAGTTTTAGCTGAACACTGTGAGCAGGACGCACTGCACTAACTTGTAGCTTTAGATGAACACTGTGCAGAGGTCTCACTACACTAACTTGTAGTTTTAGCTGAACACTGTGAGCAAGACGCACTGCACTAACTTGTAGCTTTAGATGAACACTGTGCAGAGGTCTCACTACACTAACTTGTAGTTTTAGCTGAACACTGTGAGCAGGACGCACTGCACTAACTTGTAGCTTTAGATGAACACTGTGCAGAGGTCTCACTACACTAACTTGTAGTTTTAGCTGAACACTGTGAGCAGGACGCACTGCACTAACTTGTAGCTTTAGATGAACACTGTGCAGAGGTCTCATTACTCTAACTTGTAGGTTTAGCTGAACACTGTGAGGACGCACCACACTAACTTGTAGTTTTAGCAGAACACTGTGAGCAGGACACACTGCACTAACTTGTAGGTTTAGCTGAACACTGTGAGGAGGACGCACCACACTAACTTGTAGTTTTAGCTGAACACTGTGAGCAGGACGCACTGCACTAACTTGTAGCTTTAGATGAACACTGTGCAGAGGTCTCACTACACTAACTTGTAGTTTTAGCTAAACACTGTGAGCAGGACGCACTGCACTAACTTGTAGCTTTAGATGAACACTGTGCAGAGCTCACAAAAATATAACTTGTAGGTTTAGATGAACACTGTGAGCAGGACGCACCCCACTAACTTGTAGTTTTAGCTGAACACTGTGAGCAGGACGCACTGCACTAACTGTAAATAGTCTAGCTGCCTAACTGTGGTACTAATATGATCAAAAGAACACCAGCAATTTTCTTCAGGTAGCTGTAAATACTGTAACAAGACAAGCCTGCCTGTCAGTAAGAAGATAACAGGAAGGGATCTAGCTAAACTGAATACAGTGTATATATATATATATATATATATGCAACACCTGGGATGCATATATATACACAATACACTGTAAGTGCAGCTAACTCACTGATTGTCCTGCCTAATCTATCTAACTCAAATGAAATGACACTGCCTCTCTGTCTATCTATCTCTCTTTCAACGTCGGAACACACACTACACAGGGCCGCCGTGCAGGTGGCCTTATATAGTGTGGGGCATGTTTTAAACCCCCTGAGCCATAATTGGCCAAAGCCACATGCAGGCAGGGTAGTGTGCTTAGCTGAGAGAGCCCCTCCTCCAGAGGAAAGGAAAAATGTCAATGAACATCCCTGGGATGTGTAAGAAAAAGTCAAAGTAAAAAAGTGCTGTCCAGTAAATGCAGGTTTAAAAGGTCTTATTTGGAGAAACAAAGATAAAATGAGGCCAACACATTTCAGGGGGAACAAGGACTCCCCTGTCATCAGGGCTGCTGTTGAAAGCTATTAGAGAATGGTCCTGTTAGGGACTGCCTTTGGCACATGGATCGGACCGAGAGGTGTTCGATCCAATCCATGTGCCAAAGGCAGTCCCTAACAGGACCATTCTCTAATAGCTTTCAACAGCAGCCCTGATGAAAGGGGAGTTCTTGTTCCCCCAAAATGCGTTGGCCTCATTTTATCGTTGTTGCTCCAATTAAAACATTTTAAACCTGCATTTACTGGACACCGGGCACTCCTTTACTTTCACTTATTCTAAAGCATACGCGGAGTCGACCACAAGGCCGTAACCCGAGGCAGCAACCCAGGCCCTAACAGGGCCCACCACCACCTTCTTCCCAAGCCAGGCATGAACCTCTGGAAACAAACCCTTCCTACCTGCCCACACTTTTTGTACATTTACTTTCTGGCCTGAAAATAAATGTGCAAATACTCAAAAGCAGTGACTGATCGAGACAGTCTAGCGTGATCTACATGCCCCCTCCCTGAAAAAGCCCCTGGGATTTATGACATCATTTTGGTCTGGGTCAGAAAAAAAGAAGCTTCTGCTTCTGTCACTACCACTGCCAAAAAGCTGGGAACATGTGACCTCCTCCCATGAAGCAGTGCTTCAGTGCTAACATATAACAAGGGAGGACGTCACCACTTGTTCTGAGTTTGGGCACCAGATCACATTGGATATTTTGGCAGCAACTGCAGCAGAGGAAGGATCAATGGGGGAACGCAGGAGAGGTAAGTATAAAGAGGTTAGGGGTGGGCTTTATACAGACACTCCAACTTTTCTCAAAATAGGCAAGGTGACAATGTCTCTGTAACCACATGTTTACTACTGTACATTCATGAATGGAAAAGTGGTAGATCTTTATTTCTACAGTGACAATTATAAACAATGTGGAGGTCTAAGACCCAACATCCATGCACATGAACAGTATGTGAGTTGAACGCAACACAGGTGTGATGCCCTAAGACTCTGTATGTAAAGGTGGGACCAAGCTGCATGTGTCGGTCATGTGGAAAGAAGCTGGGGCCCTGCCTTACAGGCTGCCTTAATGCAATACAAATCAATGAATGAAAACACAATGGCATAGGTGGGAACACAACCTTAAGGTCCACTTCAACCATCAAAACACGGGTCCAAGATTTAGGACCAATTCATATCTGTAGGTTTTTGGTGCATTACAGGTGAAATGTGTTAGAAAAAGTCCTGCTCGTTGCATCTTGGATTCCAGCAAAACATGCTTCACATATTCAATGATGGTGCAAACAATGCATCCCACCTTAAATGTGCAGATGTGAATGGAGATCTATTTTGGCAAGAGCACCCATTTGGTGAAACACTACTTCTACAGTATGTAGAGTTTTTAAAAAAAGAGACTGTCTGGCCTGAAAATAAATGTACAAGTGTATAGGCACAATTTGTCAATGGTTAAAACCCTTGTTATTTTATGTTTTGCTGTCTGTCCTGTTGAGGACATTTTTACTTCCTGTCCTGAAGACAGGAAGTCAGAGGAAATCTCTACAAATTGGGAAGCATTCCCTTTTTGACAGTTGTCATTAGAACAGCTGTCCCCAATGGAAGGTCCTTTTATTTCTTGCTCTGGTAAAACCTGGTAAGAGTTGGATTTTCCATCATTAGCTATCTTATTGACAATGGTCTCCAAGACAATAAAAGGGGGGGAATGCCCAATGGGGACAAAGAACTTCTATACAAACTTGAGGTTGTAATCTTTCTTTTCTTTAATACATATTAGCATGTATGCATCTATGGAAATACTAAAGGTCATTTCAGCTAGTTGGGTCCAATCCCTTTAATTTTCCACCTGTTTCATTACCTTTAGTTAAAATTTATTTTATGGTATAGCATTCTGGATTCTAGAATTAGATTTTTGATCAGCATGCAAATTCCCTAAATCCATATTTTTTTTAAATTCTAGATACTACATTAAGGGATTTTCCATTGCCAACCACATCTTCATTTCACTGGAGCTTTGAAACCTTATTAGTATTTCCTGGGAACAACACCAATAGCAGAGTTACTGCAGTGTTATGTACAAAATACACAATTGATTTACGTTGACAGAATTCATATATTGTTGTTAAAAATTCCTTATATTGTGTAGCACCCTCTACCTAGGTAGGTGCTAGAGTTGAGATTTTTGTCAGTGCATGTAAATTTAAGCAGGCCTAGCTGAAAGGCCTGTTTGTTTTGATCTGTGGCTGGGAGTGGTTAGAGTAGGCTGGTGACTCACAGCTAGTTTGATGCTTTGTTTACCCCCCTTCTGCTTCTAGAAGGAAGGTAGGGAAGAGAGGTGGAGCTGGCTGGGGTGTCCTGATGAGCCCTGACCAATCCCAACCTGGATTGGCAAAGGGCAGGCCTCCTTAAATACCTAGAGTTATCCCAGCTAGGGGGGGTTGTTCGAGTGTAGAACTGAGAGATGGAGTGTTAGGCTGTCGGGGCCTTGGAGGGAGCCCCTCTGTCTGGGGTAGTGACCTTGGGCCAGGGGCTCGGAGCTGTGAAGGAACCCCACACAACCCAAGGGGTGTCCTGAACGGGAGCTGGAGAGGACAGCGGGGAACACTGCCTGGCAAGTCTTCAGGAGGGATCCACCAGGTGTCGGTGAGTGACAGGCACAGTCAGGAGAGCTGGGAGAGGCATGCCAGGAGTGCAGGAGTGGATGTTGAGCCAGCGGGAGAGATTGTGATGTTACTGCCATTGAAGTTGGGTGGCTGCAGCCAGGAGGGTTGTCAGAGTCTTCACAGGACTGACTGGGATCAGTCAGTAGTTAACAGTCTACAAATAAGCGATGTGCTGGAGAAGTCTGAAGCTTGTGAATAGAGGTTCCAATCAATCATTTCATCATTTAATACTATTGATTCTGGGCATCCCATAATCTCTTTACCCCATCCAAGTTTAAACCCTCAATAAAATAACAAAACAAAGCTGATGGACTGTTCATTGTCTGGAGAGTGACTGCAAGTGAATACCAGGTGGGGCAGGGTGACAGGTCAAGCTACTACACTCAGCGGCCCCACAGAGGTACCGCTACAATTGCTTTATTGTTGTTCCTTATTGCTATTATTCTGTCAGCTGCTTTATATCATGTGCAAACTGAAAGTTTAAAATAAATGTGGACTATAACTGAGACTATGCCTGTGCACGCTGCATATATTGTACTACAAGTGGTGCAATTCTGAGCAAAGCAATCGATGCAGCTAGGTTATTAAACTGGAACTTTTAGTAACTTTGCAGTCTTTATGGATACAACAACAGTATCATTTTTCAAGAAAGCGCTACCTTTTATAAATAAATGCAGTTCATGAGCTACAGTCAAGTGGCTTTGCCTAACCTGAGATGATAATGTGGCGCTAAAAAGAAACAGTGTCCGTTATCAGGCAACAACCAACCAGAATATTCGTCTGGAGATTAACTGCACAATAAAGTTTTATTGAGATGGAACTCAACCATACAAGAAACAACTAGTGTATCAAAAAAGGGGGATTCAAATCATTGGAAGTATTGGAGCTGGTCTCTACTCACACTGGATGCATACATCATTGAACTTTTTGGCAAACAATTATTTGTTTAGATGTTCTGATTTCACCTAATATGCATTGTTTGGGACTGTACATCCATTCATTTGGAAATTCACTTATGGTTATATGAAAGTGTACCTTTGCATTTCACTGTTATTATATATTTTTTAGGGGTATACATTTCTATGTTCCCTGTTACATTGTTTTTTTGAGAGTACACAGATGTACGTTTTCCATAGGGAGTTACTGAACTCTCATTTTTTGAGCACTAGTCACATGCGTTTCAACACGCAGATTTGATATTTTATCTATAAGCTGATACACCTACTTATACACATAGATTTTTTGATACACTAGTTGTTTCTTGTATGGTTGAGTTACATCTCAATAAAACTTTATTGTGCAGTTAACCTCCAGACGAATATTCTGGTTGGTTGTTGCCCGATAACGGACACTGTTTCTTTTTAGCGCCACATTATTATATTTTTATTCTTTCACCACTTGTCTATTGGTTATGTTGGCTGCTTTCTTTATTTAGTTGGCGCAGTATTACTATACAAATTTTTTAACCTGAGATGATGTCACCAGTCTGCTGCAGCCATTGGCTCCCGCTGCTGTCAGTCAAATCCTGTGAGCAGAGAGCGGGGGTGAGGCTGAGCTTTGCAGATGAGCTCGGGAGTAAGCCCGCATATCTGCCCCATAAAAAGCGGCTTTGCTTTGGGGTAGACAAAGAAGAGGAGGAGCCAAGATCCATGGCGAGGGACCCCAGAAGAAGAGGTTCACAGCCGTTCTGTACAAAACCATTGCACAGAGCAGGTGAGTACAACATGTTTATTATTTTAATTTTGAAAAATGCCTTTATAAATGCTTTAAAGGAGAAGTCCAGCCAAAGCTCGTTTGGCTGTACTTCTCCTATGGATCACAGGAGTGCAGTTCATTATGTACTCCTGTGACCTGTTTTCAGCAGAGAGCGGGCTGAAGTTCACTCTCTGCTGATGTCACAGATGTCAGTCCAGACACCACGTCATCCCGACAATGGAAGTCGGGATCCGCCAGGTGCCTGGACCGACACCCGGCTCAACCTTTCAGCGAGCCACTGAGAGCATGAGCCGGCTGCCCCACCCCCTCCACAGATCAGCACTCCAATGAGCGAGGAGAGAGAAGAGCAGAGAGCTGCGACTGACAGTCTGCAACTCCCTGCTCGGGGAGCTATGAAAAACAAGCGATCAGCAGTGTTCGATCGCTCGGTTCTCAGTGCAGAGGAGCCGAGGGGACAGATGCAGCATCGGACCAATGCTGCATTCACCTAGGTTAATATGATTCTAAAGAAAAAAATCCTTTACTTCTCTTTTAAGTACCTGTTATGCCACGTACACACGAGGGGACTTTACGTCAGACTTTGCTCGGCGGACTTTTCGCCGGACTTTGTCGGGTCCTTGCGCCGGACTTAAAAAGGGACGGACTTGGCCACACACGATCATTGCAAAAGTCCGCTGGTTTTGAACGCGGTGACGTATGGCACGTACGACGGGACTAGAGAAAGGAAGTTCAAGCCCCACTACGGCACCCTTTGGGCTCCTTCTGCTAATCTCGTGTTTATCTCGTGTTAGTAGAAGTTTGGTTAGAGACGATTCGCGCTTTTCACACTTCAGCTTATTTCGATCGTTTTCTGCAGTTCAGTTTGTGCTTGTGAGGTTTGTATCTGCTTTTCAGAGCGTGTTGGACAGTTCGTAACCTGCCTTGCAGGCCGTTCTGGTCCGCTCGTTCCTGATTTTCAGGTCGTTCTTCATAGGCCTTGCTGTTCTTCAGTGCGTTTGTTATAAGTTTGTTTGTTTGACCAGCCGACCGTTTTGAAGCCATGTCGCGTGGATGTACTCGTTCTCGAGTTCGTGCTGCATGGGGACTTGGTGTTGGGGTTAATACTTTGACCCGAGTCCAGTCCATGAACAGGGCGAGGAGGAGTTCATGGATGAAGAATTGGTTGCGCCAGCGTGACCAATTCTCTCATATGCCTTTGCTCCGTGAGCTCCGTGAGAATAATCCTGAGGATTTCAGGAATTATCTCCGGATGACGGACCCCGTCTTTGAGCGTCTGCTGGCTATGCTGACCCCCTATATCAGCAGGCAGGATACCTGGATGAGGAAAGCCATCAGTGCGGAGCAGAGGCTAGTTGCCACGTTACGTTACTTGGCGACAGGGAGAAGTCTTCAGGACTTGAAGTTCTCGACAGGCATCTCCCCCCAGGCTCTGGGGATAATAATCCCAGAGACCTGTTCTGCCATCATTCAGGTCCTGCAGAAGGACTATATGAAGGTAAGTTTTATCCTTTAACATTACATGATATATATTAAATGTTTTTTAATGTATTGTATAAATGTCCTCCTTACCTAATTGCCATGCTTTCAATATGCTGTGAATGTCCCCTTTATCTTCATGCATGCCTGTTTTTGGACATTAATCATTTATTGCCCTACATGCATATTTACCTTCAATAATCTCCCCACCATGCAATCCTGGGTCCATTTATATCTCTAGCCTATAGTCCCTTGAACAATGTATATTGTCTGCTCCATTGTCTTGTTTGACCCTCCCCCACCCCACAAATGTTTAAAACAGTCAGATGTGTTTGTTAACCTAATTAGAACCCCTCCCCCACCCCACAAATGTTGTAAACAGTCAGGTATGTTTGTTAACCTAATTAGAACCCCTCCCCACCCCACAAATGTTTAAAACAGTCAGGTGTGCTTGTTAACCTAATTAGAACACCTCCCCCACCCCACAAATGTTGTAAACAGTCAGGTGTGTTTTTGAGCCTAATTAGAACCCCTCCCCCCACATTCAAATGGATCAATGGGCCATCAGAGGGGGTGATTAATCTTATAAGTGTGCCTTATGTTTTTTACAATTTAAATTACTAACACACAGATTAATAATGTTTGACTGCTGTTGTTATGAGGACTAATGTTTTTGTGTAATCTAATATACAAGTTAGGTTTCAAAGTCCTTATTTTAATGTTTTGGGTTTTTTTTTCCCTCCACAGTTTCCTTCCAGTACACAGGAATGGCAGACTGTGGCCTCCCAGTTCGCTGACCGTTGGGACTTTCCCAACTGTGTCGGGGCTATTGACGGGAAGCATGTCCGGATTGTGCCACCACCGCATTCAGGGTCTTATTTCTATAACTACAAGGGGTTCCATAGTATCGTTTTGATGGCGGTGGTCTCGGCACATTTGGACTTTCTGTTTGTGGATGTGGGGAAGAACGGCCAGATGTCTGATGGAGGAGTCTTTGCACAGACCGAGCTGTGCCAGCGTCTTCAGACTGGTGGCCTGGGATTGCCACCTGATGACCAGAATGTTGATGGACTCCCCTCAGTTTTTATTGCTGATGAAGCGTTTGCTCTCGGTGAGCACTTGATGAGGCCGTTCCCCCAAAGGATGCTCACCCCTGAGAGGAGGGTATTTAACTACCGGCTGGCCAGAGCAAGAAGAGTTGTGGAGAATGCCTTTGGGATTCTGGCCAGCCGGTTCCATTTGTTCCTTTCTACAATTAATCTGGCGGACTATAAACTAAATTACGTCATACTTGCTTGCTGCATCCTACATAACTTTTTAAGGAGACATTCAGCTACATATATTTCTTCTGTTGGGCCTGAGGCAGGACTGGAACAAGATACAACAATGACAGGCCTAGAAATTGGCTGTATTGGCTTGGCCCCCCGAACCGCATGTCAAGTGCGTGAGCGTTATGTTAATTATTTTAATGGTCGGGGGGCCATTGCTATTCAGCAACAGCTTTAATTTTACCAAAAAATCCAATTAAAAAAATTGATCAAAAATATCTTGTTTTTATTCTTGTTTGCATTTAGTTTTGTTTGTCTCCTAGTGCACTTGTAGTAGTGGCAAGTGCATTTACCTTTAGTTAATCAGGCCCTTTGTCACTGTAACCAGCCAAAAAAATATAAAATTTTATTTCTGAAATAATCAGCCACACACATTGTATTAGTAAAAACTTTTTACTGTGTGCACATTGAAAGGTGCATTTTTTGTTTTTTTTTTGTTTTTTTTTCATATTTTTTTTGGTGTAAAAATATTTTTTTTAACGTTATTAAAGGCTTATTTTGTCAAAAATAGACCTTGCTAAAAATATTTACTTTCACAACAGTCTTTTAAAAAAACATACCAAAACATTAAAGAACTTACAAAGTTCAACATTTAAAGAATGGTGCATGTGATGTCACCCTTGGAAATCGTTCATTTTGAATATGCTCAAAATTGAGCATTACAAAAGGGTCAAGTCAACATGTGCTATCTCCCATCGTGGGTGAGCAATGTACGTGTTTTGTGTGTGCAATCCCTTTTTGTTCCTATCACCACAAAATAATTTGGAGGATGAAGAGGTTGCAAACACAAAACAAGTACATTGCTAACCCATGATGGAAGATAGCACATGATGACACACCGTGTGCATCATAATGTAAATTTGGGTAGCACCAAAAAATTATAAAACATTTTCAAGAGAAAACAAACTTCACAAGGAAATAGAGAACATGATTGATGTTTTTAGGAAAAACATTATTATATTCTGCCCAAAACATCAATCATGTTCTTCATTTCCTGTTGCATGGAGTCCAGGCGAAGTTGCATGCTGTGAATTTGGTCACGTATTTTATCTATTTGGCCATTCCACAGCATTATCTGGCCAATCAGTCCTTGGGCACTGTCTGTGCTGAATGGCTCTGCCGCTTGGCCTTCCACAACCAGAAACTCACCTAAAATGAGTGAATAAAAACAAGGGTTACAATATGCACGCCAAAATACATTAACTTAAGCTGGGGTGTCAGTCACTCACTTGGTGGGCTTGAAACCTTGCACACTTCCTCCACCTTTCCTTCCTCCAGGTCGTCGGGTGGGCGCGGTCTTGGGCTGGGGCTTGGGGTATCTTCTGCCTCAGGCTGGTGACTTGGGGGGGTCCTGGGATCCTTGGACTGTGGTCTGAGTCTTTTCTCCCCTATGATAATTGAACAAAAGGTATAGTTAAAACACAGTGATATTTCAGATTTTATCAAATACTCTGAAACGTTGGTTAGGAGTTGTGGCCAATTGCCTTTTATGGTCTTCAAAAATTTAGAAGACAGGATGAACATTCCCTCTGAACAACAATTATAAACAATACACATTTTCATGCAAGTTTCACAGATGCAGACACCTCAATGATCTCCTATGTGTATTACCCATCTAAAATTTATTTATGGTCACATAGTACACTATAGTGCTCATGAGTCCAGATGTGTAAACAGCTGCTGTGTCCTGTCCTTACATTACACTGAATCATTTTTGAAGAAGCATTATATTTTCAAACACATCTACAGCACATCAACAAATTGTGGTAATTGGACAAATTATCAAGACATAAATGTATGTTCAACACTGTCCCATCGTATTTGGCGAAAAAATAACGTCATTTTCTAAAGTATCATATGTATTTTACAAAGAACGGTCTTTACGAACGATGCTGTATAAAGTAAAAAAATATGGATCAGCATGCAAGTTAAGTATCTCAATAGGAAAACACAATAAGTACTTACTTTTTTTAAGCAGCTTCTTTATTCGCCAATATTGTGAATGAATGAATGATTTATAAAGCGCTGCAAATGCGAACTGAATCGCCTCAAGGCGCTGGACTGGCTCCCGACTTTTGATGTCAGACTACCGCTTCCTCAATTGTTCTTTCGACCGTTTAGTGCCAAATTTTGCTGTGACAATTGAAGACATTATTTTGTCCTTACGCATATTCGGTCGTGTGTACAGTTCTTTTATTCCCATCTTAGTCCTCCCTCTCTTCAAAAGCCATGTTGGTGGCCTTATATCTCCTCCGGGATGTGGATGGTTGTGGCTCCGGTCTTTCCTCCGCGCTACTTCCACTGATTCTCTCCGCCATCTTTAGCTATCTACTCCCACTGCGCAACGAAGAGTGAAGGGGCGGGGAGAAATCATACTAAAGAACGTCAGGGGCGGGCGATGCAGGCGGAGCATGACACATGCGCAGTGTATATAAAGCTATTACGATGGCCTACGTATGTCCGTGCGGAAGTAGCGAGCGTCAGAAACGAAGGTAAGATTAAAGTGGGGGGTGTATGTGTTTGGTGTGTGTGTGTGTATGTATGTGTCCCCTAGATTACAAACCAAAATAATCCTGTGATTTGTGACTGACATTAGTTTTGATCTGGTGTCTTGTCTTTCAGAAACAATGAATCCCTTTAAAGAGGAAGAATTTTTGTCCCAATTTTTTGAGCTCTAACAGGAAAAGAAAAACCTGTGGGAGGTCAAACACCCACTATATTATACAGAAAAAATATGGAGGATGAAGGCAGGACTTTGTATGAGGCATGTTGGTGAGTGTGTCCACATTAAAGAGAGTGCTGCAGTGAGATGTCTAGAGTGGATCCTGTACATATTAATATTACCCACAGAAAATGTTGCAAGATAATGATGGTATAAAGTTTAATAACATAGATCTTAGAACAAAATACAGTCATAAATGGAACATGTTTAAGGCCACCATGAAGCATATTAAAAATAGTATATTTACAGACATAATTCAAATGCCGATTGTACAATTGCAAGAAAAAGTACATAGTACAATAAAATGAGTATGTGCATCAATAGTTGTTAACTCTACGCGTTTCTTGGCTTGAAACCAATCATCAGGAGTCTGATGCAGTGGGCTGCATTAAAACAATAAACGTGTGTTAATGTGGGAACAGAGGTATGGGGAAGATAAACTACGGGGATGCAAGTTGTTAATATACTCACAGATAATGCATTGGTCGGTAATGACCCATACATTAGAGTGCAATGTTGGTCTGGGTCCACTAAATCTCCCCCGGGGTTCAGGCAGAGAGCCCGCTCCAGGAAACCGTCGGCCACGGCTAACAAAGTGGCCAAAGCACCACAGGGGTCGCCAGGCGGGGACATGTGACGAGGCCAAGAGAGTAGAAGGAAAACTGTGAAAACAAACAGGGAGATAGGTGAAGTAAGTCGAGTGTGAGGGGTGTGGAGAGAGTGTAGAGGGAAAAACTAGGTATGGAACCAATGTGTGAGTGAGTGTCAGTGTATGAGAAGAGACCCAAAACAAGAGAGAAACGTGGAAGTCTATGTGAAATGAAATGTGAATGCGATAGAGGAGGCCACTGCTGGTGTCAGTGGAGCCATGTGGAGGTGTGCAAAAAGGTTACCTGTGGTAAAAAATGCCGGGCCAGGTTGCATGCCCCAAAGAGAACATGGCGAATCCTCGAGGTGCCCGGCCCATGACAGCCTTTAAAAGGCCGCGGGCCAGGGGTGCACTCACGCCAGCGTCATGGGCGGACGTAGTGACGCGACGGGGGGAGGATGGGGGGGGGCAGCCAGGGAGATCTTGCGGCCACCTCCCAACCCCGCAGCGCCAAGGTCCTGGATGGTGAGCCACTGATGATCCCGCTATGCGGTAGCCATACGGCGCCGCAAGCAGGACGTGGGAAGCATGACGCCGATGCGCCGAGGCCAGGGCCCTCCCCCGTCAATGGTAGGACGGTGACGGGTCATGGCCTGGGCGCATCGCAACCCCGGGAGATAGACCAGATAGATCCCAGCACCAACTGCATCAAGGGAGTGATGGAATGAGACGTGTAAACTGTAATGGAAAATAAAGTTTTGAAATAAAAATTAGGATAAAGAAGAGAAAAAAGAGAAAAAAGAGAAAAAGGATGAATGAGCAAGAGATACAAAAGCAAATGCCTTGAATTGAATCAATATTGGCAGAGACAATACCACAATAGACACCAAATCATGCACTGAATAAAATCATTATGCAAGAGAGTATGGAGTGTAACCAGCTTTAGCCCTGAATTGAATCAGTATATTATCTGACTAAAGGGAGAACAAAAGCAAAAAGGCAAGAACAAAAAATGGAAAAATACAAAACAAAAAATAGCTTTAGCCCTGAATTGAATCAGTATATTGTCTGACTAAAGGGAAAAATAAAAATAAAAATAGTAATGAAAAGGCAAGACCATAAAAAAAACAAAAAACTGTTTTAGCCCTGAATTAAATCAGTATTTGCCTGACTAAAGGAAAACAACTATAACAAAGATATTTTAGCCCTGAATTAAATCAGTGTTTGTTTGACTAAAAGGAAACAACAGAGACAAAGAAAACAGAAGAAATATTTTGGTATGATAAGGTATATTAGTATCTATACAGAGTATTAATGCGACTCTTGTACTGAGATTAGTCAGTGAGCAAGAGGGGGACCGTAGGTCTCTATAAAATAGAAAATACTAGAGAAAAAGGAAGAGGGAAAGCAACAAAACAAAGAATGTAGGGATAGATAATATGAGAGAATGAAAAATTAATATGGTAGGGAATAGAGATAAGTTGGCATGAAATGATTGAAGAGTAAATTAGGGTTGGTACATGTGGACTTAATAGGTGGATTAATCAGGCCACAGAAAAACGGGTGTCTGCCACCCTGGTATTCGTATAACAGAAACAGAAAAACAGAAAAAACACTATATTATAATAGGGATGTAAGGAAGGCAACACTGGGCACACTTTTAGAATTTGTGAAGACTCGAGTCCCCCAGGCAGACCTCAAGTTTGTAGACAAGAAAATTGGTATCTTGCGAAACATGTATAAGCAGGAACACAATAAAATCCAGGAGTCGCTCAGATCCGGTGCAGCAGCTGACCAAGTATATGTACCCAAGTTGTGGTACTACCAAAAAATGCGATTCCTGGATGACCAGACTGAAGCCAGGCAATCACTTTCGACCCTTCCCCCCACCCTTCCTTCCAGCCTTCCCTCCACTCTTCCCTCCAGCCTTCCATCCACCTCCACCCCAGCTGAGGAGTCCCAGGATGAACTGGGCCTTTTCATCATTGATGAAGTTGATGTGCCCAGCTTCAGCCAGGTATCCTTTTTTGTGTAATTTGTGATTGTGTAAATGTTAAGAATGATGTTAACGTGTTAATTTTTTAAGTGCTTCCTAAAAAATGACTTCAGAACAAATATTAATATGTAGACATATCACTAGACAGTAGTGGCCAAAAATATACTTCTGCATAGGTGTGCGCAGCCTCTTGCATTAGGGTGTGGACCCCAAAGCTCAAATACATATGCACGTGTATATGTACTTATGGTGTCAGTAGGGCAGTGGACAGTGTAATTTTGTTAATTTTCTTTTCACAAAATTTTTGGGCTTGTGTAACATTTTTTGGGGGGGAATGAAATATCAGTGGTCTAAACAGGGGGGAATATGCAGCACACAAGGCAAATAGGGTGTGTCCAGGCACACCTGGCACACCCTATGCGCATGCCTATGTACTTCAGATATTGTTGATCACCTGAAATAATGGTGGTGTCAAATAGATAGCCTTTACTATTTGTTAATAATTATATTTGCAAGTCATGAGCAGAAAATTGTGTGTGATTGCGTAACACAAAATTACAACTATGTCCCTTTTTTTGACACAGGATGACCTCAGCCAGGAGGAGGCCTTGCCCAGTGGGAGAGAGGAGGAGGCTGTGGCTGGGCCAAGTCGAAGCCGCACGGAGTGTCAGGTGCCTCCCCTCCGCATTCTCCACAAAAGGCCCAGGAGAATGACACAAACTGAGCAGGAATCCCTAGCCCTTATACGGGAAGCAAGCCAGATCCTGAGCAAACCACCCAATGCAGAGGAGGCGTATGGCACCTATAGAGCCAGCAGATTGCTGGAGTTGGAAAAGGGCCAACGCCTCCTCTGTGAAGGTCTGATTTTTAAGGCATTTCAGAAGGACTTGAGAGGGGAGCTTACTGCTACCACATATCTGGCAGATGAAGCCACTCCTCCTGCTCCTCCTCCTCCTCCTCCTCCTCCTCCTGCCCCAAGCACACCACCAGAGGCACAACCTCCGAGGAAGGCTGCAGAGAAGCGTGGAGGGAAGGCTGCAAAGAAGCGTGCAGGGAAGGCTCCACGGAAAACTCGAAAGTGATTGCCTGGTTTCTGTCTGGTCTGACTGTGCTCCCTGTGCTCCCTAGTCGCAAGATACCAATTTTCTTGTCCTCAAACTTGATGTGTGTCCTGGGGGACGAAAGGCTTCACAGATTCTAAAAGTGTCTCCCGTGTTGCCTTCCTAATTTTTTTTTGAACACAATAAATGGATTTTTTGGTTACCTTACATTATTGACTATGTGTTTTTCTTCAAAAACGCCATTTTGTTTGGGAGTAGGCAGGTACAGGTCAAAAAGACTATGGGGTTGATTTAAGAAAAGCAAATAGACTGTGCTCTTTGCAGAGGGCAGTTGCCCTCTGCAAGTGCAATTGCTGCAGAGCTTCAGAAATGAGGTAAGGTTTGACTTTGCAAAGTACCCAATCCTGTGCAAGGAAAATTCGCAAAACAGCATTTTTGCTTGCACATGATTGGATGATGGAAGTCAGCAGAGCTTCTGCTCATTTACTAAGCTCTGGAGCAACTGCTCTTGCAGAGGGCAATTGCACTTTGCAAAGTGCACAGTCTTTTTCCCTTTAGTAAATCAACCCCTATGTGTGTTTTTGACAAAAGGCTAAATCATTGATAATATCAAGCCAAAAGTACTAGTGAAAAGTTGACTTTAGAAATTGCACAGCAAGTGCACTTGTTGGAAGTGCAGTCGCTGTCAATCTGAGGGGAGGAGCTGAAATGAAATGAATCATGTGCAATAAAAAGTTTTTTGTTTTTTTGGGGTTCCTTGCATGTGCCCCTCGGATCCACAGTGAAGGCACTTCAAAATGCTCTTTCTGTGCAATTCCAAGTAGAATTTGCACTTGTAGTGAAAAATGAATTTTCCTTTGTAAAATACACCCCCCTATGTCTAATGAACAAGGGACAACAACCTCATTAAGGTTCATTAAAACAACACAAAATATTTTAAAGTTATTGTGGTAACTTGAAAATCCACACACAAAAAAAAATAAAAAAATGTGGGTATAATTTAGCACACATTGTAAAATAGATAAGTGTTGGAATCGATAAAAAAAATAAAGATGAGTCCAAAATCTAATTTAAAAGTTTTTATTTATGGAGATCTGGCTTTTTACAAATATCATATTCGTCATGGCATGAGAATAAATCATGAAGAAAGTAGTTTGTGAGAACTCTGTGTGAATATAAAGCAGAAAAACAACTTCATTCCTCTCGCATTATAAATTAAAAAAAAGCGCTGTATTAAAAGATCACAGAAGAGGAATGTGCTAGCTTCAAGACGAAGGCTAGTTTTACCAGACTGAGCGCTTCCGTCTTGTAATTGCTTCAGAGCATGCGTCAGTTTGAGTTCGTCGGACTAGCACACAGACGACCGGTTTGTCCGCTAGAAAGAAGAGTCCGTCGGATAGATTTAAAACTTGTTTCAAATCTATGTCCGTCCAACTTTTTAGCAAAGTCTGCTGGAGCCCACACACGATCGAATTGTCCGATGAAATCCAGTACGCCGGACCAAGTCTGCAGAACAGTACAGAATTAGGTAGTTCAAAATGTTTTATTTAAAGTAAACACATTACTTTTATTCCACTTCCACCCCCTATGAAAAAAAAAATACTAGTCTTTGATATATTTTGTATATAATAATATTGGCAACAAATCCCATCCTTACTGGCCATTAAAAACTGTCCAGGTCTTAATCTACGCCTTCATATTGGTCAGTATCAAACAGGGAGGCACAAGTGGCAGGAAGGGATGGGCAGAAGAACTAGTTTCCTAGAAGAAGTGTGCATAATGGAGCTACCAAGGTTTCAAAGCTTCAAAAAACAAAAACAAAAAAGGAATATGGGCCCTCCTGCAGGCATCTGAATCCACTTACTACTGGAAGAAAGTTCTGTTTTTTTTATATTTAAAGCCAGTAAAGGTTTGCCATATTGTATTTATGAGGTTGTGTATTATTATTATAATATAATTATTATTTTTATTATTACTACTACTACTAAGAATAATAAATTAAAAGCATAACTAGAATTCTCCCAACACCCTTACAAAAATTGTATTCCCAGCGCAATTGTTTTAGTTGAACAAGGAGATGAAGGCCTCTTGAGCCCCTCGGGAAAGAGAGCCCTGACTGATGGGGGCATGGCCAGGGAGGAGTTAAAGTAAATTTGGCTATCTCAGGATTGGCACAAGAGGGGACAAAGGGTTGGGCCTGAGCTCAGGAGTTCGTCACCCCAGGGGATTATGGTCCTTTTCGGACGAAAGCATGGAAGAGCTCGGACCTGACCCTGCGGCTCCAGCCATGGACACGGATCACCGCCTGGCTAAGGTCCGTGAGCTGGCTCTCACAGGTCAGGCTGACTGGCTCTTTGCCCTCTCATCCCCTGGGGTGCCTTCTCCTGCACCTTCCACTGCCCCTTCCCCTGTTCCCCCCCCTGAGATAGCGGGACACAGGGCCCGCAGACGACGTGCCCGCCCGCCTTCCCGCCTTAGTCCCAGTCCTTCTGCGGCCTCTTACTGCCCCCCTTCTTCTCTCCCCCTCCCCTCGTCCCCTGCTCGAGCTACTGGGTCTTCCCTGGTGAGGAAGCGGGGGTCGGCCGCCCGTTCTCGGCGTGCCCCCCCTCGGCGTTCTCCCTCTCCTCGTCGGTCTGATGCGTGCCCCCCCTCGGTGTTCCAGATCGCGCAGTCCCCGCTCGGTGGTCCCCCCTCGCCCCCCTCCCCTTCCCAATGCATGGCGCGAGGCCGGGCCGGAGCCAGAGCACTCCATCCCCCAGCCTCGAGTACTGCGGTACCTGTCTCCGCCCCCCTGGCCGGCGGGGGGGGCGGCGGGCGGGCGTCCGATCCGTGCCTCGGCTAGGCTTTCCTCCCGGAGAGCGGCGGTCGGGGGCCGGATCCGTTCGCCTGCATCTGCGTCCCAGCAGGCGGCTGATCCCTCGGCAAGCGGCGTCGGCGGCGCTCCGGAGCTCCCCCTGGCGGCCAGTTCACTCCCTGCGCCCAGACAGGTGGGAGTTTTCGAACTGGCCAGGGATGTGTCACATTGTGAATGTGACCAGCACCCCCCTGCGCCCGTGTGGGTGGGGGGTAGTGATGCTGCAGATGACCCCAGGGAAATAGAGAGACATGGGCTGTATCCCCCTGCTCCCTCCTGGGCGGGGTATCAGCCGGCCCCCGCTTTTTCCAGCCAGGGTGATCTGCAGCAGTTGATCCCCTCAGCACCCGGCTGGATGGGGGATAATGCCTCCTCCGACGCTTTTGGGCTGCTTCACGATCCCTCTTTGCCCTCCTGGCCGGGGTCTCAACCGGCCCCTGGGCAATCGGGAGTGGGCTTTTCGCAGTTTAGGACCCCCTCTGCGCCCGACCGGGAGGGGGACAGGCTCCATTCCCAGGCTGGGCCATGCCACACCGCTTCCCGGATACGGGGTGCCCCCTCTGCACCCAACAGGGCGGTTGCGGGCTTATCACCCTTCACGGATTCCATTCCCCCTCCACCCCGTGCCTACTGCCGCCCTCCTGCACCCAGACGGGCAGAGGGCGTGCGGGTGACTCCCCCCACATCACAGGGGCTTACCCCCCCACGCGCTTAATCAGGCGGGTCGCGCCAGTCTCCCAGCGCCCGGCTGGGCGGGAGACTCGAGCTCCAGACCCAGGCTGGCGGCAGCTTCCGCCCCGGGTCAGCCGGCCAGAGTTCACAGATGCTCCTGCATCTGCACAGTCGCTGCCCCCGGCCAAGGGGACTCTTCTGAGTTGGTGACAAGACCTCCGCCCTTGGATCTCTCCGTAGGCCGGGACGGCCCGAACATACACGGCCACGTGGATCATCACGGTGCTGGCCGCATCAGTCTTCAGTCCTCCAAAGGCGTGCCGGATAACGAGGTCGATCGATCGTCATCGATGATGCACCCCAGGATCAGTGAGTATGATTGTGAATTGATTTGGGGTAGGTCGGCTGATGATTCCGTATCGGGTCCCGAGGATCGCATAGCGTCGGTTGTCAAATCGGTCCTATCCAGCATGGGTGTTTTGGGCGCGGCACCATATCCTACCTCCCCTCCAGGGGGGGCCTTGTGGGCAGTAGCGCCCACTGGTACCCATATCCAGGAGGAGACGAAGGAGAGGATTTGGCGTCGCGAATTCGTTGATTTCCTGGCTCTAGTGCCACCGGATAGGGAAACGGTTGACAAATCTCGGCGGGTAGACGTTGCGGCGCAGGGCGATAAAGTAAAACAGCTTCCTAGGACTTTCGGGAACTGGCTGCAGGGTTTCTGGGCCTACGCGGGAGTGCTCTGTGAGCGTTTCCCGGAGTTGGCGACATCATTATTCTGTTATCTGGACCTCATTTGGGGGGCGTATAAAGTTTACAGGGGGCAGTGTTGGTTCCAGTATGACACCCAATTTCGGCAGAAGATGGCGGCGCGAAATGAGCTTCGCTTTGACTGTCAGGATGGTAGCCTGTGGTTGCTGCTTATGTGCCCCCACAGGCCTTCGTCCTTTCAGTCCACGGTTGGCTCTCCTCATTCTGGAGCGTCGACCACGTCCAAAAAGGGTGTCTGCTGGCTATTCAACGAAAGCCACTGTAAATGGTACTCCGCCTGTCGCTTCAGGCACGAGTGTGCACACCCCGCCAGCCGATGTTTTAGGAAGGGTAAACAGACACTTTCCAGAGCGGGGGCCAAGACTGACCTTCCTAAGCCGGAGGACGCCGGTGAACGTCTTAGGGATGCTGCCCTGGCTAGACCGGTACCCCCTTCATAGGGAGGCCCTGATCCTGAAGGATGGCCTTGATAGAGATTTCTGGATCCCCTTTTCCCCGTCAGACACCATGTCCTCCAATTTAAAATCGGCTGTGGAATTCGAGTCAGTAGTGGCCGATAAGCTCCGGAAGGAGCTGGAACTGGGGCGCATGGCGGGCCCCTTTGATCTTCCCCCATTTCACAACCTGCGGGTGTCCCCACTCGGGGTGGTCCCAAAAAAGGCTAAGGGTAAATTTTATTTAATTCATCACTTATCCTACCCTTATGGCTCCTCGGTTAACGACGGTATTGATCGCAAGGAATCTCGGGTACACTACGCGTCGTTTGACAAGGCTCGTCTCCTCGTTAGGGCAGCAGGGCGGTCCGCTCTGTTGGCAAAAGCGGACATTGAGTCCGCTTTTCGCCTTCTTTCGGTCCACACGGACTGTTTCCATCTCCTGGGTTGCCACTTTCAGGGAAGCTATTTCTTCGATATGTGCCTGCCTATGGGCTGCGCCATTTTGTGTTATTTCTTTGAGTTGTTCAGTAGCTTCCTTGAATGGGTGGTCACCCAGGAGGCTGGGTTGCAGTCCCTGCTGCACTACTTGGACGATTTCCTTTTCGTGGGCCCCGCGGACAGTGCGCAGTGTCAATGCCTGCTTTCTGTTTTTCAGGAGGTGTGTCGGCGTTTTGCCGTCCCACTGTCCGCGGAAAAAACCGAGGGTCCGGTTACGGTATTGTCTTTTCTGGGAATTGAGATTGATACAGTGGCTATGGTCTTTCGTCTGCCGAGGGAGAAGCTGACAAAGGTTCTATCCTTGGTCCGTTTGTCGAAGGGGTCAAAGAAACTGCAGCTGAAACAGCTACAATCTTTGTTGGGACACCTAGTATTTGCCTGTAGGGTCATATGTATGGGGAGAGCTTTTTGCAGGCGCCTATCCTGGGCCACGAAGGGTGTTACGGCCCCTCACCACTACATTCGGATCACCAAGCCCATGCGGGCTGATTTGGGTATTTGGCTAACTTTTTTGCAGTCGTACAACGGACAGTCTTGTTGGTTGCGGGAGGAGGTACCGAACTCACAGCTGGAGCTGTACACTGATGCGGCAGGCTCCTGTGGTTTCGGTGCTTTCTTTCGGGGGGGAGTGGTCTGCGGAATGTTGGCCGGCCTTATGG
This sequence comes from Lithobates septentrionalis, assembly GCA_037952835.1. NCBI lineage: Eukaryota > Metazoa > Chordata > Amphibia > Anura > Ranidae > Lithobates > Lithobates septentrionalis. The sequence continues at coordinate 1,408,704 of JBBDGP010001453.1, read as the reverse complement.
GCCCGCATGGACTTGTTACGCAATCTCACCCTTTTGGAGCTCTTTCCAATCATTGTAGCGGTGGAGCTTTGGGGTGAACAGTTGCGCAATCATCAGGTGATCTTCTGGTTGGACAATATGAGTGTAGTGCAGGTAGTAAACAAGCAATCAGCCAGTTCCCCTCCGGTGGTTTCGCTGTTGCATTTTTTAGTTTTAAGATGTTTGCATTTTAATATTTATATTAAGGCAAAACACGTTCCGGGAGTTTCTAACGATATTGCCGATGCTCTTTCCCGCCAACAGTTTCCTCGTTTTCGTTCCTTGGCTCCGTCGGTTTCACTGGAGGGCCTCCCCTGTCCGGCCCACTTATGGAACCTCGTTTCCGGGGATTGCTAGAGCTTCTTCGGTCGTCGCTTTCTCCGCGGACGTGGGCGTCGTATTGTCGGGTCTGGCACAAGTGGTTCCAGGCGTCGGGCGGTGAGTTCTCTGTTTTTTCTCCGGATGATAGACGTTTGGTCTTATTTGCTTACCTGGTCCAGCTACAAGAAAAGCGTGTGTCAGGTTCCACCGTATCTTCTGCCATGTCAGCCCTATCCTTTTGGTTCCAACTCCTGGGGTGGGAAGATGTCACAAAAGCTTTTCCGGTACGTCGGATATTGCGAGGCTGGAAACGCATCACACACCTTCCCGATTCCAGGCGCCCGATTTCCCTTCATATCTTATCCAAAATTTTGGCTATGTTGCCGGAGGTGTGCTCATCCGAGTTCGAGACCTTGCTTTTCCGGGTTGCTTTTTCGTGGGCGTTTTTTGGGGCCTTTCGTATCGGGGCATTAGTTTAAAAATCCAGGTCGTCCCCCGGGGGTATTAGGTCGGAGGACGTTTCTTTGGCTGAGCGCAGCGTCACGGTTTTGTTGCGCTCATCCAAGACCGACAGTTTTGGCAGGGGCCGCCGAGTGGTGCTGCACCACTGTGGTGGCCCGTTTTGCCCAGTATCCCTGGCTTCTCCGTTTGTTTCCGCGCGCCCCCCATCCCCCACGTTTTTTGTGCATGCCGACTCATCCTCATTGAGTCGGTTTCAATTTTTGAGGGTTTTTCGTTTTTGCCTAAAGGCCTTAGGCTTAACTGCGGGCGACTACTCTACTCATTTGTTTCGCATAGGCGCTGCTACCGCGGCTTCTGGTTTGGGGTTTTTTGATACGGAACTTCAGCGACTGGGGAGATGGGAGTCGTCTCGTTTCTCGCTGTATGTTCGCCCTCACCTTTTGTGTTAAAATTTCAGGTTTTTTTCCCAGCTCAAATATGGATACTGGGTGATTCCTTTATCTTCTGGGCTGCCCGTCGTGCTGAGATTTGCAGTTATGCAAAAAATCTGGGATTTTCATCCGACGTGGCAAGAATCCGCTTGCTTGGCCTGCGCGGGTTGCGTTGGCATCAGGTCTTGACGGAATGTTGGCAGCTCCGTGCCCGTGTGTCCGGTCACGTTATCCTCATTCACGCCAGCGGAAATGATGTTGGTTACACCGGTCCGTGGATCTAATTGACGCAATAAAGGGCGATATTGCCCAGTGCCTTGCAATGTTTACCAGCATGACTTTTGTCTGGTCAGAAATTGTCCCTTGCTCAATATGGGCAAGGGAAGTCCCTGGCCCCTGTTTGGAGAATTTCCGCAGATAGGTCAATGCTCAAGTGTCCAAATTTGTCAGGAGAATCGGGGGGGTTGTGGTCCGTCACCGAGAGCTGGAAGGGAACAACACTGACTTGCTGAGGAGGGATGGTGTTCATCTCAACGAGATTGGTATGGACATCTTTAACCTGGGACTTCAGAGGGGGGTGGAACAAGCGCTGGCTGCGGTGGGGCGCTTGTCAGTAGTTCACTGACTGGCTGGTGGCGTTTTTGGTGACCTTGCCAGCAAATATGCAACCTTTTTTATGCCCTGATGGTAATTGGGAGATTAACGGCTGGTCCGGCACTTATGGTAAGGACAGGCCCCTCCTTCATCTCCCTTTTACTTTTGGAATTTGAGTGCTCACAGTGCAACTGTGACTGACACGGTTTAAATATCTAATGTATGTTTGAGTTAAAATAAAGCTGTGGCCTTGCCCTTTCCAACGTTAATGGTTGTATGTGGTTTTATTGGATGGGAAGAAGGGGTAAGGTATGTTAAGTGGTCATGGTAAGTCGGATGGGACCTGGGCTTATTGCACCTCAGCAGTCATGTATTCAGCAGTAAGTAACGTTCAGCTTTTGGAAGGTTTGTCAAATTTGCAGTTTACAAAGCATTCACAGACTGATGATTCTTTGCTTTAAACTCAATAAAAGAAAAGTCACAGGTGTTCTGTGTAGGTTTGCTGATAGATCTGCAGTGATCATCAATCTCAGCAACGCATAGCGTGAGACATGACTGCAGGTCATGGGCCTTGCTGAGATCTTGGAATGAATGATATTGAAAATGCTATTTTTCAAACTAAGCATGTACTTAAAGTGGTTGTAAACTCTCCCCGACAACTTTGTCCCATGTAAATCAGCATAAAAAACCCTATTGAACACTGCTTGTAGATATCTCCTTACTTGCTTAGTATTGTTGTAATCTTTTTTGTGCTTTAGAATGACTTCACTGAGCATGCCCAGATCTCCCCTGATTTACGGCACACTCTGTGTACTTATCTGTCTATTATCAGATCTTCCTACGGCACAACTCTGAAATCCCACGAGACTGCATAATCACTCAGAGCTTCCTACTACACCACATGTGACCATGTGACATCACATGCAGTGTAAACTTGGGCATCAGACAGGATTACTGCAGCCTTATCAGCTGAAGCTGATAAGACTGACACAGGCAAATACTAGAGAATAGGCACAAGTAAATACTATGAAATAAAACAAGTCAGCTAAGAGCAGTGAAACAGGGTTGATATTAAATGTATTTCGCGCAATATCATCAATACTAAATATGTGCAAATCTGTGTAAACATAAACAAAATTAAAACTTTTTGGATAGTGGTTGCTACAGCTGTAATTACTAGGATCAATGATCTCTATGTTTGCCACATATATCAATACCCACTATCTATAGATAAAGTGATGGTGCTAAATAATATGCTAATGATAAAAATCTATTAGAATATTGTGACACAAATGTGGTGAAAAAACAAGTTGAATCCGTGAATAAGTAAGCATAAATAAATAAATACGTATGAGTGAAATAATTTTTCTAAAGTGCTGATAAAAAATATTATGTGTAACCCATCATATATAAATTCATAAATAATCAAGATACCAGCAATAATCTAAAAATAGTGCTGTCAAAATTCATACAAAAGTGACTACAAAGTGCAAGTGATAAAATTATAAAATTACGAATATAAAATAAAAATAAAAAGAAGGAGAGGCTCCCAGACACTGCTTCTACGTCTTAAAGTCATAACAACCCATATGCCTGTTTAATGCATAATTAAGGTGAGAGTTCTGAGAGACCACACTAGGAGGCACCACCACAAGAATAATATACCTAATATACAAGATAGAACAGGTCCGAATAGAAAAACCATTTTTTATACTTTTTTCATCATTGCCATCTATTTTTTTCCAAGAACTTTATATATCTTTATATATTTTTATTTTATATTCGTAATTTTATAATTTTATCACTTGCACTTTGTAGTCACTTTTGTATGAATTTTGACAGCACTATTTTTAGATTAATGCTGGTATCTTGATTATTTATGAATTTATATATGATGGGTTACACATAATATTTTTTATCAGCACTTTAGAAAAATTATTTCACTCATACGTATTTATTTATTTATGCTTACTTATTCACGGATTCAACTTGTTTTTTCACCACATTTGTGTCACAATATTCTAATAGATTTTTATCATTAGCATATTATTTAGCACCATCACTTTATCTATAGATAGTGGGTATTGCTATATGTGGCAAACATAGAGATCATTGATCCTAGTAATTACAGCTGTAGCAACCACTATCCAAAAAGTTTTAATTTTGTTTATGTTTACACAGATTTGCACATATTTAGTATTGATGATATTGCGTGAAATACATTTAATATCTACTCTATCAAGTGTTGGTGTGAAACACCCTCATTTTGCTGCAATATCTATACCTGTTTTTTAGGAATTTTCTATTAGAAATGATCTAGCTACCATTTATTTATTTATTTCACATCTACCAGCGCGAAGGAAAATTTCTATTAATTCACGAGTGAAACAGGGTTGCCATAGAAATGTTGGATTGAGAAGGAGGCTTTGTTAACAGTACAGGAAGTGCTCAAATTAAGGGCGGAAATACACTCTACTGTGGACTCAGAAAACAATACTTAAGATGGTGCTGCCTAACCCCTGGAAACAAGTTTTTTAAAGTTTCTTTAAACAATAAGTAATATGCAATTTGGGCTTACAGTGGCTGGATTACAGTGGCTATAGTTTGATAATTACTTATTATAATGGACTAAATGAAAAGCAGCATCAGAGTGGGAGAGTTTACTTCCTATTTAAAGTGGTTGTAAACCCCCCCCCCCAAAAAAAAACCAAAAAAAAAAACCTGCAAGACAAAGGCATAGCATACTAGCTCATTATGTATTACTTACCTTAGATCGAAGCCCCTGCAGCAGTCCTTGTTCACCGCTCCGACTGGTGACATCGCTCCCGGAGTTACTTCTGGGTATCGTTGGCTCCGGCTCTGTGATTGGCCGGAGCCGCGATGACGTCACTCCCGCGCATGCACGTGGGAACTGCCATAATGGCACAGTCTAACTGAAGCAATGGCACGTACATGCAATTGCTTCAGTTTGCTTCAGTGCGCATGTGCAGATGATGTCGGCACATGCAAATACAGGGATATCTCCTAAAAAGTTCAGGTTTAGGAAATATCCAGGATAGCTACAGGTAAGCCTTATTATAGGCTTACCTGTAGCAAAACGTGGTTGTAAAGGGTTTACAACCACTTTAAAGAGGAGCTTCAGTTTGTTTTTATAAAAGTCAACATCCACAAATACTGTAGCTGCTGACTTTAAAAAAAATCAGGTAGTTACAGCGCTGTCTTCCTGCAGCTGATTCTTACCACTGCGGGTCCTTGGCGCTGCCATCTTGAATACAAAAGCCAGCTGTGAGGGACCACAGACGGAACCCCACTGCGCATAGATGAGTTTGTACGGCACTTAAGCCCCTTTCACACTGAGGTGCTTTACAGTCGCTACAGCGCTAAAAATAGCACCTGTAAAGAGCCTCTCCTGTGTCTCCAGTGTCAAAGCCAGTGTCAAAGCTGTGTACAGCGTTGCATGACCACGCACTTGTCAGTTATGCCCTGTACACACGGTCTGATTTTCCGATGGAAAATGTGTGATAGGACCTTGTTGTCGGAAATTCCGACCGTGTGTAGGCTCCATCACACATTTTCCATCAGATTTTCTGACACACAAAGTTTGAGAGCAGGCTATAAAATTTTCCGACAACAAAATCCGTCGGAAATTCCGATCGTGTGTACACAAATCCGATGCACAATGTGCCACGCGTGCTCAGAATAAATTAAGAGATGAAAGCTATTGGCTACTGCCCCGTTTATAGTCCTGACATACGTGTTTTACGTCACCGCGTTCAGAATGATCGGATTTTCCGACAGCTTTGTGTGACCGTGTGTATGCAAGACAAGTTTGAGCCAACATCCGTCGGAAAAAATCCTATGATTTTGTTGTCGGAATGTCGGATCCATGTCCGACCGTGTGTACGGGGCATTAAAGTGATGCAGTGCTGAATAGCAAAAAATGAATTCCTATCTGTGGCTGATCACAAAAACCTGCTGCAGACATATGCTGATCTGGGTGGTATATGACTTTAATTGGCCATGTGCATGAGATATAGGACAACTATCATCTTACCTGTCTCTATACCTAACACACTTAAAGTGGATGTAAACCCAATGTCATCCTTTCTAAACTACTGCCATAGGGGTTATCTATAAGGCTATACATGCCTCCTGCATGTATCTTTACCTGTCAATTGTCTCCCCTCTGTCTGTTATGAGACCCAAAAAAAATGCCAATTCTGTGGGTGGGTCTGTTGTCTGGAGCTCGGTGGGTGGAGTTGTGATGTCAGTAGACTCCCCGCCCACCTCTACACTCCCCTTGTCAATATGCATTTTCTCCTGTGTATTTCTTACACTGAACTTCTGCTATGATCTCTAACATCCAGTGAAAAGACAGGAAAGTAACCACATGACTTCAGCATGCCAAATCATGGTAAGGTGTGGAACAGCCAATCCTTGCAGAGCTGCTGAAGAAAGGAGTGCCGGTGGGAATTAAAAAATAATGCATGTCTTAGGCTAGTGCACAAGATTGTAGATCACCTGTCACTCACAGCAAGGGGGAGGATTTGACAAAGTTTTTCTCTGTTTGTCAAGTTTTATCTCACCGAACAATAAAAGAGGATTGCTCAGAGCTGGATTAACTCTGTGTGGCAAGACTGGGCTCAAATGATAGGAAATCTTATACTCTACATTATGACATTAAAAAAAAATATATATTTCGGGTTTACATCCACTTTAACCAGTTGCCGACCGCCGCACGACTATATACGTTCTCAGAGCAGCACGGGCAGGCAAAAGGACTTACAGGTAGGTCCTTGACTGCCCGCGGGTGGGGGGTCCGATCGGACCCCCCCCCCGGTGCCTGCGGCGGTGGGCAAATCCTCCCCGGCGATCGGTGGTGAGGGAGAGGCCATCCATTCGTGGCCCCCCCTCGCGATCGCTCCTGGCCAATAAAATCATTTCCCTGCCTCTGTATTGTACACAGAGGCAGAGGAAATGATGTCATCTCTCCTCGGCTCAGCATTTTCCGTTCTGGCGCCGAAGAGAGAAGACTGTAATGTGAGTGCACAACACAGACACACACAGTAGAACATGCCAGGCACACATTACACCCCCGATCCCCCCCCCCGATTACCCCCCGATCCCCCCCAATCACCCCTCCCTGTCACACTGACACCAAGCAGGTTATTTATTTATTTTTTTTCTGATTACTGCATGGTGTCAGTTTGTGACAGTTACTGTGTTAGGAGAGATAGGGTTAGCCCCCTTTAGGTCTAGGGTACCACCCTAACCCCCCAATAAAGTTTTAACCCCTTGATCACCCCCCCGTCGCCAGTGTCGCTAAGCGATCATTTTTCTGATCGCTGTATTAGTGTCGCTCGTGACGCTAGTTAGGGACGTAAATATTTAGGTTCACCGTCAGCGTTTTATAGCAACAGGGACCCCCATATACTATCTAATAAATGTTTTAACCCCTTGATTGCCCCCTAGTTAACCCTTTCACCACTGATCACCGTATAAGTGTTACGGGTGACGCTGGTTAGTTCGTTTATTTTTTATAGTGTCAGGGCACCCGCCGTTTATTACCGAATAAAGGTTTAGCCCCCTGATCGCCTGGCGGTGATATGCGTCACCCCAGGCAGCGTCAGATTAGCGCCAGTACCGCTAACACCCACGCACGCAGCATACGCCTCCCTTAGTGGTATAGTATCTGAACGGATCAATATCTGATCCGATCAGATCTATACTAGCGTCCCCAGCAGTTTAGGGTTCCCAAAAATGCAGTGTTAGCGGGATCAGCCCAGATACCTGCTAGCATCTGCGTTTTGCCCCTCCACCCGGCCCAGCCCAACCCACCCAAGTGCAGTATCGATTGATCACTGTCACTTACAAAACACTAAACGCATAACTGCAGCGTTCGCAGAGTCAGGCCTGATCCCTGCGATCACTAACAGTTTTTTTGGTAGCATTTTGGTGAACTGGCAAGCACCAGCCCCAGGCAGCGTCAGGTTAGCGTCAGTACCGATAACACCCACGCACGCACCGTACACCTCCCTTAGTGGTATAGTATCTGATCGGATCAATATCTGATCCGATCAGATCTATACTAGCGTCCCCAGCAGTTTAGGGTTCCCAAAAACGCAGAGTTAGCGGGATCAGCCCAGATGCCTGCTAGCACCTGCATTTTGCCCCTCTGCCCGGCCCAGCCCAGCCCACCCAAGGGCAGTATCAATCGATCACTGTCACTTACAAAACACTAAACACATAACTGCAGCGTTCGCAGAGTCAGGCCTGATCCCTGCAATCGCTAACAGTTTTTTTGGTAGCTTTTTATTGAACTGGCAAGCACCAGCAGCCTAGTACACCCCGGTCGTAGTCAAACCAGCACTGCAGTAACACTTGGTGACGTGGCGAGTCCCATAAGTGCAGTTCAAGCTGGTGAGGTGGCAAGCACAAGTAGTGTCCCGCTGCCACCAAGAAGACAAACACAGGCCCGTCGTGCCCATAATGCCCTTCCTGCTGCATTCGCCAATCCGAATTGGGAACCCCCCACTTCTGCAGCACCCGTACTTCCCCCATTCACATCCCCAACCAAATCAGTCGGCTGCATGAGATTCATTTTCTTTATGTCCTCCCGAGTACCCCTACCCAACTAACCCCCCCAAAAAAGATGTTGTGTCTGCAGCAAGCGCGGATATAGACGTGACACCTGCTATTATTGTCCCTCCTGTCCTGACAATCCTGGTCTTTGCATTGGTGAATGTTTTGAACGCTACCATTCACTAGTTGAGTATTAGCGTAGGGTACAGCATTGCACAGACTAGGCACACTTTCACAGGGTCTCCCAAAATGCCATCGCATTTTGAGAGACCCGAACCTGGAACCGGTTACAGTTATAAAATTTACAGTTACAAAAAAAGTGTAAAAAAAAAAAAAGACACAAACAAAAATATAAAATAAAAAAAATAGTTGTCGTTTCATTGTTCTCTCTCTCTCTATTCTCTCTCTATTGTTCTGCTCTTTTTTACTGTATTCTATTCTGCAATGTTTTATTGTTAATATGTTTTATCATGTTTGCTTTTCAGGTATGCAATTTTTTATACTTTACCGTTTACTGTGCTTTATTATTAATCATTTTTTTGTCTTCACGTACGCCATTCACGACTTTGAGTGGTTATACCAGAATGATGCCTGCAGGTTTAGGTATCATCTTGGTATCATTCTTTTCAGCCAGCGGTCGGCTTTCATGTAAAAGCAATTCTAGTGGCTAATTAGCCTCTAGACTGCTTTTACAAGCAGTGGGAGGGAATGCCCCCCCCCCCAGCGTCTTCCGTGTTTTTCTCTGGCTCTCCTGTCTCAACAGGGAACCTGAGAATGCAGCCGGTGATTCAGCCAGCTGACTATAGAGCTGATCAGAGACCAGAGTGGCTCCAAATATCTCTATGGCCTAAGAAACCGGAAGCTACGAGCATTTTATGATTTAGATTTCGCCGGATGTAAATAGCGCCATTGGGAAATTGGGGAAGCATTTTATCACACCGATCTTGGTGTGGTCAGATGCTTTGAGGGCAGAGGAGAAATCTAGGGTCTAATAGACCCCAATTTTTTCAAAAAAGAGTACCTGTCACTACCTATTGCTATCATAGGGGATATTTACATTCCCTGAGATAACAATAAAAATGATTTAAAAAAAAAAAAAGTGAAATGAACAGATTAAAAATAAGATAAAAAAGCAAAAAAATAATAAAGAAAAAAAAAAAAAGGACCCCTGTCCCCCCTGCTCTCGCGCTAAGGCGAACGCAAGCGTCGGTCTGGCGTCAAATGTAAACAGCAATTGCACCATGCATGTGAGGTATCACCGCGAAGGTCAGATCAAGGGCAGTAATTTTAGCAGTAGACCTCCTCTGTAAATCTAAAGTGGTAACCTGTAAAGGCTTTTAAAGGCTTTTAAAAATGTATTTATTTTGTTGCCACTGCACGTTTGTGCGCAATTTTAAAGCATGTCATGTTGTCACTAAATGATATATTGCTCAAACATGCCATGGGAATATGTGAAATTACACCCCAAAATACATTCTGTTGCTTTTCCTGAGTATGGGGATACCACATGTGTGGGACTTTTTGGGAGCCTAGCCGCGCACGGGACCCCGAAAACCAAGCACCGCCTTCAGGCTTTCTAAGGGCGTAAATTTTTGATTTCACTCTTCACTGCCTATCACAGTTTCGGAGGCCATGGAATGCCCAGGTGGCACAAACCCCCCCCCAAAGGACCCCATTTTGGAAAGTAGACACCCCAAGCTATTTGCTGAGCGGTATAGTGAGTATTTTGCAGACCTCACTTTTTGTCACAAAGTTTTGAAAATTAAAAAAAGAAAAAAAATTTTTTTTTTCTTGTCTTTCTTCATTTTCAAAAACAAATGAGAGCTGCAAAATACTCACCATGCCTCTCAGGATTTCTAAGGGTGTAAAAATGTACACCCTTAGAAATCCTGAAGGTGGTGCTTGGTTTTCGGGGCCCCGTACGCGGCTAGGCTCCTAAAAAGTCCCACACATGTGGTATCCCCATACTCAGGAGAAGCAGCTAAATGTATTTTGGGGTGCAATTCCACATATGCCCATGGCCTGTGTGAGCAATATATCATTTAGTGAAAACTTTGTGCAAAAAAAAAAAAAAAATTGTTACTTCCCGCAACTTGTGTCAAAATATAAAATATTCCATGGACTCAACATGCCTCTCAGCAAATAGCTTGGGGTGTCTACTTTCCAAAATGGGGTCATTTGGGGGGGGGGTTTATGCCATCTGGGCATTTTATGGCCTTCAAAACTGTGATAGGTAGTGAGGAGTAAAATCAAAAATTTAGGCCCTTAGAAATCCTGAAGGCAGTGATTGGTTTTCGGGGCCCCGTACGCGGCTAGGCTCCCAAAAAGTCCCACACATGTGGTATCCCCATACTCAGGAGAAGCAGCTAAATGTATTTTGGGGTGCAATTCCACATATGCCCATGGCCTGTGTGAGCAATATATCATTTAGTGACAACTTTTTGTAATTTTTTTTTTTTTTGTCATTATTCAATCACTTGGGACAAAAAAAAAAAAGAATATTCAATGGGCTCAACATGCCTCTCAGCAATTTCCTTGGGGTGTCTACTTTCCAAAATGAGGTCATTTGTGGGGGTTTTGTACTGCCCTGCCATTTTAGCACCTCAAGAAACGACATAGGCAGTCATAAATGAAAGGCTGTGTAAATTCCAGAAAATGTACCCTAGTTTGTAGGCGCTATAACTTTTGCGTAAACCAATAAATATATACTTATTGACATTTTTTTTACCAAAGACATGTGGCCGAATACATTTTGGCCTAAATGTATGTTTAAAATTGAGTTTATTGGATTTTTTTTAGAACAAAAAGTAGAAAATATCATTTTTTTTCAAAATTTTCTGTCTTTTTCCGTGTATAGCGCAAAAAATAAAAACGGCAGAGGTGATCAAATACCATCAAAAGAAAGCTCTATTTGTGGGAAGAAAAGGACGCAAATTTTGTTTGGGTACAGCATTGCATGACCGCGCAATTAGCAGTTAAAGCGACGCAGTGCCAAATTGTAAAAAGTGCTCTGGTCAGGAAGGGGGTAAATCCTTCCGGGGCTGAAGTGGTTAAGGTAGATGTTAACTACTATGACAATGACCATTAGCTTGCTAAAGCATGGTTTATAATAACAAATGCCATTTTTTCTTTTTTTGGAAAACTTTTTTTTTTTTCATGCAGTTGTGCATCTTAGCACTTCTGATCTCCTGCAGCCTCTTAGTAGCCACATTCAATTTGTATGCATGCCCCCTGCACCAGCTGCATGTCATTGGTTGGCAGGACATTTCTGCACAATGGATGTTGCCACATCCGTCTCCACCAGAAGTATGTGAAACCAAGTGACAACCCAGGAAAACAGCAGAGGGGGACAGAGCGTTTCCACTATAACAGGATTGCCTGAACATGGACCTTCACAGAAGGATCGCTGGGTATTATTAGAATGACAGCTGCAGATTTGAAAAGATTGACAAGAACTTTGGAAATAACTATGACATGATGAAGACTGGATGAGATTGGGGGGCACAGGTCACAGATACAAACCAGCTGTGGGAACTGTCACAGTACAGATGACACACATATACATCATCATTCATTGCTTTCTAATTCTCCCAAATGTAATGAGAAAGCCTGTCCTCTTATTGGATGAGATGATCAGTGCACTCATAGGATGTCTGACAAGGGGGATTTTTTACAGAATCAGCAAAACATCCATCCTGAAAAGTTATTTCCCCATTCCACTCAGGAATGCAAGCCTGATTTCCAAACAAAGACTTTCCCAGCTGTGTGGGCTGGTGGCACATACACATGACATTGGGTGGAAGAGGCAGGGATGGAGCCTGGGATAGATGGATGGTGGGTGAGCAGAGCCCATGTGCTCTCACTGACTTCCCTCATGCAGCAGAACGTTTCTTTATTCCACAAGTGAGGAGCTCAGCCATGCACTGCTGCTGGGGAAAGGGGGGTCCTTTATGTGCAGCTCACTCACATCACCAACACACGCCGTGGCGTGCTCACAAAACACTTTTTATTACAGGAATAGCATACCTCCCAACTGTCCCTGATTCGGCGGGAAATTTCCGCAATTGGCAGCTCTGTCCCGGGCACCCTCATTCCGGGACAATACAGTGTCCCGGAATTGCCCCCTGGCCCTGGAACAATCTGATGCCCTTAAAATATCCCTCACATCGCTGCTGTCACTCACTGACAGCCTGTGGTGGATCCCTGGCTGGTGAGACGCATTTTACATGAGCCGCTGGCTCAGTGACCAAATGGTTGCTAGCCACTGCCAGCCTGGCGTTTAGCAACCAGTGACATCAGGAGGAGGAGAGAGGCAGAGACCAAGCATTCACAGCGGGGAGGATTTAACTTCCTCCTTCTCCATGCCTACTGATTAGCTCCACCCACCTCCTCCCTGCATCGTCCATAGAGTTGCCACCTCATCCCTTTAAATCCAAACACCTTTGAATTACACAGGTTCTGAGGCTAATTAAATGCAGATAAGGCAGCAAGTGAGTTTAATTACCACCTTAATCAGCCACAGAATCTGTGTAATTAATATGTGTTTGGGTTTAAAGCAGGGGCGTTGCTAGGGGGTGGTTATTGGCGCTATAGCCCCGAACCTGGGGCCCATAGCCCCGAGTCTCTTGCCGTAGGGTCCCTGCCTAACCAGTGGGTTGTGGCTGCTGCGGCAGGTGGGCTTACTGCATGAGACAGGCGGAGGAGAGAAAAAAAGTGAGCGGGCGGATGAGCAGAGATGACATCTCTCTCCGCTGCTCCACAACAGCGCTCTTCACAGCCGGGCCTCTTCAATTTGGGAGCAAGGTGCGGCGAGCACCAGAGAGATGACATAATCTCTCACTGTCTGCCACAAATCAGCGCTCTTACGCCCTCACAGCACGGTGGAGTGGAGGTCACGTGCTTCCTGTCATTGTTGAGCTCCACTTTGCAGCCAGACCCCATTGGTTCAATGTCGGAGGTGCGGCGGGGAGCAGCGACATAACATCTCTCACTGCCCGTCTCGCATCACCGCTCTCCTGCTGTAATGTAATAGTGCTGTCAGCCTGCCACCAATGCAGCGTCAATGCACATTTGGTGGCACTGGCTGGCATGGCAAGCGACAACCCACACCTGGTGGCAAGTGACACGCTGCATCTGGTGACAAGCGATGGTGGCAAGTGACACGCTGCATCTGGTGACAGGCAACGTTGGCAAGTGACACACTGCATCTGGTGACAGGCGACGGTGGCAAGTGACACACTGCATCTGGTGACAGGCGATGGTGGCAAGTGACACGCTGCATCTGGTGACAGGCGACGGACGGTGGCAAGTGACACACTGCATCTGGTGACAGGCGACGGTGGCAAGTGACACGCTGCATCTGGTGACAGGCAACGGTGGCAAGTGACACACTGCATCTGGTGACAGGCGACGGTGGCAAGTGACACGCTGCATCTGGTGACAGGCAACGGTGGCAAGTGACACACTGCATCTGGTGACAGGCGACGGTGGCAAGTGACACGCTGCATCTGGTGACAGGCAACGGTGGCAAGTGACACACTGCATCTGGTGACAGGCGACGGTGGCAAGTGACACGCTGCATCTGGTGACAGGCGACAGTGGCAAGTGACACGCCCAGGGCTCCCACTGATTCTGTAGTATGGCGAATTGAACCACTTCATTATATTAGAATGTAACAATAGAAATAATGCATTTCAATCACCCTGACACCATATCAACCATTATGCCATGATGATTGAAGCACCAACACCAGCGATCACATGGGAAAAATTGCTTACCACTGGTCCCCCCCCCACGGGCATGCAAAAAGGTTGGTGACAGCTGCCATGGGCTCTAGCCCCAGATCTTTTGCAGACCTAGCAACGCCCCTGGTTTAAAGGGATGAGGTGGCAACCCTAATTGTCCAGCCAGCAGCATACAGAAGTGCACAAAGGAGAGATGAGTTTTGTAGAAAGGCAAGTAAATTCAAAGCACTCATTATGACAGATGGGGGTTAAAATCCTCAGTCAGCTCTCCCCCAGCAGCCAGCATTCTGTGCTGAACTGTCAGCACTTCACAGCAGCTCCAAGTGTGTGTCAGCCTGGAGCTAGCACTGATAAGAGGACAGTAGGCAGATAAGGGGTCAGCAGAAGTGGAGGGGACACTGACAGATGAGATTAAACCCTCAGAGGGATGGAAGGAGGACACATCCTTAGATATCAGGGCAAGGTTCATGCTGGGATGTGACCCCCCCCCCAAAAGTGAAGGACTACAGGTCCCAGCATGAACCCCTCAGAACTGAAGATGTGATCCCCCCCTAATTAGTGAAGAACTACAGGTTCCAGCATTAACATGTGAAATCTATGGGGGCACACCCTTAATTCTCAGGGGTCCATGCTGGGACCTGTAGTCCTTCAATTTGGGGGGGGGCGTCACATCCTTAAATATTAGGGGTTCATGCTGGGACTTGTAGTCCTTCACTTTTGGGGGATGTGACCCCCCCAAAAGTGAATGACTACGGGTCCCAGCATGAACCCCTCAGAGCTGAAGATGGGACACTCCCCGGCTCCCACATAGTTACATAGTATAGTTACATAGTAGGTGAGGTTGAAAAAAGACGCAAGTCCATCAAGTCCAACCTATGTGTGTGATTATGTGTCAGTATTATATTGTATATCCCTGTATGTTGCGGTCATTCAGGTGCTTATCTAATAGTTTTTTGAAACTATCGATGCTCCCCGCTGAGACCACCGCCTGTGGAAGGAAATTCCACATCCTTGCCACTCTTATGCCCCGTACACATCGGATTTTCCGATGGACAATGTCCGATCGGAGTGTGTTGTCGGAAATTCCGACCGTGTGTGGGCGCCATCGGACATTTTCCATCGGATTTTCCGACACACAAAGTTGGACAGCAGGAGATAAAATTTTCCGACAACAAAATCCGTTGTCGGAAATTCCGATCGTGTGTGGCCTGTTCCGACGCACAAAGTGCCACGCATGCTCAGAAGAAATTCCGAGACGGGACAGCTCGTTCTGGTAAACTTAGCGTTCGCAATGGATACAACACTTTCGTCACGCTGCAATGTTAAAAATGGTTTAATACAGCGCACTCTCTTCTTCTTTATAATGTGACAAGAATGAAGTAGTTTTGCTGCTCATATTCACACACACTTCTCACAAACTTGTCTTTGTGTTTTTTTATTGGGATTCCCTGAATATATTGTTATTAGTTGTCACATCTGACAGTTTTTTTTTTGTTTGTTTTTTTTTGTTTTTTTTTGGATTTTCAGCCTTTTTTTTTTCTTTAATGTTTGGATTTTTTCCAAGGCTGATCTTTGTTCAATGTTATTTTTATTTTTACTACAGAATATTTTTGTCTGTGTTTTGTGTGTCAAGTTACCCCCACACCATTGATATCTTTTATTATTTAATCTCCAGGAGATTGTTTGGTGTTGGTGTCCCTTGTTCATTTCACATTGTATATTAGAAATGTACCTGAACCCTCACAAACAAACTGTCATTTTTGAAGTAAAACACATAGGAGAGTATAATTCAAAACAAAAATTCCTTTATTAAGGGATCAGAACCAAACAAAGAGGAAGGCAACACTGGATCAGCGAAGCCTGGGACCCCCACGGCAGACATCAATTCTTCAACATCAAAATTGGTGGCCTGAGGAGTCCATATATAAGGGAGTGCAGTCTGGTCCGGGATTCGCAGAGATCCGGTTAGCAGCAGATGACATCAGTGTCCCCAGGCTGTGGTACCACAAGAGGCTGCATTTTTTGGCCGACCAGACTGAACCCAGGCCAATCACTGTCTGGTCTTCCTTACACGCTTCCTTCCCGGCTGTGGCTGTGCAGTTGGAGATGTGGCAGGAGGAGGAGTAGGACCTGGAGGAGGAGGAGGACTGGGAGGACCTGGAGGAGAGGGAGGAGGAGGAGGAGGACCTGCAGGAGGAGGAGGAGGACCATCGCGAAGGTGTGTCTGAGGTGTAATTTGGCCCCTCATACCTTTCTCCAGAGCCTCCGATATGAGGGCCTCACACATTACTTTTTGGCCCTCCTCCATCCTCTGCATTTTATATGCTATGAAGGCAGCAATGTTCTCCTGCATGGTGTGGGGTGCTCCCAGGACCTCTGTAGACCTCCAAAAGAATCCTATAGCCGCCTCCTCTAGGGTACTCCTCCTACTGCCACTTTCTGTTTTCAGGGGGGGTGGAGGGACCTTGATATCAGCCAGCCGGCTCGGCCCGGCCACCTCCTGGCTGAGACTTCCCTGTGTATGAAAAAGGGACATGGTTTTAGTTTTTGCATCATCAATCACAATCCTAAATTAGTACTCCCAACTAACATCTAGTTAACATCATTGATTGTACAAGCAGAAATATTTAAAAGGAATGCTATACCTGGCTCAATCTGGGCTCCTCCACATATCGCCTGGAAGGCCCAGGTTGGGCGTCAGAAGCCTCAGCCGGGGGGGAAGGAAGCGTGGAAGGAAGACTTGAGAGGGATGGCCTGGGTTCAGTCTGGCCTGCCAGAAAGTGCAGCCTGTCGTAGTACCACATCTTGGGGACATAGATGTCATCTGCTGCTCTGGATCTCTGCGAATCCAGGACTTTCTTGCGCTCCCTCAGATATGTGCTCCTCAGGCCACCAATTAATTTATTTAAATAGTTGATGTCTTCCGTGGGGATCACCTGCTTCACAATTACCAACAATTGCACCAGTGCTGCCTTCCTCTTTGCTTGGTTCTTGAAATGGGGGTGGGTAATCTCCCACAGACAGGGCAGCTCCCTTAGCATCTCGAGGAATAATGACATGAAGTCAGTATCTTTTAATAAGATATCCATGTTCACTGCAAGACACAACACAAGACAAAGCCTAATGTCAGACAAAACTCTCCTAATCTTGTTACAATATAGGCCTCAATCTAGAAGCAGTATAGGCACAAGTTTTTCTCTTACCTTCGTTCTTACGATCGGCGCGTCCAATGCTTCCTCCGCTCACAGATCGTACGTAATACGCACGCGTGTTACGCTTTATACACACTGCGCATGCGTGTAACTCCGCCTGCCCCTGACGTTCTTTCTAGTCTATTCCCCGCCCCTTTTCGTTCGGCGCAGTGGGTGAAGAGCATGATGGTGGAGTTACAGCAGGTGCATGCTAATTCTAGCAACGAGGAGGAGGAGGAGGAAAGCCCGGATCCAGGCATGTCCCGATCCAGAAGGAGAAGTTTTAAGGCCACAAATATGTCGTTTGGGGAGATGTTGGAGATGGTCGACATCATGAGGAAGTCCGACTATGACGGAAAATATGGGCCTTACCCCAACCCCAATATCAGAAAGGCCAAGATCATGGCGAAAGTGGTCAGGAGTCTTGAGAGGAATTTCGGGGTCCGAAGATCTAAAGATCAGCTCAGGAAACGGTGGTCAGACCTGAAGTTGAGAGAGCCAGAGCAGTACCGAAAGATCCGGAGAGTGCTGCAAAAAAGTAAGTAGTTGTGCTGTGTTCCTATTCTTTCTGTCTTTATTCCGTTCGTTCTGCTCCATATGCTTTTATTAATTGTAACGTTTAAAAGGGCAACTTTAATGTTCATGGGCCCATTATTCGTTCGTATCAAACTTTTTTCTTTCGGCCTCTAGAACACCATTGTTTAGGCCATATGCATTTTCACACATTTTGTGGGCCTACTTGGATGCCAAATATTTGTTTGTGTAGATGGGTTTGTTACTAGAATGAAATGCCAACTAGATTGTGTGTAAGGAGAGGACACTGAGCAGCTGTTTTCACATCAGGACACTGGAGCACTAGTGTGGGACAAAAGAACACCATTTTTATTAGGGGGGGCACACAGGTGCTCCAGTGTATACTATAGGGGGGGCTACATCTGTGACGCTTGTACCAAACAGGTAAAGTATTGCAGCTTGACAAAGGGCAATAAAAAATATACATCTTGGAACGCGGCTAAAATAGACAATTGTACCCCACTTCCAAGCAATGTTTCCTAGTTCTAGTTCTGCCATCAAATATCTGTGTGCTAAGTATACCATTTTTGTTTTACATAGGGGAGAAAAGACTCGGAGGACACCCCTCATCCGAGGAGACCAGAGACCCCCCACCTCTGGAAGAAGGGGAAATAACACCAACCCAAGAAGAAGAGCAGGAGGAAGAAGAAGATGTGGTGGAGATTGGCACCACAACAGGTGAGTGTCTGTGACCACAGACTCAGGTAAAAGAGATGGATGGTGGCAGATTTTTGAGACCTTTTTTTTTGTTCTTTATCTCTTTTTAGGTGATCGTGATGTGAGGGAAAGAGAACGTTTCACATCTGAAAGTGCCCAGATACTGATCAGGGAGATCATGGGGTGTAATCTCGAATTGCACAACATACAGCAACAAATCAGTGATGTTATTAAAAAAAAAATAATAACATCATTGATGTTTTGGGGCGAATTTAAACCCCACAAAATCACCTGTTTTATTGTGGTCCAATCTTCCAAAAATGTTTACAATGTTTAGAAAAGCCAAATTTGGAGGATGCACACAGTGTGCCAACATGTGCTATCTGCCATCACGGGAGATCAATGGACGCGTTTTGGGGGTTCAACCCCTTCCTCAATTATAAAGTCGCGTTGAGGAAGGGCTTGCTCCCCCAAAACACGTCCCTTGATCCCCCCTGATGGCAGATAGCACATGTTGACATTCGTAAATTGGTGTGCATCTTCCAAATTTGGCTTTTCCAGGGGTGAGTTCCCCCCATCTGAACGCTATATCAAACCCAGTTCCTAAATACTGATGTCTGATATAGCCTTCAGGTTTTACCATATGTGAACTTTGTAAGTTCAAGTTTTTTGGCTTTCTTGTTGGTTTTACACAGGCCTGTTTTATCTGAAATGGATATTTCAATTTTTGATAATGCTACTGCAAAAATTGTTATACAACAAACATGTTGGTTTGTTTTAAAAACCTTTCGTAAATGCACATGTGATTGTGCAGGTATAAAAAAGTGGCTTACTCAAGAATGTGTGGATTATTGTCTCAACACTACAACACTTTTGGGGTGATGTAATTGCTGTTTTATGCAAAAATGGGGGTTATTTCCTAAGGGCAAATACACTTTGCACTACAAGTGCAGGTTCAGTGCAGTTGCAAGTGCACTTGTAGTGAAATGTGTTTTTGCATTTAGGAAGTACCAGCCAACACTGTTTTTTATAAGGTTACCCAATCACGACATTTTCTGGACTCAACACATTTCTGTCAGGGTCAGCTAAAACAAACACAAGCAGTAAATGTCCACAAAGAATTTCTTTTGGTTGGTTTTTATTTGAAAAAGTTTTCACAGATTGCCTGGCATATTGATAGCCCCCCTACCCGCAAAGAACTCCAGGTAGCGTAACCGGACATCACGGGCACTCAGGGAGGGCAAGCCAGGACGGCCACTTTTAAGCGCCGTCAGTGTTGATGGATTTGGAATTCCGGCCTCAGGCCCAACTGAGCCAGCATAGTTGGCTGAATGTTTTCTTAAAAAATTATGGAGAACACAGCAGGCAAGTATTATATGGTTCAGTTTATACTCCGCCATATGGATGGGTGTCAGAAATAATCGGAACCGGCTGGCCAGGATTCCAAATGTGTTCTCCACCACTCTTCGGGCTCTGGGCAGCCGGTAATTAAAAACCCTCTATTCCCGGGGTGAGGGTCCTCATCGGGAATGGCCACATCAGGTGGTCCCCCAGCGCAAATGCTTCATCAGCAACGAACACAAATGGGAGACCTTCAACATTGTCCTCTGGAGGTGGCAAGTCCAAGCTGCCATTCTGGAGACGCCTGTAGAACTCCGTCTGGGCGATCACTCCACCATCGGACATCCGGCCATTCTTCCCTACGTCCACATACAGGAACTCGTAATTAGCCGACACCACCGCCAACATCACTATACTATTAAACCCCTTGTAATTATAATAGTACGACCCCGAGTTGGGTGGTGGGACGATGTGGACGTGTTTCCCATCAATTGCCTCTCCGCAGTTAGGAAAGTCCCACCGCTGGGCAAAGTGGGAGGCCACAGTCTGCCATTCCTGTGGCGTTGAAGGAAACTGTTGAGGAAAAAACAATAAACATTAATATTTTTTCACAGAAACATGGCAAGCAGATTACACACAAACATTCTGGGTCAACCTCCAGATAGCATTTATTAAGGGGAATTTAACAACAACAAAGTATAAGGTACACCTATCATATTCCCCCTCCCCCCCTCATGGGCCATTTCTAACATTATAGGGGGGGGACTCTTGGACAGGTAACCCTCTTCACTACATTTAGAGATGAATGCCTAAAAACAGGGTATTACTTGGAACAGCCCCTCCTTAGTTACACTATTGGCAGACCACTGGACAGGTAAGAAGTGTCATAATACAAAGATATAAATACACACTGTACACATTTGAGGACATTTGGACATTCTGCTATTACCTATCAAGATAATAATAGGATAAAAGAACTTTAAACAGTACCATTGGAAAGTATACAGGCAGGCCCTTGCACTACATGCTTTGGGGTATTCATCCATAAATCTGACCAGTAAAGAGATGGGTATAGTGTGTATGGGTTTGGCAAAGTCAGCAGATAGATGATTGAGGATAGAGAATTGGGATCAGCTGACTTAGCAGTTGGGGGAGGGAGGGTTACAAAAAATTTGGGGACACCACAAAAAAAGCCTCTGGCACTCTGCCTGAATTTAAATAAAAAATAACATTTCCTAACATTTTAGGGGGTGTTTGGGGTAAAGCACTACTATGGAGCTGATAAAATACATTGTTAAGTGACTACATGAGGTGAATATAGGGGCAGGAGACACCATGCTGGAGAGGTTATTGAAGGGCAAATATGTATAAAGGACCTAAAATAATAATTACATAAAAATTCAGCATGCATGAGGACAAAGGGGACATTCACAGCATATTACAATCATGGTAATTAGAGAATGAGGAAAGAAATACAATATATTAGCAAACATTCAATACAATAAAATGTGATATTAAAGGATAAAAATCTTACCTTCATATATTCCTTCTGAAGGACCTGGATGATGGCAGAACAGGTCTCTGGGATAATGATCCCCAGAGCCTGGGGGGAGATGCCTGTCGAGAACTTGAGGTCCTGCAGACTTCTCCCTGTGGCCAAATACCACAAGGTAGCGACCAACCTCTGCTCCGGAGTGATGGCTTGCCTCATGCAGGTATCCTGCCTGCTAATATAGGGGGTCAGCGAAGCCAACAGACGGTGAAACACGGGGTCCGTCATCCTGAGAAAGTTCCTGAAATCATCAGGATTATTCTCACGGATCTCACGGAGCAAAGGCATATGACAGAACTGGTCACGCTGAAGCAACCAATTCTTGGTCCATGAACTCCTCCTCACCCTGTTCATGAACTGGACTTGTGTCAAGGTCAGGACCCCAACACCAAGCCCACACACAGCACGAACTCTACAAAGAGTACGCATACGAAACATGGCTAGAAAATGGTTGGCTGCTCAGAACGAAGTAACAGAACGCACTGAAGAACAGCAAGGCCTGTGAAGAGCGACCTGAAAACCAGTAACGAACGAACAAGAATACAATGACTACTTAAAGTCACGCGGAACTTGCTTGCACGCACTGAAGAGCAGATACAAACCCACAAGCACAAACTGAACGGTAGAAAACGATCTGAAAGCCACGAGTCTGAAAAAGCATGAATCGTCTCTCACCAAACTTTTACTAACACGAGATTAGCAAAAGGAGCCCAAAGGGTGCCGCGCTTGGTTCTGAACCGGCCTTTTCTAGTCTCGTCGTACGTGGTGTACGTGACCGCGTGGTTGTCGATCGGAAATTCCGACAACTTTGTGCGACCGTGTGTAGGCAAAACAAGTTTGAGCCAACATCCGTCAGAAAAAATCCTAGGATTTTGTTGTCGGAATGTCCGATCAATGTCCGACCGTGTGTACGGGGCATTACAGTAAAGAACCCTCTATGTAGTTTAAGGTTAAACCTCTTTTCTTCTAATTTTAATGAGTGGCCACGTGTGTTGCTAAACTCCCTTCTGCGAAAAAGTTTTATTCTTATTGTGGGGTCACCAGTACGGTATTTGTAAATTGAGATCATATCCCCTCTCAAGCGCCTCTTCTCCAGAGAGAATGAGTTCAGTGCTCGCATCCTTTCCTCATAACTAATATCCTCCAGACCCTTTATTAGCTCAGTTGCCCTTCTTTGTATTTGCTCCATTTCTAGTACATCCTACCTGAGGACTGGTGCCCAGAACTGGACAGCATACTCTAGGTGCGGCCGGACCAGAGTCTTGTAGAGTGGGAGAATTATCGCTTTATCTCTGGAGTTGATCTCCTTTTTAATGCATGCCGATATTCTGTTTGCTTTGTTAGCAGCAGCTTGGCATTGCATGCCATTGCTGAGCCCATCATCTACTAGGACCCCCAGGTCCTTCTCCATCCTAGATTCCCCCAGAGATTCTCCCCCCAGTGTATAGCGTGCATTCATATTTTTTCCACCCAAATGCATTATTTTACATTTTTCTACATTAAACCTCATTTGCCATGTAGTTGCCCACCCCATTAATTTGTTCAGATCTTTGCAAGGTTTCCACATCTTGCGGAGAAGTTATTGCCCTGCTTAGGTTAGTATCGTCTGCAAATACAGAGATTGAACTGTTTACCCCATCCTCCAGGTCGTTTATGAACAAAATAAATAGGATTGGTCCCAGCACAGAACCCTGGGGAACCCCACTACCCACCTCTGACCATTCCGAGTATTCCCCATTTATCACCACCCTCTGAACTCGCCCTTGTAGCCAGTTTTCAATCCATGTACTCATCCTATGGTCCATGCCAACGGACCTTATTTTGTACAGTAAACGTTTATGGGGAACTGTGTCAAATGCTTTTGCAAAATACAGATACACCACATCTATGGCCTTCCTTTATCTAGATGGCAACTCACCTCCTCTTAGAAGGTTAATAGATTGGTTTCAAAGTTAGGGAAATTACTGCGCTAAAACAATGTGAATAAAGCTGCTAACACCCAAACAAAGTCCACAATACATGTGAAAAACAAAGTGTAGTGCTACAAATATAACATATAATATATCTGTGTAAGGATATAAACATATATTGTGTGAATGTAATAATCACATTAAAAAAGGAAAATCAAAGAAAATAATGTCCAAACTGTAGAAAAACATCTAAAAACAAAAAATAGTGATCACTAAATAAAAAGTTTAAAAGCAATGTGCTTGCTCCCCATATTGCTTTTGAACTTTTTATTTAGTGATCATTATTTTTTGTACTCATCTGCCTGGATGTTTGTACTTTTTTAAGAATAAACCAAAATTCTTTTTTGACCTGCACCATATTGAGCCCCTTTTTTATTCTTTTGTTTCCATCTTGGCTTGAATGAAAACATCTCTCCATCCTTCACTGGTCTTTAAACGGACCCCTCATTGGGCTGCAGTTTTATTTTGCTTGGAGAATCGCCAGAGATGAATGTTTGGCCAGATCACACTCTACAGATCCATCCCTGCTGATAAGCACATCAATCGATTCAGAGTGACGTCTTTCCGTGTTTCAGTCGCAAGTGGGTCCACCTTGTCTGGTAAGAGTATACATCTATATTTTTCCATTAGAAGATTCCTCTGTCCCAACAGTCATACAGCCAGTCTCCATTCATCTTGTTGTATTATTCACAGAAGATTTTAAAAATCAACCTCTTTTGACACACTTCTTAGAAAGTTCACCACTTTAGTGTTTTTAGTTGTTCTTCTACAGTTTGGACATTATTTTCTTTGATTTTCATTTTTTAATGTGATCATTACATTCACACGATATAAGTTTATATCCTTACACAGGTATATCATATGATAGATTGGTTTGGCAAGAACAATTCTTCATGAATCCATGCTGATTACTGCTAATGATACCGTTCCCGTTACTAAAATCTTGTATATAGTCCCTTAT
This sequence comes from Lithobates septentrionalis, assembly GCA_037952835.1. Classification (NCBI taxonomy): domain Eukaryota; kingdom Metazoa; phylum Chordata; class Amphibia; order Anura; family Ranidae; genus Lithobates; species Lithobates septentrionalis. The sequence continues at coordinate 1,384,307 of JBBDGP010001453.1, read as the reverse complement.
CATCCTCTCCAAGAGCTTGCATACTATTGATGTTAGACTAACTGGTCTGTAATTCCCAGGGATGTATTTTGGGCCCTTTTTAAATATTGGTGCTACATTGGCTTTTCTCCAATCACCTGGTACCATTCCAGTCAGTAGACTGTCAGTAAAAATCAGGAACAAAGGTCTGGCAATTACTTGACTGAGTTCCCTAAGTACCCTCGGATGCAAGCTATCTGGTCCCGGTGATTTATTTATGTTAAGTTTCCCAAGTCTAATTTTAATTCTGTCCTCTGTTAACCATTGAGGTGCTTCCTGTGATGTGTCATGAGGATAAACACTGCAGTTTTGATTACTGAAGCCCCCCGATTCACTTGTGAAGACTGAGGAGAAGAATAAATTCAATACCTTTGCCATCTCCCCATCCTTTGTAACCAGATGTCCTTCCTCATTCTTTATGGGGCCAATATGGGCTGTCTTCCCTTTTTTACATAGAATTTCTTGGTATTTTATTTGCTCTCCTCCGCTGTGTCTTTCGTGTTCTATCTTAACCACCCTAATTGCACCCTTACATTTCTTGTTGCATTCTTTATAAAGTCTAAAAGCTGATGATGATCTCTCAACCTTGTATTTTTTGAAAGCCTTCTCTTTGCTTTTATATGCATTTTTACATTGGACTTAAGCCATCCGGGATTTTTGTTTGCTCTTTTAAATGTATTACCCAATGGGATGCATTGGCTAATACCCTTATTTAATATGCTCTTAAAGCAAACCCATCTCTCCTCCGTGTTCTTTGTTCCTAAGATTTTATCCCAATTCATGCCTTCTAACAAGGTTCGTAGTTTAGGGAAGTTGGCTCTTTTAAAATTCAGTGTCTTTGTATTTCCCTTATGTTTCCTATTTGTGTGATTCATACTGAAGCCAATTGACCTGTGATTGCTGTTTCCTAAATTGCTTCGTATTTCCACATCCGTGATCAGGTCTGTATTGTTGGTAATCCGTAGATCCAGCAACACTTTATTTCTAGTTGGTGCATCTACCATCTGAACCATGAAATTGTCCTGCAAGACATTTAGGAACTGGCAAGCCTTAGACGAATGTGTTGCTCCCTCCGCCCAGTCTATGTCTGGATAATTAAATTCCCCCATTATGATAACACTTCTCGTCCTTGTTGCTAATCCAACTTGTGATAGGAGATCCGTCTCCCCCTCTTCCCTCAGGTTAGGGGGCCTATAGCATACTCCCAGTAATATTTTCCCCTTAGCTTCATCGCTTCGGAGCTCTACCCATAAGGATTCCACTTCCTCCCTAGCTCCCTTAATGATGTCATCTCTCACATTCACTTATACATTATGCTTGATATATAGGCATACCCTCCCCCTTTTTACCCTCTTTAGCCCTGCGATAAAGGGTATACCCTTGAATGGTTGCCAGCCAATCATGAGAGCTGTTGAACCAGGTCCCTGAAATTCCCACAAAATCCAAATCCTCCTTGTACAACAGTATCTCTAGTTCACCCATCTTGTCCGCCAGGCTCCTGGCATTGGTGAACATGCCACATAGTTTAGACCGGTCGCATACTATCTTCTTACTGGGTGTTCCGAGATTGCAACTAATACTTGTTACTATACCTACCTTGGGTTTATGTGCTTTAGTCAAACTACCACTAATGCCCCCAATACTACCCTCTGGGATATGTTCCGTGCTGACTATCTCTACCTCTGGGCCCTCCTCCCTGCCCCCCCCCCCCCGTCGCCTAGTTTAAAAACCCATCTAACTTTTTGGCCATCTTTACTCCCAGCTGATCTACACCCTCTTCATTTAGGTGCAGTCTGTCCCTTCTATAGTACTAGTGATCGACTGAGAAGTTGGCCCAGTCCTCCAGGAACCCAAACCCCTCCTTGCTTTACAAGCTCTTCAGCCACTTGTTTACTTCCCTAATCTCTCTTTCTGGTGTGGCTCGATGTACTGGTAGTATACCTGAGAATACTACCTTGGAGGTCCTTTTCCTCAATTTAGCTCCCAAGTCCCTAAAATCGTTCTTTAGGACACTCCATCTGCCTCTGACTTTGTCATTGGTGCCAACATACACCATGACAGCCGGGTCTTCCCCAGCCCCTCCCAGTAATCTGTCCACCAGATCCGTGATGTGCCGAACCCAAGCGCCCGGTAGACAACATACAGTTCGCCGCTTCAGATCTTTGTTACAAATTGCCCTCTCTGTCCTTCTAAGAATTGAGTCCTACCACCAGAATCTGTCTTTCCTATCCCTTTGCTTCCCCCCCACTCTCACTGGAGGAGTTCTTCCCCCCGCAGCTAAAAGAGTCCATCAGCTCCAGCAGTGCTGGTCCCTGACTGGTTTCATCAATGTCAATCAATAGAGCGTATTTATTGGGATGCTCCAGCCCTGGATCGGCCTCCCTGGCAATTCCTCTTCTACCCTTCCTGACTGTCACCCATCTACTCTTTGCTAGAGCCTGCACCTCTTTGTCTCCACCCGCCTCTGTGCTGGCCCCTGCCGTGTACGTTCCTGGCTCTCTGTTAATATGGAGGGACTTCTCAGTGCCGACAGTTGCTACCCCAGATTCAGAACCTGGGCTTCCAAGGAAACAATGTGCTTACATTTTGCACGACAGTATTCACCCTCCTTCGGATGATCAAGGAACGCATGCATGCCGAAAGATGTACACCGAGTCACATCTCCACACCCATCGGGCATCGTACCTACTAATTTAATGAGGATTGGGGATTATACCCTGTCCAAATTACTTAACAACTAGCTTCCTGACACTAATACTCCACCAGACAATACACAGGTACTCAACCAGACAATACACAGGTACTTGTTGACCAACATGCACTCACAGACCAACGTGCACTCGCAGATCAACATGCACTCGCTGACCCACGTGCACACACACACAATACACAAGTAGTAACGATCCACACACACTACTCAGACAACACACAGGTACTTACACAGGTACTACCTGACACTAATACTCAATATAGCCCACGTGCATTCGCAGCACTCATGTACTTACAATACACAGGTACACACTCACCCTACACAGGTACTTGACCCCTGTTACAACCTCTTGTTTTCAACTCTGTTTTTTTTAACTCATCACTTAGTCCAGTTCCACTAACTCTGGTTTTTTAACTCACTACTTATCCCAGTTCCACTAACTCTGGTTTTTTAACTCACCACTTAGTCTAAGTTTCAGCAAGCTCAAAGATGAGCAGGCTCACAATGAGTTCTACAGAAGGTTATATAGGCCTCAAGCACCTGTAAGTAATTAACCACTCCCCTTAATTAGTAGGCTGAAGGAAGCAAAGAAAAAAAAAGCTGTTTAAAAGGTGACAGAAAAAGGTGTTAAAAAGCTACAAGGAAAAGCCCCAAAAAGAACCTAAAAATGCAACCCAGCAATCACCAGCAGTCAAAAAGCAAAACTTGTTTACACTCTCCGCTCAAGGTCCCCACTGTTTAGCTTTCAACCAGCAGTCTGGCCTGGGAGGAGTCACATCAGCAGCCAGCGGCGGGAGAGGCGTTGACTTTCCCAGGGCTCCGGTGTGTCGGACTGGTGGCAGGCTATAGGTGACATGTGGCACATTGCATCTGGTGGCAGGCTATGCGTGAAAAGTGTCACACTGCATCTGGTGGCAGGCTACGAGTGTAAAGTGGCACACTGCATCTGGTGGCAGGCTATGGGTGGCAAGTGGCACACTGCATCTGGTGGCAGGATACAGGTGAAAAATGGCACACTGCATCTGGCGTCAGGCAACGGTGGCAAGTGACACGCTGCATCTGGCATCAGGCAACGGTGGCAAGTGACACGCTGCATCTGGTGGTAGGCAATGGGTGGCAAGTGACATACTGCATCTGGTGGCAAGTGACACTCTGCATCTGGCGACAGGCAACGGTGGCAAGTGACAAGCTGCATCTGGGGGAAGGCGATGGTGGCAAGTAACAAGCATCTAGTGGCAGGCAATGGTGGTAAGTGGTACACTTCATCAGGTGACAAGTGACAAGCTCAGGGTCTCCATTGATTCTGCATTATGGTGAGTTGAACTATTTCATTATATATTACAATGTAGTGCAACACCAGCCATTCGCCCGCTGCCAAATTCCCCATCAACCCAGAGACTACATTCCCCCAATCCCCCCCATCTTTTTTTGGGAAGGGGGGCATGGGGGGTGTCCCTGAATGGCAGTTTGGAAATGTGGTCACCCTAGTGAAGACTGGCTCTTGCATGTCCCTGATCTCGGCAATAGATTCTATTTCATTTCTCATAGCAAGCATCCTGGAAGTGTTGCCAGAGCTGGAGAAGAGAGCTAGCTCTTGGGGTTTTGGAAAAATAATGTGCACCCTCCAAATGTACAATGTAGTGCTTAGTGCCCGGGGCCACATGTAGCCCATTGCCACTTTATGTGTGGCCCATTGGTCCCCTGCAGACACCTATCTGTAATGTGTCATGTACTTTCTCCAGTCTATGATTGAATGCTGAGGCATGCCTCCAGTCTCCAACAACCCCTGTAGCATATTCTCTGACCATTTTCTGTATCTTGTCTGCAGTCTCTGACCATCTCCTGTATCATTTCTGCAGTCTCTGAGCATTTCTGTATCATGTCTGCAGTCTCTGACCACCTCTTGTATCATATCTGCAGTCTCTGACAGTCTCTTGGAGCATGTCTGCAGTCACTGACCATCTCTTAGAGCATGTCTGCAGTCTCTGACAATCTCTTGGAGCATGTCTGCAGTCTGACAGTCTCTTGAAGCATGTCTGCAGTCTCTGACGTTCTCTTGTATCATGTCTCTTGTATCATGTCTGCAGTCTCTGACCTCCTCTTGTATCATGTCTCTTGTATCATGTCTGCAGTCTCTGACAGTCTCTTGGAGCCAGGCCCAGATTTACTCCCTTTGCCGCCCCAAGGCCGGGTCCTTCAATGCCGCCCCCCCCCCCACACACACACACATACACACACCACGTCCTTTATCGATGACTTCTACAATAGATCAATTAAAAACATATCTCCATACATGAGAACACTGAAAATAACTGGCTTTAATTGTACAGACTAAAAATACTTCAGGGTAAGCGCGCGAGGGGTAAGGATTTTTCGCAGGCAATTTTTCAAGGCAATGGCTGGTGTTAGTGCTTCAATCATCCCCGGCACTATGGTTGTTATGGTGTCAGGATGATTGAAACACATTACTTCTATCATTACATTGTAATATAAACTGAAATAGTTCAACTCACCATAATGCAGAATCATTGGGAGCCCTGAGCGTGTCACTTGCCACCATCTCTTGTCACTTGCCACTATGCCTGCCACCAGATGGGGATGTCACTTGCCACGCTGCCTGCCACCAGATGGGGATGTCACTTGCCACGCTGCCTGCCACCAGATGGGGATGTCACTTGCCACCATGCCTGCCACCAGATGGGGATGTCACTTGCCACCATGCCTGCCACCAGATGGGGATGTCACTTGCCACGCTGCCTGCCACCAGATGGGGATGTCACTTGCCATGCTGCCTGCCACCAGATGGGGATGTCACTTGCCACCATGCCTGCCACCAGATGGGGATGTCACTTGCCACGCTGCCTGCCACCAGATGGAGATGTCACTTGCCACACTGCCTGCCACCAGATGGAGATGTCACTTGCTACACTACCTGCCACCAGATGGGGATGTCCCTTGCCACGCTGCCTGCCACCAGATGGGGATGTCACTTGCCATGCTGCCTGCCACCAGATGGGGATGTCACTTGCCACACTGCCTGCCACCAGATGGAGATGTCACTTGCTACACTGCCTGCCACCAGATGGGGATGTCACTTGCCACGCTGCCTGCCACCAGATGGGGATGTCACTTGCCACCATGCCTGCCACCAGATGGGGATGTCACTTGCCACGCTGCCTGCCACCAGATGGGGATGTCACTTGCCACACTGCCTGCCACCAGATGGAGATGTCACTTGCTACACTGCCACCAGATGGAAATGTCACTTGCTACACTGCCACCAGATGGGGATGTCACTTGCCACGCTGCCTGCCACCAGATGGGGATGTCACTTGCCACGCTGCCTGCCACCAGATGGGGATGTCACTTGCCACGCTGCCTGCCACCAGATGGGGATGTCACTTGCCACGCTGCCTGCCACCACATGGGGATGTCACTTGCCACACTGCCTGCCACCAGATGGAGATGTCACTTGCTACACTGCCTGCCACCAGATGGGGATGTCCCTTGCCACCAGATGGGGATGTCACTTGCCACCAGATGGGGATGTCCCTTGCCAATGTTGCCATGCTGCCTGCCATCAGAAGGAGGAGGGCGGAACAGCGGTGCGGGCAATGAGAGATGTCATCTTTCTCCCATGCCGCCGCACCGCTGACACTACTAGCTACTCCCAATTTTTTTAAAAATGGCGCCGAGCGGCGCAATCACGCTACTGCGCATGCGCCGCCCGGCCGAGCGCTTACGAGCTTTCCCGAGCCCGGCCGGCTTCGGAACGGCGCATGCACAGTTGCGTGGTCGGCTCGCGGCCATCTTTTCTATGGGCACTGGTGCCCATAATAGACTTTAATGGGCAGCACGAAAGGGGGGGCGGCCGCAAAGTCGCTGCAGGAGCGGCGCCCCCCCTACACCACTGCCGCCCTGAGGCCTGGCCTCGGTGGCCTTGTGGCTAATCCGGCCCTGCTTGGAGCATGTCTGCAGTCTCTGACCATCTCCTGTATTTTGTCTCTTGTATCATGTCCGCGGTCTCTGACCACCTCTTGTATGATATCTGCAGTTTCTGACCATCTCTTGTATCATGTCTGCAGTCTTTGACCATCTCTTATATCATGTCTGCAGTCTCTGACCATCTTCTGTATTATGCCCATACCTCTGCTATGCAGTCTCTGCATATTTTAATGAAGTTCTTTAGGTTAGGCTCAGACAAAACAATCAAAGTATATTCTATAGGTACAAGGAAGCATGGGTTTTGTTTAACCTAATCACTTAAGCCCCTCCCACTGCTAGACGCTTGACCACGCCCACAATTTACCATGACGTAGAGCACTGCAGGTCCTTTTACTCCTCCAGTATCCCTCATTCTGAAGTTCAAAAGTTGGGAAGTATGGAATAGATCATCATCAGACACAAAGCAAAGATCGGCTATAAGACACAAATAGTCATTCACTGTCACAAAGCACTTTGCAGGCTACATGGGGCTCTGGAAGTAGCTTGCATGCAGATCAGAGGGGGTTAAAGTCTGTCTGAGCAGAACTATTGGGGGGAAGTGTCCTGATGACCGCAGTCCCGGGATACACAGTGACAGAGGCAGAGCATTCACTTTGATAGCAACATGGGAAGCAAATGTCCACACAGAGAACACAACTCGACCCCCTGTCTGTCACTGCAGACACCCTCCATCCCCTGTACACAGCCCGCACCTACCTTTCTTACTCTTCAGTGTCCGATGGTCAGTGGGGGGGGGGGGGGGTGATGAAGATGAGGCAATAAATGTCCAGTTTGTCCTGGCATGTCCTCCGATCTGTCACTTCTGCAAGTTGTCCTGTTCTCCCAGCAGCAGCATCTTCAATTGATCTTCAAAAAGGCCCCGCTCAGGCCGTGCATTCCATCCAAGCAGTGGCAACATCACTTCTGGCTTCTCACTGGCACAGAGAAACCGGAAGTGATGTCAAGAGGGAAAGCACCGCCCACGCCCTATGGCAGTGCCAAGTAACATAAACACAGCAAGAAGAATGACCCTATGAGAGTGTAGAGGCTCACTGCATAGCGCCACAAAGCAGCAGAAAACCCTGCAAATGAAGTGTCCCGCCTGCAATCACGTGATTGCATTGGCGTCATGCTTCCCATAGTGCACTGTGTCCGACGCCCGAACACAGTGCAATTAAAGGACTTTTTTTTCTTAAAGGGCCTTTTTTATTGTGACTAGCTTTGGGGGGGCGGCACCCATGTGCCCCCTATGGATGGGCCATCACTGCACATAATACCAACAAAGGAATAGCATGTAACAGCAGTGCCGCTCGACCAGCCGGGTGTTATGATGTCAATGCTAAGCTCCGTATGGCGCAGTTTAAAATATGAAACGTACTGGGCGGAGCTTAGTGGTGACATCATCACGCCTGCTTGGCCAAGTGATGCTGCTTGTTATATGCTACTTTCTTGCTGGTATAATGTGAGTACCTTATCTTTTTACAGTAAACTGTTATATTGTATGCTACAATATGGAGTTTCTCTCTTTTCTCATTTATGCTGGACACCACAGGTTTGGCACATTCATACTCACATTGATCTAAGCTGGACCAATGTAACGTTGCAAAAATATCCATACCTGGAATTCAGCATTAATTAACACATCATATTATCTCCAGATCCCTGCAGCAGCAAGCTTGACACGGCATGTCACTGAGATAATACACCCCATGCTTAGGGAACATGATCCAGCACACAGCTATGTTGACTAAAACTAACACGATAAACAAAAATACAAAAAAGTGAATGTAGGTATCTGCTGCTCTCTACTGTCTGCAATTGTAAGTGGCTGTGCTTTCTATTGTCATAGATTTACTTATGTGCATCACTTCCTGTCCTTGCTAGCTGGGTTAGAAACCCCAAATTGGAGAGTTTCCAGAAAAAAGACTGAGAGAGAACTGAGCCACATGTCCTGTCCATGGAGTTACTGCTGTTGTATTTTCAGCTAGACCAGAAGATACTATTATAAACATCTAGGGAGGGACTAAAGCGCAGAGTAAATAGGCTGACTCTGAGTTCCAGTGCCACACAACCATTCCTACCAGTGAGAAGTTCCATTCCAGGATGGTTGGACAACAGTTGGAGGATACCCCCGTGGCTGCTGATTTTGTCTTCAGTGCTCGAACACAAAAACAAATGCTGCATCATCCTCAGGGGCCCCTGCAACTGGACTTTGCTTCAAACATTCATCTGGCTGTGTCTCTATTAATAACTACGTTTACCAGGTTTATGTGCACAATTCCACTAGGACTTCTATCTGGCCCTTTGCTGATAATACCTGTTTGCATAGCTCCTAACTGTCCCTGATTTTGAGAGACTGTCCCCGATTTGGAGCAATGTCCCTCTGTCCCTCTTTCCCCTTATTTGTCCCTCATTTTGGTCTGATCTATATAGATGTATATAAAATGCACTTTTTATCTTTCAAAAAGTGTTTCCCAGTGCTAAACCTTTCATCCAATTTCCAAATTGCTGCATTTGTACATTTTAAAAGCCAATATAAAGGAATAGTAGTGGTAAAAAAAAGTCCCTGTGGATTTAATTAACCTTTTTTTTTGGTTAATTCTCCTTTAAGGGGGTGCGGCAGGGGGCGTGTCCTATGCCTACATATATTTGTTAGTAGGTGTCCCTCATTCCCATCTCAAAATGTTGGGAGGTATGCCTGTTTGTACACTGGATGTACTACGGTATGTACTAATATTAATCTTTTTTAATAAAAAGATTGTATTTATTTCTATACTGGTGTGCATTTATATACTTATGGTTAGTGTTATATACTGGTTACAGTAGGCCTTCTGGTTCCAATTACTTTGTTTAGATGACTGGTTAATTATTCAGGAAGGGAATCCCCTCTGTTCATAGAGGCCCTGTCCTAGGTGGAGGCACTGCCAACTTTATTTTTAAACCCGCTCCTCCATTTAGCAAAGGTTCTGGTTCTGGTTCTTGGTTCTCTTAATGATTTCTCCTATTTAAGGTTTAGTGCAATATCCTGAGCTACATGAATTTGTAAAAATAATACATCCCTACAGTACATTTATTTAGAACAGGCCCGTAGCTAAAGAGAACCTTGGGCGAAGGGCTAGCATGACTGGGGACAGCTGTGGGGTGAGCACCAGGTGTTACAATGGGAAGTGAGATAGGAAAATAGGAGGGGGAGTGCTGGTCATTGGTCAGGGGGAGGAGAGGTCACAGTTCATTTTGATCCCTGCAGAGGGAGGGGTTTTAATTCATTCAGGAGCAGCAGAGAAAGGGAGAAGATAGGTAGGGTTTTCCCACCCACCCTCCCTGTTGTTTGGTTGTGGGTTATGTTGTGTGTATTGGTTTAAGTGGGCATGGGTCTCTGGTTTGGGAAGGTTGGAATAGTGGAAGGTAAACAGGATATGGTGTGGGGATGGGTTGGACCTATCTCGGTATGGGTACCCTCCCTAGATGGAAATAATGGGCTACCGGTCATCGGGCTGCAGTGGCAAGAAGGTGCCAAGAGTTCGTCTCTGTGCTAGTGGGATCACGGCTAGGGGCCAGGATGCTGAGATGGTGGTGGTGCAGCCGATGCAGTAGATATACCTTCCTTCTCAAACCAAATGCCGCGTACACACGGTCGGACTTTCCGGCATACTTGGTCCGGCGGATCAGAGTCTGCCGGACAATCCGCCTGTGTGTGGGCTCCGGCGGACTTTTTCCCAAAAGCCCGCCAGACCTAGATTTGAAACATGTTTTAAATCTTTCCGTCGGACTCAGTTTCGGGCGGAAAGTCCGCTCGTCTGTGTGCTGGTCCGACGGAAAGCACGCTCGTGTGTATGCTGGTCCGACGGACCAAATACGACGCGAGGGCAGGGTATTACATTTCGCGCTCGCTGCAATAGGAAAACAAATTTTCCTATTGCGGCGAGCGCGGAGCATACCAGGCCCTTAGGTCTGGTATGGATTATAAAGGTAACCCCCCTACGCCGAAAAAACGGCATGGGGTCCCCCCTAAAATCCATACCAGACCCCAATCCGAGCACGCAGCCTGGCCGGTCAGGAAAGGGGGTGGGGACGAGCGAGTGCCCCCCCTCCTGAACCGTACCAGGCCGCATGCCCTCAACATGGGGGGTGGGTGCTTTGGGGGAGGGGGGCGCCCTGCGGGGCCCCCCCCACCCCAAAGCACCTTGTCCCCATGTTGATAAGGACAAGGGCCTCTTCCCGACAACCCTGGCCGTTGGTTGTCGGGGTCTGCAGGCGGGGGGCTTATCGGAATCCGGGAGCCCCCTATAATAAGAGGGCCCACAGATCCCGGCCCCCCCACCCTATGTGAATGAGTATGGGGTACATGGTACCCCTACCCATTCACCCAGGGAAAAAGTGTAAATAAAACACTACACAGGTTTTTAAAATATTTTATTAAACAGCTCCGGGGGGGGGGATCTTCCTCTGGCTTCGGGGGTCTTCTTCCGGCTTCGGGGGTCCCTCCGGTTCATCTTCTCCCGGCGTCCGGTTGGTTCTTCTCCGCTCTCTTCTCCCGGTGTTCCAGTTCTTCGGCCGGCTCCTCCGCTGTGTTCAGGTAGCTTTCTTGCCAGCAGAGGTCCGGACTTCTGGGCTTCTTGTCTTCTGGGCTTCTGGGCTTCTGGGCTTCTTGTCTTATCTTCTCTTCTCCAGATGTTGACACGACGCTCTCTCCGGCTGGACTGCTCTCTGAGGGCTGCGTTGTGACTTATATAGGCGGAGACCCCGCCCCCTTTTGATGTCACAATCCCTGGGCATGCTGGAACTGTGACGTTTTAGGGGGCCTGGTCACTGGATGATGTTGACCACGCCCCCTAAAACGTCACAGTCCCAGCATGCCCAGGGACTGTGACATCAAAAGGGGGCGGGGTCTCCGCCTATATAAGTCACAACGCAGCCCTCAGAGAGCAGTCCAGCTGGAGAGAGCGTCGTGTCAACATCTGGAGAAGAGAAGAGAAGACAAGAAGCCCAGAAGACAAGAAGCCCAGAAGTCCAGACCTCTGCTGGCAAGAGAGCTACCTGAACACAGCGGAGGAGCCGGCCGAAGAACTGGAACACCGGGAGAAGAGCGGAGAAGAACCAACCGGACGCCGGGAGAAGATGAACCGGAGGGACCCCCGAAGCCGGAAGAAGACCCCCGAAGCCGGAGGAAGATCCCCCCCCAGAGCTGTTTAATAAAATATTTAAAAAACCTGTGTAGTGTTTTATTTACACTTTTTCCCTGGGTGAATGGGTAGGGGTACCATGTACCCCATACTCATTCACATAGGGTGGGGGGGCCGGGATCTGGTTGCCCTCTTATTATAGGGGGCTCCCGGATTCCGATAAGCCCCCCGCCCGCAGACCCCGACAACCAACGGCCAGGGTTGTCGGGAAGAGGCCCTTGTCCTCATCAACATGGGGACAAGGTGCTTTGGGGTGGGGGGCCCTGCAGGGCGCCCCCCTCCCCCAAAGCACCCACCCCCCATGTTGAGGGCATGCGGCCTGGTATGGTTCAGGAGGGGGGGGGGCGCTCGCTCGTCCTCACCCCCTTTCCTGACCGCCCAGGCTGCGTGCTCGGATCGGGGTCTGCTATGGATTTTAGGGGGGACCCCACGCCGTTTTTTCGGCGTAGGGGGGTTCCCCTTATAATCCATACCAGACCTAAGGGCCTGGTATGACCCGCGATGGGGCTCGCAAGGTGTCAATCTCGCCGATAAAAGTGGCAAGATTGACATCCTTTTCTAGTCCCGTCGCACCTGAGTTACGTTCAAAATGAACGGACTTGTCCGTGTGTGGGCAAGTCCGTTCATTCTGAAAGTCCGCCGTAACTCCGGCGAAAGTCCGTCGGAAAGACGGGCGGACTTAGCCCGCCGCAAAGTCCAGTCGTGTGTGGGCAAGTCCGTCCGTTTTAAAGTCCGGCGCACCTGGCGGACAAAGTCCGTCAGAAAGTGTGCCGGACCAAGTAGGATAGAAAGTCCGACCGTGTGTACGCGGCAATAGACAGAAAAGTAGTTTAAAAGTTGGGTTTATATAGGTGGTATATATATATATATATATATATATATATATATATATATATATATATATATATATATATATATATATATATATTTCTGTTTTATATGTAGGAAGGCCAGTATGGTGGACTGAATTTATGGGAGGAGCCCGGGGGGTATTTAAGCAGCCCGCTCACCTGTGGTGCTTGTCGGTTTCCTGTGCGCAATATACGTTACTAGGCCCACTATTGGAATACCAGCGTCCGCAAGTTCTTGTCTCGCAAGTTCCCGCATTCGCAATTTCCGTGCTCGAGAGTTTCGAAGTCCGTGTTATCGATTCGCAGTTCGTACCACGCGTCTGGCCTGGCTGTCGCAGGTAGGGTCCCGTCGGACTTTTGTTTTCACGCATTGTTAGATATCATGTCACTAAACCGTGATATCTAACTTACGAATCACTCGCAATTTCACAAACGTAACCGCAATGCATACCACTCGCACTATCGTTATGTTACCATTTCTTGTTATCTGAAAAAACCACCGCGACGCAGACGTCGCTTCATTTCAGGCATGTCTAAATTGTTACCATGCATCAGTAGACAACCGTAGCGATTCGCAATTCGCAAGTCTTATGGAACCACGTCAGTTCGATACCAATCATTTCTCATTTCTGAACATTTCTAAATACATTTCTAACATTTCAAACCATTTCGAATCATTTCTCATTTCAGTCACGTACCGCGCTCCGATTCAAATCCAGTCGCATCTAAAGATGCACCGATTCGCTCCGGTGTGCCCCAGTAGTTATGGCCTCATTTCAGTGCATCCTCCAGAGTCACGTCATTATCAGTTGCTTTCGACTCACCGATTCGTACCTCTGTCATGGTTATCATTTCACTGCCACTTATCACGCTCCGACACGAATTCAGTCGCATGGAAATGCACCGATTCGTCCGATTCGTCTCGGCGTGCCCCAGATATTTGCCACATTTCAGTACATGCTCCAGAGTCCGATTCGCAGTTGGTCGCTACAGCGGCATGATCGATTCGCGCCTCTGTCATGGCAACAAAATGTTACACCTGCACTTACCGTGCTCCGCTTCGAATCCAGTCGCATCCTCGATGCACCGATTCGTTACGGCGTGCCCCAGGGCTCGGCCTCATTCCTGAAACATGCTCCAGAGTCTGGATCGTAGCTAGTCGCAGATATCGGGCGACCGATCCGCATCTCTGTCATGGGAACTGATACCATGCCTCGTAGCTAGTCGCAAATGAGGCACAACCAATTCAAGCCTCGGTCAAGGTAAAAAACATTTCTCTCATTTCGTTTCATACTGCGCTCCGATTCGAATCCAGATGCATCAAACAGGCACCGATTCGTCCCAGTGTGCACCAATGTTTTTCAGTTGCCTCATTTCAGTACATGCTCCAGAGCCCGGTTTACGGTCGGTGCAGTCACGGCACGACCGAGCCGGACCTCTGTCACGGCAAGAGATTTCACTAATTTCATAATCAAGGCAAACATTTCAAATCATTTCATTGTCACGAGATTGCAAGCACCATACAAAGTCATTGCTTCAAGTTAGCCAGCAAACCCTTCACGAATTATCACCTTTCATTTTCCTCCAGGTCAGTCAAAGTTCAGCAGGTCTACCCTGCACCAGGTTGGATGATATCCCCCCAGGTAAAAAAAAAAAGGGGAGAAAATAAGTCGGGTAAGTATGACTCAGGGAAACAAAGCAAAAACTTGAAATTCATGTCACCCCCAATAGGTTACAGTCAACCAAAAAACACAAGCTCAAAGACAGGACATCTTCACCAGATCAACCATGTCCCAGGCCGGCAGCGAAGACTTCACGGCCCCTCTGTCACCTTCCCCAGTCTCAGAGAGCGGCAGCGTGCAGTCCCTCAGGGGATGGACTATCCCCAAATTGACGGCAGAGCTAAGACGCAGAGGCGTGCCCTTCCCCGCCACAGCGAGGAAAGGCGAGCTGTTCAAGCTCCTCTTCCCCCCAGCAGCAGCAGGACCCAGTACCCAGCAGGCATCCCTCCAGTCGATATCTTCAGCCAACCTACAACTTCACACGATGGTGTCATCCCTGTCTACCTCGGTTACAGACGTACAAACCAGGGTGGCACTCCTGGAGGCTCAGCCGGACGCGGCTATCCCCGACCCAACCGCAACCCAAGCTTTAACACCCCTTCCTGCAGGTACCACAGGCTGGAGCCCCATTGTCTACCCCTCCCATTTGGTTCCAACCAGCATCAGGAAGGACATTTTGGACGGCAGGGACGTCAACCTGGCCTTTCTCCTGATTTCTGTGCACGATCTGGCAGAAAATAAGGCCTACACCTGGGGTGACATATCGGTGGTCCTTAAAGCCAAAGACCCCAGACTGAACCAGAAATGATCTGTCCCAGAGTTCACCTTGGCCTTTGGCATGCTGAGAGACGTCCTATGCTCAGCTGCTCCCAGCAGAAGGGAAGAGCTGGACTTGTACCTCCATACGGTAGTAGACCTGGGCTACAAGTATGGAGGATTTTCTTTTTACGACTACCACCGTTCCTTTTCCGCAAAGGCGGCAGCCAGACTCACACAGTTCCAAACGACAACAAATTGGAGTCTCATGGACACAGAGCTGTTCTGCCGCCATTTTGCCGGCTTACGCTCACCCCTGTGTGCGATTTGCCAGTCCTCCACTCACACTGCCACCTGGTGCGCCAATGCGATAATCAGACGTCCCTTCGAATTTCCCTCTACCTCCGGTGCACCTCAGGGTCAGCCGGTCCCTGAACAAACGCCTCAGGGGGACAAATTCGGACGCCCAGTCCGAACAGTGGGAGGGGCAGCCATCTGCAATAATTACAATTATGGGTCCTGCAACTTCAGTCAGTGCCGCCTACTCCACATCTGCACCTTATGCCAAAGAGCGCACCCAAGAAACTTGTGCGAAGTTCAAACAACAGAAGAGGGCATGACTAAGCCGGATCAACATCGTGTGGCTAGGACTCTACCTCACCTCACACCCCACCCCCTCCCTGGCCACCTACCTTATCCAGGGGTTCACAGTAGGGTTTCACACCGGCCTCATTTCATTACCCCACAGTACTTACGAATGTGGGAATCTTCGTTCAGCGGCCACTGACGAACAAGCCATAGGCAGGCAGAAGTAGACCGAGAGTTCGTTATAGGCCCCTTCACTCAGCCCCCTTTCAGCACTTGGAGAGTCAGCCCTATTGGGCTTGTCAAGGGCAAATTTACAAATAAATGTGTCCCACATTCCCAGTCTCAATTCCCTGATCCCCTCCGAAGAATTCTCCCTAAAATATTCCTCCGTGGACATGGCAATTCAAGCAGTCATCAAAGCAGGTACAGGTGCCTGACTCTCCAAAGCCGACATCTCGGATGCCTTCAAGCTCCTGCCTATCCACCCATCCCTTTGGTGCTGGCATGGCATCAAGTGGAAGGAGGCATACTATTTTGCCACAAAACTGACGTTTGGTTCGAAGAGTAGCCCTTGGCTCTTCGACACATTCGCTCAGTCCCTCACTTGGATACTCTTACACAAGGCTCAGTGCCAAGAAGTCATCCACTACCTTGACGACTTCCTACTAATAGAACCACCCAGCAGGCCCCCAGGAGACCTCGACAAACTCAGAGTGGTATTCGGAAATCTCAATGTTCCCATCGCCGAGCACAAAGTCGACGGCCCAGTACACAACATCACCTTTCTCTGGGTCAACTTAGACACCTGCACCATGCAGGCCAGTCTCCCCCTCGACAAACTAACCCGCATTAGGGCGGTCCTTCACAAATTCACCCACACCAAGGGGTGTACCAAAAAGCAGTTGCAATCTCTCCTGGGAATGCTTAATTTCGCCAATGCGAATTATTCCACAAGGCCGCACCTTCGTATCACGTCTGCTGAGATTCCTGTCAGAAACACAAGACCCCGATCAGATCCTAAATCTAGACTCCGCAGCAATAGCGGACCTATCTATGTGGGAGGAATTCCTGTCCGCCTGGGATGGCATATCCCTATTTATACCTATGGTTTCGGCCCTTTCACCCCAGGTGGTAACAGATGCTGCAGCTTCCACAGGCTTTGCTGCAATTTTTGGCCACCAATGGTTTTCAGGACCCTGGCTTCAACAGATACTGTTGATACCCGGCTTTACCCGAACATCCTCCCTCTTCGAACTCTATCCCATAGTGGCAGCTGCACAGCTCTGGGGTTACCATTGGACAGGGCAAACCGTGGTCTTTAACACCGACAATCAGGCCAGGGTAGACATTATCAATAAAGGCAGGTCCAAGTCCCTAGCAGTCATGTCCTTCCTGTGCAGATTGGTACAACTGTCTTTACAGCATCAGTTTAACATCCACTGTTCATTTATTCCAGGCAGATACAATTTAGCTGCTGACGCACTGTCACGTTTTAATTACACCTCCTTTTTCAAACAGGTTCCCGGAGCCGATCCAGTGTCGGCCCCTATCCAGGGGCGGACTGACAACACCCAGGGCCCCCGGACCAAATAAAGCAAGGGCCCCCTGTCAGGCCCAGCTCATGGTCCACCTCTGACCCCGCCCATGGCCCACCCCTGATCCCGCCTCTACATTTTGCACAAAGTACAATTATTGCCTTTTTTAAAATGGAACCTGGAGGGAGGTCTCTCTCTAACAGTGTCCATTAGACAGTCTGTTAGAAAACATCCCCTCCAGGCCCCATTAGAGTCTACAACAGAGTCTAATGGGACCTGAAGGGGGGTCTCTCTCTAACAGTGTCCATTAGAGAGTCTCTGTTAGAGAGAGATCCCCTTCCAGGACCCATTAGAGACTACAAAGGAGTATAATGGGACCTAGAGGGGGGCCTCTTTCTAACAGAGTGTACAGTGAACACCTTCATTTACTCTGGTCCTCACTGGACCCCCTCCTTGTGCCATGACTCTCACCCCTGCCCCAACCTCTCACAAAGTAGAAATAAAATTGGCACCGAGTAGCTCTCCTCTTACCTTAACTATGGCTACTGTAGCTGTGGCTGGTTCCCGCGTCCTCTGTGCCTGGCTGGCTGGCTCCTGCGTCCTCTGTGGCTGGCTCCCGCTTCCTCTGTGGCTGGCACTCTGCCGTGGATGGCCGGCTCCATCGTCCTCGGTGGCTGGCTCCTGCGTTCTCTGTGGCTGGCTGGCTCCCGCGTCCTCTGTGGCTGGCACCCTGCTGTGGCTGGCTGGCTCCCTGGTGTGGGTGCGTCACCGTGGGTGGGTGGGTTACAGTTGGCTGGTGCCCTGGCCCTGCTGTGGCTGGCTGATGTGTCCTCTCCTCGTTCCACCGTACCGGGCACTGTTTGCCGAGGCGAGGGAGAGACTTGGAGGGAGTCGGCCGCCTTTGCCCTATACGGGACAGTAGAACTAGGAGGTTTGCAGCAGGCCCAGTGCACGGATGCGCGCGGTGCAACACATAATGACGTGGTGTGCATGTCCACTCTGTGTCCATTTGAGAGTCTATGTTAGAAATAGCGCCCATCAATGCAGCCTCATCAGTGTCCATCAATGCAGCCTCGCCAGTGTCCCCTCAGTGCAGCCTCACCAGTGCCCCCTCCATGCAGCCTCACCAGTGCCCCCTCCATGCAGCCTCACCAGTGCCCCCTCCATGCAGCCTCACCAGTGCCCCCTCCATGCAGCCTCACCAGTGGCCCCTCCATGCAGCCTCACCAGTGGCCCCTCTGTGCAGCCTCACCAGTGGCCCCTCTGTGCAGCCTCACTAGTGTCCCCTCCATGCAGCCTTGCCAGTGTCCCCTCCGTGCAGCCTCGTCAGTGTCCCCTCCATGCAGCCTCACCAGTGTCCCCTCCATGCAGCCTCACCAGTGTCCCCTCCATGCAGCCTGATCAGTGTCCCCTCCATGCAGCCTCACCAGTGTCCCCTCCATGCAGCCTCACCAGTGTCCCCTCCATGCAGCCTCACCAGTGTCCCCTCCATGCAGCCTCACCAGTGTCCCCTCCATGCAGCCTCACCAGTGTCCCCTCCATGCAGCCTGATCAGTGTCCCCTCCATGCAGCCTCACCAGTGTCCCCTCCATGCAGCCTGATCAGTGTCCCCTCCATGCAGCCTCACCAGTGTCCCCTCCATGCAGCCTCACCAGTGTCCCCTCCATGCAGCCTCACCAGTGTCCCCTCCATGCAGCCTGATCAGTGTCCCCTCCATGCAGCCTCACCAGTGTCCCCTCCATGCAGCCTGATCAGTGTCCCCTCCATGCAGCCTCACCAGTGTCCCCTCCATGCAGCCTGATCAGTGTCCCCTCCATGCAGCCTCACCAGTGGCCCCTCCATGCAGTCTGATCAGTGTCCCCTCCATGCAGCCTCACCAGTGTCCCCTCCATGCAGTCTGATCAGTGTCCCCTCCATGCAGCCTCACCAGTGTCCCCTCCATGCAGCCTGATAAGTGTCCCCTCCATGCAGCCTCACCAGTGTCCCCTCCATGCAGTCTGATCAGTGTCCCCTCCATGCAGCCTCACCAGTGTCCCCTCCATGCAGCCTGATCAGTGTCCCCTCCATGCAGCCTGATCAGTGTCCCCTCCATGCAGCCTTGCCAGTGTCCCCTCCATGCAACCTCGTCAGTGTCCCCTCCATGCAGCCTCACCAGTGTCCCCTCCATGCAGCCTCCCCAGTGTCCCCTCCATGCAGCCTGATCAGTGTCCCCTCCATGCAGCCTCACCAGTGTCCCCTCCATGCAGCCTGATCAGTGTCCCCTCCATGCAGCCTCACCAGTGGCCCCTCCATGCAGTCTGATCAGTGTCCCCTCCATGCAGCCTCACCAGTGTCCCCTCCATGCAGCCTGATCAGTGTCCCCTCCATGCAGCCTCACCAGTGGCCCCTCCATGCAGTCTGATCAGTGTCCCCTCCATGCAGCCTCACCAGTGTCCCCTCCATGCAGTCTGATCAGTGTCCCCTCCATGCAGCCTCACCAGTGTCCCCTCCATGCAGCCTGATCAGTGTCCCCTCCATGCAGCCTCACCAGTGTCCCCTCCATGCAGTCTGATCGGTGTATGGGGGTTAGAGAGGAGAGCCACCAGGTAACACAGAGCGGGGATCTCCCTTTTACCCAGCGTCCGTTGTCATCAAATGTCCCGCCTCCTGTGTGATGTCTATCAAAAGAGCCAGTGCAGGAGGCGGGGCATCCGATGACAGCGGACGCTGGGTAAAAAGGAAATCACTGCTCTATGTGACCCAGCGACGCTCGCCCTCACCCCTCACCCACAGATTGTCGCCGGGGGCCCGCGGCCGAAAGTTTTTTGTCCCTGGACCCCAAGCTGGTTCCAGCAGGTGGCGCTGACGGGCCCCCTTCAGCGGTCGGGCCCTCGGTCCACGTCCGAATGGACCGACTGGTCAGTCCGCCCCTGCCCCTATCCCTGTCTGGTCACAGCTGACCCTGGACTAGTTCAACATTTACAAGGAGCAACGCAGCTCATCAATCACTCACTCTCCCATAACACACTCAAAGCCTACCAGACAGCTTGGAAGGCGTTGAATAAATTCCTGACACCCTGCTGCAAAGGACCAACAGATGTCAAACAGGTACTGGCCTTCATTTCATACTGCCACACTCAGCTGGCCTTATCTTACAATACCATTCGGCTATACCTAGCCGGCATACAACATTTCTTGATTCTTGAAGACCCCACAAAGTCTTCACTGTTCTCATCACATGCTATACGAGCCATCCTAAGGGGCATTCAGAAACACCAACTAGCACCAAGCGCTTACCTATTACGGGGCCCATCTTCAGGGATATGTCGACCATCCTGGCTACTTCTCCATTCGGTCTTCTCCCCAGCACGGTCCTACAAGCATCCATATATTTGGCCTACTACGGGTTCTTGCGACCTGGCGAGTTCACCTGTAACAACTCCGCAGACTAAGTACTATGCAGACGGCACTTGGTTCGCTACCAAGACCATTTCATCCTTCACCTCGAGGTTTCCAAAACCCAGCAAACAGGCTCTGGAGTGGACATTCACCTTTACAAAACCAATAACAGCTGGTGTCCAGTCACCGTAATCAACCGTCTCCTGTCACTCCTGCCTGAACAACCGGACACCAGTCCTCTTCTCCCATTCCCAGTTAAACCCTTAAGCGCCTGTCAGTTTGTGAAACACATAAGGATACTTCTCTGCAATCTTCACCTTAACCCTAGTTAGTACTCCGGACACTCCTTTCGTTGTATCGGAGCAACCCCCGCAGCATCCCGCCACGGGGTCCCAGACCACGTCATCAAAAGACTAAGCAGGTGGGAATCAGCCTGCTTCGCCCGGTATATCCCCAATCCTCAAGTAGAGATGGCACAGGCATTTTCATAATTGGCTCAATGAATAACTGAAAACCAATAAAATATTATACCCCTACCTGAATGTTTTTGCCCCCTTATTTTGGCATACCGGCCATTAGACCAAGGCACACTTTCAGGTCCATTTCATATGGTAAGTCCACACTTCCAGGTCTATTTACGATGGTAAGTCTTATGTTAACTATAAATGTTATCTATGTCCATATCGGACATAGGGCTCCAACCATAAGTAGGAAGGCCAGTATGGTGGCCTGAATTTATGGGAGGAGCCCGGGGCGTATTTAAGCAGCCCGCTCACCTGTGGTGCTTGTCGGTTTCCTGTGCGCGATAACCACCCTCCCATCCCCATTTCACAGCATTTCTCAACTATTCATTTCTCTTTACAGAATAATCATTTCTTAAACCAGGGTATGCCCCCTTATTTTGGCATACCAGCCATTAGACCTAGGCACACTTTCAGGTCCATTTCATATGGTAGGTCCACATTTCCAGGTCTATTTCCGATGGTAAGTCTTATGTTAACTATAAATGTTATCTATGTCCATATCGGACATATGGCTCCAACCATAATATATATATATATATATATATATATATATATATATATATATATATATATATATATATATATATATATATATATATATATATATATATATGTATATTTAAATGGAGTTTATTTTTATAAATTTGGTATTTGTTAATAAAGTGGCCGGATGGCCATTTAATCCAGAAGGTGTGGTGTGTTTTATTTTAATAAGTAAAGTAAGGCAAGTAGTTGGAGCTATTATGGTGTAGGTGCAGCACGCAGGACATCAGCTATAAACCAGTCATGCTTCAGCAGCATGGCTAAAATATTTTTGAACCCCCATTACATGGCGGTGCTATTGAATCTGTTGTTAGCAGCAACAGCTCCTTGACTTAGAAAGAACCAGACCGTGGTTGCCAGGCTTTGCCAAGGACTGATCATTTTCAAACCATTTAGAATACAGTTATAGGGCATACACACGGTCGGACTTTGTTCGGACATTCCGACAACAAAATCCTAGGATTTTTTCCGATGGATGTTGGCTCAAACTTGTTTTGTCTACACACGGTCGCACAAAGTTGTCGGAAAATCCGATCGCCAACCACGCGGTCACGTACACCACGTAGGACGAGACTAGAAAAGGCCGGTTCAGAACCAAGCGCGGCACCCTTTGGGCTCCTTTTGCTAATCTCGTGTTAGTAAAAGTTTGGTGAGAGACGATCCGCGCTTTTTCAGACTCGTGGCTTTCAGATCATTTACTGCCGTTCAGTTTGTGCTTGTGGGTTTGTATCTGCCCTTCAGTGCGTGCAGCCAGTTCCGCGTGACTTTAAGTAGTCATTGTATTCTTGTTCGTTCGTTACTGTTTTTCAGTTCGCTCTTCACAGGCCTTGCTGTTCTTCAGTGCGTTATGTTACTTCGTTCTGAGCAGGCGACCATTTTCTAGCCATGTTTCGTATGCGTACTCCTTGTAGAGTTCGTGCTGTGCGGGGGCTTGGTGTTGGGGTCCTGACCTTGACACAAGTCCAGTCCATGAACAGGGTGGGGAGGAGTTCATGGACCAAGAATTGGTTGCTTCAGCGTGACCAGTTCTCTCATATGCCTTTGCTCCATGAGATTCGTGAGAATAATCCTGATGATTTCAGGAACTTTCTCAGGATGACGGACCCTGTGTTTCACCATTTGTTGGCTTCGCTGACCCCCTATATCAGCAGGCAGGATACCTGCATGAGGCAAGCCATCACTCCGGAGCAGAGGCTGGTCACTACCCTGCGGTATTTGGCGACAGGGAGAAGCCTGCAGGACTTGAAGTTCTCGACAGGCATCTCCCCTTTTATATCACATTTTATTGTATTTAATGTTTGCTAATATATTGTATTTCTTTCCTCATTACCTAATTACCGTGATTGTAATATGCTGTGAATGTCCCCTTTGTTCTCATGCATGCTGGATTTTTATGTAATTATTATTTTAGGTCCTTCATACATATTTGCCTTCACTTACCTCCCCAGCATGGTGTCTCCTGGCCCATATTCACCTCATGTAGTCACTTAACAATGTATTTTATCAGCTCCATAGTAGTGCTTTACCCCAAACACCCCCTAAAATGTTTAGAAATGTTATTTTTGATTTAAATTCAGGCAGAGTGCCAGAGGCTTTTTTTTGTGGTGTCCCCAAATCATTTTTAGTAACCCTCCCTCCCCCAACTGCTAAGTCAGCTGATCCCAATTCTCTATCTATCCTCAATCATCTATCTGCTGACTTTGCCAAACCCATACACACTATACCCATCTCTTTTGTGGTCAGATTTATGGATGAATTCCCCAAAGCATGTAGTAGGGCCTGCCTGTATACTTTCAAATGGTACTGTTTAAAGTTTTGGGATCCTATTATTATCTTGATAGGTAATAGCAGAATGTCCAAATGTCCTCAAATGTGTACAATGTGTATTTATATCTTTGTATTATGACACTTCTTACCTGTCCAGTGGTCTGCTAATAGTGTAACTAAGGAGGGTCTTTTCCAAGTAATACCCTGTATTTAGGCATTCATCTCTCAATGAAGTGAAGAGGGTTACCTGTCCAAGAGCTCCCCCCCCCCCATAATGTTAGAAATGGCCCATGAGAGGGGGGGGAGGGGGAATATGATAGGTGTACCTTATAGTTTTGCGTTGTTAAATTCCCCTTAATAAATGCTATCTGGAGGTTGCCCCATAATGTTTGTGTCTAATCTGCTTGCATGTTTCTGAGTAGAAATAGTAATGTTTATTGTTTTTTCATCAACAGTTTCCTTCCACGCCACAGGAATGGCAGACTGTGGCCTCCCACTTTGCCCAGCAGTGGGACTTTCCTAACTGCGAATAGGCAATTGATGGGAAACACGTCCACATCGTCCCACCACCCAACTCGGGGTCATACTATTATGATTACAAGGGGTTCAATAGTATTGTGATGTTGGCGGTGGTGTCGGCTAATTACGACTTCTTGTATGTGGACGTGGGAAAGAATGTCCGGATGTCCGATGGTGGAGTCATCGCCCAGACGGAGTTCTACAGGCGTCTCCAGAATGGCAGCTTGGACTTGCCAGCTCCAGAGGACAATGTGGAAGGACTCCCATTTGTGTTCGTTGCTGATGAAGCGTTTGCGCTGGGGGACCACCTGATGCGGCCATTCCCAATGAGGACCCTCACCCCGGAACAGAAGGTTTTTAATTACCGGCTGGCCAGAGCCCGAAGAGTGGTGGAGAACACATTTGGAATCCTGGCCAGCCGGTTCCGCCTATTTATGACACCCATCCATATGGTGGAGTATAAACTGAACCATATTATCCTTGCGTGCTGTGTTCTCCATAACTTTTTAAGGAAACATTCGGCCAACTATGCTGGCTCAGTTGGGCCTGAGGCTGGAATCATACATCAAACTACACTGACGGCGCTTGAAAGTGGCCGTCCTGGCTTGCCCTCCCTAAGTGCCCATGATGTCCGGTTACTATACCAGGAGTTCTTTGCGGGTAGGGGGGCTATCAATATGCCAGACAATCTGTGAAGCCTTTTTATAATAAAAAAAGAAATTCTTTGTGGACATTTACTGCTTGTGTTTGTTTTAGCTGACCCTGACAGAAATGTGTTGAGTCCAGAAAATGTCGTGATTGTGTAACCTTATTATACAAAGCACTGTTGGCTGTTATTTCCTAAATGCAAAAACACATTTCACTACAAGTGCAGTTGCAACTGCACTGAAACTGCACTTGTAGTGCAAAGAGGATTTGCCCTTAGGAAATAACCCCCATTTTTGCTGAAAACAGCAATTACATCACCCCAAAAGTGTTGTAGTGTTGAGACAATAATCCACACATTCTTGAGTAACCAACTTTTTTATACCTGCACAATCACATGTGCATTTACCAAAGGTTTTTAAAACAAACCAACATGTTTGTTGTATAACAATTTTTGGAGTAGCATTATCAAAAATCGATATGACCATTTAAGATAAAACAGGTATGTGTAAAACCAACAAGAAAGCCAAAAAACTTGAACTTACAAAGTTCACATTAGGTAAAACCTGAAGGCTATATCAGACATGAGTATTTAGGAACTGGGTTTGATATAGCGTTCAGATGGGGGAAATCACCCCTGGAAAAGCCAAATTTGGAAGATGCACACCAATTTACGAATGTCAACATGTGCTATCTGCCATCACGGGGGATCAAGGGACGTGTTTTGGGGGAGCAAGCCCTTCCTCAACGCTACTTTATAATTGAGGAAGGGGTTGCACATGTTGGCACACTGTGTGCATCCTCCAAATTTGGCTTTTCAAAACATTGCAAAAAGTTTTAAAAGATTGCACCACAATCCAAAAATAGATTTTGTGGGGTTTTAAATTCGCCCCAAAACATCAATGATGTTATTATTTTTTTTAATCACATCATTGATTTTTTGCTGTATGTTTTGCAGTTCTACATTACACCCCATGATCTCCCCGATCAGGATCTGGGCACTTTCAGATGTGAAAGGATCTGGATCACGATCACCTAAAAAGAGAGAAACAAAACAAAAACAGGTATCAAAAATCTGCCGGCATCCATCTCTTACCTGAGCCTGTGGTCGCAGACACTCACCTGTTGTGGTGCCAATTTCCACCACATCTTCTTCTTCCTCCTGCTCTTCTTGGGTTGGTGTTAGTTCCCCTTCTTCCAGAGGTGGGGGGTCTGTGGTCTCCTCGGATGAGGGGTGTCCTCCGAGTCTTTTCTCCCCTATGTAAAACAAAAATGTTATAATTAGCACACAGATATTTGATGGCAGAACTATAAATAGGAAACATTGCTTGGAAGTGGGGTCCAATTGTCTATTTTGGCAGAGTTCCAAGATGTCGTTTTTTTATTGGCCTTTGTCAAGCTGCAATACTTTACCTGTTTAGTACAAGCTTCACAGATGGAGACCCCCCTATAGTATACACTGGAGCACCTGTGTGGCCCCCCTACTAAAAATGGTGTTCTGGGGTCCCACACTAGTGCTCCAGTGTCCAGATGTGAAAACAGCTGCTGAGTGTCCTCTCCTTACACAGAATCTAGTTTGCATTTCATTCTAGTAACAAACCCATCTACACAAACAAATATTTGGCATCCAAGTAGGCCCAAAAAAAATGTGGGAAAATGCATATGGCCTAAACAATGGTGTTTTAGAGGCCGAAAGAAAAATGTTTGATATGAACGAATAATGGGCCCATGAACATTAAAGTTGCCCTTTTAAACGTTACAATTAATAAAAGTATATGGAGCAGCACAAACATAATAAAGACAGAAAGAATAGGAACACAGCACAACTACTTACTTTTTTGCAGCACTCTCTGGATCTTTCGGTACTGCTCTGGCTCTCTCAATTTCAGGTCCGACCACCGCTTCCTGAGCTGATCTTTCGATCGTCATACCCCGAAATTCTTGTGCAGACTTTTGATCACTTTCGCCATGATCTTGGCCTTTCGGATATTGGGGTTGGGGTAAGGCCCATACTTTCCGTCATAGTCGGACTTCCTCATTATGTCGACCATCTCCAACATCTCCCCAAAGGACATATTTGTGGCCTTAAAACGTCTCCTTCTGGATTGTGACGTGTCCGGATCCGGGCTTTCCTCCTCCTCCTCCTCGTTCCTGCAATTATCACGCACCTGCTGTGACTCCGCCATGTGCTCTTCCCCCACTGCGCTGAACGAAAAGGGGCGGGGAATAGACTAGAAAGAACGTCAGGGGCGGGGGGAGTTACACGCATGCGCAGTGTGTATAAAGCGTAACACGCGTGCGTATTATGTACGATCTGTGAGCGGAGGAAGGAGCATTGGACGCGCCGATCGTAACAACGAAGGTAAGAGACAAACTTTTGCCTATACTGCTTCTACATTGAGGCCTATATTGTAACAAGATTTGGAGAGTTTTGTCTGACATTAGGCTTTGTCTTGTGTTGTGTCTTGCAGTGAACATGGATATGCTAATGAAAGATAATGACTTCATGTCAGTATTCATAGATATGTTAAGGGAGCTGCCCTGTCTGTGGGAGATTAAACACCCCCATTTCAAGAACCAAGCAAAGAGGAAGGCAGCACTGGAGCAATTGTGTGAAATTGTGAAGCAGGTGATCCCCACGACAGACATCACCTATTTAAAGATATTAATTGGTGGCCTGAGGAGTACATATCTAAGGGAGCGCAAGAAAGTCCTGGATTCACAGAGATCCGCAGCAGCAGATGACATCTATGTCCCCAGGATGTTGTACTACGACAGGCTGCATTTTCTGGCAGGCCAGACTGAACCCAGGCCATCCCTCTCCAGTCTTCCTTCCACGCTTCCTTCCCCCCCGGCTGAGGCTTCTGACGCCCAACCTGGGCCTTCCAGGCAACAACACAAGGAGGAGCCCAGATTGAGCCAGGTATAGCATTCCTCTAAATATTGCTGCTTGTCCAATCAATGATGTTAACTAGATGTTAGTTGGGGGTACTAATTTAGGATTGTGATTGATGATGCAAAACATTACAACCATGTCCTTTTTTCATACACAGGGAAGTCTCAGCCAGGAGGTGGCCGGGCCGAGCTGGCTGATCTGCAGGTCCCTCCACTCCCCCTGGAAAGAGAAAGTGGCAGCAGGAGGAGTGCCCTAGAGGAGGCTACCAGAGGACTCTTTTGGAGGGCTACAGAGGTCTTGGGAGCACGACAGACCGTGGAGGAGGACATTGCTGCCGTCATTGCATATAAAATGCAGAGGATGGAGGAGGGACAACAAGTCATGTGTGAGGCGCTCATATTGGAGGCTCTTAACAAAGGTATGAGGGGCCAAATTACAGCTCAGACACACCTTTGCAATGGTCCTCCTCCTCCTCCTGCAGGTCCTCCTCCTCCTTCTCCTCCAGGTCCTCCCAGTCCTCCTCCTCCTCCAGGTCCTACTCCTCCTCCTGCTACATCTCCAACTGCACAGCCACAGCCCGGAAGGAAGCGTGGAAGGAAGGCCAGAAAGTGAGGACCCTGGATCCAGTCTGGTCGGCCAAAAGATGCAGCCTCTTGTGGTACCACAGCCTGGGGACACAGATGTCATCTGCTGCTATCCGGATCTCTGCGAATTCTGGAACAGACTGCCCTCCCTTACATATGGACTCCTCAGGCCACCAATTTTGATGTTCAAGAATTGATGTCTGCCGTGGGGGTCCCAGGCTTCACTAATTTCTCTTGTTGATCCAGTGTTGCCTTCCTCTTTGTTTGGTTCTGATCCCTTAATAAAGGATTTTTGTTTGGAATTATACTCTCCTATGTGTTTTACTTCAAAAATGACAGTTTTTTTGTGAGGATTCAGGTACATTTCAAATATACAATGTGAAATTAACAAGGGACACCAACAACAAACAATCTCCTTGAGATTAAATAATAAAAGATATCAATGGTGTTGGGGTAACTTGACACACAAAACACACACAAAAATAGTCTGGAGTAAAAATAAAAATAACATTGAACAAAGATCAGCCTTGGAAAAAATACAAACATTAAATAAAAAAAAAAAAATGCTTAAAATCCCCCCAAAAAAAAAAAAAAAAAAAAAAATTATGTCAGATGTGACAACTAACATACAATATATTCAGGGAATACCAATAAAAAAACAAAAATAAAACTTTGTGAGAAGTGTGTGTGAATATGAGCAGCAAAACTACCTAATTCTTCTCACATTATAAAGAAGAAGAGAGTGCGCTGTATTAAACCATTTTTGACATTGCAGCGTGACGAAAGTGCTGTATCCATTGCGAACGCTAAGTTTACCAGAACGAGCTGCTCCGTCTTGGCATTTCTTCTGAGCATGCGTGGCACTTTGTGCGTCGGAACAGGCCACACACGGTCGGAATTGACGCGATCGGATTTTGTTGTCGGAAAATTTTATCTCCTGCTCTCCAACTTTGTGTGTCGGAAAAGCCGATGGAAAATGTCCGATGGAGCCCACACGCGGTCGGAATTTCCGACAACACGCTCCGATCGGACATTTTCCATTGGAAAATCCGACCGTGTGTACGGGGCATTAAAGATTCACACATAGCCAGGCTTTCTCCACAATATTGGTAAATCTTGTCTCTGTGTACTGCACAGCAGTTTCTCCTTCTAAAATAAACCTGTGCTGTAAAACAGAAACAAAGTGTATTACGTTTATAACATAAAACAATTTAACTTTCCAGACCCTATCATACAAGTTATCTGCTTGTTGTGTTTTGAAAAAAAAAATGACTGGCTCCAGCCCAGAGAAAAAAGAAAGCATGATGTGCCCAGCAGCCATGTTTTTGTGTTGTGTATTAACTGCTTGCATGCTGCAGAATTATAACTAATTGGCTTACCGCGGTAAACATTTGCAAGTAGCTTGTCTGTTTTTTTGTTTACTGTAGTTATTGCTTACTTTTGCACAACACAAACAGCAAGCAATGTAATTACATGCTTGGAAATCATATGGTGATCTGTATTTTGGTAGTGTGAATTATTGACTGTTTTCTTACGCTGTAATGTATGCTGTCTGCATTTTTTCATTTAAAGCTTAAAAAACTGCAGTTTGAAAAAAAAAATATATAATTTTTTTTTAATAAAAAAAAAAAGTAATGATTTAATTTTCAGTTTAACTGGTAAAATATCAAGTATTCTATATTAGCAGTTCATATTTACACTTTACAGCCAACCGGCAGTGTTGTATACAAGTTCTGTGCTCTGTAAAGTCTCTTCTTCGCAACTTTTGTGCTAAAATAGAAATGAATGACTCAAAGGGGAGTGAGGCTCCCACCACTTATGCTAGCATGCAAATACTGTAAATATCTTAGTACAGCCTGCTAGGAAGCATAAAGACAGTGCTGAACTTATTATACATTAGAGTGTTCAGCATCCCTTTCAAACAGACTATCATAGATGCACCCTGTAAAAAAGACTTAATTTTTCAAATAATGATTTTAAATAAATCACTAAAAAATATATACAGTGGGGAAGATTTACTAAAGCTGTTGCACACAGAATCTGCGGCGGCTGTGCATAGTAACCAATCAGCTTCCAGGTTTTAGGCCCGGTTCACACTGATGCGCTGTGATTTTGTTCCGTTTTTTGTCCTTTGTGAGGTGCGAATTTACTGCGATTTTACCGCGATTTTACTGCGAATTTCAGGAGTTGGACATAGCTGCGATTGATATTCTAGCCAATGGAATCATAATGTAAAAAAAAAAAGGTGTTAACTTCCTGTGTACGTCCTGTTTTTTGTGGAGAGTAGTGTGGTGGAATTTGCACATATGTGAACCATCAATGCGATTCAAGAACGATTTACATTGATGTCTATGGAGAATAAATTTGCAATGCAACGCGGTAAACTCGCACAAGACCCTTTTTTTAATCGCATCGCATTCGTAGAGGGATCGAAACGCATGTATGTGAACGACCATCATTGAAAGCAATGACTTTAGGGATGACATGCGAATTTAAAGTGTTTTTGACGCATCACATTCGTCATGAACTCGCATCAGTGTGAACCGGGCCTTAGACACCACACAGTATATATAAGAGATGACAAGCTTCACAGTTCGATACAGGAAACCGACTGGCAGCTCCACAGTTACAGTTTTTATCCCCAACACATCAGCCAAGCCATCAGATACCACTGAATATGTTCAGACCCAGGAGACAGAGATACATGTCTCAGAACCCTAGCAGACTCCTTCCATAAGAATGGTTACAAGGACAAAACCATCAACAACAGCATAAACACAACCTTGAAAACCTGAAGAGAAAATGTCATCCAATACAAAGAGAAAAAAAACAAATAACCGAGTACCTCTAGTCACCACATACAATCCAGCACTAAAAGGGATAAGAAGGATAATCAAAGATTTACAACCCATCATAACAGAGGCTGAAACTCTGACAAAAAAATATTCCAACAACCCCTAATACTTGCTTTCAGACAACCACCCAACCTCAGACATAAACTAATCAGCAGGAAACTTTATTTTGATTATAAAGTCACAAATAATGGAAGCAAACCCTGCAATAAGAAACGCTGCAATCTGTGCAATCAGATCAATCTATCTAAAGGTGTCATACACACAAACGGGACCTTAAATATCACAGGATCATACAGCTGTACCTCCAGTAATGTCATGTACCTCATCCAATGCAAAAGATGTAGCAAAGGATCTTATGTTGGTGAAACAGGACAGAAGTTACAAGTGAGGATGAATTTGCACAGACACAACATCGAGGAACATAAAGAAGATTGTTTCTGCACACCCGTGGGACATCATTTCTCACAATCAGACCACACTGTAGAAGACCTCAATGTTTTAGAATGATACTTCTATTTGACACAAAAAATAATGGACTAAATTTAGATATGGGTTTCTTGACTCATTATCCAACAGTTTTACGACCCCCTCTGTAACTATCATCTCATCCCTTCGGAGAATGGGCCGCAGGGCAGTATTCCAACATAATGACCCCAAACACACCTCCAAGACGACCACTGCCTTGCTAAAGAAGCTGAGGGTAAAGGTGATGGACTGGCCAAGCATGTCTCCAGACCTAAACCCTATTGAGCATCTGTGGGGCATCCTCAAATGGAAGGTGGAGGAGCGCAAGGTCTAACATCCACCAGCTCTGTGATGTTGTCATGGAGGAGTGGAAGAGGATTCCAGTGGCAACCTGTGAAGCTCTGGTGAACTCCATGCCCAAGAGGGTTAAGACAGTGCTGAAAAATAATGGTGTCCACATAAAATATTGACACTTTGGGCCCAATTTGGACATTTTCATTTAGGGTTGTACTCACTTTTGTTGCCAGCGGTTTAGACATTAATGGCTGTGTGTTGAGTTATTTTGAGGGGACAGCAAATTTACACTGTTATACAAGCTGTACACTCACTACGCAAAGTCTAATTTCTTCAGTGTTGTCACATGAAAAGATATAATAAAATATTTACAAAAATGTGAGGGGTGTACTCACTTTTGTGAGATGCTGTACATAAAAAAATCATTGAAAAAAAAGGGATGAGTTCCCCCCAGTCCATTACCAGGCCCTTCGGGTCTGGTGTGGATATTAAGGGGAACTCCACGGCAAAAAAAAATGGCGTGGGGTCCCCCCACCACAAAATCCATAAATCCATACCGGGCCCTTCAGGTCTAGTATGGATTTTAAGGGGAACCAAGTAGCCAAAATTTTGAAATAAAATGGCGTGGGGGTCCCCCCCAAAATCCATACCAAACCCTTATCCAAGCATGCAACCTGGCCGGCCCTACCCATTCACCAAAAAAGTGTCAAAAAAGTAAAAACGACAGCAGACAGTTTTTCACAATTCGTTCATTTAAAAAAAAAAGTGTCCCGCGATGTAAATCCATCATTAATCACGGCGCTGACGGTCCCGTAAAAAAAAAGAAACTGAAAAACTCCGCCTCCATGGGAGGCGTCCCACCGACTGCCGTCTTTTCGCTTTGACAACTGTTATATAGCCAAGGGCGGGGCCACCCAGTGACGTAAATGGATGACTCCGCCCCCTCTGACGTCACATGATGTTAGAAGTGCAGGGTCATCCGGTTATGTCATCGGGTGGTTCCCACCCTTGGCTATATAACAGCTGTCACTGCGAAAAGGCTGCAGTGGGTGGAACGCAATTTGCAAAAATCATTTAAGTTCATTTTTTTCCTCATTAATGTACACACAGCACCCCATATTGACAGAAAAACACAGAATTGTTGACATTTTTGCAGATTTATTAAAAAAGAAAAACTGAAATATCACATGGTCCTAAGTATTCAGACCCTTTGCTGTGACACTCATATATTTAACTCAGGTGCTGTCCATTTCTACACCTTCATTTGAGTGCAGCTGTGTTTGACTATACTGATTGGACTTGATTAGGAAAGCCACACACCTGTCTATATAAGACCTTACAGATCACAGTGCATGTCAGAGCAAATGAGAATCATGAGGTCAAAGGAACTGCCTGAAGAGCTTAGAGACAGAATTGTGGCAAGGCACAGATCTGGCCAAGATTACAAAAAAAATTCTGCTGCACTTAAGGTTCCTAAGAGCACAGTGGCCTCCATAACCCTTAAATGGAAGATGTTTGGGACGACCAGAACCCTTCCCAAAGATCACTGTGGCTGAGCTCCAGAGATGCAGTCGGGAGATGGGAGAAAGTTGTAGAAAGTCAACCATCACTGCAGCCCTCCACCACTCGGGGCTTTACGGCAGAGTGGCCCGACGGAAGCCTCTCCTCAGTGCAAGACACATGAAAGCCCGCATGGAGTTTGCTAAAAAAACACCTGAAGGACTCCAAGATGGTGAGAAATAAGATTCTCTGCTCTGATGAGTCCAAGATAGAACTTTTTGGCCTTAATTCTAAGCAGTATGTGTGGAGAAAACCAGGCACTGCTCATCACCTGTCCAATACAGTCCCAACAGTGAAGCATGGTGGTGGTAGCATCATGCAGTGGGGGTATTTTTCAGCTGCAGGGACAGGACGACTGGTTGCAATCGAGGGAATGATGAATGCGGCCAAGTACAGGGATATCCTGGACGAAAACCTTCTCCAGAGTGCTCAGGACCTCAGACTGGGCCGAAGGTTTACCTTCCAACAAGACAATGACCCTAAGCACACAGCTAAAATAACGATGGAGTGGCTTCACAACAACTCCGTGACTGTTCTTGAATGGCCCAGCCAGAGCCCTGACTTAAACCAAATTGAGCATCTCTGGAGAGACCTAATAAAGCAATGGACAACTTCTTAAAGTGGTAGTAATCTCTGTTATACCACTTGTACCTACAGGCAAGTCTATAGTAAGGCTTACGTGTAGGTACTGTGAATATCTCCTAAACTTACACAGGTTTACACTTTCACAGGTTACTGACGCATGCGCTCTGAAGGTCTGGCATACAGTGCCAGACCTTCAGAGCCTGTGCCGTAAACGGCGGCTCCCGCGTGCAAGTGCGGGAGTGACATCATCGCGCCCCTGGCCACTCATGTAGCGAACTCGGGAGGAAGACCAGGGGGAAGATGTCAGCCCTCTCAGCGGTGACAGCCCAGTGCTGAAGGGCTTCCTTCTAAGGTAAGTCTCTCATAATGTGCTAGTATGCGATACTTGCTAGCATATTGGGACCTTGCCTTGCAGGGGATTTTATTTTTCCCATTAACTGTGGTTTACTACCGCTTTAAAGTTACAGTGCTTTTTATTTTGCATTGAAAGTTTTTCAGTTTTGGCTGTACATACATGTTAAGCACCAAAAGAAAAAAAACAAAAATCAACTTGTGAATTTAGCAAGGTACCTGCCAAGAATTTGGGGGTTGGGAACATTTCCCTAGAAGTGCATAATGCCAGCGGATTCCCTAATATCCAACCCTGGGAGCTTCCAGAAGGGACCCCAAAAAATAATTCTAATAAATACTTAAAAACAAACAATAATCCAATTCTTTCAATAAGCAAAGAAAAAAAATTGCCTGGGTATGGACACCGTTAGCCATTTGGTCACATGGAAATGTACTGTTTAGTAATTTATTTGTTCTGTTTTCAATCGTAGTTTGTATTCAGAACCAGATTTGTTTTTCTCTCCCTTTACCATATTAAAGCCATGCAAATTTCCAATTTTTATACATTTCAGTTGCATGTCCTTCCACAGAATTTCACACAGGCCATTAGTGCAGAGCTGCATGCATGATCAGTATCAGCAATCAGTAGTAAAAGCTCTTCGAATTTAATGGTAACACTCAATGTTTTATGTCATAGATTTTTAATAGAATAATACATCTATATGCTATGCATAATGCACATCGATTCTTATTGAAAACAAATAAGGATACAACACTCTGAGTATTCCACTACTACCAATACTGGCTTTATCAGTTTAAAATACCAAGTAATTTCTTTCTGCCCCTGGATATCCTCAGTCTTCCGGGTTCAATGACACTCAGTAATATCTAAACTGGAAGACTGAGAACATATTGTAAGTGCAGTGCTTCCCCATGGACCTTCATGGTGCCCTGTGCTTACAATGTAATGATGATACAGAGAAGGATGTCATCTTGTTAGTGCTGCTCTCTGCATTACTGGGTACCACCCACTGGCAGACCCAAAGAAGAAGTTGCATGTCATTTGACCTAAAAACATCTAAAAAAGGTAAGTACAGAAAAAAAGTCTGAGGACCTATTGTGGGTGCAGGAGCAGGCTTCACCATGGATCTTCAATATGGTGCCTTGCACTTACAGCATAATGATGCAGAGAAGGGCACTGATGTAACCTCATCACTGCTGCTCTCTGCATTACTGGGGACCACCCAGTGGAATATCCAAACAGGAAGAGGTGGTTGCATGTCATGTGGCCTGAAGACATCTGGAAAAAGCAATTATAGGGGAAAAAAAGACTGAGAACCTATTGTGGGTGCAGGAGCAGGTGTCACCATGGTCTGTCAAGATTATGCCCTTCACTTACTGCATAATGATGCAGAGAGGGGTTCTGAGGTAATCTTCTAAGTGCTGTTCTCTGCATTACTGGGGACCACCCACTGGAAGATCCAAATAGGAAGTTGCATGTCAGTTGACCTGAAGACATATGGAAAAGATAAGTACAGAAAAAAAAAGTCTGAGGACCTATCGTGGGTGCAGGAGCAGGCTTTACCATGAACCTTCAATTTGGTGCCTTGCATTTACAGCATAATGATGCAGAGAGGGGCACTGATGTCACCTTATCACTACTGTTCTCTGCATTACTGGGGACCACCCACTGGAATATCCAAAGAGGAATAGGAGGTTGTATGTCATGTGGCCTGAAGACATCTGGAAAAAGCAATTATAGGGGAAAAAAAGACTGAGAACCTATTGTGGGTGCAGGAGCAGGTGTCACCATGGTCTGTCAAGATCATGCCCTTCACTTACTGCATAATGATGTAGAGAGGGGCACTGAGGTAATCGTCTAAGTGCTGTTCTCTGCATTACTGGGGACCACCCACTGGAAGATCCAAATAGGAAGTTGCATGTCAGTTGACCTGAAGACATATGGAAAAGATAAGTACAGAAAAAAAGTCTGAGGAATATTGTGGGTGCAGGAACAGGCTTTACCATGAACCTTCAATTTGGTGCCTTGTATTTGCAGCATAATGATGCAGAGAGGGGCACTGATGTCACCTTATCACTACTGTTCTCTGCATTACTGGGGACCACCCACTGGAATATCCAAAGTGAAATAGGAGGTTGTATGTCATGTGGCCTGAAGACATCTGGAAAATGCAATTATAGGGGAAAAAAAGACTGAGAACCTATAGTGGGCGCAGGAGCAGGTGTCACCATGGTCTGTCAAGAAAGACCATGCCCTTCACTTACTGTATAATGATGCAGAGAGGGGCACTGATGTCATCTCCTCAGTGCTGCTCTCTGCACTACTGGGGACCACCCACTGAAATATCCAAACAGGAAGAGGAGATTGTATGTTGCGAGAACAGCCTGAATACATCTGGAAAAGGTAAGTAAAAAAGAGAAAAAGAATGAGGTCCTGTTGTGGGTGCAGGAGCAGGTGTTACCATGGACCATCACTACGGTGCCCTGCTTTTACAGCAAATTGATGCAGAGAGAGATGCTGATGTCATCACAGCAGCTTTGGGTATGCATTACAGAGGACTACTCACTGCTGGGAGAAGATCTGTAGAGGACTCTGGTTATCCCTGCAGGGGAGACTGGGGGGCTTGTAGCACTGGAAGGTGGGAAGGGGGAGCCTTGATTTGAACTTTAAAGGCAGACTATAATGATTTGGGTCAATCAAATTTTATTCTATTTTATATCTTTTATTTCTTTTTTTATGATTTCATTTATAGATCTATAACTTTTATATTATAATTCTAAATTTGAATCCTATATATATATATTTAATATATACATACAATCCTTGTATTTTTTCTTTTGTAACATTTATTACGTGACAAAGGGTTCTCAAAGCAAGACGATGGGCACTTGACAGAAGTATTTGCTATTCCCATGTTTATACACAAATAAAATAAAAACATGGCTGGTTCCAATGTGAATGATGGACATTTTGTGTGACATATTCTATAACAGGTTGAGTTCATCACTGTTTGTAGCATTTCCCCCATTATGTGATTTTATTATATCTGACATTTTCCCATGTGACTGATAGGTATTCCGTGTGACATGTCATCTGTGACTGACAATGATATTTATGGCACTTTCCCTTGGTAAACATTCTTTGCAAAGATTTTTCCATATAACATCTGTTTTGTGTAGCATTTATTTTTCCCTGTGAATGATGATCTTGTGTTGGAACCACATGATGTGATTCAGTGCAGTATACTCACCTCTGACTTTGAGGTGTTTTGTTTGGTAGTTTCATCTATGACAGATGAGACCTTTCATGTCATTGTGGCCTGCCTCTTGGTAATGTATGCCATTTTCCCCTGTGATGGATGGATGTCTATGTTCACTCCCAATAAACAGAGTGATGTGCAACATTTTCCCCATGGCACATGGGGATTATTTGTTCAAAGTGGTCTACTGAAAAATGAAAGTGTTTTCCCCATGTGCCACTTTTGGGAGAATGAAAGCCAACTTTTTTTGCCACATTTAAAATCATCAAACAGCTAACTCGTGTAATGGAAGAACAGTCAAGTGGTCTTTGAAATTTTGGACAAAATTTGCACGTTTGAAAAAATATCAAGGACAGCCAATGATCTGAAACACATGGACAGAGAAGGGATAAAACTTAAAAACTTAAAAAAAAAAATTAGGTACAGCATGGTAATAGCACTGTGCACTGTGCTAACCATGGAAATCTTTTTTTTAAAGCCAAACTAGACCTCTTAATAAATGCCAAAAACTGCTAAAAATTGTTGTAGAAAATGTTGAAACTGGAAAATTGGGGACCTGACAAAATCTCCTTGGGGACAATACTTTTAAATATGCTTCTATACAAAGCTATTTTCATTTTAACATTAGAAGTCTCCTTATGTGTTCACTCAGGAACACATACTCCATCTCTGACCTCCAGTCAATAAGTGATTGGAAGGCCAAGGTTAGAATCCTTGCATGTGTGATTTCATTGCCCTTTATACCAGTTTACTAAGTGTGGATCAGTTTACCCAGTGGATTGCTAAACGTTAGATCATTATGAATCTGTCCATTCTTGATGTAATCTTGGTTCTGTCTCGTTCCAATAAAATAGAGCAGTGCAGCATAAAGTTATCAGACACAGGCTGTCCAACATGCATACAGTCTACTTTCTCCACTGTAGGTGGTGTTCAACCACAGCAACATTGCAGAGGTAGAGGAGACTAAGAGAAAGAGGATTCCTCTATGGTTTCCTGGGTCACTGGGGGAGCTATCTGATTGGATGCTGGAACCCCATGTGATGCTGGTGGCCATCTTGGGTAGGGCAAAGTCTATTTAAGACCCTGGCTCCCAGGCTTGGTGCGCATTTCGCATGTGGAAAGTGTAGGGACAAATATCCCATCTGTCATGGACAGTATTTAGAGGCCAGGAGAGGTTCTAGAGCAGTAAGGAAAGAGCAGAGACACACCATCCTTCCTGGAAGCCTCTCCGCTAGAGCACGGACTGGCCAGGCCTCATTCTGCCCCTTAAGACAGACGCTGTTGGTGCACCTGAGAACTACTGTTATACTCTTTGCTGCAAAATTCTGTGAGTGCGCCTGGTTGGGTAATTGTGCTTTACTGAACTTTAAGTTCAATACAGTTCTGTTACTGCAACTAGACTCCACCAAGCAACCTCACTTACCATTGGCATTTGACTAAACAGGAAAGCTTATATACAGTTGTGCTCATAAGTTTACATACCCTGGCATAATTTATGATTTCTTGGCCATTTTTCAGAGAATATGAATGATAAACAAAAACATTTCTTTCACTCATTGTTTGTGTTTGGCTAAAGTCATTTATTATCAATCAACTGTGTTTACTCTTTTTAAATCATAATGACAACAGAAACTACCCAAATGACCCTGATCAAAAATGTACATACCCTGGTGATTTTGGCCTGATAACATGCACACAAGTTAACACAAAGGGGGTTGAATGGCTATTAAAGGTAACCATCCTCACTTGTGATCTGTTTGCTTGTAATTATTGTATGTGTATAAAAGGTCAATGAGTGTCTGGACTCCTGACAGACCCTTGCATCTTTCATCCAGTGCTGCACTGAAGTTTCTGGATTGTGAGTCATGGGGAAAGCAAAAGAATTGTCAAAGAATCTGTGGGAAAAGGTAGTTGAACTGTATAAAACAGGAAAGGGATATATGTATACATGTACAGGGGTGGGAGTAACCTCTATTGATGAGTTGTAGTAAAAAGTGCAAGTGCTAGTGAAGCAAAGCCAATGGCCAGAAAGAAGTTTCCAATGTTACAATACAAAAGAATTCCTGCTCAGCATGCGTTCCACGATCTGAACGTCGCAACGTCGCAAACCGGAAGTGACATGTGTGTGTACTAGGCTCCAGCTTACGCCTTTCATCATAGGACGTCGTCTGAGGCAGTGCCATCTTGGTACACCTCATGTCTTAAGTACTAGATGGTTGTGCAGGATCCACCCTCCGTAATTGGGTAGCGGAGCTGGTGTAACACAGATTGTATTGCAATAGTTTTTGTTGCAAGTGCACTAATATGGCCACAATCACCTCCATCTCTATCCAAAACTAAAAACAAAACTTGTTTACTGTAGATATGCAGTAAATCCAAATTACACATGCAATGGATGGACTGTAAACTTCTCTGGGGGACATCGAGTAAAGAATGTAAAACAGGAATATGTACTACTTATATCCAATTATTTTTTTAATCTATTGTTTGCCAAGTAGAAGAGTCCCTTTAGCCTTACAAACGTATATCCTCAAGGAAGGTTTAAACAAATAAATTTTTATAAAATATAAACTAAAACCCGCAACTCATTAACACTTGAAGCTTCGATCGTTACAGACAATCTCTTATGATGTTTATTTGGAGAATGCCCTGCATGCAGTAAACATCATAATGCAAGATTGCAATAACCTTGGAGGGTGCTGCTTAGATTTACAGCGTAAGATTATATCTCTGTGTGTACTGTGGGGAAAAATAGAAAACAACATTTTATTGCAGAGCTTTCATCTTATGACTTCAACCAACAGCAGTTTTCTAATCTACAATATATCCCTTGAGGATGAGTGTTCAGCTGAATCTAGAATCTTAGAAATGATGATCCATTCAGAACTCTGTCTTTCCTCCCACATTCTCCAGCCATCTGTTGGTCTCTTGACCTGAGCTCGCTGTCCCCTC
This sequence comes from Lithobates septentrionalis, assembly GCA_037952835.1. Taxonomy (NCBI): domain Eukaryota; kingdom Metazoa; phylum Chordata; class Amphibia; order Anura; family Ranidae; genus Lithobates; species Lithobates septentrionalis. Next base: position 1,343,942 of record JBBDGP010001453.1, on the reverse strand, counting down.
TTACACTCAGTCACCGTTTTTTCTTTTGGCCTCAAGGCATCCTCTGCTTAGGAAAGTTTTCTCTGCGTTTTCTGGTCCCTAGAGAGCAGGACATGTTATGTTTAAATCCAGAGGCTTAGGTCTCTTATGTATAGAATTTAATGACTCTTCCCTGGAGGCACACAGTATGACACTACCTGTCACAGGGCAAATTGGCAGTGACATGTCAAGCTGGAAGTAAATAACTTTCATACTAAACCGTTACAAAGAACTAAAACACATTATACTTTAAATAATAAAATGCTAAAACATCCCTGTAGCCCCAGTTTGAAGCACTCCCTCGACTACAGCTGCATGGGCCAGGCTCAGTGGCGGAACTACCAGGATCACAAAGGTCACACTTGTGACTGGGCCCTGGCATTCTTGGCGGGGGGGGTGCTTAAGGACATGTGAAAATGTCCCACTGTGGGATCGTAAGGCTTGGTTCACACTGCTGTGACTTACTTGTGACTTCCTTGCAACGTGCTTGTGACTTTTGTGATATTTTGTGTCTACGGCACTCAAATTGCACCAAAGTCGCAGAAAAGTAGTGCAGAAACCATTTTTCTTTGTTGCTGCGACTTGAGTTGCATTGATTAAAGTGGCAATAAAAACACTCAGAAAACAGCCACAACTGGAAGCGCTGAGAGGAAACTCCTATAGATGGAAAGCAATTGACCCCTTAGTCACTTGAAAACAATCTCTGATAATGCTAATGTGGTAAAAAATATTAGTAAGTTTATTAAAAGAATGATGTGGGGGGGGCGCATGCGCGAGGCTCGACATGGCAGACGCTTCACTGTAGAGCTCCGCACTCCCCGCCGCATACTCGGAACCCGTACGGACGACTGAACCACCTTTCCAGCTTCCTTCTTCAGGGTTGGCTTTCACGTAAGCCAGAGCGCCCTCCGGTATCGTTCTAACGGGGCACAGAGGCAAAACAAAACCAAAACCCATCAAAGAGGCATTAGCCCGCACCTCCTCCAATATGGCGGCGAAGGCCCGAGCCCTAGCAGAACAGTCTGCATCCTCTCCCGCCCGCTCAGATGTGCTAGATAGTGAGGAAGACAGTGATATGCACCCTATTCCAGGTGATTCTCCTCTCATCTCACAGCCTGGTATGTCACAGGCAGCGTTTATCAGACTGATGGAATCAATGCTGCATAAAGCCCTAAAATCCACATCTGACCAGATCACTAGCAGTCTGACCCGTGAAATTCGTGAACTAGGTCAGCGCACAGCAGACTTAGAAACCAGGGTGGATGATATGGAACTAACTATTCAGGAGCAGGCCCAAGAACAAATGGCTCTTCGTGAGGAGAATGCTATGTTACTCTCTCGTTTAGAAGATGCAGAAAATCGATCTCGCAGATCCAATCTGCGCCTCCGTGGTATACCAGAGTCGATTGATGATATACAATCTTTTACCACCGCTTTGTTCCAGGAACTTTCACCCCCCATACCTATCGAACGCCTTGAGTTTGATAGAATCCACAGGGCACTTACACGACGCCAGGCTGTTGGCCCGCCATGTGACATTATTGTTAAGCTGAATTTCTTTCGTACAAAGGAACAGCTGTTAACAGCAGCCCGCAACAAGAACTCTTTACAGTTCCAGAACCACACGTACCAGCTGTTCTCTGATCTAGCACCCCTCACTATCGCAAAGCGCCGTGCTATGAAACCCCAGCTGCAAATCTTGCTACAGCACCAGCTCAAGTACACGTGGCGGTTCCCGTTTGCCCTACAATTCTCCCACCTGGGACAACAGCATACCTGTACCACGCCAGAATTACTCCTAAGGCTCCTGGATTCGCTCCACCTGACACCACCGGCGCATCAATCAGAAACATCCCTTCCTCGCACACCGCCTCGATCAGCCTCCCACCCATATGCCATGACCCCGAAACGAAGCAATCCCGATCCCACTTCAATCCGGAAGGGAACCCCGGCCCGATCGTCTGGAAGCTACCACCCAAGCCAGAAATCCCAAGCTCTACGTTGATAACTTGCCGGTGGAATTCGCAGAAACTGACTTCTGATATCACCAAGAAGATTTGGCAACAGCCGAGACCTGTTTGACGACTACAGCTCACCAGGTTTTCTTCGCGTCCTGAACATTAATCTCCAGGGCATCTAGGCCCCCTTTGGGTCCTCTCAGGTTCAGTTGTTTTACTACTGTTTTTTTATTTTTTTATTTATGTTTTATGTTTTATTGTTAATTATGGAACTGTTCTGCAAACTCACACACGTGATAGTAAGGTGTATACCTTCACTTTACTTTAAGTAGGTACCAGTATAACACATCTGATTAGCTTCATGGTCTTTGCTGCTCACACCCCTATCTCTAAATGATGGATTGTTAGCACAGTCTAGGCTATTGGTTTTGAGTTTTTACACTATACTTAATGTAACTCATCATATCCAGTCCTTTTATTCGTCCCCTCCCCTCCCGCCCCATTCCCCTCCTCATTCCTCTCCTCCCCCTCCCACTCCCCTCTCCCTTCCTCCCCTCTCCCCCCCTCCCCTCCCTCCTCCTCCCCCCCTCCTCTCCCCCCTCCTCTCCCCCATTCCCCCTCCTCCCCCTTTCAACGTCCCTCTTCCTCCCACCCTAGCTCCTCCTCACCCAGTCTTTTCTTTACCTCTTCCTTCTTCCCATCCCCTCTCCCTCCCCCTCCACCCCCCTCCCTCCTCCCCTTCCTCTCCAGTCCCCCTTCTCCTACCCCCTTACCTCCTGATATGAATATCCCGTTTCTTAAACAAATTCCTACTTAGGTATTTATGGTTATCTGGAATTACTTTGATGTAAGCAGAACTTACAAATTATATTGATGTTGTTATCTTCGTTTGCGGCGGGGAGCAGTCATTGCACCCCTCTCTTACAGCGCACCCGCTCTTTGACTAGTTTATTGGTCGTGGAGTTGGTGCACTACCCAGTCGGGCGGTACTGACCCGCAGTCTCCCTATATGGACTGTGTCTCAGTGTATTGCCCTACGCTCACGTTCCTTCCCCCTCCTTTCCCCTCTTTCCTCTTTTTCTCACTTTACCTCACTACTCCTCCCCCCCTTCTTCTTGGTCGGTCGGCTCGCGCGGGCCCCTTATCACCTGATATGGTCCCCCCTTATACCCATCAATGGCCCCATTAAATATACTAACCTTAAATGTTAAAGGACTGAACTCACCCCATAAGCGGGTGAAGGCTTTCCAAACGTTTGCATCCCTAAGAGCTAGCGTGGTAGCCCTCCAGGAAACTCATTTTTCCAAACGTCACACCCCGGGCTTCTTTAGCTCTAAATACCCACAGGTATTCACCGCTTCAGCGGAAACAAAACATAGAGGTGTCCTAATCGCTTTTCATCACACCACCCCATTCACCCCACAGTCCGAAATAAAAGACCCGGAGGGTCGGTATCTAATTTTAGTGGGGTTACTACAGGATATAACGGCAACCTTTGTTTCCTATTATGCCCCTAATGCAAACCCTAATCCCTTCTTCTCACACCTTTTACAGGTAGTAAAAACACACAGTAAGGGAACCTTGTTCCTGTGTGGCGACTCTAATTCAGTTTTACAACCACATTTAGACGAGTCACCCTATACTCCTGAGCACTATACCCCCCTCAGCGCAATTTCGCAGACAAATACTAAAGGCTTCTCTTCTAGACACTTGGAGAGAATGCAACCCCATCAAGAAAAATTTTACATTTTACTCCCACCCTCATAAATCCTTCTCCAGGATTGATCATATCTTCATTTCCATAGCATCTGCACCAATCCTACTTCAATCCCATATCCAGCCAATCACATGGACGGACCATTGTGCCGTGATCACCGCAGTATCTTCCTTGATACCACAACCCACAAACAGAACATGGTGCATGAACGATGCACTCTTAACCAACCAATCATACTGTCTAGACATCCAAATTGCCCTCAAATATTATCTTCTACACAACACCACCCCAGATATCTCCCCCACGCTCCTCTGGGAGGCGCACAAACCAGTGATCAGAGGCACATGTATCTCAGTCGCATCTCACCTCAAGAAAGACAGAATCCGCAAACAACAGCAGCTCGAGTCAGACTATCACCAGAGTTTCCTCCAGTTTCAATCCTCCCCTACTGAAGCTCATAAACGAATTCTAGACAAAATCAAATTAGAACTTGACATCCTACTAGCTGAATCGGCTGATAAGGCTATACGCAGGTCCAATCATACAATCTACACCAAAGCCAACAAACCAGATACTTTTCTGGCCTTGCGTCTTCGTAGACCAGATCGTGTTCGTGTCCCCATCAGACTCAGATTGACTAAAGATAGTGTTACTAGTAACCCGATCAAGGTACTCTCTGAGTTCCGTAAACAATTGTCAAAACTCTATGAGGCAAAAGCTGCTTTTCCATTGCGTCAAGCAGAAAAGCTTTTCCACAATCTGCCAATCCCTACGCTGTCCAACGATAGTCGCGAGTCTATGGAGAGTACGATCACGGTCGAGGAAGTCTTAGCAGCCATTAAGACACTTAAACCTCATAAACGTCTGGGCCCGGACGGCCTCCCCAGTCTCTACTATAAAAAATTTGCGGCTGAACTCGCCCCTCTCCTCACTAACAGATTCAACGCTTTACTCAAACAGCATTCCTTTGGTCGTGACACATTGACGGCACTTATTTCTATGATTCCGAAACCAAACACAGACAATACAGTGTGGTCTAATTTTAGGCCAATTTCATTGTTAAACGTTGATATAAAGATCCTGGCCAAAATTTTAGCCTTACGCCTTAACCCGATTATTGGCAGTCTAATACACAAGGACCAAGTTGGTTTTATACCCAAGCGGCAAGCCAGCGATAATGTTAGAGGTGTAATCCTTCTGCAACATTTAGCCCGATCACGTAAAATACTGATGCACCTCCTCTCCCTAGATATAAGGAAAGCTTTCGATACAGTTTCCTGGCCCTATCTTCTTTATATCCTCCAACGCTGGGGCTTCGGCCCACATTTCCTTGGTTGGATCAATGCCTTATATAACCATCCACAAGCATACGTACAATACTAGGATTCCGCTTTCCCATCTCTCGTGGAACCAGACAGGGTTGCCCCCTATCTCCCTTATTATTTGCTCTCGTAATAGAACCCCTGGCAGCCTTGATCAGAGCAAACCCTGATGTTTGAGGTCTGGAGATAGCTTCTGCCACACATAAATTATGCCTTTTCGCAGATGATGCATTATTGTTCGTCATGTCACCACACACAACCTTACCAAACCTCATGCGTATCTTAGATAAGTTTGCTCTGGTCTCTGGATTAAAAGTCAACAAGTCAACCAAACGAAATCCAAGGCCCTCAATGTGTCACTACCGCAAACCGATCTCGAGTTACTTCGCCAAAACTACTCTTTTAATTGGTCCACAACATCCATATCCTACCTGGGGATTAAATTGACCAGTGACCCACTGAACTTATTCCACTCCAACTACCCCCCAATGCTAACCCAACTCTCTTCTTTGCTTAATTCCTGGCAGCCCTTATGTGTCTCCTGGCTTGGACGAGTGGCAGCTATGAAAATGTCCTTGCTACCGAAATTACTGTATCTATATAGGGTACTCCCAATAGCGATCCCCCCTTACTATCATAGGACCATACAAAACCGAGTTTTTAAATACATTTGGGGCCCCACTAAACCTAGAGTGGCTAGGCCGGTATTACTCCGCCACAAGCTTAACGGAGGTCTTGGTATACCCAACTTCTTACATTATTACCACGCAGCCCGACTGGCCCAGTCTATTTTATATCATTCTAAGACTGAAACTCCGCTCTGGGTCAGTCTCGAGGCCATAGATCTCCATCCAATTACTGTTACCAATTTACTGTGGCTCCCCCCAGCAGCACGTGGTACTATAACCAACCCAATAACACAATGCACCCTCAAACTTTGGGATAGATTGCGAACCCCCTTTAAGTTGATCTCTCCACACTCCCCACTTTTATCCTTTTTAGGCCACCCGCTGTTCTACCCAGCATACACTGAACCAGCCTTGTTCCAAACCTGGGCCCAGGCGGGTCTGACTCGTATATGTGACATACTTAGTGGTAACTCTATAAAACCTTTTCCAGTTATACAAGCGCAAGCACATCTTTCACCTAGAGAGTGCTTTCGTTACCCCCAAATTGCTCATTTTGTCAAAACAAATGTAAAGTCTAGTTCTGGGCTGGACACCCTAACTGAGTTTGAGAATATGTGCGATTCAGACCCGCATGCACCAGGTATCATCTCTCGACTTTACACTCACCTCACGACACCATCCACAAATCTCCCCACCTACGCGCAGAAATGGTCTAAAGACTTAAACATCGATCTAGAGGCAGAGGACTGGTCCTCCATATGGACTAACACGAAAAATTCATCTCAAAATGTTGTTGCCTCAGAAGCAAACTACAAGGTGCTCATGCGATGGTACCTGGTCCCATCCAGAATTGCCAAATTCCTACCTGAATATCCCCAGACCTGCTTCAGGGGTTGCAAAGATAAAGGAACACACATCCACATCTGGTGGACATGTCCACTAGTGCAATGTTTCTGGGCAGCAACATTCCAGATGGCTTCTACTCTCCACCATGTTACCCTAGAACCTAACCCAACTATAGCTCTACTCAACCTTATACCTCAAGACTACACCAGAGCCCAACGCCGTCTCCTTCTCCATCTATTTACAGCAGCCAAGCAAACGATAGCTAAAGCTTGGAAGACGCCAGCACTTAGCATAATTGAAATGAAAAATAGGATTACCCAGGCAATGATACATAGCAAAATTGAAGCAACAATAATAGATAAAATCCCACAGCACTTCAGAATTTGGCAACCATGGATAGAACACTTCCTGCCCCCAGATATCGACAAGAGCCTACTAGAACCCTGAGATAGTTCTTATAACCACTTATGATTTTTGAAACTACACCGGTGCCCGCACGACTCGACCGCCCCACCATCCCTTCTCAGCTCTTCCTCACTTCTTCCTTTCTGCTCCCCTTCTCTCTATGCTCTTCACTCTCCTTCCACTTCCCCCCTTACTTATCCCTGATAATATTGGGTAGTATACTCTGTCTCTTTTTCTTTTTTCTTTGTTGAGTTGGTCTCGGCTGTTTTTCAAGACCGACCCCATGTCTATAATCACCCGTGATATATTGTGACTAAATTAGGGACCTCGGTCCCTCTTAATGTTAGCATGCTCAGTTTTGCTGGATCTTGAGCTTCTTGACAGAGTATATAATGTTTGTAAGCTTTTATCCTTCTTATGTCATCTTTATCCTAATTTGTTAAGATGCATACTGCTTTATATGTACACAATACTCCGTACTGAAAAGCTTGTAACAGATGCTTGTTAATTACCAATAAAAATTATTTGAACGAAAAGAATGATGTGGAATGGTAGAAACCAACAAGTAGCAGGGCAGAGAGAGACACTGGCCATTTGCAGGACTATATGCCGCCACAGAGAATGCTGGAGGAAAGCCCTGCCTACCACCTGGAATCACAAAGAGGAAGAGGAAACTGAGCTGCTGTTGATTGTGGAAAGGACAGAGCTTGCTGGGATTCACCATGACTCATGGGAGATGAAGTACCCAGACAGACTGAGTTTCTTATTACATCCTGGCTCTGGGACTGCAGATCCCAGCATTACCAGGGCTCTGTAGATAGGAAAAGGAAGGTCTGTTCCCAGGCTGGAGGCAGTTGTGGTGAGGACATTGTGGGAGACAGACCATGCTGCAAACTGTTAGGAGAGTGTTCTGCCATCACATCAGGGATGCAGAGAGATGGAGTAGCGGACATCTCCTGGCCAATAACAAAATCACTGTTACTGACTGATGCTGCTGCCTGAATTGTTGGGGAGAGTGTCACTGTCGCTGACTGATGTTGCTGTCTGATCATTAGGGAGAATGCAACAGAGGAAGACCAGCTGTCACTGCATGACCTGTGAAGGACTAAACTTCAGTCCTAAAAGCTACCCCTTATAACCATTACCCTCTAATACCTCCCACAAATGACGCGACAAGGTGGTGGAGTAAATGGCCTTGCCGGCCTTTTATTAATAAAATATAAAACCAATAAATAACATTTTTATAAATAACTTTTAAATAACTTTTAATAATAACTTCTCAGAAATTATTGGAGTCTAGGAGGGGAATACACCCACAGGTCACTGCATAGGAACTCTTAAACTTTTTAAGGCCTCCAGTCGCTAACCCCAGACTGTGAGACAGTACCCAACCTTCTCAGTGACCAAACTTTTCCCCTTCCTGGTTAACCCCTCGTAACCGGAAGGTACATAAAAACAGCCCATATTATATATGGGTACCAACCGTGTAAACTCTCCATACCATCAATCTCCTCCTCCTCACAGACCCAAACCACTGCCACCGCTCACAAGGGGTAAAACCTTACCCTTGCGAGCACCTCCACACCCTCAAAGCTCGCTGTACCCCCTCCTGCAAACCAAGCGCCCAAAGATCAGTGCCCACCTCATTAAGATGCACCCCATCACTTCTAAGGTACCTCCAGGTATCCACCTCCAACTCTCTATGCCGTATGGTCACGCCCCCATTCCTCATAACAAACTTGCTGACCTCCTTGTTTACCTTTACACGGGCCCTATCAACCTTTTTATCGGACAAAGCCCAGCGCCATGACCTCCTACCCACCATGTCCGACCATACTATCACCATCCCAGGAAATGCCGCCTGTAAGCGTAAAACATCACATTTTATATCCCGGATGAGGACCCTCATAGACCTGACCCCCATGTCATTGCCCCCCACATGCAAAACGAAGACATCCGGAGCCCTGTCCCACCGAGCAAACTTGTGACCCTCCGACCTTACCCTGTTCCACATCATCCCTGACAACCCAATCCACCTTACCCGTGCTTCCTGCCTTGGGATACCCAGCTGCCTACCATTCGGCCGAACGTCGGCCCGCTTTGCACCCCAGAACACGAATGAGTGGCCCAATATCCAAACCAGAGCCACTGAGTCACCTGTAAAGTAAGGTTAAAAGAACACAACAATAAATCACCAAAACTTTAACCCTGACCCCCCAAAATGCAAGAAGAACCCCCCCCCCCCTTATTCAACAAGCCTGCAATAAATGTGGGCGGATGTAAAGCTTAAACCTATCTGAGTCCCACCTGCCAATACGCTTCACTGCCTCAGAACCCAGGCCCGCCCTGGCCGCTTCAGTAACAGCCCCAATACGAAAGGAATGGGACGAGTATCTAATGGGGTCATAACCAGCTGCCGATAAACACTTTTTGAACACGGCAACAAACTGGAATTTTGACAAAGACGACCCATCCACATGGATCAGGAATGAGCCCGGGCAACACGGGCGCAAATCTCTAAACGTTGTCACCGCTGCTACCGGACATATCCGCGATCCCGCAATCCGGAACACCTCCAGTTGTACTCCCTTCCCCGCCTGATCTGTTTTTGACCGTTTAATGTAAATCCTAACTGATTCCTGTGTACACACCAAATCATCCCATTGCAGTCCCCCATTTGCACGTTTGGACGGGCTAACCAGTTCGCTCACCCGTAGCGCCCCAAAGAACGCTAAAGCAAAAGCCGCGCAAAATAGTGCGCTTTCAAAACTAGAATTGCAAATGCCTTCTATCTGGCTAAATAGCCCGTGCAACATTTCAAACGACACAGGTCGTCGCCCATCACTGCTCTTATGACCTTTTCTGTAACCTTTCAAAGCCTGCCTAACCCAAAAATCTTTTGTATGGTCTCGCAGCCCCTGCAACTTAAAAAGAAAGGCCAAACCCGCCATTTTTTTATCGATGGCGGCTGCCGAGATGCCCCGCTCGAAGCCTAAATTAATAAAGTATAGCATCGCCTGAGGTATCTCCCGGCTCACAGGGTCGATGTTTAACCTATTTAAAGCGGGGCGCCGCCGAAAAATTTTTTTTTAAAAGTCAGCAGCTACAAATACTGCAGCTGCTGACTTTTAAAACATGGACACTTACCTGTCCAGGGCGCCCGCGATGTCAGCACCCGAGGCCGAAGCGTCTCTCCGTCCTCGGGTGCTGCCGCCTCCATCTTCGGTAAGGGAATCAGGAAGTTAAGCCGTGCGGCTTCACTTCCCGGTTCCCTACTGCGCATGCGCGAGTCGCGCCGCGCAATAAGGATGCTCCCTGCTGCCTCTGGGACCCGTGTGTTTCCCAGCAGGCAGCGGGGAGGGAGCAGGAAGTGGCGTAAATAACCGCAGATTCTGCGGCTATCTATGCCGGAAGTGGGTACAGATACCTGTAATATACAGGTATCTGTACCCCCCTCCCCCCTGAAAGGTGCCAACTGTGTCACCGGAGGGGGGGAGGAATCTGATGAGTGGAAGTTCCACTTTTGGGTGGAACTCCACTTTAAGCATGCCAACCATTCTTGCCATACCTTAGAGTAAGCGTCCCAAGTGACCTTACTCACGGAGTTTTGGATCCACCTGGCCGCGCTCCCAAGGCAACGGTCCATATCCAGTCCGGGCAGGTAACCCCCTGCTGCTCCGCGTCTGGTGCCAATTCCCGAAACCTGTCCCACTGAAAACGAGACAGTGCATCAGCTAAGGTGTTGTCCACTCCAGGTAAGTGTACAGCATATATGAAAACATTCAGTTTCAAACAGCGCAACACTAAATGCCTCAGCAACCTGACCACTGGCAAAGACTTGGCCGACAAACAATTAATCACCTGAACCACGCCTAGGTTGTCACAGTTCAGCCGCACCTTCAAATTCCGAAAAGACTCTCCCCATATTTCCATTGCCACCACAATTGGAAACAATTCCAGCAGGACCAGGTTCTTCAAGAACCCTGCCGCCACCCAAGTTGGGGGCCAGCGGGCTGCGCTTCAAGTTCTTTGGAAAATTGCCCCATAGCCCGTAGTACCTGCCGCATCAGTAAATAGTTCGAGATCCCAATTACTGATGGGACCTGACATCCACAAGGCCCGCCCGTTAAAGGAGTCTAAGAACTCGTGCCATACCCCTAAGTCCTCTCTGTGCTCCCTGTTGAGCGTCACAAAGTGAGTGGGGGAGGTGACCCCTGCGGTCGCTGCCGACAACCGTCGGCAAGCAAAATTCAGCTTGCCCAATAATGATTGCAGCTGCCGCAATTGCACCTTGCGCTTGCCAATGGTCCCACATACTTCCGCCTTGAGATTTTCAAGCTTGTCCACCGGTAATCGACACTCCATCCCCATGGAATCTATCTCAATACCCAGAAAAACAATGGTGGACGTAGGGCCCTCCGTCTTTTCCGGTGCTAACGGGACCCCGAAACGTTCCGCTATGTGCTGTAAAGTCCCTAAGAGGACCGCACAGACGTTGGAACCTGCCGGGCCAACACAAAGGAAATCGTCAAGGTAATGGATTACCGATTGGATCCCCGATACGTCCCTGACCACCCATTCGAGAAATGAACTAAATTTCTCAAAAAAGGCGCATGAGATAGAACATCCCATTGGAAGGCAGCGATCCACGTAGAACGCCCCATTCCATGTGCACCCAAGCAAATGGAAACTATCCGGATGAACCGGCAAGAGCCTGAAAGCAGATTCAATATCCGCTTTAGCCAGCAGTGCCCCCCGCCCATAGCGCCGCACCCATGATACTGCTGCATCAAAGGAAGTATACGTCACCGCACACATTTCCGGCGCAATTGAATCGTTGACCGACGCACCCTTCGGAAAGGAAAGGTGGTGAATCAACCGGAATTTGTTGGGCTCCTTCTTAGGGACTACTCCCAACGGGGAAACCACCAATCCCGGCAGTGGGGCCGAGGTAAAAGGACCAGCCATGCGCCCCAAATGTACCTCTTTTCCCAATTTTTCGGCAACCACCGATGGATGCATGAGAGCCGACCGTAAATTTTTTGCTAAGGGGGGTGCCGCCTCCAAGGAACACAGTATTTTAAAACCACTCTCAAAACCCGCGTCTAATAACTGTGCTGCCTCCCGGTCGGGATATCTACTGAGAAAAGGACGCATCCTTTCCACCCGTACTGGGGTCTTCCCTTTTGTTCGAAGGCTCTCCTCCACGACCTTTTCCCCGTCTAAAGCATTTGGACAGGGCATGGGATCCCCCGCAACCCGAGCACGTGTGCTTGAACCGGCAGGTTGCACCAAACTTACAGGTGCCCTCATTAAACTGCCAGCAGAAGCCCCATTTTTTGTCGGTCGGTTGTCCTGGAGCTGCGCTACCTCCGACCCCTGCCTGAAAAAACTGGTTCGGAGCCCTCGCCGCCGTCATAAGCTTCATCCACAGGCTGATGTCCTTATGATCCCAGCGTAGTGACGGTCGGACGGCCATCCGTTGTCTAAACTGTTCATCGTACCGCAGCCACGCCACTCCGCCGTACGTCCGATGAGCCTCGCTAATAGCATCCAAGTACACAAACAAGGCCGAGCAGTGCTCGGGAGCCTTCTCCCCAACCACACTCGCCAGGATAGCAAACGCCTGCAACCAATTGGAAAAAGTATGCGGAATCAGCCGATACCTGCGTTTTTCTTCATCCTCTTTTTTGCGTTCTTCTGGTTTCAATCTATCCAGATTGAATTTCTCTAAGGGCAATAACGTGAATATCTCCACATATTCCCCTTTCCAAATTTTTTCTTTTACCTCTGCTTTAAGATGTGCTCCCAATGGGCCTTCAAAGCAGACGTACACTTCACTTTTTGCCGCATCAGCCAATCTGACTGACTCGGCCTTCTTATCCCCAGTTTTTTCCTGGCTGTTCGTGACGGAATCGCCACTTGACGCCCCAGGCGGCTCAACGGCCGCCGACCCTGCGCCTGCACCCGCTGTCTCCGAACTTCCACCAACTATGACCGCCGGCACCGGCGTACTTACCACAGCCGTCTCCTTTTCTGGGGTTGTGGCCCACGCCCGCGCCGGTGACGATCTGTCCCCTGTGGGTGGATCAAAACGCTGTACCAAGTCCCACAAACCTGCCAATAAATCCTGCAAGCCCTTACTACTCGCCCTCTCACTTGCCTCCCTAGGATGTGTAGCCGGTGACCTAACCCCACTCGCCCCCCCGGAACAATCCCCCCCGGAGGGAGCCCCTTTCCTACCCTGTTCTAACAATTGTTCTAATAACGAAGAAATAGTAACATTAGAGCTGCACTCACCGGGCTGCCCAGGACTGGGCCCAACAGCCGCCCTTCCGGAATCCACCGCTGCCGCTTGTCCCTGGTCCTCGTCCCTCTCTGACCCGGACAGTTCACCCTCCGACCTGTCGCTGACTTCCTCCTGGCGAACGACCGATGCTTGCACTCCAGAGGTTCCCGCTCTGGCTGCCGGGGGTCTCCGCTGTTGCTCTCTCCCTGCACGCTGCGCCGCAACACCAGACCCGTGTCCTGGCCTTGTAGATGGACTTCTGTTCCTCTGACCGTGCTGGGCCTCGGCTGGTCTCCCTCTGCCTCTGTTCACCACCGATACTGCACTTCTCACGGTTCTGCCTCTGGCTGGCGTAGGGCTTCTGGCCGCCTGGACCACCTGACCAGCCCCCCGATCAACTGACGATGACCGCCGGCCCGACTGACCACTTGCTGACCCCTGTGACTCCCCATCCGGTTGTTCTTGCCGCCTGCGACGCGCTGAGGGGGGGAACCGAGGGTTGCACTGGTCTCCCCCATCCCTGCACTTCGTCCTCTGCGCTGCGAACGCTGTCCATCACCTCTGCTGGCTCCCCGAGCTTGTTGTGCACTGGGGGATGGCTGATTCGATCTTCCTTTGGGCTGGTCTCTGGGCCTCTGACTCCCAGGAGCAGAGTCAGGGCTGAAGCGCTGTGGCGGCCTGGAACGGCGCCCACGTGGAGCCTCCTGCCCCCCCCCGCTCGGTGCCGCTCTGTCCTCTTGCATGATGGCTGCGACCTGAGCCTGCAGCCAGTCTGCCCCTTGTGTTGCGGCCACTGCTCGGAGCTGATCGAGCATTGCCGCCGCCGCCGTTAAAGCTGACATTATTTACGATTTCAGTGGAGCGGTGTGGGAGCGTGTCGAATCTTCTTCCCCGTCGCTCTCCACTGACGTCACTTCCCCCCTCCTTCGCTCTACATTTCCTTCTGCATCCTCCTCTGCCCCAGCCCCTCCCTTATTCTTAAAGGGGAAAACGACCAGCGTAAACAGCGTGACTGTGCAGTCCACACAAGTCATGCTGTCCCTGCGCTGATCCCCTGCTCCTCTCTGCTCCGGGACTCTCTGGAGTTGGTGAGAGGCCATTGACCAAACCCTACCGCACTGTACCATACCTAAGTTGGGAGGAACATATCTTGAGTGCTCCAACGCAGGATCTGTGCCCTAAAGTGCTGGCCTGCAGGACAAGGGCTCCTTTCTTATTTTCCTCCATCCCTTGCATGCCTCCTGACTTATTTTCTTCCTTTTTTCATTTTTTTCCCCCATTCTGTCTATGCCTTCTTCTTCCTTTCCTTTATTTCCATCCCTTGCATACCTTTCAAAAAAATGTCTTCCTTCCTTCATTTTTCTTCCATTCAACTTATTCCCTACCTTCCTTCCTTCCTTCCTTCCTTCCTTCCTTCCTTCCTTCCTCCCTTATTTTTTCCTTCATTCATTGCATGACTAATAACTTCTTTAATTTTCTTGTATTACTTCCATGTCCTTTTCCTTCTTTCCTTTCTTCCATGTTCTTTGCTTACCTTCTTCCCCTTTGTATTTCAATTAATTGTTTCCACATTGAGTTACAGTCATTTACAACCACACAAATCATGTTTCCAATAAAGCAAAAGACAAAACATCCACTTAAAAAATTGGAGTTGGGAATGTAAGTAAATATTTAATATTCAATGTGATCATAAGGAAGCAGAGCCATGTGACATGAAAATTAATGAATGTTTTCCCTGGCTTTGATAAACAGAAGAGGCATGGACATTTTTTGTGTTCAGAATGTTCTCAGGGTTCCTGGTAGTATTTTTTCCTTCCTCCTTTTTTTCCCTTCCATCTCTTGCATGCCACCTATCTTCTTTTCTTCCTCCTTTAATTTTTTCTCTATAGCTTCCATGTCCTTTTTTTTCCTTCCTTCCTTTCCTTTCCTTTCTTATTTTTCTCCATCCCTTGTATGCCTCCTAACTTATTTTCTTTCTTTCTTAATTGTTATCCCTATTCTGTCTTTGACTTTGTCTTCCTTTCCTTAATTTTTTTTCCGTCCCATGCATACCTTTAAAAAAAAATTCTGCCTTCCTTGATTTTTCTTGAATTCCACTTATTCCCCTTCCTTCTTTCCTTCCTCTTTTTCCTTCCATCCTTCTGTTCCTTCTTCCTTCCTTATTTTTTCCTTCATTCATTGCATGACTATTAACTTCTTTAATTCTCCTCTATTACTTCCACGTCCTTTTCCTTCTTTCCTTTCTTCCACGTTCTCTGCTTACCTTCTTTCCTTTTTCCCATTTGTATTTTAATTATTTGTTTGCACATTGAGTTACAGTCATTCACAAACACACAAATCATGTTTCCAATAAAGCAAAAGCCACCAAAACATCCACTTGATAAATTGAAGTTGGGAATGTAAGTAAATATTTAGTATTCAATACAATTCAATTACTACTGTATGTGTGTGATCACAAGAAAGCATAGCCATGTGACATGAAAATAAATGAATGTTTTCCGTGGCTTTGATAAACAGAAGAGGTACAGGACAATTTTTGTGTTCAGAAAGCTCTGAGGTTTCCTGATAGTTCCTGACATAGGGATTTAAAAGGCCGCAATGTTTGTTGAAAGACAAAATGTTATGAAGCAACATCATATGTTTCCATTTCTCTGATTTATAGCCTCCCTTCACAGAGAACACTGCTCCTAGGCACCATCAATATCAATAGACTTTAGTTTGCTCGGACAGAGTTTAATAGAAGTACATATTTACTTTACAGTTTTATAGGATGGTGAAAGTAAATCTGGCGGTGTATGGGAACTGTCAATAAAAAAACAATTATGTCGAGGAAAAAACAAAGCAAAATAAGTAGATTGGAGGTAGCAGACTGATTATACCTGTGATATCCTCTTGCTAGTGTCACATGGGGTATATTGAGAAACATTCAATTTGTTTTTATGCTTTTCAAAAGTAGGTCAGTCACCACATGAACAATAAAACCAAATATTTACCCAAAACATCACACAAGGGTTAGATAAGGATCCATGATCTAAAGTTGATCCAAGGCGAATCTCATCATAAGAACCTCCAAGAGTTAGCCAAATTAGTCAACAGACAGAAACAATAGATGACTCAATTAACTTAATTAACAATGGGAATGCACACCTAGGAGGCACACAATGGGGGAGACACACATAACATAAACAGTGATCCCAAACCACCTCAGACTGGCCAGCAACCAGGGCCGGATTAAGAACATCATGGGCCTGGTGATGAGGTCTTTGGTGGGACTTTTAATTAAAAAAAAAAATGCAAACAATTTTTTGTTATAACAAATTTAATGAAATAGAAAGAAAGGGGATGAGAGAGGGATGAGGGGTAAGGGAGGGAGGATAAGAGAGAGAGGGGGAATGAGAGAGAGAGAGAGGATGCACATCAGCATGCGTGGGAGTGACAGTAACGCAGCCCGGCCAAGACATGTGACTGAAGGCACAGAACCTGGAAGGAAGACCGGGTGAAGATGGAAGCATCCGGGACCCACCAGATTGATAACAGCGCAGCGCTGGAGGGCTCAGTCTGACAGGTAAGTGTACCCTAATGTGCTAATATGCTGTGCATACTAGTACATTATGGCATAACCTACCTCAGGGCCTCTTAAAAGTAGTAATGTTAGCGAAGTTTACTACCGCTTTAATATCACAGGATCCCAGGAGCCTCTCATGGGGCCCCCTATTGACCAGATGGCCCTTGGGCAGTGCCCAAGTGCATAGTTGCCAACATCTAAAAAATATTTTCAGGGACGCTTTTTTTTTTACCAGTGGTATTTTTATGGTTCAATGTTTTTATTGAGGTTTAACAAAAATAAAAGAGGAAAACAGTATCTGTCGTACGTCAATACAGAATAAAGGTACACGGTCAAATGATTACGGGTGACAGAGTAGGAATGACAAGCATATTTGAACTTCATAAGTATATCTAATAGCTTAGTAGAAGGTGAAGGGCATTGTCTTCCACCACAGACACTCCATCTGGGAACACACTGTATCTTGTGAAGGGAGATAATGCCACTAACCCTTTATAAATCATCTTTCTTCACTGAAGCTTTGCACATATGTGGGATTAATAGGATAAGAAAGGGGAAAGCATGGGCCAAATCCGCCCTGCGGGGGGGGGGGGGGGGTTGTTTGGTAGTGATAAGGAGTACAGCATTAACTGGAAACACATGGGGGTTAATTTACTAAAGGCCAATAGACTGTGCACCTTGGAAAGTGCAATTGCACTCTGCAAGTGCAGTTGCTCCAAAGCTTAGTAAATGAGGTAAAGCTTTACTTTGCAAAAAATACCCAATCGCGTGCAAGAAAAATAAAAAAAACAGCATTTTTGCTTGCACATGATTGGTTGATAAAAGTCAGCAGAGCTTCTGCTCATTTACTAAACTCTGGAGCAACTGCTCTTGCCGTGTGCAACTGCACTTTCCAAAGAGCACAGTCTTTTTGCCTTTAGTAAATCAACCCCATATAGTCAGGTACAGGGCAGGACTTAGGGTGGTGGGGGCCCCTGGGCTTCCGGGCCCTACCTTCTATACAATACCGTATTTATCAGCGTATAACACGCGCCGGCGTATAACACACACCCCAATTTAGGAGAGAATTTTAAGGAAAAAACTTTCAGGAGGGAAGTGTAAAGGGAAAAACTTACATTTAAATGCCCATCAATGCAGCCTTGCACAGAGTCCATCTGCAGCCTTGTCCATCCATCTGTAGCCTTGTCCAGTGTCATTGCAGCCTTGTCAGTGTAGCCTTGTCATTTGCAGCCTTGTCATTGCAGTCTTAAAGTTTAAAAATGGCGCCGCCGAGATACAGAGTCCTGTGTATCTCGGTGGCTCTCGGGTCCTCTCGCAGTCCCGAGCGGAGCCGAGAGTAGCCGAGTGTTTGGGTACAGCATCACACAACTGCGCAATTGTCAGTTAAATCGACGCAGCGCTGTATCGCAAAAAAAATGATTGAAGTGCAATATTTTTATTATTACATTGTTATATAAAATAAAATAATTCAACTCACCATAAGCAGAATCAGTCAGAGCCTGAGCGTGTCACTTGCCAACGTCACCTGCCTTCAGATGCGGATTGTCACTTGCCACTTCACTTGTCAGCGCATGCAGGGTGTCACTTGTCAGCGGATGCAGGGTGTCACTTGTCAGCAGATGCAGGGTGTCACTTGCCACATCACTTGTCAGCGGATGCAGGGTGTCACTTGTCAGCGGATGCAGGGTGTCACTTGCCAGCGGATGCAGGGTGTCACTTGCCACGTCACTTGTCAGCGGATGCAGGGTGTCACTTGTCAGTGGATGCAGGGTGTCTCTTGCCACATCACTTGTCAGCGGATGCAGGGTGTCACTTGTCAGCAGGTACAGGGTGTCTCTTGCCACGTCACTTGTCAGCGGATGCAGGGTGTCACTTGTCAGCGGATGCAGGGTGTCACTTGCCACATCACTTTTCAGCAGATGCAGGGTGTCACTTGTCAGTGGATGCAGGGTGTCACTTGCCAGCGGATGCAGGGTGTCACTTGCCAGCGGATGCAGAGTGTCACTTGCCAGGGGATGCAGGGTGTCACTTGCCTATCGGATGCAGGGTGTCACTTGCCAGGGGATGCAGGGTGTCACTTGTCAGCGATGCAGGGTGTCACTTGTCAGCGATGCAGGGTGTCACTTGCCACGTCACTTGTCAGCGGATGCAGGGTGTCACTTGTCAGCGGATGCAGGGAGTCACTTGCCAGGGGATGCAGGGTGTCACTTACCAGGGGATGCAGGGTGTCACTTGCCAGCGGATGCAGGGTGTCACTTGCCAGGGGATGCAGGGTGTCACTTGCCAGGGGATGCAGGGTGTCACTTGTCAGCGATGCAGGGTGTCACTTGCCAGGGGATGCAGGGTGTCACTTGTCAGCGATGCAGGGTGTCACTTGTCAGCGATGCAGGGTGTCACTTGCCAGGGGATGCAGGGTGTCACTTGTCATGTCGCCTGCCACCGGGTCGAAGGGGGCCCCGTCAGGTAGGATGTACGGGGGCCCCATGATTTCTAACATTCAGGGGGGGCGACAAACTCCCGCCTGCTAGCCAGCCCGTTTTGTCGGCACCGCTGCTTATTTCACGGGGACCGATCAGGCTTGTGTACTCTTACTTCCTGGTAGCGGTGGAACGCACAATAGGGCGGACGTGATGTAATCAGCCGGAAATTATGCAAGACATGGGAGGCCCTATCTTGCGTTCCACCGCTACCAGGAATTGAGAGTACACAAGCCCGATCGGTCCCCGTTAAATAATAAGCAGCGGTGTCGGCGAAACAGGCTGGCTAACGGGCAGGAGTTTGCCATGGATCCAGCCCTGCCCGCGGGGCCCCCTATTAGGTCAGGGGTATCAGAACAGAATAATTGTTAGAGCTTTGGTAATGAGCATCCATGAGTAATGGGGAAAGTAGTTTTCATGCCTTAGAATAATGTGGGGGTTCTAGCCAGGATTCCCACGTTGAATTAAACTTTGACATGGTGTCACTTTTCATAGCAAACATCAGTTCTAGAGAGCAGCATTTATTTACCTCTCTGATGACATCTGATATGCTAGGGGTGTCCAAGGAGCCCCACTTTCTCACTATAGTGAGTTTAGCAGACAGAAGAATGTAAGCCACAATGGCCCTGGTTTTGTGAGGGATATTATTAATGTTGAGATGTTGGAGGGCTTGCTCAGCTGAAGGAGGGATAGGTTGCGAGGTAAATTCGGAGACTATTTTAAATATCTGATTCCAGCATGATCTAATAGATTTGCAGTACCATAGTATATGTGAGGGATCCTGTGGAGTCACAATTTCTCCAGCATTTACTGGAATTACTGGGAAATATTTTTCATAATTTATATGGGATATAATACCACCTATGTATTATTTTCTGGAAAAAGTTCCCAGTGGTCTACGCATAGCGTAAATTTATATGTCCAGAGTAGAGCTGATTTCCAAAAGAGTGCTGGATATTGTTGACCTAGTTCTTCCCATTTTATCATTGTAGATGTTTTGGTAAAATGAGGTGAAGCACAAATTTTTTTTATAAAAGAAAGCAATCCTTTTAAGCGTAGCATTGTCTGGGTTACAGAAGTTATATATCTCTTCCTCTACTTTAATCATTATAGGGATCTTACCTTGCGACAGAGTTGCGATAGTTGAATAAAACAATAAACAAACAGTACTCAGTATTCGGCAAATTGTATTTTGTTTGCAGATCTGCAAAAGATAGAAGCTTTCCATCCACCACCAATTGTTGGGTGTTTTGAATACCACAGTCTACCCAGGAGGAAAGCTGAAGACCGGGTATTTGGAGTTCCAAGTGTTCTATAGGTACCGGGAATTTTTGTTGTGGAAAGTTGAAGTGGGGGTGTTTAGATAGTATGTTCAACGCTTGACTGGTCGTTTGAATAAAGGGATAGGGGAACTTGTTTGTTTGTGTGTGGAGGAAACAAGCTAATATATGTGTTCTAGAGTGTCTAGATGGCAGAACAGAGTTTTCCATAATAGACCAGATCTTTTGTGGATCTGGGGTCCACCAGTATTGCGTTTGTTCTAAGATTGAGGCCAGGTAGTAGCGGTAAGTATCAAGGAATGATAGTCCACCCGAAGTTTGTTGTTTAAAAAGTATAGAGGTGGCGCATCTTGGTTTCTTATATCTCCATATACAATTGAGGATCAGAGATCGTATTTTAGAGAAGAAGGAACGTGGAATGGAGATGGGGATGTTACAAAAGAGGTATAATAGTTTAGGCAGTACAATCATTTAAAAAAAGTTAATTTTCACAGTTACTGATAGTTCCAATTTAGATAGAGAAGTCAGTTCGTTAGGAAGTTTCTCTAGGAATGTTTGAAAATTGTACATATAGGTTTTGGTTGAGTTGTTGGGAATATTGATTCCTAGATATTTAATGGACGTGTTGACCCAGGTAAATGGAGATTGTTCCATAATAGCATTTTTAAGCGGGGTCAGGATGTTGAGACCCAAGATTTGAGATTTACTTTCATTCATTTTATAATACGAGATTGAGCTGAAGGTGTGCAGTAGCCTTTGAAGTTCCGGGAGTGTGTGAAGTGGGTTTGTGACTATCAGAATCACGTCGTCCGCGAATAGTCCAATTTTATTCTGTGTGGGGCCTATTTGTATTTCTGTCACATTAGGGGAAGTGTGGATCGTGTGCATTAGAGGCTCCATGATAAATGCAAAAATAAGAATGGTGTGTGAATATATATGATGTTTGGGGGTTCTGAGTAATTTTCTAGCAAAAAAATTATAATTTTTACACGTAGGAGAGAAGTGCCAGAATTGGCCTGGGTGGCAAGGGGTTAATTACCATAAGTAAGTCATATACAAATAATTATTACATATTTTTTTAAAGGTAATTTACTATATTTTCAAAAACTGTACTCATGCAGGTGCCTTAAAGGACAAATTACTGAAGTTGAAAGTTATAACTTCCAACCACTAATTTCACAGTAAATAGATAAATAATAAATTATTATGTTATAACATATAGCATAATAATATATTATTTAGCTTGATTATAACAGTGCTTTTCCAGCAGCAGAAGATTCTCATTCTCCCTCTTAACTGTGTGAGAAAAACATTGGATTATGGGTAAACCTTATACACATAAACCCATGTATTTTCCTTCTAATTAAGAGGGCTGGGCTGGAAGGGAGCATGTGTCTGTTAGACACATGTCCCTTCTATGACACTGCAGTGAGAGGCGTGCCTCCACTGCAGCACTTTTATCGGACAGCTGGGGCCAATGGTACTTTACTTTGGTCCAAGGCTCCAAGCTGTCCATTGAGCTCAGTGCCTCTGACAAGAAGTGAGGAGAGGCACTGTGAGCTCATCCTCTCAGTCGGCTGCAAACAGAGTGTGCCAGCTTGTGTTTAAACTGGCTGCTCTGTATGTACTGTAGCTTCTAACAGGCTGTACAAGGACCCCGCATCTCAGGAACCATAGGTCTTAGGAGCCCCAAATTCTGAGCAGTGGTAGGGCAGGTCTTCGGCTACCTACCCCCCAATTTGGGGTCTCTATGACCTTAGAAATTCAAAGGTTTTTCTTTTATTTTTTGGCAAATGGGCCCATCTTAATTTAGGGGCCTGGAGCTGCAGCTCCAATAGCCCCTATGTTCATCCGGCCCTGTCGGCAACAGCCTTATATAATGTTCCAGCACTCTGAAAAGGTGGACTTATTTTATCCTCATAGATTTCTTAAAGGAATATTGCCAACAAACATTTCTGTCCCTAGTGAAGGAGGGCTTCTCCAACTCAGTCTGCAGGAGGGCCACCATGTTCTCTCTGACCATTACCCTGTACAAGATTAATATTACATCTTTCCATCCATCCAGAAGGGATGCTTTATTGTCCTTATTCAGAAAATGAATTCAAGCCTCGCTCTCCGCGTTTATCATTAGAGGATGAGCTGCTCTCTCCATTGGCAATAATCAGTGGGTAGGAGGCAAGCCTCTAAAGTGTAAAGTTAATGTAAATGTTATTTTATGCATCCATGGACCATGTAGGGGAGCATGGACCCCAGGTTAAGGACCCCTGGCCTTGACTGATTCCAGGGTTCCAGTGACTTAGTTTGTGCAGTCAGTCATGGCTGGGAGAGGAAAAGGGTGCTTACCCGCATAGCCAGCAAGCCAGTCTCTAAACCCAAGATATTATCTATCTCTCTCTGTCTCTAAGGCAGTCTCTCCCTCTCTCCAGGGTAGTCTCTAGCCCTCTCCGTCTCCAAGGTAGGCTTCCCACTATTTTTCCTAGGCTGTTTTTCACTTTCCACATCAGTCTATTTATCTCTCTCTCTTTATCCAAGGTAGTCTTTCTTTCCAGGGCAGCAAATTCTTCTATCTTTCTCCAGGGCAGTATATTCCTCCTTCTTTCTGGAACAGTCAATCCTTTTTTCTCTCCAGGGCAGTCTATCCATTTCACTTTCCAGGGCAGTCTATCTTTTGCTCCCCAGAGCAGTCTATCCCTCTATCCCTTCTCAAGGGCAGTCTATTACTTTCATTTTCCATGTAAACCCAACATTTCATATTCCTAATATGTGGCAGCTGTACCATATATTTGTATGAAAAACGATCCTGTTTTCCTAGTGTTATTTCCTTTGTGTGAAATGCTTGGTGTTCCTGCCAGTCCCTGACCACACTAGGCATGAAAGCGTGTCCTCTAGCTGTCCTGGGAACTCAGCATGCTCTCCTTCAATAATCAGACGTGTCCAGACACCCCCCCTGCACAGCCATTCACAGCCATTCACTGGGAATATCAGTGTGCTGCTGTTTCTCCTCCCTCAGCTCCCTGAGCTCTATGCAGCTGAGAACAGAGTATATGTGGTCACTTATAAAACAGGTGGAAGAAAGGTGTTTATAATGTCTTTTTTACATCTATACACAAATGTTTTGCCTTTCATTTCTATTGTAAACTGAATGAGTTGTTTTAGGTGAGGGATTACATATACTTTAATTTATAATTCTTGCTCTCCAGAGCAGTCTATCCCTCTAATGTTCTACAAGGCAGTCTATCCCTCTATCTCTCTCCAGGGCAGTCTATCCCTCTATCTCTCTCCAGGGCAGTCTATCCCTCTATCTCTCTCCAGGGCAGTCTATCCCTCTATCTCTCTCCAGAAAGGTAAAATATAATAGCTTTATTTTAAAATCTTGCTTGATTGGCCTGAATATATCAAACGAGATAAGGTTTGTCAAAAGCGCATGTATCCTCTATGGAGTCTGTAGTAGGTAATAAAAGTACTATGGTAGGTAACAAATGAACTATGGCCCATTCATATGAAAGCTATAGCTGCATCATTGCTTATTTGTATGCAGTACACAACCTGCTTTGAAAGCAATTCTCCCTCTTCAGCATAATTCAGACTGTATATTTCTAACAATCAGTTTAATCAAGTCGTATTACTAATCGTTCAGTTCTCGAATCTCAGTTCTTCCATTATGTTTCATTACGTTCACTGTCTCTCATCGCAAAGCCTGTGTTTATGCAGGCGATAATGAGACAATCCCAGCATTACCAATACTACATGTACAAAAATATAGTAAGCATTACAATAATGTATTCTGGAACAGATGGTCTGGTCACTCCATTTCTATGAAAAGTTTTTACTGTAGATGAGCTTGGAACGTTACAGCGTACAGACCACCAAACACAGCCAAAGAGTGCTAAAATATATATATATATATATATATATATATATATATATATATATATATATATATATATATTCACAGCACATGAACTACACTATGTCAAAAGCAATAAGTCTCCACCAGTACCAGGCTGACCACTAACAACCCTGCAACATGATTAGTCAAGTAACTAAACAAATCTGATTGCTTTCTCTTATGTTAACATTGTAATACAAAATAATGGGTGACTATGTTATTTGCAGAATGTTTAACAGGAACGAATAATGGGGTTGTGTATATTTTCTTTTTTGTTATGTAGTCAAGGCTAAAAATGCAATAAAAATATAGTATTTTCCTTTACTAATACCAGATAAATTCTAGGTTATTTTTTATGTTTTCAAGGCTATTCTCAGCTGCAATGCTGAAAAGTTGTTTACAGAGCTTAGTAGCTCAAGCTGAAGTTTATACACACAAGTGAATTAGTTGGAGCAATGAGTCCTCCCCTTCACTGTGCCTGCTATGTTCAGCTGGGGCCATATGGAGCCACACGGAGGTTCAGTCAGAAACTGGGAGTCTGAAAATAGAAAGCTTTTGCTACTTTCTCTTTATAAAATATACCAAGACCTAATAATTAAGGGTACCAACTTTTAACTTAAAGTAGTTGTAAATCATTTGTAGGGATCAGGCTCAGGGCAGGGACAAACTCATAGGTTCGTTAACAAAAATGTCAGGTTTAATGCCAAGGATAGACAGAAACAGATGTCATAACGCATAAGAAAGTAAACTTCCACAGAACTGAGCCTTACTGTATGTGTGGTCTGGCAAAGTTCTTGGTTAAAGGTAAGTGTGTCCTTTACAAAGCAAACAATTGCAGCCAAGCTAGGCTACAAACAGCCCCCTCCTAGTTGCCTCATCCACTCTCTCCCCCAGAGCTAGGACCAGCTGCCTTAAAGAGGTTGTAACCCTACAAAAAAAAAAAAAGAAATCCTGTTTTCTTATAGCAGGATAAACAGCACAGTGCTTGTGTTGTCTAATCTGTCCCTCTCTATGATGTAAAAAATCTGGTTGATCCTGTCTGTTCCTGTGTCCCCCTTGGTGTGCTGGCCACAGTAATCATGGCTGCTGATCCACGATACCGTGGTCAGCTTATGTGCCTCCATCATCCATCTGCTCTCCTCTCGCCCCCTCCCTCCCTGTCTGTCAGCTCCTATCTGTGTGAGACATCTCCTCTCCTCCCCTCCTGCCGCTATTAGTAGCTGGCAGTAAAATTTAAAAAATTACTGTCAGCCCCTCTTTTCTACTAAGCCATACTACCCTGTGTACATGCAGCGCTAATCTAAAAGTGAATAATTCAAAATAATAGGTGATATACCAAAAGATATTGACATAACAGAAATATACATGTAAATGTCTCTAGAAGGAATTTGGCAATCCCAAAAGTCTATATGTAATAAGCCAGAAGATCCTCTCCCAAGCAGGGGAGTAATGGTATCTTGAAGGGGCTGTGGACACTTGGAAGGAGGCGACCACAAAATAAATTAACACTCCAATCTTCAAGAAACAAGGTGGGTACTCTTACCGGATCAGTAGGACGCATCTACCATATAGCAGTGCGTCAGTAAGGCAAAAAGGGATGGTCATCCAGGATGTCCAACCAGGTAGTGTCCTCCAGGTCCCGACCACCAATGGAGGGGTGGTATCCTAAGCAAGATGAAGATCTCCAATGTACCCAATCACCGATAATGGAGGCAGATGATTCATAATAGATCCATGGAGGAAAAGAAAAAAGGACTCCGCATAGTGCAAATCAATGCGATTTAATACTCCAAAAGGTTGTACAAAAAGTAAGTGATCACAAACAGATAAAAGGCTTAAAAATGGCAATGTGGGAAGCTGAGATAGCTGGCCCTACGCGTTTCGACCACACAGTCATCAACAGGGGCATAAAACAGCCTCCCCACATTGCACTCGTATATATACTGTATCTAATTTACAAATTCAACAAGCACCGCCCCCGTCATGGCGGAACCGGAAGTAGAAGTGATAGAATGACATTAACCAATCTAATGAATATACTTATCATGAAGATACTATAGCATATAAAGGAAGATTCTAACTTAATTCCTAAGGCAAGGAAATAGGGCTGTGAAAGCGCTGTATCCCACAAAAAACTGTAGGCATCGGCATCTCCGCTTCCCTGCGTCTCAATGTCAGAGTAGCTTGCGTTCCAAGCCTCATAGGAATCACACTATGGAAGGATGGCAGACGCCGGCCAATCAGCAACCGTCATCGCCTCTCGTCTGAGTCCGGAGCATGCGCTCCACAACTCCTACAAGTCAGAGGACGCGAACGGCCCCCTGACGTCATCGCAGCCGCTGACGGAAAGAGAACCAATCAGCGGCTGGTAACGAAATACCTCGCCACGCGGGAGCTTGCGTTCCAAACATTCACAACGAGGTGGGCGGAGGACAGCCGGGATCACGGCTCAGTGATTGGCTGCTGGTGTCCGTAAGGCAGGACCTACACTCCGTAGTGTGCAAGAGTAAAAGCCGGGATATGTAGTGTGCTGAGCTGTCAAAGGAGGATAAAACCAGTACTTCAAGAGACCTGGGGGGGAGAAACACCCCAGTATACTCTTCAATATTAAAATACCAGATCACCTCCTGTCCCTCTGGTAAGGCAAAGTCATACCTGTCCGGACCCCCAAAGGGAAAGTAGGACAAGGCCACAATGCCACCCAGGAGGGACAAGGGGACCCGAGAACACAAAAACTCTAAAAGAACAGCTAAAACCAATACTAAAAATGTTGGATGAATAGAAACCCCTAACTCACCACACCCCCACCGGAGATGTCTTAATATTCAGTAAAAGTACCCATCGTCTATGCCCACAGACCCCCCCAGTTGGTTCTGTGGGCTAGGTATATTGACGACATCCTCCTCCTGTGGAAGGGTGACCTCAGGTCCCTTGAAGAGTATATGCAGTTCCTGAATACAAATGATAGGAACATTTCACTTAGCTTTGAGGCAAGTTATGAAACCATCCACTTCCTGGATTTAGAGGTGTCTGTAGTCAATCAACAACTGACCCTCAAAACATTTTTTAAATCCACGGACCGTAACGGGTATATCCCGGTAGACAGCTGCCACCATCAACAATGGCTCAGATCGGTCCCTAAGGGACAGTTCCTCCGACTGAGACGAAACTGCTCTAACATCGCAGATTTTCAGTCTCAGTCCCATATGCTCAAGGAGAGGTTTGTCGAGAAAGGATATAGACCCTCCGTTTTGGACACTACCATTGCGGAGATCAGTACAGTGGAAAGGAACTCACTTCTGGCCGATCGCCCCAAAACACAAAAAGAGAACCAATTCAAATGGTCTTTTTTTACCTCTTTCTCGGTACAGCATAAAGACATCAAGCGAATTATTAATAGGCACTGGAAGGTGTTGAAGAGTGATCGTGTATTGGGTCCAGCCCTACCTGATCGGGCTGCTGTCATTTACCGTGGCGCACGCTCGGTCAGGGGGGAAATTGCTCCTAACATTGTGGACCCCCCCAGGTCGGTCTCCTTCTTCCAAGACTGCAAGGGATATTTTCCTTGCAGAAAATGCAACGTATGTTTACATAATACGTGTGGGAGACGTAGAACTGTGACCTTTAGTTCTACGATCACCTGTAGGGATTACGAGATGAAGCATTTTACCACGTGCGCTACCCGACATGTTTGTATATCTTATTACTTGCCCTTGCAAGAGACAATATGTGGGGCACACCACTAGGGCATTTTCAACTAGAGTCAATGAGCATATTGCAAAAATTAAAAAGGGCTGTATCAAACACAGTGTGCCTCGGCACTATCGAGAATGCCATAATAGGGACCCTACGGGTACCTCCTTTCTGATTATCGATAAGTTTGTCCCTCACTGGAGGGGTGAATCCCGCTTAAGGGGTGTGTCACGGCTTGAAACCTATTGGATATACGAGCTGAGATGTTACTCACCGCACGGTATGAACGTGGAATGGGACATTAATTGTTTCATTAACCGTGCGTGAAATACACCTCCTCGTTTATCCATGGCACACGCCTGCTCCTATAAAATTCTAAAACATCTTGGTTTGGGTAGAGGGGCCTAATCCCATACTTGTTTGGGAGATCTGACTACTGATTAATCATTTAATTTCAATTTTTCCAGTCCATATACATCTCTTCCCCTGTGTGTCTTCCCTGTGGGATTGGCGTTGTGGCGTCGCTTAGCACTCTTTGATGAGGCTGGGGCACGTTTAACTCTGTCGACCCATATGGGGGTGGCACTATGGGTACTTTTACTGAATATTAAGACATCTCCGGTGGGGGTGTGGTGAGTTAGGGGTTTCTATTCATCCAACATTTTTAGTATTGGTTTTAGCTGTTCTTTTAGAGTTTTTGTGTTCTCGGGTCCCCTTGTCCCTCCTGGGTGGCATTGTGGCCTTGTCCTACTTTCCCTTTGGGGGTCCGGACAGGTATGACTTTGCCTTACCAGAGGGACAGGAGGTGATCTGGTATTTTAATATTGAAGAGTATACTGGGGTGTTTCTCCCCCCCAGGTCTCTTGAAGTACTGGTTTTATCCTCCTTTGACAGCTCAGCACACTACATATCCCGGCTTTTACTCTTGCACACTACGGAGTGTAGGTCCTGCCTTACGGACACCAGCAGCCAATCACTGAGCCGTGATCCCGGCTGTCCTCCGCCCACCTCGTTGTGAATGTTTGGAACGCAAGCTCCCGCGTGGCGAGGTATTTCGTTACCAGCCGCTGATTGGTTCTCTTTCCGTCAGCGACTGCGATGACGTCAGGGGGCCGTTCGCGTCCTCTGACTTGTAGGAGTTGTGGAGCGCATGCTCCGGACTCAGACGAGAGGCGATGACGGTTGCTGATTGGCCGGCGTCTGCCATCCTTCCATAGTGTGATTCCTATGAGGCTTGGAACGCAAGCTACTCTGACATTGAGACGCAGGGAAGCGGAGATGCCGATGCCTACAGTTTTTTGTGGGATACAGCGCTTTCACAGCCCTATTTCCTTGCCTTAGGAATTAAGTTAGAATCTTCCTTTATATGCTATAGTATCATCATGATAAGTATATTCATTAGATTGGTTAATGTCATTCTATCACTTCTACTTCCGGTTCCGCCATGACGGGGGCGGTGCTTGTTGAATTTGTAAATTAGATACAGTATATATACGAGTGCAATGTGGGGAGGCTGTTTTATGCCCCTGTTGATGACTGTGTGGTCGAAACGCGTAGGGCCAGCTATCTCAGCTTCCCACATTGCCATTTTTAAGCCTTTTATCTGTTTGTGATCACTTACTTTTTGTACAACCTTTTGGAGTATTAAATCGCATTGATTTGCACTATGCGGAGTCCTTTTTTCTTTTCCTCCATGGATCTATTATGAATCATCTGCCTCCATTATCGGTGATTGGGTACATTGGAGATCTTCATCTTGCTTAGGATACCACCCCTCCATTGGTGGTCGGGACCTGGAGGACACTACCTGGTTGGACATCCTGGATGACCATCCCTTTTTGCCTTACTGACGCACTGCTATATGGTAGATGCGTCCTACTGATCCGGTAAGAGTACCCACCTTGTTTCTTGAAGATTGGAGTGTTAATTTATTTTGTGGTCGCCTCCTTCCAAGTGTCCACAGCCCCTTCAAGATACCATTACTCCCCTGCTTGGGAGAGGATCTTCTGGCTTATTACATATAGACTTTTGGGATTGCCAAATTCCTTCTAGAGACATTTACATGTATATTTCTGTTATGTCAATATCTTTTGGTATATCACCTATTATTTTGAATTATTCACTTTTAGATTAGCGCTGCATTTCCTTATTTTTACACTGTTTGCGACTTGGTTTGTTGTGTGCCAGCAGCTTTTGTTTTCGGTTTAGTTCACTGGTTAGCGCAGCTTTTTTCACTTTTACCCTGTGTACATGTTTGTATAAAATTGTGCCTGTAAATACCTTATTTCAGTTAGTTTCCTCACAGTCATGTGACCTCCGGCCACTCTCCTTCCCCGATCTATATAGGTATATAAGGCTAAAGTGTGAGGGGCTAAGTAGACAGCACAGCGGTCACGTGACCTCCAGGCTGACATCAGAGTGGTATCTCAGCCCCTCCCACTATAGGCCTTAGATCGGGGGAGGGAGGAGAGCAGGTGGAAATCACGTGACGGGCCAGAAACTGAAATAAGGTATTCACCGGAAGGAATTCTGCATGTAGGTTGTTCCAAACATCTTGGAGAACTAACCACAGATCTTCTGCCTCAAATCCTTCTGTCTCTTCATGTAATCCCAGACAGACTCCATTATGTTGAGACCAGGGCTCTGTGAGAGCCAAACCATTAATTACAGGACTCCTTGTTCCTCTTTATGCTGACGATAGTTCTTAATGACATTGGCTGTATGTTTGGGGTCGTTGTGCTGCTGCAGAGTAAATTTGGAACCAATTGCATGCCTTCCTGATGATATGACATGATGGATAAGTATCTGCCTGTATTTCTCGCATTAAACTAGGGTTCCATGGAACCTTGGTTTAGAAAGCCTGATGTAGATAGTAAGTATTTGTTACCCACCCCACCAAACACCACTGCAATGAAGATACATTTCCACCTAAATACCCTTCAGAAACAGACAATTCCGGCAGTGCTGGATTCCTGATTCCTCCATTATACTGAGTTATTCCTCCTGCTAACCACCTACTTTACTACTACTACTTTACCTACTTTACTACAGGATGCCTTATATATGGAAAATAATATGACAAAGGATTCCCTGAGTACTATGTGTTATCTAAAGAGACACTGCATCAGTAGTAGCCTGCCTTGTGGCTGGCTTTGTCTGATTAACCACTTATGGACCACCCGCCGTCATTATAATTTTAAGAGGAATATTGTTGTTATGGCAGCGGATTCACCGCGATATCAGTTTTATCGGTGGCGGGAGAGGGCCCCCCTCCCGCTGCGCTCCGGTGATCTCCGCCGCTTACCGGAGCCGCCGGTAGCGGCGGAGACGATCGGTTTCTTTCCCTGCTTGGCTGCCTGCCAAGCGAGGGAAAGATGGCCCCCACTCGGCTCTATAGAATTGACTGGCGGATGCGACATCAAACGTCATTTCCGCCCAATGCTCTTAAAGGAGAATTTTTTTTTTTTCAAATTACATTTTTTTTATTGCATTTTAGTGTAAATATGAGATCTTTTTGAGCCCAGATCTCATATTTAAGAGGTCCTGTGATGCTTTTTTTCTATTACAAGGGACGTTTACATTCCTTGTAATAGGAATAAAAGTGACCCAAAAATTTTTTTTTAAAAGGACAGTGTCGAAATAAAGTGAGCTATTGCCGCGATCGTTAGAGCGAGAGCATTAATTTTAGCCCTAGACCTCCTCTGTAACTGAAAACTGGTAACCTGTAGACATTTTTAAACGTTGCCTATGGAGATTTTGAAGGGTGAAAGTTTGAAGCGTGACATGTTGGGTATCAATTTACTCGGCGTAACATTATCTTTTACAATATAAAAAAAAAATTGTGCTAACTTTACTGTTGTCTTATTTTTTAATTGAAAAAAGTGTATTTTTTCCAAAAAAAGTGTGTTGCAAGACCGCTGCGCAAATACGGTGTTACAGAAGTATTGCAGCAACCCCCAATTTATTCTCTAGGGTGTTAGAAAAAAATATATAATGTTTGGGGGTTCTAAGTAATTTTATAGCAAAAAAAAATTATTTTAACTTGTCTGGAAAATACGCCCGGGCCTTAATTGGTTAAAAACTCAAACTATGAAAATGCAATACTACATTTTCATTTATTTATGACCAAAATGCATAAAAAAATTACAGTGCATAACCACGATACATTTCCTTTTTTAGATTTTATTTTAAATACATGGAATAAAGAGCAGATGTCATATGGCTTGTTTATTCATGAGAAGTGTGAATTTTACAGCTACATTTTAGACAGAGATATAAGACACAAATTTATGCAACTCTCTATTCAAAATCAATTTATTTTGTTAGCTGCAACTATTTTAAGTACAGTGGAACCTTGGATTGCGAGCATAATCCGTCCCAGGAGAATGCTTTAATCCAAAGCACTGGCATATCAAAGCGAGTTACCCCATAGAATCAAGGGAAACAAAGATATTTCGTTCCATATTGACTTCTATTGCATGCAATACTGCATGTGGCCAGAGGTGGGGGGCCGGAGAGACTCGGAAATACTCGGAGACCGCTCAGATGCACTCGGAAACCCTCGGAAATGGCTCTGAACGGCTCAGCGTGTCACCGGCGCCCCCGCACCTCTGACCAAATGCGGTACTGCACACCGCAGAGACTTGAATCCTGCTAGTTTTGCGAGACAACACTCGCAAACTAAGTCAGGATTTTTAAAAAATAATTGCTCGTATT
Organism: Lithobates septentrionalis; assembly: GCA_037952835.1. NCBI lineage: Eukaryota > Metazoa > Chordata > Amphibia > Anura > Ranidae > Lithobates > Lithobates septentrionalis. The sequence continues at coordinate 1,311,138 of JBBDGP010001453.1, read as the reverse complement.
GCGAAACGCTCGTTAACCGTGTTACTTGCAATCCGAGGTTCCACTGTACTTGAATTTGACCTGGTATCACTTTCAATTTGTACAGCACAACTCATAGAAGTAGGGCGGGACTGTAAACCAATCAGTTGCACTGTATGCAAATGTGCTGACAAGAAACAAGCTTATAGGAGGAGTGAGCAGAGGGTTTACCTCATCATTCTCCTGCTGCTCTTTTACTGTCCCATCAGCAGCTAGAGGTAGAGAGACACCACTGGATCCCTTCTACAGTTTATTACTGTAACAGAGATCTGGTGTTATCTGGCTGGCTGTGTTTCCGGCAGAACTGTGTGTGGATGGAGACATTTTTTGGCAAGAAAAAAATCTTCTTTATATGCATTCCATCTGTATTTTTAGTTATTTGACTGGACTTTTGCTTTATCTGTAGGTCAATTTAATATTTATTTATTTATTTATTTATTATATATTTATTCATTATTTGATTATATAGGTGATGATAAGAATTTAGTTTTTTTCAGCAATCACATTTTAAGTCTGAATTTGGAGCCGCGGTACCCAGCTGAGCCAATGTGAGGAATGTTTATGTTGTTATGATAATATTTCAGTGGTGGAATGTTGTGCCAAGGCTTGTCTCTGACCCACATAAACCATTCATCCTGTCAACAAAGAAGAATGGCAATGGTCCATTTACATATTTGGTCATGAGATTTCAGTGAGCTGGAAAAAGTGCCAAAATCTGATGGAAATCATTTCAAAATTGCTCAGTGCTATTAGACTAAAAGCCTGAGCGCGCAAGTCCATTATAACCAGAGAGGAGTATAATTTGAGGTGCCCACATCACAGGAAATTAACTGGATTCTTTATTATTTCAAAAGGTTTTCACTTTTCACAAACAGGACAAGGGCACATTTAAAGTGACAGCCTGGTCAAACATGAACATTTACTTGAGACGGGAAAAGAGAAACCTCTCCAAAAAGGACACGACCAAAAAAACCCCCCACATTTTAATAGGGCTAGAAAGGGTTAAATCGGGACGGGTTAAAAGAGGAAGTGAGAAATCTATCCAATGGGGACTTGTAGGGTGAGGAAGGGTTAAACTTTGAGCATCCCCCTGCCTTGTTACCCTACCCCTCAATAAATCATTGCCTTAGTACTTTTGGAAATGCCAAATACTTACCTAAATCTGTGGTCACTTGACAGCCCAGACTTCCTGGTCTTCCATCTCCTTTCTTGCAGAGGATGTGGCTCCTTCTTTGGGTGTCCATGTCACGTCCTGGGTGATGGGACACTTTCTGGTGGATATCCTGCAGTAAATCTCCACATATGACTGGTCTTCTGCAGCATTGGATCGATTGGACATGATATCCTGGAAAAAGTGCCAGCAAGGGGCACCAATGGTAAACTTAAGTGGTTCTAAAGTCAGAAGTTTTTTTATCTTAATGCATTCTATGCATTAAGATAAAACACCTTCCGTGTGCAGAAGAAACCTCCCCCCCAGCCCGCCTAATACATACCTGAGCCCCATCTCGATCCAGCGATGTTGCACAAGAGTCTGGCCTGGACTCTCTCTCCTCATCAATCAAAGTCAGTTAGCCAATGAGGAGAGAGAGGGGGTGGGGTCAATACGCGGCTCCGTGTCTGAATAGAGCAGCTTGGCTTGGGTGCCCCCATAGCAAGCTGCTTGCTGTGGGGGGCAGGAGTGAGGGGCCAGAAGTGCCGGCGAGGGACCCGAGAAGAGAAGGATCTGGGCTGCTCTGTGCAAAACCACTGCACAGAGCAGGTAAGTATAACAAGTTTGTTATTTTTAACTGCTTGCCGACCAACCGAGATCATTATACTGTGGCAGGTTGGCTCTCCTGCGCAAACCGCCATAGGTGTACGTCGGTCTTTGCACAGGTGATAGCGGGTGCGCACATGCCCGCCACGCCACAGGAGCATGCCCGCGGGTCCAGTGGACTTGATTTCTGCAGTCAACCCGCGATCGCGGTGTACAGAGGCAAAACGGGGAACTGCCTATGTAAACAAGGCGATTCCCCGTTCTGCCAGATGACATGTCAGAGATCTTCTGTTCTCAGTGATCGGGAACAGCGGTCTCTATCATGTCCCTGGTAGCCTATCCCCCCTACAGTTAGAACACACCCAGGGAACACACTTAACCCCTTGATCGCCCCCTAGTGTTAACCCCTTCCCTGCCAGTGTCATTTTTACATTGATTTTTACATTTTTATAGCACTGATCAAAGTAATAATGTCACTGGTCCCCAAAAAGTGTCATTTGGGGTCAGATTTGTCTGCCGCAATGTCGCAATCCTGCTAAAAATCACAGATTGCCGCCATAACCAGTAGAAACAATAAGAAATAAGTAAAAGTCACTAAATCTATCCCGTAGTTTGTAGACGCAGTAACTTTTGCGTAAACCAATCAATATACGCCTATTGCGATTTTTTTTTACCAAAAATTTGTAGAAGAATACATATCGGCCTAAACTGATAAATCATTTTTTTATTTCATTTTTTGGATATGTATTATAAAAAAAGTAAAAAAAAATTTTTTTTTTCAAAATTGTTTTGTCTTTTTAGCATAGAGGTGATCAAATACCACCAAAAGAAAGCTCTATTTGTGGCAAAAAAAGGATGTCAATTTTGTTTGGGTACAGCGTCGCACGACCGCGCAATTGTCAGTTAAAGCGACACATTGCCATATCGCAAAAAATGGCCTGGTCATCCTTCTGGAGCTGAAGTGGTTAAACAAAACAAAACAAAAAAAAACCTAGAATTTAGTATTACTTTAGGTAAGTATAAAAAAGCGATTAAAGATATTTAACAAAAAATACATTGAATCGGTATGAAGAGGTGGGATGGATGGGGGCATGGCAGGGGCAATATTGGTGTCCAGAGATGGGCTTTAAGGAATACCACCAATCAAAAATAATAAACAAACAAAGTAATTCATAAAAATAATAAATAAACAAAAACAAGTTATAATAAAGTATAGTAAGGAATAACAATAATAATAATGATAAAAACATATTTGACTAATATAATAATAATATTAAAATACTAATAATAATAAGAAGAAGAATACCATCAACATATACAGTATCTCACAAAAGTGAGTACACCCCTCACATTTTTGTAAATATTTTATTATATCTTTTCATGTGACAACACTGAAGAAATGAAACTTTGATACAATGTAAAGTAGTGAGTGTACAGCTTGTATAACAGTGTAAATTTGTTGTCCCCTCAAAATAACTCAACACACAGCCATTAATATCTAAACCACTGGCAACAAAAGTGAGTACACCCCTAAGTGAAAATGTACAAATTGGGTGCAATGTGTCAATATTTTGTGCAGCCACCATTATTTTCCAGCACTGCCTTAATCCTCTTGGGCATGAAGTTCACCAGAGCTTCACAGGTTGCCACTGGAGTCCTCTTCCACTCCTCCATGACGACATCACAAAGTTGGTGGATGTTAGAGACTTTACGCTCCTCCACCTCCGTTTGAGGATGCCCCACAGACAGGCTCGGATTTACTCCCTTTGCCGCCCCAAGGCCGGGTCATTCAATGCCGCCCCCCCCCCCCCCACACACACACACACCACCATTCTCATCCTTTATCGATGACTGCTACAATAGATCTATTAAAAACATATCTCCACACACGAGAACACTGAAAATAACTGGCTTTAATTGTACAGACTGAAAATACTATGTAATGCAGAAAATGCCTTTCAAAGATTATAGCAGTAAGAAACTCCCTACAATTTTCACCTGCTGCGCTCGCCCCCAACGTCCTCTTCGCCGCTCAGCCTGGCCATTCATTGGCTAGAGAGGATGGATTGAAAGCAGCGCAGGTATTGGCTCACGCTGCTGTCAATTACATCCAATGACGTAGCGCGCCGGGGGACGGGGTCCAGTGATACAGTGACTGGCTGGCTGTATCACGGCTCCTCCCCGCAAGAACTAACCCACCCATATGCGAGAGAGCTCGCATGAAGGGGGTTAGTTCTTGCGGGGAGGAGCCGAGACACGTGCAGAGGGACCCCAGAAGAGCAGGTTCGGGGCCACTCTGTGCAAAACAAGCTGCACAGTGGAGGTAAGTATGATATGTTTGTTATTTTTAAAAAAGAAAAAAATTGCCTTTACAACCCCTTTAATGAGCCTGTTGCACAAATCACTTTATTACACTTTATTTACCCACTGACATACATGACTGACCTGACTGCTGACATACATGACTGACCTGACTACTGACATACATGACTGACCTACCTGACATACATGACTGACCTGACTACTGACATACATGACTGACCTACCTGACATACATGACTGACCTACCTGACATACATGACTGACCTGACTACTGACATATATGACTGACCTACCTGACATACATGACTAACCTGGCTACTAACATTCATGACTGACCTGACTACTGACATACATGACTGACCTACCTGACATACATGACTGACCTGACTACTGACATACATGACTGACCTGACTACTGACATACATGACTGACCTACCTGACATACATGACTCACCTACCTGACATACATGACTGACCTGACTACTGACATACATGACTGACCTACCTGACATACATGACTGACCTGACTACTGACATACATGACTGACCTACCTGACATACATGACTGACCTACCTGACATACATGACTGACCTGACTACTGACATACATGACTGACCTGACTACTGACATACATGACTGACCTACCTGACATACATGACTGACCTGACTACTGACATACATGACTGACCTACCTGACATACATGACTGACCTACCTGACATACATGCCTGACCTGACTTCTGACATACATGACTGACCTGACTACTGACATACATGACTGACCTACCTGACATACATGACTGAGATGACTACTGACATACATAACTGACCTGACTACTGACATACATGACTGCCCTACCTGACATGCATGACTGACCTGACTACTGACATACATGACTGACCTGACTACTGACATACATGACTGACCTACCTGACATACATGACTGACCTGACTACTGACATACGTGACTGACCTACCTGACATACAGATTGTTGCTGCTCAGTCCTACCTGTCCTGTAGTGTGCGAGTACACTCATTCCGGCCCCGGCACTCACCGTCCAGGTCCACCACTCAGACATCCCTGCAGGCAGGCAGAGCCAGGATAGAAGAGCCGCCCACCCATTTACACAGAGCGAGCAGCTCAGCGTGGATCTCCCAGTGCCCAGCGCGGCCGCGCAGTGTCATTTCCGCCTCCTCCTGGACCCGGCAGCGTCCCGGGGGCTATGTATGTTAGTGCAGGGGGGCGGCCGCGAAAGCTGAGAAGTCGCCACAGGAGCGGCGCTTCCCTGCACCACTGCCGCCCCGAGGCCTGGCCTCAGTGGCCTTGTGGGAAATCCGGCCCTGCCCACAGATGCTCAATAGGGTTTAGGCCTGGAGACATGCTTGGCCAGTCCATCACCTTTACCCGCAGCTTCTTTAGCAAGGCAATGGTCGTCTTGGAGGTGTGTTTGTGGTCATTATGTTGGAATACTGCCCTGTGGCCCAGTCTCTGAAGGGAGGGGATCATGTTCTGCTTCAATATGTCACAGTACATGTTGCCATTCATGGTTCCCTCAATGAACTGTAGCTCCCCAGTGCTGGCAGCGCTCATGCAGCCCCAGACCATGACACTCCCACCACCATGCTTGACTGTAGGCAAGACACACTTGTCTTTGTACTCCTCACCTGGTTGCCGCCACACAAGCTTGACACCATCTGAACCAGAAAAGTTTATCTTGGTCTCATCAGACCACAGGACATGGTTCCAGTAATCCATGTCCTTAGTCTGCTTGTCTTCAGCAAACTGTTTGTTGGCTTTCTTGTGCATCATCTTTAGAAGAAGCTTCCTTCTGGGACGACAGCCTTGTAGACCGATTTGATGCAGCGTGCGGCACATGGTCTGAGCACTAACAGGCTTACCCCCCCCCCACCCCTTCAATCTCTGCAGCATTGCTGACAGCACTCATACGTCTAATTCCCAAAGGCAACCTCTGGATATGACGCTGAGCATGTGCAGTGCACTCAACTTCTTTGATCGACGATGGCGAGGCCTGTTCTGAGTGGAACCTGTCCTGTTAAACCTCTGTATGGTCTTGGCCACCATGCTGCAGCTCAGTTTCTGGGTTTTGGTAATCTTCTTAAAGCCTAGGCCATTTTTATGTAGAGCAACAATTCTTTTTTTTAGATCCTCAGAGAGTTCTTTGCCATGAGGTGCCATGTTGAACTTCAAGTGACCAGTATGAGAGAGTGAGAGGGATAACACCAAATTTAACACACCTGCTCCCCATTCACACCTGAGACTTTGTAACACTAATGAGTCACATGACACCGGGGAGGGAAAAAAAAGTGCAAATCAACACTCGCCAAACTTCTACCAACACGAAATTAGCAGAAGGAGCCCAAAGGGCAGCACTAAAGAGCTGAAAAACCACATAGTACGTCTAGTAAGTCACTACGTTCGTAATTGTTGGCCAACATTTGTGTGACCGTGTGTATGCAAGACAAGTTTGAGCCAACGCCCTTTGGACAAAATTCCACGGTTTTGTTGGTGGAAAGTCCGATCGTGTGTACGAGGCATAAGTCTTAAAATCTTCACAATGGCCCTGAAAGGCTTAATATGGCACATTAGATGAAAAGAACATGGAAAAAAAAAAACCTAACCATTTTCAGGCCTTCGGTGCTGACACTGCAGCCTATTAATGAAATTAATTTTTGTCTTAATTGCCCAATATATTGCATTCTATCCTTTATCTGCAGAATTGAAATGATAAATTACTAGGAACTATTTCATGTGTTCCCACACAGAGAGGACAGCACCAGGCAGGAAGTGGCCACATTTTAATTCAGAGTAATAAAGGACGTGGTTAATGGTCACCAAAAAGAAATGTGGGGACAGATTGAGAACAGAGCCTGGGAATACTTGTATGTTGTGATCACTGGAACTCTTCTGTTACCAAGAAACTTGTATCAAAAATAATAATGGAGCTGCCATGGCCGACCCTCTTCTGAAATATTAGTTGCTTGGCTGTCTTTGGCTTCACCCCCAAGCTGACCAGGTTGTCCTGATATGTACAATTGTTCCAGGTCTAGTGACTCAGAAAGTACCAGACAGCCAGACAACTAACATTTTCATAAGGAGAGGTAAGTCATAGCAGTTTCTATGTAGTCTGTGTAAGCAAAAGTTTTAGGAGGCAGGACTTTTAAGGCACCACAAATCACAATGCCATTTCCATAAATCAGTATAGCTTGTCTGATGCAAAATTTAAAAGAAAAATAACGTAAAAAGGTTCAATAAGAGCAATATATAGTCATAAAGACCCTAAACTTAGTCTAGCTCTATCACCCACTATACTGGAGCATATATTATTAAATATGGGGAAACCCCTCTAATGTAACAATCATTTACTCCAATATGGTTGTGATAGATGATTTAGCTTGATGCGTTTCCCCGATTAGAGGGGCAATTTGCTCTAAAGTAACCACTTTAGATGGTCAGAAGCTCCCCCTTTCTGACCAGGCCATTTTTTGCTATTTGGCACTGCACTACCGCCCCACGTACATGTACTGCAGCAGGGTGGCCCTTAAGCGCAAATACTGATCAATACAGAGGGAGGGGGCTCACCCATCCCCCCAACACTGAGTGCATCATATGGTGCGTACCAGATGCAGACTTTATCAATGCTTCCCATCAATAGATGTTTACGCACATCTATGCAGGAACATTGGGGGTTATTTAGGAAAATCCACATTGCACAGCAAGTGCACTTGAAAGTAAAGTCGCTGTAGATCCGAGGGGGACATGTAAGGAAAATTAAAAAAAACATTTTAGCTTGCACATGATTGGATGATAAAATCAGCAGAGCTTCCCCTCATTTCAGATCTACCCCTCAGAATTAGAGTGACTGCACTTCCAAGTGCACTTGCAGTGCAAAGTGGATTTGCCTTTTGTAAATAACTCCCACTGTAACATTTAGTATAGTGCAGAAACATTCTCACTATAGGCACCCAAAATAATCATAAAATACATTCACATGCTAAAATATATCCAATGGTAACTAATTCCCTGATTAGGACCTATAGCAGATTGACGGCTGGGTGGGACATTCCTCCTTCTGAGTGGACGTCATATGACGTTCTCTCAGAGGGCGCTGCTCGCAGGGCCACGCAGCGGCACTATCTGAAACCGTCTGTGTCCTCGGACATCATTGTACCAGCTCACTACCATGTGACCAATCACAGCAGATCACATGACAGTCGTAAACAATGGATAGCTTCCTTTCATGCCATACATTGTGTACAATTGTATTGCTAGCTGTGATAGTAGTGTGATCACATGGTAGAGACAGGGCCAATCACAGCCCATCTATACTATGTGATTAGCTCTGGCCAATCACAGCTAATCACAACAAAACAAACTGAATGAATCCCTTTCATTCAGTAAAATGCTTGCTAATAGCAATGAAATTCACTTCTATAAGCAACCGCAACGGGGTTGATTTACTAAAGGGAAAAAGACCGTGCACTTGGAAAGTGCAGTTGCACTCTGCAAGGGCAATTGCTCCAGAGCTTAGTAAATGAGGCAAAGCTTCACTTTGCAAAGAGTACCCAATGACATGCAAGGGTTATAAAAAAAAAAATAGCATTTTTGCTTGAACATGATTGGTTGATCATATAACAGAAACAAAGAAAAATGTGTTTTTTTGTTTCAAAATGTTCTGTTTTTTTTTTCATTTATTTAGCAAAAACTAGAAAACCCAGTGGTGAATAAATACCACCAAAAGAAAGTTCTATTTGTGTGAACAAAATGATAAAACTTAGTTTGGGTACAGTGTAGCATGACTGCGTAATTGTCATTCAAAGTGCGACAGCGCTGAAAGCTGAAAATTAGCCTGGGCTGGAAGGAAATAAAAGTGCCCGGTATTGAAGCAGTTAAATTAACTGAGGCAGTTTTCGCATTCAAAAAGAAATAAAGTTACTTTTATATAAATGTAGCACTAACTCTCGGTGGAGCTGCTGGTTTAAAGTGGGCTGTTACCTTCACTCTCGATACCTCTCTTTCACCGGCACCGGGTCTAGGGTCCCGTTGAGTTTACCTCTGTACGATGTAGGCACCAAACACTTGAGTATATTTTCCAATGCTTTATTGAACAAGTAATAAAGGAAGTAGCAGGAAAGAAGCAGAAGGAAAGTTGCAGGGAAGCTCAAATACCTTTCCTTAGTATTCTCTAGAACATTCTTTGGAATTGAAAACTTGTAATTGAATGCACTCCCCTTGTGGGATTCAATCTTTGCCTGCCTGGATAGGCCTCTCTCACTTGTCTAGCAGCCAGTACATAGCACGAACAAAAGTCTCTGCCACAGACTTGTTTGGAATAAAACCCGCATGATCCTCTGCCACAGGATGTAATGGTTTGCGATGAATGTCAGACACAGCACTTGAACCTTTAAGCCAACCCGGCAGTACTATGCAGTAAGATTACTTCAGGATACGTCCTCCACCAGTCACCGGGCCCCTCTCCAGACCAGCACTCTGCATGATCCTTCCATGACGGGTCCTCCCCTGGGATCTCCTCGGTTGTCCAGCTTCTTCACTCAGGATAGACAGCTCAGGACCATTCCTCCGCTGCTGTGGTAGGCCCCAGACAGGCTTCTGGGACCACCCACACCCCGCAGCGACGTGGGCCTCCGGAACGGAGGACCACGAGGTGGTACTCTTAACGCATACCTGTCGGCCAGGAGGGCCAGCAGGTGGTTGAAAATGAACCCCTGAATATGGCGTCTGACCCATAAATACCCTCTCCCAGAATGCAACTCGGAGGACCACCTCCACCGAGTTGTCTCCGGGACAGAGGAGCACTCATACGCTTCAACACGTTGCCTTTCCAACACCAGCCCATGGTGACAACGACACCCACCGGCACAGTGTGGAACTACACGCAACTCAGCCAAGCTGGAACAGAAGCAAATCTAACTTCACCTAACAAGTAACCCACAAAATTTACCTATCAGCGGTAGATTAAAAAATCTACCAGCGCTACATAAAAAATGCCTAAAGACTCATAGCATGTACATCAAATGTCTCACAACTACCAATTAGAGCCATCAGAATATTAGAACACTTTGGTGCCTAAAACAGAGTCATAATACATCCAAATGCACTTATACCTTTTCGGGGAGAATATCTTCTTAATGCAGGCAGCTGGTACCATGTCTGGGACATTACCCACAGTGCAGTTTTCCATGCAGTTTTATCCCAGAACTTTTTATGTTGTTATTCTTTTATATTTTGTACCGCACCTGTTTTTTCTGGAAATAAAATTGTAATTTTGTGGTGCCTCAAAAGTCCTGCAGGTGACAAAACTTTTGCTCTTACAGACTTATATTAGCACATGGTACAGTCACGACAGCCAAAGTAAATAATAAATAGCAGTTTCTATATTCTCTCAGAACACCTTTCATATTTCATATCCTGAAAGGGAACAATGCTGACTTCTAGACCAATAGAAATGAATGTCAAAAGAGAGCTTTTAGGAGCATGTCTTAATTAATGTAATTAATGTAATTAATGTAATTAATTTTGTTGAAATAGCTTTTTTTCTTATTTAATGAAATAATGCAGCTTTCTCTTTAGAATTACACACGCACTAATTGTCCTGAAAGAGAGGAAAAAAGAATCAATGACCTAACTACGACAGCCAACCAAATCCCAAGGTGACACCATATCTCAGGGTTTAGTAGCTTGCAGCCTGAATAGAAGAATATAGCAGTGTGCCAAGCAACTTTGCTCTCAGCAACAGGTACCAGGATTCACTTGCCCACCAAAATTGACATACTGGAACCGAGACAGATTAAAGGGATATTAAAGTCTTGTTTTTTTTTTTTTTTTTTAAATAACGAACATTCTATACTTACCTGCTCTGTTGCAGTGGTTTTGCACAGAGCGGCCCAGTAGGAATGAGCCAAACACCCCCCCGGGAGAACATGCAAAAAAATTGTGCGAACACAAAAACACTGTTAAAGTCTATGGGACGCGACTGTGAAAAATCAAAAGTGGGGACGGAAAATATTCAGACCCCCTCAATTTTTTCACTCTTTGTTATATTGCAGCCATTTGCTAAAATCATTTAAGATTTTTTCCTCATTAATGTACACACAGCACCCCATATTGACAGAAAAACACAGAATTGTTGACATTTTTGCAGATTTATTAAAAAAGAAAAACTGAAATATCACTTGGTCCTAAGTATTCAGACCCTTTGCTCAGTATTTAGTAGAAGCACCCTTTGCAACAAGTTTTTCACACCTGGATTTGGGGATCCTCTGCCATTCCTCCTTGCAGATCCTCTCCAGTTCTGTCAGGTTGGATGGTAAACGTTGGTGGACAGCCATTTTTAGGTCTCTCCAGAGATGCTCAACTGGGTTGAAGTCAGGGCTCTGTGAAGCCACTCCTTCGTTATTTTAGCTGTGTGCTTAGGGTCATTGTCTTGTTGGAAAGTAAACCTTAGGCTCAGTCTGAGGTCCTGAGCACTCTGGAGAAGTTTTTTGTCCAGGATATCCCTGTACTTGGCCGCATTCATCTTTCCCTCGATTGCAACCAGTCGTCATGCTGCTGCAGCTGAAAAACACCCCCACAGCATGATGCTGCCACCACCATGCTTCACTGTTGGGACTGTATTGGACAGGTGATGAGCAGTGCCTGGTTTTCTCCACACATACCGCTTAGAATTAAGGCCAAAAAGTTCTATCTTGGTCTCATCAGACCAAAGAATCTTATTTCTCACCATCTTGGAGTCCTTCAGGTGTTTTTTTAGCAAACTCCATGCGGGCTTTCATGTGTCTTGCACTGAGGAGAGGCTTCAGTCGGGCCACTCTGCCATAAAGCCACGACTGGTGGAGGGCTGCAGTGATGGTTGACTTTCTACAACTTTCTCCCATCTCCCGACTGCATCTTTGGAGCTCAGCCACAGTGATCTTTGGGTTCTTCTTTACCTCTCTCACCAAGGCTCTTCTCCCCCGATAGCTCAGTTTGGCCAGACGGCCAGCTCTAGGAAGGGTTCTGGTCATCCCAAACATCTTCCATTTAAGGATTATGGAGGCCACTGTGCTCTTAGGAACCTTAAGTGCAGCAAAAAATTTTTGTAACCTTGGCCAGATCTGTGCCTTGCTACAATTCTTTCTCTGAGCTCTTCAGGCAGTTCCTTTGACCTCATGATTCTCATTTGCTCTTACATGCACTGTAAGCTGTAAGGTCTTGTATAGGGAGGTGTGTGGCTTTCCTAATCAAGTCCAATCAGTATAATCAAACACAGCTGGTCTCAAATGAAGGTATAGAACCATCTTAAGGATGATCAGAAGAAATGGACAGCACCTCAATTAAATATATGAGTGTCACAGCAAAGGGTCTGAATACTTAGGACCATGTGATATTTCAGTTTTTTCTTTTTTAATAAATCTGCAAAAATGTCAACAATTCTGTGTTTTTCTGTGAGATCTGCAAAATACTTAACATGCCTTTCAGCAAATAGAATTGGGGTGTCTACTTTCCAAAATGGGGTCATTTGGGGGAGGGGGGGGTTGTGCTATCTGGGCATTCCATGGCCTCCAAAACTGTGATAAGCAGTAAGGATTAAAATCAAACATTTACGCCCTTAGAAAGCCTGAAAGCGGTGATTGGTTTTCAGGGGTCCTGTATGCGGCTAGACTGCCAAAATGTCCCACACATGTGGTATCTCCATACTCAGGAAAGGCAGCAGAATGTATTTTGGGATGTAATTCTACATATAACCATGGCATGTTTGAACAATATATCATTTAGTGACAACTTTGTGTAAAAAAAAAATTTAATTTTCCCGAAACTTGTGGCAAAATATAAAATATTCCATGGACACAACATGCCTCTCAGCAAATAGCTTGAAGTATCTTCTTTCCAAAATGTGGCTGAATACATTTTGGCCTAAATGTATAACTAAAATTTAGTTTATTGGATTTTTTTTATAACAAAAAGTAGAAAATACCATTTTTTTTCAAAATTTTCGGTCTTTTTACATTTATATCACAAAAAATAAAAATTGCAGAGGCAATCAAATACCATCAAAAGAATGCTCTATTTGTGGGAAAAAAAGGACGCAAATTTATTTTGGGTACAACATTGCATGACCGCGCAATTACCAGTTAAAGCAGCGCAGTGCCAAATAGTAAAAAGTGCTCTGGTCTTCTTTGGTTTTGGTGGCACCAGAACACTATAACCCCTCACAGTTACTCTTGTTGGGCGCAAGAACGGGCCCTGCATTGAAATATTATAACAAACATTGTAATTACATGCCCCTGTTAAACAAAAACTGTAATTACATGCCCCTGTAAAACAGGGGCAGAAAAATCGTGCCTTGGGTGGTGGTGCCACAACACTGTAACCCCTCACAGATACTCTTGTTGGGCACAGGAACGGGCCCTGCTGTGAAACATTATATCAAAAATTGTAATTACATGCCTCTGTTAAACAGGGGCAGAAAAATTGGCCCTTGGTGGTGGTGCCACAAAACTGTAACCCCTCACAGATACTCTTGTTTGGCGCAGGAAAGGGCCCTGCTGTGAAATATTATATCAAAAATTGTAATTATATGCCCCTGTTAAACAGGGGCAGAAAAATTGGGCCTTGGCTGGTGGTGGTGCCCTAAATCAAAAATAACTAGCATCATCAAGATTGAGGAGGAATAGGATAGTCAGCATGGCAGTCTTCAAGGGATCCCAGATCCATAGCAAATTCAATCAGTTACATCAGCTTGTGCTTGTTTGCTGCCGATCCAAGACTGATTCATTTGTATGAATGTGAGCCTATCAACGTAGTCTGTGGACAGGCACACTCTTTGATCCATTACAAACCCTCCAGCAGCGCTGAATGTGCGCTCAGAAAGCACGCTGGATGCAGGACATGCCAGTAGCTTAATTGCATATTGAGCAAGTTATGGCCAGTGGTCCATCCTCAAGACCCAGTAACCCATTGTATGCTCTGTTGGAAAGGTCTCCAAGTCTGCTCTTGCCCCTAGATATTCCTGCACCATATATGCGATGGTTGCTTGAACCAATCAGACCTTGGCGCTGGGGACTGAAAAATTGTTTAAAGGCATCGGTCAGCCACCTTCTCCATTGTTCTTCCTCTGACTGAACAACACGTTGTCCAGCTCCAGGTAATGGTAACATCCCAGGATCTGGAAATGCGTTACACAAACCTTTCTTCAAGGTCTCCTGAAGATGTTTCATCCTCTGCTCCCTCTGCGAAGGCAGGATAAGTTCTGCAAGGTTACCCTTGTAACGTGGATCAAGAAGGGTTGCCAGTCAGTAATGATCCCTCTCCTTGATAACACGCATCCTAGGGTCCTTTCGCAGGCTTTGCAGAATCAGGGAGGCCATGCAGCGTAAGTTTGCAGAGGCATTCGATTATGAGTCCTCTGGGTCACTAAGGATCACATTATCTGTAACTACCTCCTCCCAGCCACGCACAACTCCTTGGGTTTCTGAGGGCTGAAAACCATCCCTTGAAGACTGCTGCTGAGTGTTATCCTCCACATCCATGCTAACACAATCCTCCTCCTCCACCTATTTTTCCTGTGTGTTTGGCGGGCCTGCAGAAATGCTATCTGGATAAAGGGGGTCTTGAGAGGAAAGGAAGTCCTCCTCTTCCTTCCGCTGTTCTGCCTTAAATGCCCTGTCCATGATTCCACGAAGCGTGTGCTCCAGCAGGAAGACTGGAGAGACAGTGTCACTAAGCTCCCCTGACCCTGTCCTGGTGCCATACTCGCACAGGTACTCATTGATGGCCCTGTGCTGTGTGTGCAGCCACAGCATTGCCAATTTTGAGTTCCACCTGGTGGGCATGTCACAAATGAGGCAGTTGGTAGGCAGGTTGCATTCCCTTTGAATGTCTGCCAGCTGAGCACTGACATTGTATGACTGGTGGAAATGATCACAGACTTTTCTGGCCTGCCTCAGGAGATCTTGTAAGCCTGGGTACCTGCTTAAGACCTACTGCACCACCAAATTCAGGATGTGTGCCAAACATGGAACATGGGTCAAGTGTCCCTGTCGGAGGGCGGAGAGAAGGTCAGTGCCATTGTCACATACAACCATTCCTGGCTGAAGCTGGCATGGTGTCAACCACCTCTGAGCCTGTCCCTGAAGAGCTGACAGAATCTCTGCCCCAGTGTGGCTCCCTTCCTCTAGGCAGACCAACTCAAGCGCCGCATGGCATCTTTTAGCCTGACAGCTTGCGTAGCCCCTTGAATGCTTACGGAGCACCGCTGGTTCAGAGGACAAATCTGCAGAAGAGGCCATAGAGCAGTGGTTCTCAACTCCAGTCCTCGGGACCCACCAACAGGCCAGATTTTAAGTATTACCTTGGGGAGTTGCAGACTAGAATACTGCAATCACTGAGCAGCAAGTGATATCACCTGTGATGTATTTCAGCTATCTTGCAATCCTGGCCTGTTGGTGGGTCCTGAGGACTGGAGTTGAGAACCACTGCCATAGAGGAAGAAGAAGAGAAGGGGGTGGAGGAGAGAGCTGTGACAGAATCACCACTAGCATTTTGGAGGCATCCTTCCCAGCTGCCAGCAGAGTTACCCAGTGCGCCGTGAAGGAAAGATAATGTCCATGCCTGCTGGACCATGAGTCAGCAGTAATATGAACCTTAGTGCTGGCCGCCCTGTCCAACGAGGCCAAAACATTGCCTTCCACATGCTGATAGAGAGCCGAAATGGCCTTCCGTGAAAAGAAATGGCATTTTGGAATATGTCACTGAGGTACAGCACATTCCACAATTCACAAAAGGGGGCAGCATCTACCAGGTGAAAAGGCAGCAGTTGCAGTGCTAGCAATTTTGCCAAGCTATCATTTAGACACTGAGTATGTGGATGGCTGGGACCAAATTTATTTTTATGGTTCAGCAACTGGGGAAACTTGCCTGCTAAAATCAATTGTTGGTGTACTGCTAGCAGATTAGCTGCAAGTGCTTGGGAGACCTATTGCTATACCTTCATTCCTCTCAGTGCAGGTTTTTTGAGAGGACTGGAGGTATAGTAGGGTTGGAGATCCCAGAGAAGTCCCCCTTTGTCTTTGATGTGGCCCTTTCAAGTGCTGTTGCCAATGGACTGCGTGGCAGGTCGTCATATGTCTGGTCAAGCATGTGGTGCCCAAGCAGCTGCTGTTCTGGCCACGCTTGATCCGCTTCAGACATAGGTTGCAAACAGCAACATTGCGATCTGCTGCACACGTGTTGAAAAAAGCCCACACCGAGGAACTTTTAAAAGTCAGCGGGGAGTCAGCAGCGCCCTGCACCTGCGGAGCTCTGCGGTGTGGCTGCCCTTAAGCTGCCCCCTAGAGGACATCCTGCCTCGTTGGAGTTGTGACTCCTCCTCCTCCTGTCTTCTCTCAGGCACCCAAGTACAGTCAATGACCTCATCATCCCCTCCCTCCTTGTCACTGGAGCAAACTTGGCATTATGCTGCAGCTGGGGGAACATGGCTGCTAGTTTCTTGTCCTTCTGTGGCACCCCCTCTCTCTAGGCTCATGTTACTCCCTTCCTCAACCTGGGACCCAACATCAGAGCCTTCAAAATGCTGCACATCCTCCAGCAGCATGTACCCGACACTGTGGTCGAATAAATATGGGGACTCCTCCGTGCATGATAGTGGGGATACGGAAGGAGTGACTGTGGACAAGGAGCAGGTGGAATAGGCCGCCTTGGCAGCTGCGTTGGAAGGCAAAGTACTCTGAGCCTGGGTGACAGAGCCTGGGTGACAGATGATGAGGACGGCTTTGTTATCCACTTCACCAACTCTTCTGCATGTTGTAGCTCAATAACACTGTCAGCAGCAGAAAAAAAGGACAAGCGTGCCCCACGGCCACCTGCAGAGGATGCACCATGTCCATGACCACCACTGTTGACTGTAGACACAGAGGCTGCTTGCCCTCTTTTAGTGGCCTGTGAGCATCTGCCTCTCCTTGGGGACCTTCCAAACATGATGTATTTTTTGTTTTGCAACACCACACTACACTGTATATTAGATACTGTGTACACAGCCTGAAGTGTATTAGAAACTATACACCACCGAATGCACTGTATATATGGCCTACACTGAATGCAGAATATATATATATATATATATATATATATATATATATATATATATATTAGACTGTATATATATATATATTAATACACCACCTGAAGTGTATTAGAAACTGTACACACTGTATTAGATACTGTGTACACTGCCTGCACTGTATTAGAAACTGTACAATGGCTGCACTGTATTGTATACTGTGTACACCACCAGAAGTGTAGTAGGAACTGTACACACTGTATTAGATACTGTGTACACCACCAGAAAAGTAGTAGAAACTGTACACACTTTATTAGATACTGTGTACACCGCCAGAAGTGTAGTGGAAACTGTACACACTTTATTAGAAACTGTACAATGGCTGCACTGTATTTTATGCTCTGTACACCACCAGAAGTGTAGTAGAAACTATACACACTGTATTAGATACTGTGTACACTGCCTGATGTGTATTAGAAACTGTACACACTGTGTTAGATACTGTGTACACCACCAGAAAAGTAGTAGAAACTGTACACACTGTATTAGATACTGTATACACTACTTGCACTGTATTAGAAACTGTACAATGGCTGCACTATATTTTATACTGTGTACACCACCAGAAGTGTAGTAGAAACTGTACAAACTGTATTAGACACTGTGCACCCTGCCTGCACTGTATTAGAAACTGTACTACGGCTGCACTGTATTGTGCACTGTGTACACCACCAGAAGTGTAGTAGAAACTGTACAAACTGTATTAGATACTGTGTACACCACATGAAAAGTAGTAGAAACTGTACACACTGTATTTGATACAGTGTACAGTGTTAGAAGTGTAGTAGAAACTGTACACACTTTATTAGATACTGTGTACACCGCCTGCACTGTATTGGAAACTGTACAACGGCTGCACTGTATTTTATACTGTGTACACCACTAGAAGTGTAGTAGAAACTGTACACACTGTATTAGATACTGTGTACACCGCCGCACTGTATTAGAAACTGTTCTACGGCTGCACTGTATTGGGTACTGTGTACACCACCAGAAGTGTAGTAGGAATTGTACAAACTGTATTAGATACGGTGTACACCACCTGCACTGTATTAGAAACTGTACTACGACTGCACTGTATTGTGTACTTTGTACACCACCAGATGTGTAGTATAAATTGTACACACTGTATTAGATACTGTGTACACCATCTGGAAAAGTAGTAGAAACTGTACATACTGTATTAGATACTGTGTACACTACTTGCACTGTATTAGAAACTGTACTACGGCTGCACTGTATTGTGCACTGTGTACACCACCAGAAGTGTAGTAGAAACTGTAGAAACTGTATTAGATACTGTGTACACCACAAGAAAAGTAGTAGAAACTGTACACACTGTGTTAGATATTGTGTACACCACCTGCACTGCATTAGAAACTGTACAATGGCTGCACTGTATTTTATACTGTGTACACCACCAGAAGTGTAGTAGAAACTGTACAGACTGTATTAGATACTGTGTACACCACCAGAAAAGTAGTAGAAACTTTACTACGGCTGCACTGTATATTGTACTGTGTACACCACCAGAAGTGTAGTAGAAATTGTACACACTGTATTAGATACTGTGTACAATGCCTGCACTGTATTAGAAACTGTACTATGGCTGCACTGTATTGTATACTGTGCACACCACCAGAAGTGTAGTAGAAACTGTACACACTGTATTAGATACTGTGTACACCACCAGAAAAGTAGTAGAAACTGTATTAGATACATCATTAGCACATCAGTGTAGATTCTTGTGATATACACCTCTCAAAGACAGTGCACCTCCACCACATAGAATGCGCGCTTACCGAAAGGCAAGCTCTCATGAGCCTGTGGCTAAAATACTCAGCCAGGGACTCTGTCCAGAGGAGTGTTGAATGCCCACAGGTATTGCTTGGGAAGAAACTTGAGCTAAGCACCAAACAACCAGGGAAAATCGAACATCAAACCACCAGGGGGATAGGTCAGGCATTACCCAGAAATGTAAAAAGACTCTCCATAGTGTAAAACGCACCAAAAAGGTTTTTTAAAGCTTTTAAAAATTGCACTTACAGAAGTGATGTTTAAAAACGACTAATCAAAATTTTGCTGCATTTATCTTGTTTTTACTTCATCATATGTTAGTGATAGCGTGAAGGACACTCAACACTAGATGTTTAAAAACGGTCAAGAGAAAACAGCCGGCCGGCTTGCGAACACCTATCCACTGAGTACAGTGCGATGACGTGCTGACGTCATCACGCTGTACTTAGTGGACGAGTGTTCGCAAGCCGTTCCTAATTCACATTCCTAATCCCTGTCTTTGAGAAGTACTCATGGAGTACATGGAGAAAACAGGGAGGGTCTAGGTAGGACTAAACTAACTAGCACTAAACAGGAGGGGAGGACAGAGGGAAAAACCAAAATCCCATGGTAAACGATTTGTAAATCTTAAAGATTATAGTGGCTGCAGATTGAAAAAAAAGATGCATTTTTACTAACATTAACCCCTAGGCGCCAAGTGCATGCAAATATGCAGCCTCTCGGCGGCGGGGCCCTGGCGCCGAGGGGCCGCAAATTTTTTAGCCGAAAGTGCTGTGCTGAGAGCACGTGCCCTGCACGCTCCGTGGACGGTGACTGGCGACTCACAAGAAGCTCCCAATTGTTTCTTATGCAATTGTTCCAAAACCTGAAACCAATTTTTTCAGGCTCTGTTCTTTCAGCTGACAGTTGGATTCCCCTACTGACAGCTGAAATGTAAACAAGAGAAAAAAAAGCCGTCAATTATCAGTTGTTAACCGCTTAAGGACCAGCTTCCGTAGTTGTACTGCCACAATGTGGCTGGTTCCCGCAAATCGCCGTCATTGTACGTCAGCTGGTACACGGCGACACTGGCCAGCGGGGGAGCCAATAATCAGCGGGTGGGGCGGATTTGATGTCCACCGCCCACCCGCTATCATTCCCCGCAGTGACAGAACGAGAATGTAAAGGTCTCCATTCTGACAGGGGAGATCACACAGATCCTGTCTTTCTGCTATTGAGGAAGATGGATCTGGGTATTTCCCCATTCACACAGTCCCCCATACAGTAAGTAAACACAAAGAAAAAAGAAACAAGGGCGCACCAGCCATGTGCATTACCTTTTAAAAACATTTATTGAATAAAATTGTAAAAAGAAACAACTCACAAGCAATTGGTGAAGGAGGCGCTCTGATGAAGAAGGGACGTACCCTTCGAAACGCGTTAGCTGATTGTGATGCCTGTGTGTGCCTCCACGATCCTTGGGAGGTCTTGCTCATCCTAAGTCGCATGCTGCTTATCGGTGCACCTTTATGTTGCGCCTCCTTCACCAATTGCTTGTGAGTTGTTTCTTTTTACAATTTTATTCAATAAATGTTTTAAAAGGTAATGCACATGGCTGGTGCCCCCTTGTTTCTTTTTTCTTTCGGTTTCTGCTAGGATCCCCCATCCTTGAGGGCAGCAAGGCCTGTGTTGACGTGCTACTTATATGGTGATCCACCTGTGCGCAGGAGTCGTTTTTTCTTTTTTCTTTTTTGCTACTTTACTGCATGCCTTGTGTAGCAATTGTATATGTTCTATATTTTTTTAACCACACACAATCAAGCTGCAACACCAAAGGTGTCCAACCTCTACATTTTTACAAACCTGCCACACCTTTGATGCTGCAGCTGGATTGTGTGTGGTTGATTTTAGGGTTGTACTGATACCGGTATCGGTGTCGATACAAAACCTGAAACCGATTTTTTCAGGCTCTGTTCTTTCAGCTGACAGTTGGATTCCCCTATTGACAGCTGAAATGTAAACAAGAGAAAAAAAATCCGTCAATTATCAGTTGTTAACCGCTTAAGGACCAGCTTCCGTAGTTGTACTGCCGCAATGTGGCTGGTTCCCGCAAATCGCCGTCATTGTACGTCAGCTGGTACACGGCGACACTGGCCAGCGGGGGAGCCAATAATCAGCGGGTGGGGCGGATTTGATGTCCACCGCCCACCCGCTATCATTCCCCGCAGTGACAGAACGGGAATGTAAAGGTCTCCATTCTGACAGGGGAGATCACACAGATCCTGTCTTTCTGCTATTGAGGAAGATGGATCTGGGTATTTCCCCATTCACACAGTCCCCCATACAGTAAGTAAACACAAAGAAAAAAGAAACAAGGTCGCACCAGCCATGTGCATTACCTTTTAAAAACATTTATTGAATAAAATTGTAAAAAGAAACAACTCACAAGCAATTGGTGAAGGAGGCGCTCTGATGAAGAAGGGACGTACCCTTCGAAACGCGTTAGCTGATTGTGATGCCTGTGTGTGCCTCCACGATCCTTGGGAGGTCTTGCTCATCCTAAGTCGCATGCTGCTTATCGGTGCACCTTTATGTTGCGCCTCCTTCACCAATTGCTTGTGAGTTGTTTCTTTTTACAATTTTATTCAATAAATGTTTTAAAAGGTAATGCACATGGCTGGTGCCCCCTTGTTTCTTTTTTCTTTCGGTTTCTGCTAGGATCCCCCATCCTTGAGGGCAGCAAGGCCTGTGTTGACGTGCTACTTATATGGTGATCCACCTGTGCGCAGGAGTCGTTTTTTCTTTTTTCTTTTTTGCTACTTTACTGCATGCCTTGTGTAGCAATTGTATATGTTCTATATTTTTTTAACCACACACAATCAAGCTGCAACACCAAAGGTGTCCAACCTCTACATTTTTACAAACCTGCCACACCTTTGATGCTGCAGCTGGATTGTGTGTGGTTGATTTTAGGGTTGTACTGATACCGGTATCGGTGTCGATACAAAACCTGAAACCGATTTTTTCAGGCTCTGTTCTTTCAGCTGACAGTTGGATTCCCCTATTGACAGCTGAAATGTAAACAAGAGAAAAAAAAGCCGTCAATTATCAGTTGTTAACCGCTTAAGGACCAGCTTCCGTAGTTGTACTGCCGCAATGTGGCTGGTTCCCGCAAATCGCCGTCATTGTACGTCAGCTGGTACACGGCGACACTGGCCAGCGGGGGAGCCAATAATCAGCGGGTGGGGCGGATTTGATGTCCACCGCCCACCCGCTATCATTCCCCGCAGTGACAGAACGGGAATGTAAAGGTCTCCATTCTGACAGGGGAGATCACACAGATCCTGTCTTTCTGCTATTGAGGAAGATGGATCTGGGTATTTCCCCATTCACACAGTCCCCCATACAGTAAGTAAACACAAAGAAAAAAGAAACAAGGTCGCACCAGCCATGTGCATTACCTTTTAAAAACATTTATTGAATAAAATTGTAAAAAGAAACAACTCACAAGCAATTGGTGAAGGAGGCGCTCTGATGAAGAAGGGACGTACGCTTCGAAACGCGTTAGATGATTGTGATGCCTGTGTGTGCCTCCACGATCCTTGGGAGGTCTTGCTCATCCTAAGTCGCATGCTGCTTATCGGTGCACCTTTATGTTGCGCCTCCTTCACCAATTGCTTGTGAGTTGTTTCTTTTTACAATTTTATTCAATAAATGTTTTAAAAGGTAATGCACATGGCTGGTGCGCCCTTGTTTCTTTTTTCTTTCGGTTTCTGCTAGGATCCCCCATCCTTGAGGGCAGCAAGGCCTGTGTTGACGTGCTACTTATATGGTGATCCACCTGTGCGCAGGAGTCGTTTTTTCTTTTTTCTTTTTTGCTACTTTACTGCAGTTAGCAAACACAGCCTGGGAACACATTTAGCCCCTTCCCTGCCAGTGTCATTAGTACAATGTCAGTGCATATTTTTAGCACTGATTACTGTAATAAAGTCACTGGTTTCCAAAAAACTGTCAAAAATGTCAGTTAGGTGTCTGATCTGTCAGCTGCAATGTCGCAGTCCCGCTAAAAATTACTGATCGACGCCATTACTAGTAAAAAAAAAAAAAAATCTATAAATCTATCCTCTATTTTGTGGACTTGATAACTTTTGCGCAAACCAATCAATAAACGCTTATTGCAATTTTTTTATCAAAAATATGTAGAACATGTAGAATATTTGACATGTAGAAGAATACATATCGCCCTAAACTGATGAAGAAATTTGTTTTTGTACATTTTTTTTTTGGATATGTATTAAAGCAAAAAGTAAAAAATATTGGGTTTGTTTCAAAATTGTCGCTCTTTTTTTGTTTATAGCACAAAAAATAAAAACCGCATAGGGCATCAAATACCACCAAAAGAAAGCTCTATTTGTGGGAAAAAATTACATCAATTTTGTTTGGGTACAACGTCGCACGACCGCACAATTGTCAGTTAAAGCGAAGCAGCGCCATATCGCAAAAAATGGTCTTGTCCTTAAAAAGGAAAATCTTCCGGTCCATAACCACTGACTCATTCAGCTGTCAGTGGGGTTCCCCTGTTAACAGCTGAAGTGTAAACTGAAGTCCCAGGCAATTGGAGCTGAAAAAAAAAACAGCCAGCAAAGTTTATCAACAACATTGCTCACTCGAAAGATAAAAAGAAAAAATGGTTTCTTTTTGTATCTTACTGTATTTCTTCATCTACAGATCAATAGGATGAACTTTGATCTGAAGATGAAGTCGGTTTAAAGCAACCTGTCAAGTAAAAAAAAAAAAAAAAATATATATATATATATATATATATATATATATATATATATATATATATATATATATATATATAGTTTTATTTTAAATTGTTCCCCTGTTTAACCCCTTATTAACTCATAGTTTACTCTAATCAGCCTTATTACCTCCTTATTCTCCTTCTCCATTAAATTATTATTTTCCTGCTGATTTTCTTTTGTTCACTTATATTTTATGAACTATTAATAATTCAAACTTTATTTTGTTTGCTTAGTTTGTTGATATTTTTACACATATTTACATGTTTCACATTGAAAAAAGCGCACATTTTAAAAAAAAAAAAGTATTTATTTCATTTGTAAATAACTTTTCAATGCAATGTACCATTGCAGACAGTTGAAGTATATCGGCGAGTACTAACAAAAAAGTATCGGTACGCGTACTCATTGTAAAACAAATGGTGTTGTATTTAGTTTCTAATACTATTTGACATTTCTTAGTGGTGAGCGAGAAAAGGTTTTTGATTTGTTGATATAATTTTTTTTTTTTTCTATTTTTTTTTCTGTGAAAGTGGGGTTACCCTTTAAGGGGTTAAAGTTTATTATTTCTAATATTGGTCCTGTAGTGTTCTTCATGTGCTCACAATTACAAATGTTTCTCTTTATACAACTGCAATTAGTGGGCAGCTTTTCTGAAAAGCGATTTACCTGTCAGAAACAAGCTGCTGGATTGTTCGTTCGTTTGGTGGCCAGCTGTAGAAGTCTAAATTGGCGCCGGCCCCTGATGACGACAATTTCTATAGAAACATGAATATCGGATTGCTAGAACTCATTTTCATTTGTGTTTTTCTGAACGCAACGCAGGACACAATTTCCAAAGCATATGGATAAACATTGGAGACATCTGCTCGCAGAAGGTGTGAAATATAACTTGGCACTGCGAATGCGGGTGCGTTTTGTTTCTCAAAATACGAAGCGGAGATAGAGATCCTTCAAGAATTTTCTACAGGTTTAAGGATTACTTAAAGGTAAACTCCAGGTAAGCATCTAAATGTAGATATGAGAGCTGTTGTATCTGCCAAAAGATTTGTAGTGATGTCTCTACATTCCTGAGATTTATACAGCCTTGTCATATAGCACAGCCAGCCTTGAGACCCATTTACTGCAAATAAATAATACTGCAATGAAGTAATGCAGCAAGGTCTTGTCCTTCCCTCCAGACTGTGATTGGACAGTCTAGGAGAAGCAACACACTAATAAGCTCATCACTCTGAACTCTCCTCCTGTCGGCTTGTTCAAGAGCATGGCACCACAACTGATTGGCTTCTTGTGCCGCTTTTCTCTCTTCTCTCTTTCTCTCTCTGAGCTCTATTTTAAAGAGGTTAATTCCATTAAAATTCTGTTACTTACACTCATACCACTCAACATTTTGAGATGGGAATGAGGGACACCTACCAGCAAACGTATGTAGGCATGGGGCACGCCCCCTGCCACACCCCCTTAAAGGAGAAATAACCCAAGAAAAAGGTTCATTAAATCCACAAGGGATTTTTTTTTACCACATCTATTCCTTTATATTGGCTTTTAAAATGTACAAATGCAGCAATTTATAATTTGGATGAAAGGTTTAGCAATGGGAAACACTTTTTAAAAGATTAAAAGTGCATCTTATATACAGCTATATAGATGAGACCAAAATGAGGGACAAATGAGGGGACAAATGAGGGGGAAAGTGGGACATTGCGCCAAATAAACCCTTTCACTGTCAACCTTGATGGCAGCCCTGGCAAGTAAACAGCCACCCAAGTTTTAAAGCAATTTGTTTGTTTACTTTAAAGCCACCCACTCTCTTCTCTTCACCACCACCACTGTGGCTCACCTGTCTCTTCTGGGTGCCTGGGACCTCCATGGCAGGTGTCAGAATAAAGAGCGTCCACTGATATCCCCCTGGGTGGTATGAACCCAGAAGCACTCAGCTCTGAGCCCTTCCAGGTTCATAACTGTCAAGCCCCTGCTCTGGCCGGGGTAAAAGCTGTTTGGGCACAATCTGTGCTTGATCAGCTTAAACACAAGGCATTATGGGGGGTATTTACTAAAACTGTGTGGTGCATAATCTGTTGCAGCTTCCAAGTTTTATTGTCAAAGCTTAGTAGAAGAAGCCAAGTTTTATTGTCAAATCTTGGAAGAAGACTCTTCTTTTCAGACTTGCATCATCTGCTACATGAGGGTAGGTGGACTCCGCTCTCCACCTGCCCTTCACATCGCTGCGAACAGTGGCAGTGCGTCCATTGAGGGCGCACAGGTGCCGCCCCCTCCTTCCAGCCACCCCCCTCTGTGTATAATGGATAGATTCATGCATTGTATGAATCTATCTATGGCCGCTGTAGCCAACCCCTATTCAGGCGTCCGGCCCCTTTTCAGACGCCGGGCGCCTTAATTACAGCGGCGGGGGTGTTTTGAAGCACCTGATTAGAGCCATAGGCTCTAATAGGTTTCAAAAAAGGTGACCTGCGAGCGCAAAGCATTGCGCTTGCAGTTCACCCAGGTGTGTTGGAAAAGCGAATGAATATTCACTTTCCTAACACTGAACCGCCTCTCAGCCAATCAGGTGCGTGGGTCTGTTACCCATCACCTGATTGGCTGAAACGGTAGGCGCTACGATTGGACGCCTATTGGGAGGAGGGGAGGAGACGCACGGAGGACACAGGAGCCGCTGTCTGACCCATTGCAAGGTCCCACCGCTTGCCGCTTTCACCTGCCGCCACCGAGACAGGGTAAGTGCCAGGCAGACAGCGAGCAGGTGGAGGGGCACACAGGGGCACTATTTTATGGACACAGTGACAGCATTTAATGTGATACTATTTGTTGGGCACAGTAATAGCATTTGATGTGGCATTATTTGATGGGCACAGTGACAGCATTTGATGTGGCACTATTTGATGGGCACAGTAACAATATTTGATGTGGCACTATTTGATGGGCACAGTGGCAGCATTTGATGGGCACAATGGCATCGTTTTATGGGCACAGTGGCTGCGTTTGATGGCACAGTGGCTGCATTTGATGGGCACAGTGGCTGCAATTGATGGGCACAGTGGCTGCGTTTGATGGGCACAGTGGCTGCATTTGATGGGCACAGTGGCTGAGTTAGGTGGGCACAGTGGCTGCAATTAATGGGCACAGTGGCTGCGTTTGATGGGTGCAGTGAGGCTGCAATTGATGGTTTTTTTCAGAATTTTTCAGATTGTTTGCGCCCCCCTAAAATTTTGAGCACTAGCCATCACTGGCTGCGACGGTTACATACCCCAGCAGAAGGACAGGTACACTTTGGATACACTTTGGATATCCCAACCAATTCTATGTAACTTTACAAAGTAAAGTGACATAGAGTAGTTATAGTTATACAGTCCTACAGACATAACTGGCCCTTTGAGGGCAACCGTAATGCTGATGCGACCCGCAATGTAATTGAGATTGACACCCCTGCTCTAATGTGTCACCTGTTTACAAAACATTTAACAAAAAGCTTTCTTGAGGCTCTAAAGCAGGGATCCCCAACCACTGGGCAGCATGAGAGCCGACCAGCCGGCGGGCAGGAGGGCAGCATGAAAGAGCCGGTGGCCAGTTTGAGAGAGATGGTGAGCAGACGAGAGAGTAGAGAGATGACATAATCTGTCACTGCCTGCCCTGCATCAACGCTGTTCTGCCCTCACTGTGCAGCTGCGGGCAGCAGAGAGATTACATCATCTCTCATTGCCCACCCTCTCTCTGGGACCCAGCCAATGCATCTGGTGGCAGGTGACATGGCAAATGACAAGCTGCATTTGGTGGCAGATGATGTGGCAAGTGACAGGCTGCATCTGGTGGCAGGTGATATGGCAATTGATAAGCTGTATCTGGTGGCAGGCGATAGTGGCAAGTGATAATCTGCATCCAAAGGCAGGTGACGTGACAAGTGACAGTCCCCATCTGGTGGCAGGTGACATGGCAAGTGACAAGCTGCATCTGGTGGCAGGTGATGGTGACAAGTGACAATCTGCATCTGGTGGCAGGCTACATGATATGCTGTATCTGGTGGCAGGTGACGTGGCAAGTGAAAAGCTGCATCTGGTGGCAGGTGACGTGGCAAGTGAAAAGCTGCATCTGGTGGCAGGCGACATGGGAAGTGATAAGCTGCCTCTGGTGGCAGGCAATGTGGCAAGTGAAAAGCTGCATCTGGTGGCAGGCGATGTGGCAAGTGACAAGCTGCATCTGGTGGCAGGCGACGGTGGCAAGTGACAATCTGCTTCTGGTAGCAGGCTACATGATATGCTGTATCTGGTGGCAGGTGACGTGGCAAGTGAAAAGCTGCATCTGGTGGCAGGTGACGTGGCAAGTGAAAAGCTGCATCTGGTGGCAGGCGACATGGGAAGTGATAAGCTGCCTCTGGTGGCAGGCAATGTGGCAAGTGAAAAGCTGCATCTGGTGGCAGGCGATGTGGCAAGTGACAAGCTGCATCTGGTGGCAGGCGACGGTGGCAAGTGACAATCTGCTTCTGGTAGCAGGCTACATGATATGCTGTATCTGGTGGCAGGTGATGTGGCAAGTGAAAAGCTGCATTTGGTGGCAGGTGACATGGCAAGTGAAAAGCTGCATCTGGTGGCAGGCGACATGGCAAGTGAAAAGCTGCATCTGGTGTAAGGCGACATGGCAAGTGATAAGCTGCATCTGGTGACAGGCGACATGATATGCTGTATCTGGTGGCAGGTGACATGGCAAATGACAAGCTGCATCTGATGGCAGGTGATGTGGCAAGTGACAGGCTGCATCTGGTGGCAGGTGACGTGGCAATTGATGAACTTTATCTGGTGGCAGGTGATGGTGGCAAGTAATAAGCTGCATCTGGTGGCAGGCGACGGTGGCAAGTGACAATCTGCTTCTGGTAGCAGGCTACATGATATGCTGTATCTGGTGGCAGGTGATGTGGCAAGTGAAAAGCTGCATTTGGTGGCAGGTGACATGGCAAGTGAAAAGCTGCATCTGGTGGCAGGCGACATGGCAAGTGAAAAGCTGCATCTGGTGTAAGGCGACATGGCAAGTGATAAGCTGCATCTGGTGACAGGCGACATGATATGCTGTATCTGGTGGCAGGTGACATGGCAAATGACAAGCTGCATCTGATGGCAGGTGATGTGGCAAGTGACAGGCTGCATCTGGTGGCAGGTGACGTGGCAATTGATGAACTTTATCTGGTGGCAGGTGATGGTGGCAAGTAATAAGCTGCATCCAAAGGCAGGCAACGGTGGCAAGTGACAATCTGCATCTGGTAGCAGGCTACATGATATGCTGTATCTGGTGGCAGGCGACGTAGCAAGTGAAAAGCTGCATCTGATGGCAGGCGACACGGCAAGTGATAAGCTGCATCTGGTGGCAGGCAACGTGGCAAGTGAAAAGCTGCATCTGGTGACAGGCGACATGGAAAGTGACAATCTGCATCTGGTAGCAGGCTACATGATATGCTGTATCTGGTGGCAGGTGACGTGGCAAGTGAAAAGCTGCATCTGGTGGCAGGCAATGTGGCAAGTGAAAAGCTGCATCTGGTGGCAGGCGACATGGCAAGTGATAAGCTGCATCTGGTGGCAGGCGATGTGGCAAGTGACAAGCTGCTTCTGGTGGCAGGCGACGTGGAAAGTGACAAGCTGCATCTGGTGGCAGGCGACATGGAAAGTGACAAGCTGCATCTGGTGGCAGGCGATGTGGCAAGTGACACACTCAGGGCTCCCATTGATTCTGCATTATGGTGAGTTGAACGATTTCATTTGTAATTACAATGTAATAATAGAAATAATGTGTTTCAATCATCCTGACACCATATCAACTATGGTGCCATGAAGATTGACGCACCAACACCAGCCATTGCCCCCACAAATTGCCCATAAAAAACCCACTTCCCTCACCCTGGGCCTTGGCATAATTTTCTTCCATGCAGCCGGTCCCTGGTGCCAAAAAGGTTGGGGACCGCTGCTCTAAAGCACCCTTGGACTGTAGTATGAAAGTGCTTGACATAGATCTTAATCTGATCTGCTGCTTGTAGCTTTTAGCAGTTTGCAGCAAGAAGGAAAAACAGATGAAATGGCAATAGAGAACGGCATGTGATTAATACTTTAATAAATTCTATTCTCTTTACAAAATGACAGGTACGCTTAAATTACAACAGTTTATATTCAACCAAAGATTCCTGTTCAATAATAAGCACAACAAGCACATAGGAAAATCACAGATGACTGTGCAGCATAAGGAATGATTACTTTCAATTAGCAATTTGCTTGAAGCAAACAAATGACTTTTATTGCATCACATTCATAATATGTTAGTTTACTCAGAAAATGATTTATCTAGGCGTTCTTCTGAAAAAAAAATAATTACATTTACTAAAGTTTATCTTAACTTAAAAAAAAAGAAAAAAATAACTAAAGTTTGTCAACACTTAAATCTAAACACAAGGCTGATATAAAAGAAACAAATGAATGCAGCTCTGCATTTATTATTGCATTATTTAAAGTATTTCTTTAAATACAAGCAGTGTAATTACTTGAATTAGACTTGGTATCAACCTCCCACAGTCCATGTACAGCAGAGTGGGAGAAGAAAAAATAGCACAAGTATCCAATCAGTTCTTGTATTAATAAGCAGCATGCTGATAGGAGGAGAGAGCAAAGTGACATAGAGATGATCTCATCAGTCTGCTTTTTCAAGTCAGGGGGTCAGGTCCACAACAGCCTTTACTCCAAAAAAAGTGTAAGATGGTGCTAAGATTCAATTCAGAAGATTTAGGCTACCTTCACACTGCATCGCCCGGTCGTTAGCTCTTAAGCTCTGCTCGTTTTTGCGGCGCTTAAGCGCTGTTTTACTAGCGCTCTTTTAGCCGCTTGCACGGCGATTTTTACCCATAAGTCGCTTTTTAGTCCAGTTTTGCTGCGCTTTCAAAGTTCTTTTCAGGAGCTTTGGAAGCGCTGCCCATTCATTGCAATGGGCAGGGCATTTTGGGAGTGCTATTTACAGCGCTCTCAACCCGCCCCAAAGATGCTGCTTGCAGAACTTTTCGCAACGTCCCGCAGGCGTACCGCCCCAGTGTGAAAAGTAACACTGCAATGAATGGGAGGCGTTTTTTTCAGGCGCTTTTCAGAGGCTATTTCTAGCGCTAAAGTGCCTGAAAACTGCCTCAGTGTGAAAGTAGCCTAAAGTTGATGTAAACCCGATTAATCAAATTTGACCTGGGCACATATATCTGCAGTGTTTTCTTATCTCTCTTCAAAGCTCTAAGCGCAGTGTCTTTCTCCTACTCCATTCTTCTGTTAACAGCATGATAACTTCTGAAAAGTTCTCTGACAACTGTGATAAAACCAGGCTGAATTGTGTGTCAGGGTGGGTGCTATAAATAGATTAGCAGAGAGGTGGTCTATTTACAGCACAGCTCCGCTAGTCTCTGCCTATGTGGCGTGGGGGTGTGTGCCTTTTCTCCGATCAGCACACAGTACATCGGGGGGAGGACACAGCTCGCAGACATAGTGGGGGGGACATCGCAGGATCCTGATGACAAGGTAAGTTACCTGGACCAAGATACTGCAATGCAATCCCGAGTGTGGCTCGTGGTTACAGCCAATGGTACTGAAATGTTACCCCGAGCCACACTCGGGATTACCGCCAGGAGGGTTAAAGATTCTTATTGGATACAGATGGCTAGATAGGCGGACAGTGGGTGTTGTGTGGGTGGTGTCTGAGTGCAATTTAAAAGTACTGGCCGGCTGGACTAACTTCCTCTAGCCCATTGAGCCCAGATGAAGATACTGAATACAGAGGATGTCCTTACATAAAGTATCATCTACAGTATGTTCTTTTGTTTTATTTGCTCTGAAGGCTACTTTTAGTGTTTTTATGTCAGCATTTCTACTCTCTTTATAATAAATGCGATCCTTGCTTATTTAAGCAGTGTCTTTATTTTTACAGCTAATATTATTGTTATATCATCTCCGTTAACTTTATCAGAGCTTTGATAGACTAGCTAATTATAGAAATAGACACCTTAATACATAGTTATAATAAGTAGGGGAAATCCAAAACCACCCCATATTTATTTCAGGGTGCATGTGATCAGCACAGGGCCAATCAGCAGTGTCCAGACAGAGGGTCAGGGGCAGGGCTTTTTTTCAGGGGGAACTTGGTGGAACTCAGTTCCACCACCTCTGGCTCAGACCCTTGGGGGAGGGGGTTGGGGGGCCCTGCTCACCACAATCACGTGTAAACACAGAAATCCGGTTTCTGTGTTTACAAGTGACAGCTCTGCAATCTGTGTGTAACCCCCCTGATGCACTCTGTATGTAATGCAATCCTGGTATTTAATGCCCCTTTAAGACTCTCCTGCTGTTTGTGAAATTTGACTGACCACACCCACTATTTGATGTGATTCGGAGGGTGTGTGTGGGTGGAGGAGATTTGGGGGGTTGTGGTGAGTTCCAGAACCTATTGTTTGAGAAAAAAAGCCCTGGTCAGGGGTCATGCAGCCTCATAGGACAGTCTAAGAAGAATGAAAACTCCTACAAGCTTTAACTAGACACTGATAGAAGTTACAAGACTGCTATATACCGCTGATGAGAAAAGGTATTTAGCAGTTTATATATATATTTGCATTTCCATGTTCTGTGTATTGTGGGAGACCAGATATAGTGAATTAAGGGTCCTGGGTTTAGTAACACTTTAAATAGTACTGCAGCAAAAACTGCTTTTTTTAATGTAATCTTTTACTGCTTCAGCCCCGGCAGATTTTACCCCCTTCCTGGCCAGAGCACTTTTTGTGATTCGGCACTGCGTCGTCGTGCGTCGTGCGATGTTGCACCCAAACAAAATTGACGTGATTTTTTTCCCCACAAATAGAGCTTTCTTTTAGTGATATTTGATCACCTCTGCGTTTTTTTAATTTTTTGAGCTATAAACAAAAAAAGAGCGACAATTTTGAAAAAAAAACGCAATATTTTTTACTTTTTGCTATAGTAAATATCCCCCAAAAATATATAAAAAACGTTTTTTTTTCTCAGTTTAGGCCGATATGTATTCTTCTACATATTTTTGGTAAAAAAATCGCAATAAGCGTATATTAATTGGTTTGCGCAAAAGTTATAGCGACTACAAAATATGGGATAGTTTATGGCATTTTTATTATTAATTTTTTTTTTTACTAGTAATGGCGTCAATCTGCAATTTTTTTGGGACTGCGACATTATGGCGGGCACGTGGGATAATTCTGACACATGTTTGGGACCATTGGCATTAATACAGCGATCAATGCTATAAAAATGCATTGATTACTGTAAAAATGTCACTGGCAGGGAAGGGGTTAACACTAGGGGGCGATCAAGGGGTTAATGTGTTCCCTAGTCTGTGTTCTAACTGAAGGGGGGAGGGGACTGTGTAGGGGAGATGACAGATCGCTGTTCATACTCTGTATGAACAGACGATCTGTCTGTTCTCCCCTCCGAGAACCGGAAACTGTGTGCTTACCCACAGAGGTCCCGGTTCTCCGTGTGCCCTGAGCGATCGCGGGAGGCCGGCGGTGATCGTGACTGCAGGGCACTCGCATTGGCTTTGTGGGCGAGCAGGGAGAGTGCGCGCATGCCTCTGGAGGAGCATGCGCCCCCTAATGGCTAAATAAGGAAGCGACCTAAGATAATGGCGATTCGCGCAGCCGAGCCATGCTGCCGCAGTACAACTGCGGCGGCTGGTCGGCAAGCGGTTAATGGGCAGTTCATTTTTTCTTTAACTCCAGTTCTCCTTTATGTGAGAGACTCTACAAAGAAGTGCAAATTGATCACTTTACAGTGCATTTTTTTTTTATATTTTTCTTGATATTTGCATGCAGGCCAAGCTAGACAGAGTTTGGGAAAACAGTAATAAGCAACCCTTGTATGTTACAATTTGTTAAACCCCCAGAGCCCTATATAAAGTGCTAGTCCACCTTTCCAGAAAAAAATGAAAAGATGAACCAACACTGTACACCCTCCCCATCCCCCCAGTCCTCGCTGTACTTACCTCTTGCGATGCCAGAATGCCAAGCTGTCAGGTCTCCCACAGCTGGTCAGGAGGTCTGGGGATTATAAATCCCTGCCCTTCTCTGCGGCTGTGGGAGCCCCGACAGCTCAGCATTGCCAGAGGTAAGTAGGGCGGAGACTGGGAAGGGTTTTGTTGGTTCACCTTTACATTTTTCCTGTAAAGGTGTATTAACCCTTTCAAAATCATGCTACCCTTGGCAGCTTTGTGTCATGTAATTATTTTAATCACAGTTACTAGTGAAACTTTCTATTGGAGACAGCATGGGGTCTGCTTTGTAAGAAGATCTACTTTTCAGCTCTATGGAACACCAAAGAGAGGTGGTTCTCAGCGACAGCCCGTCCCTAAGGGGCGCAGGGGCGATGCGCCCCCCCCCCCCTCTTCCATGCATGCTGTATAATCCACTTATACCGAAACAGTAGGAGCTCTTTCACACTGCTCCATTGCAAAAACCCGGTAAAAAAATTCATGTGTTTTGACATGTTTCCCATGCATTTTGCACTTGTGAAAACAAGACAGGTGACTCAAACATTGTGCATTATCCTTAAAGAATTTATTGATAAAAACAGATTAAAAACTACTCACAAACGTGTGAAGAAAGATTGCTTTGTATTGACGGTCTCCAGATAGTACAGGAGAGAACATCAGGACCACTGTGGGCTGACGTGTTTCGAAGGGATACCTTCTTCCTCAGAGCCCTTCGAAACGCGTCAGCTGCAGTGGCCCTGATGTCCTCTCATGTACTGGAGACTGTCGATACTTAGGCTGATTGCCACCATCAGGAGGCTTTCACAAAGCGATTTTTCTTCACATGTTTGTGAGTAGTTTTTAATCTGTTTTTATCAATAAATTCTTTAAGGATAATGAACAAGGCCAGTGCGCCCTCTTTTCTTTATTTCTCTTATGACTGCTAGGATACCCCTATCCTGGAGGGCAGCAAGGCCAGAGAAATTATTCCTTGAACATTAGATCGCCGGGGCATCACACTTATGCGCAAGAGCATTTGTTTTCTGCTATGTGACTCAAACACCCTATGGTTGCATTGTTAATGTGTTGTTGCCCTGTTTTTGATGCATTTTCCATTCATTTTAATGGGGAGTTCTACATTTTATTTGTCACATCAAACATAAATTTAGCCACACATGTCCAGAGGTGACCAAAAGAGGGAGAGAAAATGAGAGAAATGTTATCACAATTTGTACATTTTGAGCCATGGTGATGCCTTAGCCACAGGCCCATGAGTACAATTATTTTAACCATTTCCCGCCCAGTCTATTGTAATGACGCCTGGGCGGGGTATTTGTCCTTCCAGGTGAACATCATATGACGTCCCCCTAGAACGCACCCCGCTCACGACCCATGGGCAGTACTCTGGCGCAATCTGTCACAGACTGTGTCAATTGGACACGGCTGATGACTGATCAGTGTACCAACCCGCTGCTGGTACCCTGTGTAGCGCACTCCCTAAGAACCTACAGATGAACTGGATCCCCTACTCCAGGACAGCCAGGTACACCAAATTTTCATAGGCACTCCAGAGACAGAGAACACTCCGTGACTTTGTTTTTTTGTTATTTATTGAGGGTTAATAACTTGGATAGGGATGGAAGGTTATGCTCTGCCCATTTCAGCAAAACTTCATCAACTTCGGGGACATTCTTCCTATATACAGTCTCTATATACAACACCAACTTCTTCTTCCAGCACACACTTGCTTGTTCCAGCTATGTCACTCTGTGATGATCTGACAGCCTCCAGTCAGATATAGCAGTGGCCCATTACAGGCAGGGACTCGTAACCCCTATGAGTGTAGAACAGTGGAGTGACACAGCTTGTACTTTCACACCACTTCCTCTCTGTGGTCACTGATCCCAGTACCACCTCTTCAGACACTTCCAACCCACCTGGCTGCAGCTGCCCCTTTCCCTAACCCTCCAGGCTAACTCTTCACCAGCCCACCTGGATGACTCTCAGGAGATCTTCTGGGAGGGCTGAAGACTTAAGCACACAGCTGTCTTCAAGGAGAACTGGCTAGGTGTGGCAGCCTCCCCCCTTCTAAGTCTCCAGTAGTGCTGACCTAGTCAGGCTGTCCTCTCTCTTGCACCCGTGCCTCCAGGGAGGGCATCCTCTATGTGTTGTGGCAAGATCCTTCCAGCACCCGAGCCCCGGTCCATGATCACTCCCCCCTCCAGACTAGGGGGTACCCCTCAGGGCCACCAACAGCCTCCTCAACACTATATCTCCATCTTTCACTTGACTGCCCTGCTGGCATGGATCATGCCTATTTATGAGATAAGCTCTGCACTTGTAGTGCAAAGTGGATTTGTCTTTAGTAAATAAACCCCCCCTGCTTAAAGTGTTACTAAACCCAGGAGCCTGCAATCACTCTATCTGATCTCCCACAGTACACAGGACATGGAAATGTAATTATTTTAGTAAATATAAACTGCTAAATACCCTTTCTCATCAGCAGTATATAGCAGTCTTGTGACTTCTATCAGGGTCTGGTTAAAACTTATAGGAGTTTTCATTCTCCCTTGATTGTTCTATGAGGCTGCATGACCCCTGACCCTCTGTCTGGATGGTGCTGATTGCCCCTGTGTTGATCACATGCACCCTCCCAAGAAAAAAAAAAAAAACTCTATAGCAATACACACCAAACTGAGCATGTGTAGCCTGACTCCAAAGGCTCTGTTCTAACAGGAGATGGACTAGGGACAAAGGGGAGGATCAAACAGCCTTTTTACACAATGCAGAGGATTAACCCCTTAGGTTCCACAGTGAGTATAACAAGCATGTTTCACTGCATATACACACTGATTTTACTGTTGTGGGTTTAATAATACTTTAAGCTGATAACTTGTCTTGTTTCACACCCCTTAAACATTCACAGTTTATATTTATGAAAACTATTGCATTTCCATGTTCTGTGTACTGTGGGAGACCAGATATAGTGTATTCAGGGTCCCGGGTTTAGTAATAGTTTAATGCGGAGAAAACCTTTAGAATCACTTTAGGCAACCTATCATAATAATAATATAAGACTGAAGTTGTGACTGGTCCTCTTTAGCCCTAGCCGCAGACTTATATGATCTTTCCTGCAGATCCAGTCTCCTGCCCTTTAATTGTATTATATAAGAGGAGAATTTAGCAGGAGCTTTGGAATCAGCCCTACCACACAGGAAATGTCTTTTTGCCTGGAGATGAAACTGTAGAGATCGTTACAGAACGATTTGCATTATTAAGCTCTCAGCGCTGGAGGTATAAGCATGGCTTTGATCCTTGCTCTCCGGGACAAGAAAGAGCTAAAGCAATGTCAGAGCTAGGACCTACAGCATTTCCCGGGAAGTCGGCCTACATCGATCATACGTTTCCCCCAACTAGCTCATCCAGAGAGATACACGCGCAGTCCATTAATTCTGGCTCTGTAAAGATGAAAGATATCTGATCAAATATGATGATTTACTGTTACCAGTAGGGAAATTAGTCAGGAAATATGGTAAGAATCAAGAGAAAACATCAGGCCATGAATGCCTAAGTGACTTTAACAAAGGAACACATTAAAAATGTTGCAACAATGAACATTTTATGTTCATTAGTTTTACACAGAGATTCACCATGATAAATTAGATAAGAGACTTAAGAATACTTTCTTTTTCTTTTTCAAGTCTGTAAAATCTAAACTATTAGATATATTAAAAAAATATTTTCATATCCAACGATTAGGCATATGTTTTTCCTACTGTGCTTGGAACCTAAGTTGAAAATTGCTTTGTTGTTTGGTTAAAGAGGACCCCCATCCACTTTAGACGACCTAAAACTTGAATAAGTAGACTTACCTACCTCCATGCTCCTATTGCACAACTGCAGAGGGGGATCTAGTGAAAATGGTGCCTATGGCAAACACTGAAACTGCGCCCTTGTCAAAACATTTGAAACCCATCATTCAGATAACCTTAACAAAAAAAAAACAGCTAACAAAACTACAAGTCAAGCTCTTTAATCTTTCAATTAAATTATGGATTTCCACTGATGAGCTGCACTAGTGGGCACTGATGAGCTGCACTGATAGGCAGCACTGATGGGCACTGATTTGCGGCATTTATGGGCACTGATAAGGCAGCACTGATGAGGCAGCACTAACACTGATAGGTGGCACTGATGAGCTGCACTGATGGGCACTAATAGGTGACACTGGCACTGACAAGTCAAAGGCGGATCCAAAGTCTAGTCTCGGGAGGGGCACTGCCAGAAAATAAGGTGTTGCTTACAAAACTGTATTTAACGTATCGTACAGTCCTAACCTTGTTTAAAACAGTGACGCGTTTATCATTCCAGATTAGGTTAGTACATTACAAACAGACAGGATAGGTTTAACCACATATAACTTTATTATTACAAAGATCATAAGCAGTTTGTATACTTATAACATAATATTCCCAGACAAATTATTCACAAACAATATAAAAATATATGTAAAAAAACATATAGCAGAACCCAAACATTATCACTCTCCATTGTCTCCAAACACACACAACATCAGAAACATTTTATTTATAAGTTACATAACATTAAAAATGTACAGAATTAGCTCAAGTCTTTGTTTTCCTTGTTATCAAACAACTCGATAACTTGGTCAGTATTCACAGGAATATCTCTATGAATGTAAAGTAAACACAAGCCATTTAACCGCTCCTCCACCATTCGTGACCAAAGCCATGTTTTAACACGACGGAGGGTTGAGAGAGATCTCTCTGCTGAGGCCACACTTACAGGGAGAGTTGCTAAGATCAGAAGTAAAGGGAAGGGAAGAGGGAAGGGGAAAAGGAAGAGGTACTGGTCACACAAGTCCAACACTTCAAGAACTGTTTTTAGAATTTCCTTATGTTGTGATAACTGTCATTTCTACTTTGTAAGCCAGCGACGTAGTTCTCCCTGCAGCAATGTCTCCATTATCTTCTGCTTACCATCAGTTAGAAGAGGGTGGAAACGCTTTGATAATGATTGCACAGCCACAGGAACCATGGTTTCCATTTTTTTCCCAAAAAGTACTGCTGGCATCAAGATTTGAATCTGGAAACACTGCATCAAATTTTCTGGAAAACAAGTTTTTAAATCATTAATAATGTTGTCCAGCAAGGGAATATACAACAATTTCCTGTAGTATTCTTCAGTTGATTCTACATTGTAATTGAATCTGTGCACTTGTCTGCCTACAAGACGTGACAATTTTAGTTTCACTCAAGTTTTGTTGCCAATTCTGTAACCTCCATATGCAAAGTGGAAAAAATGCCATCAGCGTTACATCACATATTCTCCAGGGTTGCCATGGTATCAGTCAAACAGTCAGATGCACTTGTTAAATCAATTGTTGGGGATTGAAGGAAGCGACTCAGAGGAAGGGTTACTTCCAGAACACTGATGAGTGAAACCAAGGAAAATATGAATTCTGCACTGCACAGAGAATGGATGAGAGTAGATGCTGTTGAGCTAGTGCTTGAGCATTTCTATTGAGATATTGAAGATAGTGCACTCACCACTTTTACAAGTCCATCTCAAAATCTTATGAGAGAATCATGGCGCTCTACCTATCTAGTTTCACAAAGACTCGTAAGCTGAGAGCCTAACTCCTGCTTTAAAATAAAAGGCCACTATATCAACACAACCTGACAAACACTTTTCAAACTACTGTGTTTAAAGTGGCTAGCTCCATTAAATAGAGTTCCAGGAAAAGTAAGAGCAGATCCTTTGTGCTAAAAACAACTTTAGTGACTTTTAAGCAAATAAGGCGAGGATAAAAAGGGTTTGAATATTACTCCTTGAAATCCGGCAAATCTTCAGCTAGCTTTTAAAGTATAATGAATAGTGTGATCCTTGATAATATGATAGAATAAATTTAGTTGATTTGTGGCTTATCCTTGTTTTACTTCAAACTCTTCCTATGTGGCTTAATATTATTGTATCCAATAAGATTACAGATGGTAGAACTTTTTACAGGGCACAGATTCAGTGTTCAGTGAAGAGAATAAAACTGGCTTCAGTAGTACCACAAGTGCCAGGAAGTTGGACAGACTAAGTGATGTCTATATGCAGTGTCTTAAAGAACTAAATGGGCAAATGCCCGCTCACCACCGGTGTCACAGAGATTGCTGGTAAAGGGGCAGATGATAAGGATGACTCCTCCAGGAACTCCCTCTGGATCTTGGCTCTGGGAATGGTGTCTGACCTCCTTCACACCCCGCTGCGGCCTACCCGGATCTGAAGTGCAGGCATCGCTGGAGGACCTGGAACAGCCCCTGGTCCACTGGGGATAGGAAGCGATGCTGTCCGAAAATATCACTCTGGATGCAGCGGTGAAGCTACCTTCTGTACAGGCCATGATTCAACAGCATCTCTGACTGACACAGAGCCCCTGCTAGCAGATCCAAGTAGGCATCCCAAGAGAGTGATCTAGGCCACATACACCCTTTTTATATCCTCTCCCAGCATTCTGTTCTCCTCTCCTCAGCAATCTGGTAGTGGTAGTTCAGATCAGTCCTGCTGGAATGGAAACCCTAGTATTCTGAACTACACATCCCACAATGCTTTTCTCTGCTCTAAGTTTTGTCTCAAAGGAAATGACATATGGAGTCCAAGCCAACACTAAAGGGAGACAGCTCCACATTAACAACACTGTGCACTGTCCCTGAATTGCAAGCATAATAGCCAGCTCCTGGCTACATTTCGAAAGTTTGGAGGCTCCTGATATAGACCATACATTTCTACAAAGGTCACCTACCTACCTATCACTCTGCAGCCAGCTGTGATTTGTTTCAGCTAATTGATTGGTCACTTGTTTACATTAAGAAGTTTTGCTTTATAATAGTCATTTCTACATACTTGTGTTTGTGTAACACATAGTTTTGCTGTCCATAATATTTAAACTGCTTCATGTTTCTAAAATATGAAGTTAAGTGGGATTTACTTCCAAAAAAGGATCAGCCTTATGTTGGATGTTTATACTGTATAGGGTGATGCTATGGCTTATTTTTCTACAGATGTAATAATTTAGGAATAAATCACCTACAAGCATCCATCGCCCCTAAGACTACCTACATGTTTCATAAATCTCCTCCACTAGAAAAACAGTACGGAGTCTTAATTAACTTATAAGTCAAGTCGTCAAATACATCTAAAATATGACCTTGGTTTTGGTTACATCTCACAATTAATGAAACATGACTTTACGTGGCAAGGTTGTTATTTTGCATAGTTTGTGTAATTGCATTTTGGTGGTATCTTTCTGTACAGTGATTATCTTATCTTTTTGTCTTAGCTTGTAGTGTAATCAGTTGTGAAGCTGTGGCATGTTGGTAAATTGCCTGCCATTGTAATTTACATTCTTCTGATGAACCTGGCTCTACCTTTATAATTGCAGCCATTTCACCAGGCAATCAAGATTTTAGATATGTGTTTTATAAAATACAGGGGGCTAAAAGGTTTGTGAGCTGTTAACCCCTTCTTTCCATGCATCTTTCCTGGGCGTTCAATAAAAATGGATGTTATTTTTTCAAGTTATAATACTGAGCATATGATGAAAAAATACATAAGCAGAGATTACTTTTAGTAAAAACGGCATGTTGGAATTAGCAGTAGCTAAATTATAGATAGCTAAATGCTCCTCAAGTCGCCCCAATTGGTCAATGAGCCTGCCTGCCAGTGATGTGGCCAATATAAAGTGTAGGAGGCTGGAGTAGTGAGGCCACGTCCAAAAATTGAAAACTGCATATAAATTCAGTTGATGGCCTGTGCCTTCATGAACCTCTTGCAGCCCACATATGTCTGGCAGCAAAGAGGCTGCACAGGCTGCACTTATGCGTCCATGGATGGGCGACGTTTCTGTGCTGAGAGTATGCTCACTGCCAACTGCCAGCACTGTAACTGAGTTGTCATAGATTGGTCCTGTTCTCTAGTAATGATCAAAAGCTGGCAGGATGGGCTCCTGGTCATGGGACCACTGTGACAGCCAATCACAGAGTCCAACGCACTATTCCCAATGCGAACGATCCTGTAGAGATGGCTGTATGTGTAAGTGGGTGCTAAAGCGACCACCAGCTGGAACCGTGAATAGTCAGAGAGAGTGATGTCACCAGTGCACCAAGATCTCCAAAATGGGTCCAAAGCTTTATTCAGCGATCACATCATTACAGCAGATAGTAACATTTCTGAGCCAAGCAAGACCCCTTCACATGCCTGATAAAGGGATCACACGCCTGATGAAGGGGTCCTGCGTGTCTCCGAAATATTGCTATCTGCTGTAACGATGTGATCACTGATTAAAGCTTTAGACCCATTTTGGAGATCTTGGTGTACTGGTGACATCACTCTCTCAGCTAATCACAGAGGTCACTTGATCGGTCCGTCCCTGCCCCGTCCCTGCCCCGTTTAACATCAATTCCATCATTTTTTTTCCAATCTATTGTCCTGCATATACAAAAAAAATTAAAATACAAAATCAGTGCAATAACTAACCTACCACCATTGTTTTATCCCACAGACTCAGTATGTAATCCAGCACAGGTCATCATCTGGGTTGAATGAACTCACTATTATTCAACCAAATTCCTCTGAGCCCAGGGCCCTAAAGTGATTGTAAAGTATAATGTTTTTGTTTTGTAAAATAATAAACATGTTATACTTAGCTCCTCCCCCTCTCGGTGTGCCACCATAGGAAACCGCTATGGTTGCACACCTACGGACTAGATACCAAGCCACACTGCCTGCATTCATAGACACAGACAGTGGGGATCGGCCCCACCCCTGGCCCTGACAGGATTTGACTGACAGCAGCGGGAGCCAATAGCTCACTCCACCTGCCACTGCAGAGCCTATGCGCGTGGGGAGATCCGCGACAGGCGGGCACAGAGCCGGATAAAGTGAGGGCTCAGGTAAGTATAATAGGGGTGATGGGGTGATGCTGTTACCTAAATACGTTTTACTTTAATGCAGGGAATGCATTAAAGTAAAAAAAAATATATAGGCTTTAGAACCACTTTAAGGGCTCAGCCCCTGGAGACAGGTCATTAAATTATTTAGGTATCAAAAGGCAATGCTGCAGGAAATCAAAAGCTGGGCCACAGGGACCTCTCAGTA
Organism: Lithobates septentrionalis; assembly: GCA_037952835.1. Lineage (NCBI taxonomy): Eukaryota > Metazoa > Chordata > Amphibia > Anura > Ranidae > Lithobates > Lithobates septentrionalis. The sequence goes on along the minus strand of JBBDGP010001453.1, from coordinate 1,268,150 downwards.
GCCAAAGGGCCCAGTAATTAAATTGATTAACCAGAGTACTGTATGTGTTCAAAATCCAGAGAGTTCTCATGAGAGTACATAGGACGATGACCTCCTTCTTTCTAGTTAGAATATTCACTTTGTAAAGATTCTTTCTCTTTCTTTCTTTCTTTCTTTCTTTCTTTCTTTCTTTCTTTCTTTCTTTCTTTCTTTCTTTCTTTCTTTCTTTCTTTCCCTGTCTCCCAACTGCTCTTCAGCATTGTCACATTGTCACATGAGGAAACTATGAGCTGTTGTGCCGATGCACATTGCTTCGCTGTAGTAGCCATCAGAAAAAAACACAGATTAAAAAAAAAAAAATGTGCAGACATCGCTGAAGTGTATGCAGGAAATTAGCTGCAACAAAGGATGGTAAAAAGTGAAAACAAGGTTTTTCAAACAAAGCCACGTTCCTCAATAGACCCAGAATTCCCTGGGGCAATACTTTTCTGAGCTCAGGTCCAGTCCATCCCCCATAGTTCAACCAATCCTTGGTGACCACTCAACCACCTTGTTCGGCACTTGGCAATTTATTTGAAGAAGACAATGCGCAGGATTGTGACCCAGATTTTTGCATGAAGAGTGGTATCAGATTCTATTATCCACCATCCAAGACTTATATTTTTCAATTCCCAGGAAAATGCGGTCCAACACAATATTGGGTAATGATTTTGTTCTTTTACCACACTTGTTTCCATAATTTTGTCCATCCCCTGTATATGTATATATGATTAGGATTTTAGTAAATATTACAATGTTCCCTTATATGTCCTTTTACAGAGCACAGTATGTATTTGTTTTTTTTTTGCTGATAATCCATCATTTAATTCCAAATATCTAACTTTATTTCACTCCACAGTCCTAATTATCCACTGTAATTATTAGCTTGTTTTTATTGCATAATGATTGCCAGCTATATATGGAGATGATTAGCGCTCCCAAAACTTTGTTTTAAACTCAGTAGGAGTTGGTGACTGAAATGATTTATTTAAGTGCCACTTATAAAGTGCTAGATAAGAACACTGAACAAATGAGATTTGCAATCCACAGGCATGTTTAAGCTACATGAAACTTTCATTGTATCGTATGTGTACTCAAAATAATCTTTTCTTTGTTGGTAGAAATTGCATTTCTTAATACATATTATTTTGGTCTCTGAGTTTTCTGTTTTCTGTGTTGGAATTAATCTTATTTTTTCAGTATTTTTATTATTTTTTAGGAAGTTGTGGCACTAGGACTTTGGTACTGGTATCTTTGGGCCCAGAAAGGGCTGTTCTTTGAAGCAGAAGATCTAGATGCAGAGGTAAATGCAAACAAGGAGTTAAATTGACTTAAGTGCAGGCTAGTATTAGGGTTAAAGTGAGAGTAATTGCAAAATACAGGTAATTAAAGTGGTAGTAAACTCTGTATTTAAACCTATAGCTACAGGTAAACCTACAATAAGGCTTACCTGTAGGTACATTCAGTGGCGGCCGGTGGTAATTTTTTTTGGGGGGGGGGGGGCGCAGCAAACAGTGCACCCACAGCCACCCCCCGCCCCCCCCACTCCCCCGGTCCAGTAGGTCAGATCCTGTACACTTACCCTATCTATAGCGGGCATCACAGGCGGTTTCCCCTTCCCCTGCTCTCCTCCGCAGGCATCACGGCGACTTCCATCTCCTTCCTCCTCCTGGGCGGCCAATTGGAACGCTTCTTAGACCCCCTTTCTGAATGGTCGGGAGGAGAATCAGTGTGAAAATAGCAAATATTTATTCGCTATTGTCACACAACTGAGTGGGCTCGGTTCGCAGTGCTCTGCACCCCGAACCCACCCTTTTTTGGAAGCCTATTAGAGCCTCTGGCTCTAATCACGTACTTCAAAGAAACACCCCCCATTGTAATTCATGCATCCGGGGTCCTGTATGGGGGCCAGACGTATGGATTGGGGGGGCGGCGCCCATGCGCCCTTAATGGACGGTCGTGCGATGTGGCTCCTAAACAAAATTGACGTCCTTTTTTCCCCACAAATAGAGCTTTCTTTTGGTGGTATTTGATCACCTCTGTGGTTTTTACTTTTTGCGCTATTATCAAAAAAGTGCGACAATTTTGAAAAAAAAACGCATTATTTTTTACTTTTTGCTATAATAAATATCCCCAAAAAATATATAAAAAAACATTTTTTTCCTCAGTTTAGGCCGATACGTATTCTTCTACATATTTTTGGTAAAAAAAATTGCAATAAGCGTTTATTGATTGGTATGCGCAAAAGTTATTGCATCTACAAAATAGGGGATGGTTTTATGACATTTTTATTCATTTTTTTTTTACTAGTAATGGCGCTGATCTGCGATTTTTATCGTGACTGCGACATTATGGAAGACAGATCGGACACTTTTGGCGCTATTTTGGGACCATTCACATTTATACAGCGATCAGTGAGATTCAAAATGCATTGATTATTGTGTAAATGTCACTGGCAGTGAAGGGGTTAACCAGGAGGCAGCGCTGCACGGGTTAAGTGTGTCCTAGGGAGTGATTCTAACTGTGGGGGGGATGGGCTACGTGTGACATGACACTGATCACTGCTCCTGATCACAGGGAGCTGTGATCAGTGTCCTGTCACTAGGCAGAACGGGCAAATGGTTGTTTACATCAGAATTTCCCGTTCTTCCTCTCCGTCAGACAATCGCGGGTATCCCCGCAGACATCAAGTCTGCGGGGATACCCGCGATGTCCGCGAACTCCGTGACTCACACTCACGCGGCAGGGTCACGAGCAGACACCGCCAGTGGCGTGCACGCAACCACATGGCAGCAAATTTATAGGGGCGTACCTGTATGCCTATTTGCCTGTCCGTGCCAATCTGCCGACGTAAATGCTCGTGCAGCGGTCGGCAAGCGGTTAAATGTGACTTTACTACCACTTTATATGAGGGAATGAGGGATCATGTTAAGTCATAGGAAAATTTAATGTTGAGGTTACAGGGAGAGTTATGCCTCGTACACACGATCGGACTTTCCGACAACAAAACCGTGAAATTTTGTTCGAAGAGTGTTGGCTCAAACTTGTCTTGCATACACACGGTCAGACAAATGTTGGCCAACAATTACGAACGTAGTGACGTATTACGTGATTTTTCAGCTCTTTAGCGCCACACTTTGAGCTCCTTCTGCTAATTTTGTGTTAGTAGAAGTTTGGTGAGTGTTGATTCGTGCTTTTCAGAAAGCTTTGTTTCTGAACGGCAGTTCGTCAACCAGACATGTTGCGGAATCGTTATTATTGGCCTTGGAGTTATTGCTTTGACATTATTTTTTTAGTTGAATAATGATTTGAATTGGTATAGTTTCTATATTTTTGATTGCATAGAATGCACTTTTTGGTTAAGTTCTATTGGCAGATAGCATGTCTAATTTTATTTGTTTTCTTTTTTTTAATGCACAATAAAAAAATTGTGTAGAATAATACTTGGCTATGTGTTTTACTTCAAATGACAGTTTGGGAGTAGGCAGTTACATTTAAAAAAAATACAATGTAAAATTAACAAGGGACACCAACATAGTTGTATCTTTGATCTTTAAAACTACAGGATAATGGTGTTGTGGTAATTTGCCCAAAAAAAACAAAAAAAACAAGCATAATAATAATATTCTTGATATCACTAGAAAATAAAAGCCTTTTAAAATACGTTTGGCAGAACTCCATCAGTGTTACCAGCAAAGCAGCTTCATTATTATCCCATTAAAGAAGAAGAGAATTGTGCACTGCATTTCGAGATTTCATAATTTGCCACGTCACGAATGTTAATTCTCCATTACAAATGCTAGTTTACAAAACTGACCGCTTCTGGCTCGTCCTTGCTTCTGAGCATGCGTGTTTGCACTTTGGACTTTTGTCCAATTGACTTGTGTACACACGCTCGGAAATTCCGACAACAGACATTTGTCCATGGAAAATTTTAAAGCTTGCCATCCAACATTTGTCAGCGGAAAATCTGACAACAATTGTCCGATGGAGCGTACACACGGTCGGATTTTCTGCCAACAGCCTGTCATCACACATTTCCCGTCGGAAAATATGATCGTGTGTACGAGGCTTTAGTGTTTTGGTAGGCTTAAAAGGAAGGTTAGTGTTGAGGTTACAGGGAGAGTTAATGTTAGGGTTACAGGGAGTGGTAGGTTAGGGTTTACAATGAAAAATTAGGGTCACAGGGAAGGGTCACAGTGAAGGTAAATATTAGAGGCTCGTGAATAGTTTATGTTCAGGTTACAGGCAGTTAGTGTTAGGGTTGCAGGGAAATTTGGTGTTGAGGTTACAGGGAGGGTTAGCATCCCAGGGGGAGTTAGTGTTATGCTGCGTACACACAACTGGTTTTGCCATCGGAATAAACTCCAATGGTTTCCACAACGGAACTCCAACAGAATTCCATTCAAGCGGTCTTGTCTACACACGGTCAAACCAAAGTCCGACCGTCTAGAACGCGGACGGGACTAGAAAAAGAAAGTTCAATAGCTTCCGTCTCGTACTTGCTTCAGAGCAAGCGCAGTTTTTGGTCCGTCGGAACAGCATACAGATGAGCGGTTTTCCCGATAGGAATTGGTTCCATCGGAAATATTTAGAACATGTTCCATTTCTAGGTCCGTCAGAATTTTTTAAAAAAAGGGTCCGATGAGGCATACATACGATCGGAATAGACGATGAAAAGCTTCCGTCTGACTTTTTCTGTCGGACATTCTGCTCTTGTGTACGCGGCTTAATGGTTAAAAGTAGGGATATTGCTCCAGGCAGAACTAATGTTGGAGTAACAAGGAAAGTTAGTGTTAGGGTTACATAGGGAGTTAGTGGTAAGGTAACAGAGTTAGTGTTGAGGTTATAGGAATAAATAGTTGGGTTACAGGAAGGGTTATTATTAGGGCTACCAGAAGGGTTAGTGTTAGCATAACAGGGAGGGTTAGGATTAAATGGAGTATATGTGTAAAGGTCAGTGCTATGGTCACAGGGTGGGTTATTGTTGGGGGTACAAGGAGAATTAGTGTTAGGGTTACTGGAAGAGTTATGCTGCGTGCACACGATGGGAAATTCCGACAACGAAAGCCTGGATTTATTTCCGACGGATGTTGGCTCAAACTTGTCTTGCATACACACGGTTGCACAAATGTTGTTGGAAATTCCGAACGTCAAGAACGTGGTGAAGTACAACACGTACGATGAGCCGAGAAAAATGAAGTTCAATAGCCAGTGCGGCACTTCTGCTTGAGAACAATTGTTGTTTTGTAGACATTTAGGGGCTGAAGGGCAACCACAGGTCTAGGGTACATACTATATATTCAATACATGGTTAAACAAGCTTCATTACATCCAACTTGATTCATCACTCTTTGTGGTAGCATCTCCTATCATTGTGAGTGCAGGGATTTCCTCTATAGCCATGGAAAACTGGGCTACAGAGCTACAGATAGAAGTCTGATTATCTATCATACCAAGTGAAGATATGCCTTGTGGCATAACCACGCAGCATGTAAGATGCCCTTCTTTGGGTTATCTATTTATATGCTCACATATCTTATTATCTATTGTGACTGGCAGATACTTTATGTTCCTGAAAAATAATAGCCGCAGAGGACATCAGTTAGTACCAGTTAAGCCCCCTAGGATTTGTGATGACATATTTTTTCTAAAGATCCCCCTTAATGGGAAATATCTGGGCTCCAAACACATTTTCCCATTGCCTCAATGAATAATCTGCCTGCCATGTTACACACAACACAAGTAACAATTAAACCCAGAATGCGTCCCGAGGGACAGGTTCAAATAGCAGCTGTGATTCTAACTCATAAAATGGCATGGGGGCATCATCAGGTTACTGAAGTTTCTGTTAAAGCCATACTAGACGTGTCACTTTCACCACCATATTTATGGGAGAAGCAGACCAATTTTTCAGACTAGGTAAGCATATACATTACAGGGGAAAGGAGGAAATATCAAAAACAACAATAAGCCTGCTGTTTATAAGTATCCCTTTTCTGGTTTTCCAGGAGTGTTACTTACATAGGTTGAAAAGAAGTTATGTAAAGTTTAAAAAAAAAAACACCTTCAAAATCCCTAGCTGATCTAAGGGAAACAAAATTCTCATTCGCTTTATTAACGTGGCTGTAGGTGTTCAATTCACTTTTATCCTAAAACAAGAAATATGTTATACTTACCTGCTCTGTGCAATTGTTTTGCACAGGGCATCCCCAATCCTGCTCTTCTAGGGTCCCCCACCTGCGCATCTGCTTGCTATGGGGCACTCTTGCATGCTCGCTCTGGAGCCCCGCCCTGTGTGTCCATAAAACACACAGAGCGTGGCTTGGCCCCACCCCTGCTCCTTCCTCGTTGGCTGTGATTGATAGCAGGAGGAGCCAATAGCTCCAGCTGCTGTATCTGAGCCAATGAGGAGGGAGAGAGCCAAGAGAACCTCTGCTTTTGTGAACATTGCTGAATCAAGATCGGGCTCAGGTCAGTGGCGTCACTAGGGTTAGTGTCACACCCTGCTGTAAAACATAGTGTCACCCCCCCACACCAACTATAGTCCAACCTCAGTACAGGCCCCCCTCCCTCAGTACAGACCACACTCTCCACTAAGTATTGAACCCCCTCCATCAGTACAGACCCCCTCTATACTAAGTATAGACCCCCCTCTCCAGTAAGTATAGACCCCTCTCCCTCAGTACATACCCCCTTCACCAAGCATAGTCCACCCTCATTGCAGACCCTCCTCGCTCAGTAAAGACCTCCCTCTCCACTAAGTATAGACCCCCCTTCCTCAGTACAGACCCCCTCTCCACTAAGTATAGACCTCCCTCAGCACAGACCCCCTCTCCACTAAGTATAGACCCCCCTTCCTCAGTACAGACCCCCTCTCCACTAAGTATAGACCTCCCTCAGCACAGACCCCCCTCTCCACTAAGTATAGACCCCCCTCCCTCAGTACAGAGCCCCTCTCCACTAAGTATAGACCCCCCTCCCTCAGTACAGACCCCCTACACCAATTATAGCCCTCCCTCAGTACAGACACCCACTCCACTAAGTATAGTCCCCCCTGCATCAGTACAGACCCCCATCCACCAAGTATAGTCCCCCCTCAGTACAGACCCCTTACCTCGGTACAGACCCCCCTCCACTAAATATAGACCCCCCTCCCTCAGTACAGACCCCTCTCCACTAAGTATAAACCCCCCTCCCTCAGTACAGACACCCTCTCCACTAAGTATAGACCCCCTACGTCAGTACAGACCCCCTACACCAATTATAGTCCTCCCTCAGTACAGACACCCACTCCACTAAGTATAGTCCCCCCTCAGTACAGACCCCTTACCTCAGTACAGACCCCCTTCCACTAAGTATAGACCCCCTCCCTTAGTGCAGACCCCCCTCCACCAAGTATAGTCCCCCCTCAGTATAGACCCCCCTTTCAGGTACAGACCCCCCTCCACTAAGTACAAAGCCCCCTCCCTCAGTATAGACCACCCTCCCTCAGTATAGACCCCCTTCCATTAGTATAGACCCGGGCCTGGGGACCCCAACAGACACCAGTTCTGAATGGGTGATCATTGTCATTGGCCACCCTCCCTGCCCCCCTTTATGCACCTGGGGGGGGGTGGGGAAGGGTTCAGTGTGCAGCCGCACCACCCGGAGAGTTTCTTGCTCAGACTGTCACTCCATGGGCAGGAGGCTTCTGTATTAGTGACAGGAGGCAGTCTCAGCAGCAGTGAGAGTGAGACTGAGCCGTTGTTCCGGCTGACAAAGCCCTGCCTCCGTGACCCAGGACCCTTGCCTAGATGCCACCCTCCGGATGGTGTCACCCCTCTGTGGGTGACACCCAGGTGTGGGTCGAACCCCCATAGCTATGCCACTGGCTCAGGTAAGTATTTAGGGAGGTTTGGTGGGAGCAGTTGCATGCAGAAGGTTTTTTTACTTTAATTCAGAGAATGCATTAAGGTAAAAAATAAAATTCTGACTTTATAACCACTTTAAGTTAGCTTTCTTAACCATTGCAGCCATCAGATATTGGAGGAGAACCACCAGATTCAGGTCTGGTCACTGACCTGCGATGTAACAGAAATAAGATATACTTGTGCTCAAATCCCATCTTGTACATGTATGTACAGTGCCTTGAAAAAGTACTTATAGCCCTTGAAATTTTCCACATTTTGTCATTTTGCAACCAAAATTGTGAAGTGGAAGGAAAATGATAAATGGTTTTCAAAGTTTTTTTTACAATCTAATATGTGAAAAGTGTGGCGTACAGCCCAGACCTAAATCCAATTGAGAATCTGTGGCAAGACATGAAAATTGCTGTTCACAGACGCTCTCCATCCAATCTGACAGAGCTTGAGCTATTTCACAAAGAAGAATGGGCAAAAATGTCACTCTCTAGATGTGCAAAGCTGGTAGAGACATCCCCAAAAAGACTTGGAGCTGTAATTGCAGTGAAAGGGTTCTAAAAAGTATTGACTCAGGGGGGCTGAATACAAAAATACACACCACACCTTTCACATATTTGTTAAAAATGTTGAAAACCATTTATCATTTTCCTTCCACTGCACAATTATGTGCCACTTTGTGTTGGTCTATCACATAAAATCCCAATAAAATTTACATTTTTGGTTGTAACATGACAAAATGTGGAAAATTTCAAGGGGTGTGAATACTTTTTAAGGCACTGTGTATCACCGGTATATCTTATTTCTGCTGCTGGGTGCTGCCATCTTGGTTTTGATATCAGCAGCCCCAGCAGACTCAGAGCTGCCACTCAAGTGGCACTCTATAGTATTCCCCCTCATTCCTTCCCTAGCAGCTACAAAAAGAATATGTAGGGTGGTATGAGGAGGGGTGAAGGAGTTGGGCCAGCACAGACAGTAATTATACACTCCCAAAAGAAGAAAGGGCTATGGAAAGCTGGTGGGGAGTTGTTCTTGCCTCTTCTTGGAGTAGTCAAATTTTCTAACAAGTTCAAATACACAATGCAAGTAAATAAATAAGTAAAATATTTAAAGTGGTATTAAACCCTAAACAAGCCTTTATTATATTGTAGCTTACCAATTATACACTATATTATCAAAAGTATTGGGTCGCCTGCCTTTACATGTACAGCACATGAACTTTAATGGCATACCAGTCTTAGTCCATAGGGTTAATATTGAGTTGGCCCACCCTTTGCAGCTATTACACCTTCAACTCTTCTGGGAAGGCTGTCCACAAGGTTTAGGAGTGTGTCTATGGGAATGTTTGACCATTCTTCCAAAAGTGCATTTGTGAGGTCAGGCACTAATATTGGATGAGTAGGCCTGGCCCGCAGTCTCCAGTCTAATTCATCCCAAAGGTGTTCTATCGGGTTGGGGTCAGGACTCTGTGCAGCCCAGTCAAGTTCCTTCACCTCAAACTCACTCATCCACGTCTTTATGGACCTTGTTTGTGCACTGGTGCGCAGTCATGTTGGAACAGGAAGGGGCGATCCCCAAACTGTTCCCACAAAGTTGGGAGCATGAAATTGTCCAAAATGTCTTGGTATGCAGATGCCTTATGAGTTCCCTTCTCTGAAACTAAGGGGCCAAGCTAAACTCCTGAAGAACGACCCCACACCATAATCCTCCTAATCCCCCCTCCACCAAATGATTTGGACCAGTGCACAAAGCAAGGTCCATAAAGACATGAATGAGCGAGTTTGGGGTGGAGGAACTTGACTGGCCTGCACAGAGTCCTGACCTCAACCTGATAAAACACCTTTGGGATAAATTAGAGCAGAGACTGTGAGCCAGGCCGTCTTGTCCACATCAGTGCCTGACCTCACAAATGCACTTTTTGGAAGAATGGTCAAACATTCCCATAGACACACTCCTAAACCTTGTGGACAGCCTTCCTAGAAGAGTTGAAGCTGTAATATCTGCAAAGGGTGTGCCAACTCAATATTGAACCCTACAGACTAAAGCCCCGTACACACGATTGGATTTTCCGACGGGAAATGTTGGCTGTCAGGCTGTTGGCGGAAAATCCGACCGTGTTCTCCATCGGACAATTGTTGTCGGACTTTCCCGCCAACAATTGTTGGCTAGCATGTCTTTAAATCTTCTGCCAACAAATGTGTGCTGTTGGATTTTCCAATCTTGTGTACACAAGTCCGTCTGACAAAAGTCCAAAAATTAGACATGCTATCTGCCAATAGAACTTAACCAAAAAGTGCATTCTATGCATCCAAAAATATAAAAAATATACCAAATCAAATCATTATTCAACCAAAAAAATAATGTCAAAGCAATAACTCCAAGGCCAATAATAAATAACACGTTATCTACTCCGATTGCACAACATGTCTGGTTGACGAACGGCCGTTTAGAAACGAAATGAAAAGCGCTAAATGAAAAACGCGAAAAGAAAAGCGCGAATCAACACTCACCAAACTTCTACTAACACGAAATTAGCAGAAGGAGCCCAAAGGGTGGCGCTAAACAGCTGAAAAACCACGTAGTACGTCTAGTATGTCACTACGTTCATAATTGTTGGCCAACAATTGTGTGACCGTGTGTATGCAAGACGAGTTTGAATCAACACCCTTCGGACAAAATTCCACGGTTTTGTTGGCGGAAAGTCTGGTCGTGTGTGCAGGGCATTAGACTGGGATGCCATTAAAGTTCACGTGTTTGTAAAGGCAGGTGTCTCAATACTTATGACAATATAGTGTATGTGACCTGATGATCTAGCCATCGAGTCTGTTGTTTTTCAAGAGAACAAGCTCTGATGCAGATGTAGCAGTTACAGGATTGAGACAAATCATTTACCACTAACAGGAGTACTTATAATGAAAGTTCTTCCTATTAAATTCCCTTTGTACACTTAGTCAACCCCAATTAGTTTATATTTACATCATGTTCCCCGTGTTTTGTTTTGTTTTGTTTTTTATTGTTTGTAAAGCACTGCATTAAATTTTTCCCAAATTTTAAAGCTGTGATTGTGTTTATTATTAATTTTTCCAGAAATACCAGAAACATAATTTTATGTTTTACTGTTGGTGAGTTATAAACAACCTTTGTTTCCACTTGTTATCTGTATTTATTTCAAGTACTTATTTAGCGCTGTCAGTTTACACAGTGCTTTACATATATATTATACATTCACATCAGTCCCTGTCCTCAAGGAGCTTACAATCTAAGGCTCCTAATTCACATTCATACATAGATACTGTATACTAATGTCAATTTAGATAGGAGCCAAACAATTTACCAGCATGTCTTTGGAGTGTGGGAGGAAACCCACACAGGGACAGGGAAAACATGCAAACTCCAGGCAGGTAGTGTTATGCCGCATACACACGATCGGAATTTCGGCCCGCAAAAGACAGATGAGAGTCTTTCGTCGGAAAATACAACCGTGTGTATGCTCAATCGGTCTTTTGCTGGCGGAATTCCATCCCGCAAAAGATTGAGAGCATGCTCTCAATTGTTCGGTTGGGAAAAGTTCCTATCCGAAAATGCGATCGTCTTTGGCAATACTGACGCGCAAAATCCCTACGCATGCTCGGGAACAATTTGACGCATGCTCAGAAGCATTGAATTTCATTTTCTCGGCTTGTCGTAGTAGTTGTAGTTGTACGTCACCGCGTTCTTGACAATCCTAATTTCAGCAAACTTTTGCGTGACCGTGTGTATGCAAGGCAAACTTGAGCGGAATCCCGTCGGAAAAGCCGTCATATCTTTTTCTGACGAGAAGTCTGATCGTGTGTACGCGGCAATATGGCTGGGATTTGAACCGATGACCACAGTGCTTCCAGGTGAAAGTTCCAACCCCCCAGCCCATTAAATTTTAATGAAAGCCTCTATTTTATTATGCTTTTAAAGACTAACTCACATTGGTTAACCACATTGTACCCCCCCCCCCCCCCCCACCCACCCATTTCATTGGACTCTACATGAACAATCTAAAAACAGTGGTATAGCCTTACCACTGCTAAAAAAAAAAAGTCATAAATAGGGGTATGTACTCTCTATTATAAATAGACCCCTGTGTGTGCACACAAAAATAAAACTGCGATAATCTTATATTTTACTACAAACAAACTAAAAGTGTTTTTTTTTTAGTAATAAAACAGTTATTCATGTGGCTTTTAATAAAGCCATTCATAAAAAAAAATACAAAGGAAGCATAACAATGACTACGTTTGAACTGATGCAGCCTGTGTTTGTAATTGTTTGAGCATATTTGTTAATTCCCTAAGTATTCTGCTGATTATATTAAACTGAATAAATAATAATAAAAGAATGTGTTACGCTAAATACAAAAAATATAAAATAAAATGAAAATAAAAAGCTGCTAACACTAAATTGCTGGGTACAATTAAAAGAAATGAAAAAGAAGGTGTAGCGCTTAAAATAAATGCATTATAAAAAACATAAGAAAAAAATGTTTGATCAATCTGTACAAAGTCAGTTTAAGGTGTCTTCATATATGGAAGGAAAGTAAGACCATCACCATCACCCAATAGTACTGACCCTTACCATCAGTGTATAGGGTATATACTTTTAAATGTATTAAATCGCGGCACCATCAATCCTTCCTACAAACGCTGTTCCACTCCACTTGTGCATTGAAGCTAATCCTCCTCATGTAAGACCATTAAGGGTAAGGAAATCACTCCACGTGTATGAGTAGCACCAGGGGTCCTGTACAGTGCAGAGCTTGTGTCCTCTGAGCCCCGGACTCCACACCTGAGGAGAGCCCTGCTGGAAAGATGTGGATGCCGGAGCTTGCCTGAAGTAGGTCTTTTCTGGCAGTGGAGTGATTTCCTTACCCTTAATGGTCTTACATGAGGAGGATTAGCTTCAATCGCAAGTGGAGTGGAACAGGGTTTGTAGGAAGGATTGATGGTGCCGCGATTTAGTACATTTAAAAGTGTATACCCTATACACTGATGGTAAGGGTCAGTACTTTTGGTTGATGGTGATGGCCTTACTTTCCTTCCATATATGAAGATGCCTTAAATGGACTTTGTGCAGATCGATCAAACGTTTTTTTCTGATGTTTTTTATTATTAGTTTATTTTAAGCGCTACACCTTCTTAAACTGAATAAATGCTAATTAAATGTACTAGCATTTTTCCAAAGAAATAAAAATAAGCCACATAAAAAGAAGAAGACTCAGTAATTTTGTAACATTATGGATATTTCGTCACCATGGTACAATGCATTATTTATAGACTAATTGTTTCCATTACTAATGGCAGAGCAGAATGCATTGAAGTGTGTTGGAAAAACATTAAAAGGTCTGGAGTAAAAAAAAAAAAAATGTTAGCGTTCTATTTATAAAGAATAGGTTGGCAAATTGGCATTTTTTTTTTTCATACCAATTTTCCCTCCTGGCATTTTCATGCCCATATTTGCTGTTTATTGTGGGGTGAATATGCACCAGGGCAATGTAGACAGCTGTCGAATGTCAAGTTTACAGTAAGCTGTTAAAAGACAGTGGGTACATTTGCTGGGTGGATCTCTCTGTAGTCCTGAAACAGTGTTTTTACGGAGTTATTACATATTATACATTTTTTTTTGTTTGTTTCTAATATGTCTATAAATGGGCAACTAAATTATCAAAAATGGGCTGTGATGGTGTGGTGGAGTAAAATATGTGAACGGGCAAAAAATTAGTTTGAACACCGTTAAAATCTATGGGACACGAATGTGAAAAATCAAAAGTGCTAATTTTAAAGGCTTGTATGCAAGTTTTTGCCATAAAAAGTGTTTGTGGACCCGGGTCCTGCCCCAGGGGACATGTATCAATGCAAAAAAAACTTTTAAAACCTGCAGTTTTTCCGGAACAGTGATCTTAATAATGCTTAAAGTGAAACAATAAAAATGAAATATTCCTTTAAATATCATGCCTGGGGTTAGTATGCCTGTAAAGTAGTGCATCTTTCCCATGTTTATAACAGTGCCACAGCAAAATTACAATTCTAAAGGAAAGAAATGTAATTTAAAACCGCTCGCGGCTGTAATGTATTGTCAGATCCCGGCAATATAGATAAAAATACCAAAAAATAAATAAATGGCGTGGATGTCACTCCCAAAAGCCACATCAGGCCCTTCAGTTCTGCTATGGATATTAAGGGGAATCCTGCACCCAACTGTTTAAAAAAATGGCGTGGGAGTCCCTCAGGCCCCCAGACACTATATACTCTGAATAGCCTGCCCTATATACTCTGCAGAAAATTGGGCCTTAGGTGTTGGTGGTACCAGAACACTGTAAGTCCTCATTCTTGGGCGCAGGAACGGGCCCTGCTGTGAAATATTATATCAAGAACTCTAATTACATGCCCCTGTTAAACAGGGGCAGAAAAATTAGGCCTTTGGTGGTGGTGGTGGCACAACACTGTAACCCCTCACAGATACTCTTGTTGGGCACAGGAACGGGCCCTGCTGTGAAATATTGTATCAAAAATTGTAATTACATGCCACTGTTAAACAGGGGCAGAAAAATTGGGCCTTGGGTGGTGGTGGTGCCCTAAACCAAAAATATTGTTGGAAGCTAGCATCATCAAGATTGAGGAGGAATAGGATAGTCAGCATAGGCTGTCTTCAAGGGATCCCACATCCATAGCAAATTCAATCAGTTACATCAGCATCAGGTGCTTGATACTGTAGCTGCTGCTGATCCAAGACTGATTCATTTTTATGAATGTGAGCCTATCAACAGAATCTGAACAGGCGCACTCTTTGATCCGTTACAAACCCTCCAGCAGCACTGAATGTGCATTCAGAAAGCAGGCTGGATGTAGGACAGGAAAGTAGCTCAGTTGCATATTGAGCAAGTTCTGGCCAGTGGTCCATCCTCAAGATTCAGTAACCCAGTGGATGCTCTGTTGGAAAGGTCTTCAAGTCTGCTCTTGCCCCTAGATATACCTGCACCATGTAATGCAGACGATGGTTGCTTGAACTGATCAGACCTTGGCGCTGGGGACTGAAAAATTGTTTAAAGGCATCAGTCAGCTGGCCACCTTCTCCACCGCTCTTCCTCTGACTGAACGAAGCCTCAGCAACACGTTGTCCAGCACCAGGAAATTGTAACCTCCCAGGGTCTCGAAATGCGTTGCACAGACCTTTCTTCAAGGCCTCCTGAAGATGTTTCATCCTCTGCTCCCTCTGCAAAGGCAGGATGAGTTCTGCAATCTTACCCTTGTAATGTGGATCAAGAAGGGTTGCCAGCCAGTAATGATCCCTCTCCTTGATACCACGAATCCTAGGGTCCTTTCGCAGGCTTTGCAGAATCAGGGAGGCCACGCAGCGTAAGTCTGCAGAGGCATTAGATTCCGAGTCCTCTGGGTCACTAAGGATCATATGATCTGTAACTACCTCCTCCCAGCCATGTACAACTCCTTGGGTGTCTGGGGAATGAACACTATCCCTTGAAGACTGCTGCTGAGTGCTATCCTTTACATCCATGCTGACACAATGCTCCTCCTCCTCTTCTTTCTGTGTGTTTGGTGGGCCCGCAGGAATGCTATCTGGATAAAGGGGGCCTTGAGAGGTAAGGAAGTGCTCCTCTTCCTCCCGCTGTTCTGCCTCAAGTGCCCTGTCCATGATTCCACGAAGCGTGTACTCCAACAGGAAGACTAGAGGGACAGTGTCACTGATGCATGCATTGCCGCTGCTCACCATCCTTGTGGCCTCCTCAAATGGTGACAGGACAGTGCATGCATCTTTGATTAGTAGCCACTGGCATGGTGAAAAGAAGCCAAGCTCCCCTGACCCTGTCCTGGTGCCATACTCGCACAGGTACTCATTGATGACCCTCTGCTGTGTGTGCAGCCGCTGCAGCATTGCCAACATTGAGTTCCACCTGGTGGGCATGTCACAAATGAGGCGGCACTGGCATTGTATGACTGGTGGAAATGACCCCAGACATTTCTGGCCTGCCTCAGGAGATCCTGTAAGCCTGGGTACCTGCTCAAGAACTGCTGCACCACCAAATTCAGGACGTGTGTCAAACATGGAACATGGGTCAAGTGTCCCTGTTAGAGGGCGGAGAGAAGGTTGGTGCCATTGTTGCATACAACCATTCATGGCTGAAGCTGGCATGGCGTCAACCACCTCTGAGCCTGTCCCTGCAGAGCTGACAGAATCTCTGCCCCAGTGTGGCTCCTGTCCCCTAGTCAGACCAACTCAAGCGCCGCATGGCATCTTTTAGCCTGACTGCTTGCGTAGCCCCTTGAACGCTTACAGAGCACCGCTGGTTCAGAGGACAAATCTGCAGAAGAGGCCATAGAGGAAGAAGAAGAGGAGGGGGTGGAGGAGAGAGCTGTGGTAGAATCACCACTAGTATTTTGGAGGCGTGGTGGTGGAACAAGCTCCAACAACACTGAACCCTGTCCTGCATCCTTCCCAGCTGCCAGCAGAGTTACCCAGTGTGCCATGAAGGAAAGGTAACGTCCCTGTCCATGCCTGCTAGACCATGTGTCAGTGGTAATATGCAGCTTACTGCTGACTGTCCTGTCCAACGAGGCCAAAATATTGCCTTCCACATGCCGGTAGAGAGCCGGAATGGCCTTCCGTGAATAGAAATGGCATTTTGGAACTTGCCACTGAGGTACAGCACATTCCACAAATTCACGAAAGGGGCAGAGTCTACCAGCTGAAAAGGCAGCAGTGCTAGCAATTTGGCCAAGCTAGCATTTAAATGTTGAGCATGTGGATGACTGGGACTGAATTTCTTTTTACAGTTCAGCAACTGGTGTAGGGAAATTTGCCTGCTAAAATCAGATGGTGGTGTACTGCTAGCAGATTGGCTGCAAGTACCTGGGGCACCTATTGCTATACCTTCATACCTCTCAGTGCAGGTTTTTGAGAGGACTGGAGGTATAGTAGGGTTGGAAATCCCAGATGAGGAGCAAGGAGAAGTCCGCCTTTTTCTTTGATGTGGGTCTTTCAAGTGCTGTTGCCAATGGACTGCATGACAGGTTGTCATATGTCTGGCCAAGCATGTTCTGGCCACGATTGATCCACTTCAGACATAGGTTGCAAACAGCAACGGTGCAATATGCTACATACATGTGGAAAAAAGCCCACACCAAGGAACTTTTAAAATTCAGCGGGGAGTCAGCATCGCCCTGCACCTGCGGAGCTCTGTGGTGTGATACAATAGGGTGGATGCCCCCTAGAGGACATCCTGCCTCATTGGAGTTGTGCCTCCTCCTCTCTTCTCTTAGGCACCCAAGTACAGTCAGTGACCTCATCATCCCCTCCCTCTTCGTCACTGGAGCAAACTTGGCAGTATGCTGCAGCTGGGGGAACATGAATGCCAGTTTCTCATCCTTGGACACCCCCTCTCTCTAGGCTCACATTATTCCTTTCCTCAACCTGGGAACCAACATCGGAGCCTTCAAATCGCTGCGCATCCTGCAGCAGCATGTACCCGACACTGGTCGAATAATTCTGGGGACTCCTCCGTGCATGATGGTGGGGCTACAGAAGGATTAACTGTGGAAAAGGAACAGGTGGAATAGGCTGCTTTGGCAGCTGCATTGGAAGGCAAACTACTCTGAGCCTGGGTGACAGAGGATAAGGAGGATGCGCCTTGTCCAAGACCACCACTGTTGACTGTAGACACAGAGGCTGCTTGCCCTCTTTTAGTGGCCTGTGAGCATCTGCCTCTCCTTGGTTGCCTTCCGGACATGATGTATTTTTTGTTTTGCAACACCACACTACACTGTATTGTATACTGTGTACACCACCAGAAGTGTAGTAGAAACTGTACACACTGTATTAGATACTGTATACACCACTTGCACTGTACTAGAAACTGTAGTAGGGTTGCACTGTATTGTGTACTGTGTATACCACCAGAAGTGTAGTAGAAACTGTACACACTGTATTAGATACTGTGTACACTGCCTGCACTGTTTTAGAAACTGTACTATGGCTGCACTGTATTGTGTACTGTGTACACCACCAGAAGTGTAGTAGAAACTGTATTAGATGCTGTGCACACCGCCTGCACTGTATTAGCAACTGTACTACGGTTGCACTGTATTGTGTACTGTGTACACCACCAGAAGTGTAGTAGAAACTCTACACACTGTGTTAGATAATGTGCACACCACCAGAAAAGTAGTAGAAACTGTACTAGGGCTGCACTGTATTGTATACTGTGTACACCACCAGAAGTGTAGTAGAAACTGTACACACTATATTAGATAATGTGTACACCGCCTGAAGTGTATTAGAAACAGTACACCACAGAATGCACTGTAGATATAGGCTACACTGGATGCAGAGTATATATATATATATATATATATATATAAAATATATATACAAGACTGTGTGCATATATATTAATACACTGCCTGCACTGACTGAATATCGAGTAAACACTGAAATGCAGAGTGTGTGTGTGTGTATATATATATATATATATATATATATATATATATATATATATATATATATATATACCTCAAATACACTGCCGCTAACTGAATAACCTGCCTGCTTAATCTACGTCAGGCTATCACTCGGTCCACGCCTACAACACTACACAGCCGCCGTGTAAGCAGCCTTATATAATGTGGGGCATGGACTTAGTCCCCCTGAGCCATGATTGGCCAAAGGCCCCCTGCCTTTGGCCAATTATGGCTCTCTTAGCAGAGCACGCTGTGAGTGATCATCATACAGCAATGCACTGCGATCTTGCAGTGCATTACATAGTTACATAGTAGGTGAGGTTGAAAAAAGACACAAGTCCATTAAGTCCAACCTATGTGTGTGATTATATGTCAGTATTACATTGTATAACCCTGTATGTTGTGATCATTCAGGTGCTTATCTAATAGTTTCTTGAAACTATCGATGCCCCCCGCTGGGACCACAGCCTGTGGAAGGGAATTCCACATCCTTGCCGCTCTTACAGTAAAGAACCCTCTACGCAGTTTAAGGTTAAACCCCTTTTCTTCTAATTTTAATGAGTGGCCACGAGTCTTTATAAACTCTCTTCTGCGAAAAAGTTTTATTCCTATTGTGGGGTCACCAGTACAGTATTTGTATATTGAAATCATATCCCCTCTCAAGCACCTCTTCTCCAGAGAGAATAAGTTCAGTGCTCACAACCTATCCTCATAACTAAGATCCTCCACACCCTTTATTAGCTTTGTTGCCCTTCTTTGTACTTTGTCGGCTGGACCAGAGTCTTGTAGAGCGGGAGAATTATCGTTTTATCTCTGGAGTTGATCCCCTTTTTATTGCATGCCAATATTCTGTTTGCTTTGTTAGCACCAGCTTGGTATTGCATGCCATTGCTGAGCCTATCATCTACTAGGACCCCCAGGTCCTTTTCCATCCTAGATTCCCCCAGAGGTCAAAATTTCCGCAAATGCCCCATAATGTTCGCTGTTCAGCGAACACCCGATGTTCGAGTCTTTATTTTCGACCCAAACATCGAGCTCATCCCTATTTAAAACCATCCAAGTGTAAGGTTCCCCCCCCCTCCATACTCACACATAGGGATGAGCCGAACACCCCCCGGTTCGGTTCGCACCAGAACCCGCGAACGGACCGAAAGTTCGCACGAACGTTAGAACCCCATTGACGTCTATGGGACTCGAACGTTCGAAATCAAAAGTGCTCATTTTAAAGGCTAATTTGCATGGTATTGTCCTAAAAAGGGTTTGGGGACCCGGGTCCTACCCCAGGGGACATGTATCAATGCAAAAAAAACTTTTAAAAACGGCCGTTTTTTCGGGAGCAGTGATTTTAATGATGCTTAAAGTAAAAAAAAAAAAGTGAAATATTCCTTTAAATATCGTACCTGGGGGGTGTCTATAGTATGCCTGTAAAGTGACGCGTGTTTCCCATGTTTAGAACAGTCCCTGCACCAAATGTCATTTTTAAAGGAAAAAATCTCATTTAAAACTGCTTGCGGGTTTAATGTCATGTCGGGTCCTGGCAATATGGATGAAAATCAGTGAGACAAACGGCATGGGTACCCCCCAGTCCATTACCAGGCCCTTTGGGTCTTGTATGGATATTAAGGGGAACCCCGCACCCAAATTAAAATAAGGAAAGGTCCCTATATACTCTGAACAGCAGTATACAGGCGGTGCAAACAAGACAGGGACTGTAGGTTTGTTGTTAAGTAGAATCTCTTTGTAATTTTGAACATTTTTAATGTGTTTAGCTCCAGCCAAAAAATCTTTTCTAAGCTTTTTGGAAAACATAGGGAAGGGTTATCACCCCTGTGACATTTGTTTTGTGTCTTTCCTCCTCTTCAGAAGATTTCACCTCACTTTTTTGTCCCAATGAAAAATGTTTTTTGAAAATTTGGGTTTTTTTGTGGAACAAGGATTGGAAAGCATCAGTGGAAAGGAGAAATTGTTTTCCCATATTAACTCTTACATGAGAGAATTTCCCTTCCTATGGGTAGATTTCATCTCACTTCCTGTTGTCTCCTTCCGTTTGCAAGTAGGAGTCGTTTGTAAGTTAGATGTTTGAAAGTAGGGTCCTGCCCTATATACTCAGCAGAAATTTGGGCCTTAGGTGTTGCTGTGGCCAAAACACTGTAAGCCCTCACAGGGCCCTGCTGTGAAATATTAGATCAAGAATTGTAATTACATGCCCCTGTTGAACAGGAGCTGAAAAATTAGGCCTTAGGCACTGGTGCTGGTGCCACAACACTGCAACCCCTCACAGACACTCTAGTTGGAACGCAGGAACGAGCACTGCTGCAAAGTATTGCATCAAAAATTGTAATTACACGCCCCTGTTAGACAGGGGCAGAAAAATTGGGCCTTAGGCACTGGTGCTGGTGCCACAACACTGCAACCCCTCACAGACACTCTAGTTGGAACGCAGGAACGAGCACTGCTGCAAAGTATTGCATCAAAAATTGTAATTACACGCCCCTGTTAGACAGGGGCAGAAAAATTGGGCCTTAGGCACTGGTGCTGGTGCCACAACACTGCAACCCCTCACAGACACTCTAGTTGGAACGCAGGAACGAGCACTGCTGCAAAGTATTGCATCAAAAATTGTAATTACACGCCCCTGTTAGACAGGGGCAGAAAAATTGGGCCTTAGGCACTGGTGCTGGTGCCACAACACTGCAACCCCTCACAGACACTCTAGTTGGAACGCAGGAACGAGCACTGCTGCAAAGTATTGCATCAAAAATTGTAATTACACGCCCCTGTTAGACAGGGGCAGAAAAATTGGGCCTTAGGCACTGGTGCTGGTGCCACAACACTGCAACCCCTCACAGACACTCTAGTTGGAACGCAGGAACGAGCACTGCTGCAAAGTATTGCATCAAAAATTGTAATTACACGCCCCTGTTAGACAGGGGCAGAAAAATTGGGCCTTAGGCACTGGTGCTGGTGCCACAACACTGCAACCCCTCACAGACACTCTAGTTGGAACGCAGGAACGAGCACTGCTGCAAAGTATTGCATCAAAAATTGTAATTACACGCCCCTGTTAGACAGGGGCAGAAAAATTGGGCCTTAGGCACTGGTGCTGGTGCCACAACACTGCAACCCCTCACAGACACTCTAGTTGGAACGCAGGAACGAGCACTGCTGCAAAGTATTGCATCAAAAATTGTAATTACACGCCCCTGTTAGACAGGGGCAGAAAAATTGGGCCTTAGGCACTGGTGGTGGCGCCCAGAACCAAAAATGTTCTTACAAGCTATCAGCGTGATGATTGAGGAGGAAGAGGATAATTACTCAGGGATAATCACTCAGCATCAACATAGGCAGTCTTTGAAGGGATCTGAAAAAAATTATTCAGTTACATCAGCATCAGGTGCTTGGTAGCTGGTGGTGATCCAAGACTGATTCATTTTTATGAAGGTCAGCCGATCGACCGAGTCAGTGGACAGACGCACCCTGTGATCGGTTACCACGCCTCCAGCAGCACTGAATGTACGTTCCGAAAGAACGCTGGATGCAGGACAGGCCAGTAGCTCAATTGCATACTGTGCAAGCTCTGGCCAGTGATCCATCCTCAAGACCCAGTAACCCAGAGGATTTTCGGTGGGAAAGGTGTCCAAGTCTGATCTTGCCCCTAGGTATTCCTGCACCATGTAAAACAGACGCTGGCGATGGTTGCTGGAACCGATCATACCTTGGGGCTGCGGACCAAAAAATTGTCTGAACGCATCGGTCAGACGGCCACCTTCTCCACCGCTCCTTCTTTGACTGACCGAAGCCTCAGCAACACGTTGTCCAGAAACAGGAGTTTGTAACCTCCCAGTCTCTGGGAACGCGTTGCACAGACCTTTCTGCAAGGCCTCCCGAAGATGTTTCATCCTCTGCTCCCTCTGCGATGGCAAGATAAGGTCCGCAACCTTACCCTTGTAACGTGGATCAAGGAGGGTTGCCAGCCAGTATTGGTCCTTCTCCTTGATACCACGAATACGAGGATCCTTACGCAGGCTTTGCAGGATCAGGGAGGCCATGCAGCGTAGGTTTGCTGAGGCATTCGGTCCGGAGTCCTCTGGGTCACTAAGGACAACAACGTCCGCAGCCACCTCCTCCCAGCCACGTACAAGTCCATGTGTTCCTTGGGACTGATCCCTTAAAGACTGCTGATGCTGAGTGCCAGGCTCCACCTCCATACTGACACAATCTTCCTCCTCCTCCTCCTCCTCCTCCTCGTCCTCTTCCTGTGTGATCGGCGGGCACGCAGGAACACTGTCTGGATAAAGGGGGCCTTGAGAGCTAAGGAAGTCCTCCTCTTCCTGCCTCTGTTCTGCCTCAAGTGCCCTGTCCATTATTCCACGCAGCGTGTGCTCCAACAGGTGGACAAGGGGGACAGTGTCACTGATGCATGCACTGTCAGTGCTCACCATCCTCGTGGCCTCCTCGAATGGTGACAGGACAGTGCATGCATCCCTGATCATGGCCCACTGGCGTGGGGAAATGACCCTGACCCTGTCCTGGTGCCATAGTCGCACAGGTACTCATTGATGGCCCTCTGCTGCGTGTGCAGCCGCTGCAGCATGGCCAACGTCGAGTTCCACCTGGTGGGCATGTCACAGATTAGGCGGTTCTTGGGCAGGTTAAACTCCTTTTGGAGGTCCGTCAGCCGAGCACTGGCATTATATGACCGGCGGAAATGCACACAGACTTTCCTGGCCTGCCTCAGGACATCCTGTAAGCCCGGGTACCTGCCCAAGAACCGCTGCACCACCAAGTTAAGGACGTGAGCCAAACAGGGCACATGGGTCAGTTGTCCCTGTCGGAGGGCAGAGAGGAGGTTGGTGCCATTGTCGCAAACCACCATTCCTGCCTTAAGTTGGCGTGGCGTCAACCACCTCTGAACCTGCCCCTGCAGAGCTGACAGAACCTCTGCCCCAGTGTGGCTCCTGTCCCCCAAGCACACCAGCTCAAGCACCGCATGGCATCTTTTGGCCTGCGTACTTGCGTAGCCCCTTGAACGCCTACGGAGCACCGCTGGTTCCGAGGAAGAGGCCATGGAGGAAGAAGAAGAGGAGGGGGTGGAGGAGAGAGGTGTGTCACAATCAGCATTTTGGAGGCGTGGTGGCGGAACAACCTCCAACACTACTGCACCTTGTCCTGCATCCTTCCCAGCTGCCAGCAGAGTCACCCAATGCGCCGTGAAACTTAAGTAACGTCCCTGTCCATGCCTGCTGGACCATGAGTCAGCGGTAATATGCACCTTACCGCTGACCGCCCTGTCCAGCGAGGCATGGACATTGCCTTCCACATGCCGGTAGAGAGCCGGAATCGCCTTCCGTGAGAAAAAGTGGCGTTTGGGTACCTGCCACTGAGGAACCGCACATTCCACAAACTCACGGAAGGGGGCAGAGTCTACCAACTGAAAAGGCAGCAGTTGAAGTGCTAGCAATTTTGCCAAGCTAGCATTCAACCGCTGGGCATGTGGATGGCTGGGAGCAAACTTCTTTCGGCGGTGCAGCAGCTGGGGCAGGGAAATTTGCCTGGTACAATCTGACGTCGGTGTACCAAAAGCAGATTGCCCACAAGTACTTGGCTGTGACACACCTAATTCTACACCTTCATTCCTCTCACTGCAGGTCTCAGAGAGGACTGAAGGTCTAGTGGGGTTGGAAATCTCAGCTGATGAGGAGCAAGGAGAGATCCTCTTTGTTCTTTGGTGTGGGTCTTTCAGATACGCTTGCCAACGAACTGCATGGCAGGTCAACATATGTCTGGTCAAGCATGTGGTACCCAAGCGGGAGATGTTTTGGCCACGCGAGATACGCTTGAGACATATGTTGCAAATAGCAGCGGTGCGATCTGATGCACTCGTCTCAAAAAAGGCCCACACCAAAGAACTTTTTGAATAACGCGCAGAGACTGCAGCGCCCTGCACATGTGGAGCTTTGGGGTGTGATGCAGTCAATGTGCTGCCCTTAGGCTGGCCCCTGGAGGGCATCCTGCCTCGTTGGTGATGTGCCGCCTCCTCCTCCTCCTCCTCCTCCTCTCTCCTATCAGGCACCCACGTTGAGTCAGTGACCTCATCATCCCCTCCCTCCTCATCACTGGAGCAAACCTGGCAGTATGCTGCAGCAGGGGGAGCATGACTGCCAGATTGCTGTCCTTCTTGGGCACCCCCTCTGTCCGTGCTCATGTTACTGCCTTCATCGAGCTCAGTATCATCATCAGAGCCTTCCAAACGCTGGGCATCCTCCTGGAGCATGTACCCAACACTGTGGTCAAACAGTTCGAGGGAATCCTCATGAGGACATGGTGGAGCTAGGGAAGGAGTCACTGATGACATTGAGCTGAGGGAAGAGGCCGCTGCTTTGCCAGACAAAGCACCCTGGGCATGGGTGAGAGAGGATGAGGAGGATGAGGACGGCTTGGTCATCCACTCGACCAAGTCTTCCGCATGTTGCGGCTCAACACGGCCAGCTGCCGAAAAAAAGGCCAAGCGTGTCCCATGGCCACGTGCTGATGAGGATGCACCGTCTCCACGACCAGCACTAGACACAGAGCCTGCTTGCCCTCTCTTATTGGCTTGTGACTGTCTGCCTCTCCTTCTTGGCCTTCCAGACATACTAATGGCCTGTAGCTGCACTAAGCTGGGATAGAACACCTGTAATTTTCTTCAGGTAGCTTTATATACTGTAACCAGACAAGCCTGCCTGTCAGTAGGAAGATAACAGGAACGGATCTAGCTGAACACTGTGAGCAGGACACACTGTACTAAATGTAAATAGTCTAGCTGCCTGACCGTGGTACTAATAGGATCAAAAAGAACACCTGTAATTTTCTTCAGGTAGCTTTATATACTGTAACCAGACAAGCCTGCCTGTCAGTAGGAAGATAACAGGAACGGATCTAGCTGAACACTGTGAGCAGGACGCACTGCACTGAATGTAAATAGCAGGAACGGATCTAGCTGAACACTGTGAGCAGGACGCACTGCACTGAATGTAAATAGCAGGAACGGATCTAGCTGAACACTGTGAGCAGGACGCACTGCACTGAATGTAAATAGCAGGAACGGATCTAGCTGAACACTGTGAGCAGGACGCACTGCACTGAATGTAAATAGCAGGAACGGATCTAGCTGAACACTGTGAGCAGGACGCACTGCACTGAATGTAAATAGCAGGAACGGATCTAGCTGAACACTGTGAGCAGGACGCACTGCACTGAATGTAAATAGCAGGAACGGATCTAGCTGAACACTGTGAGCAGGACGCACTGCACTGAATGTAAATAGCAGGAACGGATCTAGCTGAACACTGTGAGCAGGACGCACTGCACTGAATGTAAATAGCAGGAACGGATCTAGCTGAACACTGTGAGCAGGACGCACTGCACTGAATGTAAATAGCAGGAACGGATCTAGCTGAACACTGTGAGCAGGACGCACTGCACTGAATGTAAATAGCAGGAACGGATCTAGCTGAACACTGTGAGCAGGACGCACTGCACTGAATGTAAATAGCAGGAACGGATCTAGCTGGACACTGTGAGCAGGACGCACTGCACTGAATGTAAATAGCAGGAACGGATCTAGCTGAACACTGTGAGCAGGACGCACTGCACTGAATGTAAATAGCAGGAACGGATCTAGCTGAACACTGTGAGCAGGACGCACTGCACTGAATGTCAATAGCAGGAACGGATCTAGCTGAACACTGTGAGCAGGACGCACTGCACTGAATGTAAATAGCAGGAACGGATCTAGCTGAACACTGTGAGCAGGACGCACTGCACTGAATGTAAATAGCAGGAACGGATCTAGCTGAACACTGTGAGCAGGACGCACTGCACTGAATGTAAATAGCAGGAACGGATCTAGCTGAACACTGTGAGCAGGACGCACTGCACTGAATGTAAATAGCAGGAACGGATCTAGCTGAACACTGTGAGCAGGACGCACTGCACTGAATGTAAATAGCAGGAACGGATCTAGCTGAACACTGTGAGCAGGACGCACTGCACTGAATGTAAATAGCAGGAACGGATCTAGCTGAACACTGTGAGCAGGACACACTGCACTAAATAGTCTAGATAGAAGATAACAGGAACGGATCTAGCTAAACTGAATACAGTGTATATATATATATGCAACACCTGGGATGCATATATATACACAATACACTGTAAGTGCAGCTAACTGACTGACTGTTCTGCCTAATCTATCTAACTCAAATCAAATGACACTGTCTCTCTCTCTCTCTATCTCTCAGCACACCGGAACACACACTACACAGGGCCGCCGTGCAGGCGGCCTTATATAGTGTGGGGTGTGTACTAAATCCCCTGAGCCATAATTGGCCAAAGCCACCCTGGCTTTGGCCAATTACAGCTCTCTCTACTGACGGCGCTGTGATTGGCCAAGCATGCGGGTCATAGTGCATGCTTGGCCAATCATCAGCCAGCAATGCACTGCGATGCCGCAGTGAATTATGGGCCGTGACGCGCCACACGAATTTGGCGCGAACGGCCCATATCGTTCGCAATTCGACGGACGGTCGAACAGCCGATGTTCGAGTCGAACATGGGTTCGACTCGAACACGAAGCTCATCCCTACTCACACATATTGTGAACTGCATAAGAGTTCAAAGAGCCCCTAAAAGCGGTTAAAAGGAAAAGGTAGACCGCCCACTTTCACATAAGTTCCCCCTCCCTTGTCAGCATTCCATCTTGGGTATTAGAGGTGCTAAAGAGCTCGGTACCCATCAGCATATGGCACCAGTGCTTTGAGAGGCATACCATGATTTTAGGGAACCCTCTCAAAGCACCCCCCCCCCCCCAATACTGAGGGTCATACATTCTTGCCATGGACATATCAGCTGGCATGCCTGGTTTGTTAGGCTGGTCATTTCTGGATTGGGGATGTACAGTGGGTACCTTTATCCATGTTTTTTTTTTTTGCCAGGTAAATGTTGGGCACATTTACAAGGAAATGTGCTTGATGAATAGAGTGATTGTTGCCCAGTAAATGTTTGTTAAATTTTGGCTAAATGCATGGTGTCACATTCCATCCTTTCTAGTAGACCCATACAGCATAAGCTTTGGGTTCAGCAGGGGCTGGCTGAATTCCAATCCATGTATGGGCAGGCTGGTCACACAGAAGTCAATCTACACATACCGTGTTTCCTCAAAAATAAGACCGGGTCTTATATTAATTTTGGCTACAAAAAACACACTATGGGGGTTATTTATGAAAGACAGTTCACTACAAGTGCAAAGTGCACTTGAAATTGCACTGAAAGTGCACTTGGAAGTGCAGTCGCTGTAAATCTGAGGGGTAGATCTGAAATGAGGGGAAGCTCTGCTGATTTTATCATCCAATCATGTGCAAGCTAAAATGCTGTTATTTATTTTCCTTGCATGTCTCCCTCGGATCTACAGCGACTGCACTTCCAAGTGCACTTTCAGTGCAATTTCAAGTGCACTTTGCATTTGTAGTTTGCACTTATAGTGCAAAGCAGATTTGCCTTTAGTAAATAACCCCCTATGGCTTATTTTCAGGGATATGTCTTATTTATTTACGGTATGTACAATAATCTACATTTATTCAAATACAGTCATGTCATCTTCTTCTGGAACATCGTCATAACTCTCCAAACCCCGAAATTCCTGCCTGAATTGTTTGCATCTCCATTGCCTTTTGAACCACAGCAATAGAACTCTCCTTAAAAAGTACTTCTTGTCCATGTAGCCTGCTTAAAATGCATTGGCCATGAATTATTCACCCATGTCACGACCTCTTGCAGGCTAGGCTTCCACGCTGATTTCTCTCCAATCTATTTTCAATGTATTCATTGATTTCTGTGCGCAAATGGTCATTGAATGGCTTGTTTATTGTAATATCAAGAGTCTGAAGATAAGCAGTTATTCCTGTAGGAATCATTACTTGTTCTATTCTTCTTTCTGCAAGGAAACTCTTCATGTCTTTGGCCCGATGTGTGCTGGCTGAATCCCAGACTAGCAGACCTCTTTGGCCACCTCTCAAAACAAGTGGCAGCATTAAATCGAACCATTTCCTTATAACTGCTTGTGTGCACCAGGAATTTTCAGTTTCAAGAACATAAATGCCTGAAACATGTTCAATCCTATCTCTCTTGCCCTTTGTGATGATTAGAGGTGTGGCTCTCTTTCCATCCAGACAAATTGCCAAAATACAGGTAACACGTGCACTTTAATAACCAGTGGAGGGAACATAGATTGACGAGGTGCCCCTCTGATCAATTGTCTTTTGAGATCCTTGGCCCATAAACACTGCAGTTTCAGCCATAGCAATAATGTTGGAGAGTTGGTATTTAGAAAAATCAATGCCATCAACAAAGAACTTGAATGCAAGCTCAAGTTTAACAACTTCATTATCTTCCAGCTTAACCGCTTAAGAACCAGCCGTCGCAATTACACTGTGGCAGGTTGGCTCCCCTGCACAAATGGCCACCATGGCAAGACGATGGAGCTGATGCGTGTGCCCGGCGGCCGCGATGTCTGCCAGGCACCCTCGATCGCTCCTGAGAGAAACAGAACGGAGATCTGTCAATGTAAACAGACAGATCTCCGTTCTATCTGGAGAGAGGAGACAGATCTGTTGTTCCTACTGATTAGGAACACCGATCGATCTCCTCCTTCAGGCAGTCCCATCACCCCACAGTTAGAAACACTCCCTAGGACACACATTTAACCCCTTGATCGCCCCCCTAGTGTTAACCCCTTCCCTGCCAGTGTCATTTATACAGTAATCAGTGGCCATTGTTATCTCTGATCGCTGTATAAATGTCAATGGTCTCAAAAGTGTCCAATCTGTTCGTTGCAATACCGCAGTTCCGCTAAAAATCGCTGATCACCGCTATTGCTAGTAAAAAAAAAAATAATAATAAAAATGGTATAAATCTATCCCCTATTTTTGTAGACACAATAACTTTTGCGCTAACCAATCAATATACACTTATTGCATTTTTTTTTACCAAAAATATGTAGAAGAATACGTATTGGCCTAAACTGAGGAAGAAGTATGTTTTTTTAAAAAAATTTGGGGGATATTTATTATAGCAAAAAGTAAAAAAATATTGTTTTCTTTTTTTAATTGTCGGTCCTTTTTTGTTTATAGCGCAGAAAATAAACCGCAGAGGTGATCAAATACCACCAAAAGAAATCTCTATTTGTGGGAAAAAAAAGGACATAAATTTTGTTTGGGTACAACGTCGCACGACCACGCAATTTTTAGTTAAAGCTACGCAGTGCCGTATAGCACAAAATAGCCTGGTCATTAGGGGGACAAATCCTTCTGGTCCTTAAAGCGGGGTTCCACCCAAATTTTGAACAATATCTGTATGTATTCTCTTCCTTGCCTAGATGCTGACATGCCGTTTAAAAAAATTTAAATCGCCGTAATTACCTTTTATTTTTCTATTCTTCTTTGCACTTCCTGGTTCTCCTCCCGTGGGAGTAGGCATGTTTCTAGCCTCTCCCAGACTCCTGGGAGCTGGTCTCAGGCTTCCCAGGATGCCACTGAGCATGTGCGGGAACGAGCAGTGAATGCTGGGAGCACAGCATTCACCACATCCAGGAAATAAATGCTTGTGGGCTTCAAATGCCCACAATGAAGATGGAAACCACCTGCAGTGAATAATATAAGTTATTCTTTCCGACGAAATCTGACACAGGCGGACATATTACACACAATATGTGAGTATGTAATGCTGAGAAGAAAAGTTTGTGAATGGACTAAAAAAAAAAAACGATAGATAGGTGGACCCCCGCTTTAAGTGGTTTAACAGTGTTGTCGATCTTCTTAGAGACAGTTTCGCTGAAGGAAGTGTGATGCTTTGAATTCTTCTAGGGAAAGCTCAAACTGTGGTGGCATTGCAAGGGCAAATTCTTGAATATCAACCCTGTGCACCCTGCGCACAACCAAAGCCTTTGCTAGCTTGTCAGCAATCCATTCACGGATGATGTCTTCCAGCTCAAGAAATAATGGCTGCCGACCTGAGCATTTCCCTCGTACACCTTTGACTGAGGTTATCGTAATCTGCTTGCCATTTTTGGACCATTCATCTCTGTGCAGAAAGCCGTAAGATTCTTGCCTTTGGAGTCCTCCATGACTCCTTTTTTGTACTCGATAGCTTTTTCTTTTAGCACTTTCTTTTAGCACTCATCTAGTCTGGGGATCAAAATACTGTATTAATATACTGTACGCATCAAGTGCGAATTTTAGTCTCAAGTCTGTCTGGCTGATGGTCCTAAAGTGGTTGTAACCCCCCCAAAAAAAAAAGAAAATCCTGATCCTTTAAAGCATGATAGACAGCACAGTGCTTCTGCTGTATCATTTAACCCTCTCTATGTTCTAAAAAACCTGGAATAAAACAATAAAATATTTTTAAAAAGTTCATGTGTCATAGTTACATAGTTAGTAAGGTTGAATAAAGACACCAGTCCATCCTGTCCCCTGTCTTCTCTCTTTCCCTCAGGAGTTATCATTATGACATATTTAATCCCACAAATAAATCTTAGGCAAAGTCATTGTAAAAATATGTAATTCGTATTGTAAAAAGACTCTATAATGTCCAGTGTGTCTCTAAAAAGAGAATTTAATGTCCAAGTGCCTCCTTTTGTAACTTTATTGTCGAATATACCTTATTTAAAGCACCACCGGGCGCTCACGTGATCCGCCGGAGCTCTTCTTCCCCGCTCCGAGCCTTGCCGAGGTAGGGGTCACTGACGTCAGCTGGGAGGAGAGGAGAAGATCTCTGGCGGGCAGTAGTGTATTTAGGTTTTGTGCTGCC
The DNA here is from genome assembly GCA_037952835.1 of Lithobates septentrionalis. Taxonomy (NCBI): domain Eukaryota; kingdom Metazoa; phylum Chordata; class Amphibia; order Anura; family Ranidae; genus Lithobates; species Lithobates septentrionalis. The sequence goes on along the minus strand of JBBDGP010001453.1, from coordinate 1,236,889 downwards.
CTAGGCCTGACTAAACTCATGCACCCCCTAATTGCACCCCTTGCTGTCAAGGCCACACCCCTTGCTGTTTAAGACCCGCCCTAAAATTTTCAAGTGGGGACACTAGTTCTGGCGGGCGGGCAATGGATTCCCTTAATTTGCATAGATTTCCGCTCACCTTCTGTTTAGCTATGGGGCAGGAAGTGAAGGGAAATCTCTGCAATGGGACAGGGATGGTGAAAAAATAAACTGACAGGGGCTATAACCCTCCCTTACTCTTTCCAAAATGAAAAAAAAAAGTGTTGCCTATAGTTCTACTTTAAGTACAAATTTCTGCTAATGTTATGGAGAGGACTAAGAAGATATAACCATGCCAATGGTGCAGCAAATAACATATAGCTCAGTGAGGAAGGTTTGTGGTCCAGGATGATAGAACAGTCAAAATTAGAACTGGCGCCCCCCCCCCCCAGTTGCAGAATGCCGGCTGCCCACATACCGGTAGCAGTGCGGCCGCTTTATGGGAGCGCTAGACTTATTTGCCTCTCAGCCCAATCCGCTCCATAAGACTGGCGCTACACTAACAGCGCAAGCTGGCGGGGACTCTTTCTGTGCTGCCCCCCTGCAAAGCGCTGTCCTAGGCCTGGGCCTTGTGGTTGCTGGCGGGTCAGGTGAGCACCAAGCGGCGCTGTAAATAAGGTATTTTTGACAATAAAGTTACAAATGGAGACACTTGGACATTATATACTCTTTTTATAAAACAGATTGCATATTTTTACAAGGACTTACTGGGGCTTATTTTCTAGGTAGGGCTTATATTGCAGCCCTCCCTAAAAATCACGCTAGGCATTTTTTTAGGGCTAGGGCTCCTTTTCAGGGAAACATGGCAGAAGTGTGGGAGGATTATATGGTAGAGAGAGCTAACCCAGCCCGATACTGATAGGTCATCAACCCAATCTTGTCCTTGATGAAACCCTGGAAACGCGATGACGCATTTCCGGTTTCTCAAACCAGTGATGCAACTTCCGCCGTCCGTGGAATGCACGCAGTCTTATCGGCGGACCCGGAACATACACTGATACCTGTTTAACACAGATGTCTTGTGAGTGGCATTGTCTGATTGCGCAGCACACACAGTACTGGCAGTACTTCACTATTGGATTTTTTTCTGTTTTTTCCCATTATGATTGATCTACCTCGGTCCATCCACGTGAACACCCATATGAAAGCTTCTCTGAGGGTCCTTTCCTTGTACACCAGATCTTGTATATCACAGTTTTTTTGACCCCAGACTGCAAAGCTGAGGGTCCATTAACTCTGGTGTGTAGGGTCACAAGAGGGAAGTGTGGCACTTGAACACTTTATCCTGGATCACAAAAGAACTTTATTGTGTTTTGACAATATCATCACGGTTAATGTTTTAGAGCACATTATCAATTTGTTGTTCAATATTCTGCTATAATTCACATATTCAATCTAGTATATAGCATCAAGAAAAAAAAGATAGCATCTATATGTTTATTTGTCTTTCAAGTATGATTATTAATGGATAGTTGTAAATTCTAGACACTAACCTAAGCAATGTACTTATATTTGCATTTTTTACTTTTAGATTGAAGTTACATATAATAAGACATGTGTCATTTGAAAATGTGAAGTCCTGAAAAAGTGACAACAAGCATGAAACGCGATGACTTTTTGCATAGATGTCAATTGCCATTTGCTACTTCTTTACTTGTTTTTATGAATTCCGTGTAAGTTGATCCTGCTGAAATGCATCAGTGATGTCAGACGTAGAGTGACGTGGCAGCCATTTTGGAAAAGGTTTTTGCATTTGTTTTTGTGATTAATAAAAGCAGACCAATATGTGAATAGAGGTGTTTTTACATAGAAGTTTTGAGGAAGTTGGGACTTTAAATGAAGTGTGTGGTCAAATGAACACACACTTCCATCCCTAGTGTACATTGGGGAAAAGGGGAAATTTGGGACTTTGAATGAGATGTGTGTTAGAGAAAAACAAATAAATAAGAGGTTTATTCATAACAATGTGCATAGGACATGGTACATAGCAGGTATGACGAGCTGATGGGCGTATAATGCATATAAAAAATATAATGATACATTATTGCACAAACTTAATAAAATCAAAGGAAAATTATAAACATGATTGAATAAAAAACTGCATTAATAAGCTTAATAAGATGGATAAATATACAGTATTTATGGATGCAAGGATTCTTCTGACTGAGGGTAAGAGTAGATATTGAGGGCAGTGGTTGGCTGGAGTTTTTTCACGTGGTTTGGCACCTTTTTTCATGTGAGTGGGCTAATTTATTAAAATTTTGTTTTAAAATTTTTTTTTGAACATACCGTACTTAGTTATTTTTGTTTTTTACATGATGTGAGAGAAAGAACAGTGGAGCACATTGGACATTCACAATCAAGACAGGATATTTATTGAAAGGCTTTATTTCATCATGTTTCTGATGAGAGTATAAGGCTTTATTTCATCATGTTTCTGATGAGAGTATAAGGAGATTAGTGTTTTTTTTTGCATATGGAAAACTGCTCTAACATATGAACATTCCACTAGAATTATAGAAACTACTTCAAAAAGGAATACAGAGACTCTTTTAAAGCTCTAGTTACTATGAATTATGATTGGATCTGTCCAGGGGGGGCAGTTTACTTCCAGCTGCTGGCAATTATATTACCTTGTGGTGGTGATTATTATTATTAATAATTAAATATTACATTTTGCATAGAAAGAAACATATTAAGAAAAAACCCTATAAAGGCAACATTCAAAAGCCATAAAGAGTGATAATGTCTAATACAGCCTTTTTCAAGCTGGGTACCCAGGCACCCTGTGGTGCCTTGAGGCTTCTTCAGTGGTGCCTTGGCAAAATGCCTAAAAATGTATCAAACATTGTATACAAGCCTGCAGGTGGATCAAGCCTGGGGTTTTCATTATGCACCATTATGACTTTCTAGTCACTGGCATCCTAACAACCAATGATGACATCAGTTGATTAGGAGGGTGCCTGTTGCCTTCACAGCATCCTTGTTTGACCCTCCTCTGCCTCTCTCCCTCAGCACTCCATTAGCTGACTGATGCAGAGAAATTGAGGGAGAAGAGAAACATTTGAATACTAGTCAATACCAGTGTTTTTTTTCTTTAATTTTGATTTATTCCATACAAGGGACCGCATTACTAAGTCAAATCTCCGATTAAAAGCAATGACCCATTGAATGGTGCTAAATAAGGAATGTAGTAACCTTTCACATGGAGAAGGCACATCTGGGATTGGAGCAAAATAATAGGCACATTGGTAGCGTTAGCATTAGTTTGGGAGGCTGTAATTTGTGCAGTTTTCCTAGTTGCTTTTTGCCACAATGGGCGTAATTTTATACAGCTTCAAAAACATGTTAGTAAGAGTACCATGATCTGGGCATCCTCTAAAGGAGGTAGCAGGAACAGAGGGGTAGAAAGTATAGAGTTTTAAAGCAAAAAACATACCCCAGTTCAACCACTTGTGTCTGAAGTGAAAAGGATAAAGACCGGTGCACAGGCTGGGATGTCTGCGCCCCATGCAATGAAGTGCACTGTAGAATGAAGCGGAAAACTCAATGCACCTCTTATTAATCTTTATTAGCTACATAGCATGGATACAGTACAAAATCCTAACACGTTTTAGCCATTGTGGCCTTCCTCATAACATGTCATCTTTAAAAAAAGTACATGATATTTATATTCTTAGTCCCTACTTCGCACAATTGTAGAGACAGGGTTACACTCATTAAAAACAATTGGTGCGAAGTAAGGGCTAATAAATTAAATATCACATATTTTTTTAAAGATGACCTGATATGAGGAAGGCTGCAATGGCCAAAAATTGCATTAACATTTTCTACTGTATACATGCTATGTAGCTAATAAAGATTAATAAGAGGAGCATCGAGTTGCCATCTTAATTCTACAGTGGAATGTATGGAGTTCGACTGATGTCATGTACCACCTGGTATGAAGTTTAATAGCTGTTTCCCTAACCTCAATAGAATGTGTACATTTATGGAGATTCAAGTATCTAACCAACCAGAGGTGGATAATTCTAATGCAGCTTCAGCTTCCTATTTGACCATCAGGGAGGATTTACCTGGGAGCTGAAGGTTATTAAGGAACCCATAAAGTGTTCAGCTCAATCCTTTATCCTTGGGTTAAGAAAGACATAACTGCTCGAAAGCGGTGAAGGGTTTCTTTGAGTGTCTGTGTGTAGTTGGTGCTGTAAAAGTGTTCAATTTGTAGATATTTGGAGCCTTCAGAGTTAGGAAAATCATACATTTGTTGGATTTGAGTGAAGGAGCAAAAATGTAAGTCAACCATTGGTGCATTTAAAGAGACCAAGTTATGGTCCACCCAGCGTGAAAAGTTAGATCTAGATGCATACATCCCAGATAGGTTGCTAAGGGGAAGGCAGAAAACGTAAGTCTATATTTTGTTTTATATTATGACCATAAATGCAACAATTGTCATACAATTATGTTGAGGGGGGCTACATCTCTAGGGTGACCTGACTTAGATCGTAGTAACCCAGGTCTAAAACATATAGTCAAATAAGTCAAATGTTGTATGTCAAATATTGAAATGTAACCTTTAAAAATGTTTTACATATATCTTGAAATGTTTGAATTTTTCACAATGGAAGTAAATGTTGTTTAATTCAATCTTAATTGTGAAGTTCTAAAGTGCACCAGAGACCCAGCAAACTGAAAAGTTCTCTGACCTTTATAAATAGCAATGCATTTGAGACAAAGCAAAGCACTGACTTGGTAATGAGCAAATCAATATGCATATGGAGCAGGATACTAAATATTATTTCCCTGTAAGAGGAAGATTAAAGCGTATGTGAGGGGATTAAGAAAAAAAAGAAAACATGTATAACATCTCTGTAATCTATTCACATTTCCAAATGTTTTGTCCCTTTAAAATACTGCAAGTACCTTTTAAAATACTGCAAGTATGGAAAAATACTTATAGAACAGCCAGAAATCCATTGAGCTCCTAACTTCCTGTTTGCTGGTCTACAACCGACTGGGCGACCATCTGACCACGAACAAACTTCTTAACCCCTTCAGTCCGTATTTCGCCCTCAACACTCCACGGAAACTGCTCTCCTTAAACTCACAAATGACCTACTAATGGCTAAAACCAACGGACACCATTAAGTACTACTCCTGGACCTCTTTGCTGCCTTTGACACAGTGGACCACCCCCTCCTCATAAAAAAACTCCACTCCTTTGGTCTCCGTGACTGTACTCTTCGCTGGTTCTCATCCTACCTACCTATCCCACCGCTCCTTCAGTGTCACTTACAACTCTACTTCCTCCTCTCCTCTTCCTTTCTCCATTGGGGTCCCCCAAGATTCTGTTCTTGGACCTCTCCTTTTCTCAATTTACACCACCTCCCTGGGTCAGTTGATTGCCTCCCATGGATTTCAATATCTCTACGCTGATGACACCCAAATCTATCTCTCCACGCCCCAGCTCTCTCCATCTGTCTCCTCACGCGTCACCAACTTACTAACAGACATATCAGCCTGGATGTCACATCACTTCCTCAAACTCAACTTATCCAAAACCGAGCTCATGATATTTCCTCCCCCACGTGCCACTTCCTCTGACTTGTCTGTCAAAATCAACAGCTCAACTATCAACTTGTCCCCCCACACCAAGGTCCTAGGTGTAATCCTGGACTCTGAACTAACCTTTCGGCCACACATCCAATCGATATGCAACATTTGCCGCCTCAACCTCCGCAACATCTCCGAGATACGCCCCTTTCTAACCAATGTTACCACAAAGCTTCTAATCCACTCCCTGGTCATCCCTTGCCTTGACTACTGCAACTTCCTCCTCACTGGCTTACCTCTAAATTGGCTATCCCCACTTCAATCCAACATGAACACTGCTGCCAGGCTCATCCACCTTACAAACCGCTCAGTGTCTGCTATACCCCCCTGCCAATCCCTCCATTGGCTGCCACTCATCCAACAATTTAAATTCAAGATACTAACAATAACTTGCAAAGCCATCCACAACCTGACCCCCAGCTACATTACTAACCTGGTCTCAAAATACCAACCAAATCATTCTCTTCGCTCCTCCCAAGACTTCCTGCCCTCAAGCTCCCTTGTCACCTCATCCCATGCCCGCCTTCAGGACTTCTCCAGAGCCTCTCCCCTCCTCTGAAATGCTCTACTCCGACTTTATCCTACTTCGTCCACTATTAGATGATCCATGAAAACTCATCTCTTCAGATAAGCCTATCTGGCCCCCCACCTAACAACTGTACATTTATTTTCTCTATCAGCCCATCCCCCCACAGTTACTGCATCTTGTATCTCTTGACCTTCCTGCTTAGATTGTAAGCTCTAAGGAGCAGGGCCCTCTGATTCCTACTGCATTAAAGTGTATTGTATTTGTACAGTCTACCCTCAAGTTGTAAAGGGCTGCGTAAACTGTTGGCGCTATATAAATCCTGTATAATAATAATAATAATAATAATATAATATAAAAATTGACTCCTAAAAGCCTGCATACACACTAGGAGATCTAGTTCTGGGTGTTGTGCCTGCGTCAAAAGGAAATGATCTCCCAGTAATCAACCCTGCAAAAAAAAAAAAGCTGCAATTAGGTAAAAAATGCTGGGTCATGCCTGGGCATACATTTGAGGAGATTTCAAGTTTTTTTGTTATTGTACATGGTTCCAGAAAAGTAAACACATGGCATTTGTTGAACAGAATTAATTTTTTGTTCAATTTTTATAAATACATTTTTATATATGTATAAAATATATATGTTGCCCACAGCTACAAAAGAAAAAAAAACCCATACTTCTCTTTTAAAGCATATACAATACATTTTAAAAATCAATCAGAAATTTAGGCCAACATGTTTTTGGTGAAAAAAAATCCCAATAAGCGTATAGTGATTGGTTTGCACAAAAGCTATAGAATCTACAAACTATGGTATAAATAATGGAGTTTTTATTTATTTTTATAATACTAATGGCGTTGATCAGTGACTTATAGCGGGACTGCGATAGTATGGCTGACCGTCTGACACTAAGGCTGCTTTCACACTGAGGCGCTTTACTTTTTTTTTTTTTTTTCTCATAAAATTTTTATTGAGTAAGATAAAATTACACAAAATAACAGGTGATACAGAATGTTATCATGTACATAGATGGAGCATTTACATTAGATCATAAGTTTAGTCATTGAGCATTTCAGAACTATTTCATTATGGAGTAAAATTATAGTTAACCATGTGTGCCCTTACAACAACGGTAACATGTTTACTGAGGCGCTTTACAGGCGCTATAGCATTAAAAATAGCACCTGCATAGGGCCTGTAAAGAGCCTCTCCTCTAACTCCAGTGTGAAAGCCCTAGTGCTTACACACTGGAGCGGTGCGCTTGCAGGACGGTAAAAAAAGTCCTGCAAGCAGCATCTTTGCAGCACTGTAGGAGCGCTCCTAAAGCGCCCCTGTCCATTGAAATCAATGGGCAGTGCCGCCGAACCTGCAGTGGTCCTTTACCGGCGGTTTTAACCCTATTTCGGCTGCTAGCGAGGGTTAAAAGCGACCTGCTAGTGGCTGAATAGCGCCGCTAAAACGACGGTAAAAATAGAGGCGCTTTAACGCCGATGCTCCCAAAGCTTCAGTGTGAAAGCGCTCTAAATGACACTTTGTGGGAACCAGTGACACTAATATGGTGATCAGTGCTAAAAATATGCACTGTCACTGTACTAATGACACTGGCTGGGAAGGGGTTAAACATCTAGGGAAACCAAAAGTTTAAATGTGTGCCTAGCCAGTATTTTTGTGAAAACAGTGTGCTGCTTTAATAAGTAATGTGGTGGATTTTATCCCCTGAATTGCAGGGAGACAAAAAACATCACATCCCTGCTGACAACAGAGTTCTGCCTTGTGTACATAGACAGAGCTCGGTTCTGTGTCTCTCCTCGCCAATCGGCTTGTACCATGTCTAATAACAGCACAGCCGCGGCACCGGTGGTACGTGTGCACACCCCCTACCTGGAAGTGCTGGATCATGTACTAAGTATGTGATCCAGCACAGGAGAGCTGCTCTGCAATACATGCCAACAGTCCCAATTTTCCTGGGACATTCACAGGATTTAGACCCTTGTCCTGTTTTTGCATTGTCCTGGGAAAAATCACGGGAAATTGACAGGCTCCCAGAGAATCGCCAGAGTCACTGCTAGAGGTCTGGGGCCGGCACAGGCAATGGTCTCTGCCGCCGTTTTACAAAAGACCAGCACTCGTGGAGCCTGGTCACTCACCGGGGGGGAAAAAAACAAGAGGCAGAGCCGGCCGGGTGGCTGCCAATAGAAATGGCTCTGCTGCCAACCTCTGTAGATCTGTAATCGGAAAGGCTTTTAAATCCTTGCCTATGGACAATTTAATGCACCGTAGTTTTTCGCCGTTCCAAGAGCGTGCGCAATTTTAAACGTGTTGGTTAATCTATTTACTCAGAAAAACATTCTCTTTTATATTTTACCAAAAGTGGGTATAATATTGTTTGTGTGTACCAACATTCATTTAATGTATTATTTCCAAAATTCCCTTAACCGCTTCAATACCCGGCCATAGTCAAATGACGTCCACAGATGGGATCTCCCATCCTGGGTGGGCGTCATATGACGGCCTCGGCTTTCCGCCGCTACTGCGGGCCCCTGGGGGCCCGCAGAGCGGCGATCGGGGTACCGTTGTGTCCCTCAGGACACAGCCGTTCCCCGATGGGGGTATTGAAGCGGCGGCGGCGGCGGGCGGCGGGCGGCGGAGCGTCGGTAACGGCGGATGCAGAGCGGCATTGGGAAGCGTGTATGAGGCGGGTTCCGGCGGAAGAGGAGTGATCAGAGCGGTGATCGGGGCTGAGGCTTTTCCCCTGGATACAGCTCAGCCCCGATCACTGTAGCCAATGACATGGCTCTGCATCACATGACCGGCTGTGTCCAATCACAGCCGGTCACTAATGTAAACAAACACACAGTCACACAGTAACTGCTGTTGCTGGGCTCTTCTCCTCACACACCGATCCAGTGTGAGGAGAAGAGATCAGCTAACAGTGAGTTACTAATTACATGTACTACTGTGCCCAGATCGCCCCTCCTAAATAAAGAGTACCTGTCACCTCAGTACCTGTCACCTCAGTACCTGTCACCTCAGTACCTGTCACCTCAGAGTACCTGTCACCTCAAAGTACCTGTCATCTCAGAGTACCTGTCCATCACCTGCCACCAGAGTACCCGCCACCTCATCACCTGCCACCAGAGTACCCGCCACCTCATCACCTGCCACCAGAGTACCCGCCACCTCATCACCTGCCACCAGAGTACTTGCCACCTCATCACCTGCCACCAGAGTACTTGCCACCAGAGTACCCGCCACCTCACCACCAGAGTACCTGCCACCAGAGTACCCGCCACCTCATCACCTGCCACCAGAGTACCTGCCACCTCATCACCTGCCACCAGAGTACCTGCCACCTCATCACCTGCCACCTCATCACCTGCCACCAGAGTACCTGCCACCTCATCACCTGCCACCAGAGTACCCGCCACCTCATCACCTGCCACCAGAGTACCTGCCACCTCATCACCTGCCACCAGAGTACCCGCCACCTCATCACCTGCCACCAGAGTACCCGCCACCTCATCACCTGCCACCAGAGTACCCGCCACCTCATCATCTGCCACCAGAGTACCCGCCACCTCATCACTTGCCACCAGAGTACATACAGCCAGTCAGCCACTATGTCCAGAAAGATGTACACCCCAGAAGAGGCATACCAGATCCTGAGTCTGACCGATGAGAGCAACGGGGAGCTCTCACCGCTCAGTTCAGATTCTGGTTCTGATTCGGAATATGAGCCCCCCGAAGGCAGCACATCTGGATCAGATTTAGAGGAGGAAGTAGTCCGTCCAAAAAGACGACGATCTGAAAACCAGGCAGCTACCAGCAGTGCCAGCGGCGGTAGACCCCAGGAGGAAAGACCCAGCACAAGTGGACGCCAAAGAAGTAGGGCCCAAACCCATCTTCCAGATTCCTTGGCAAACCCATTGTGGCTGCCTTCTACCACAGGGTCAGCCACGATCCCCCCTTTTACAGCACAGTCGGGTGTGCAGGTCAACACTGCAGGATTTACACAAATGGATTTTTTTAATTTATTTTTCCCAAACGATTGGATTCAAGGCATCGTGGACCAAACTAATCTGTTTGCCCAACAATTTATTGCAGCCAACCCCAGCTCCAGCTATGCCCGCCCTTTTGAGTGGAGACCGCTAACAGTAGTGGAGCTAAAATTGTTTTTAGGCCTAACCCTGAACATGGGGCTTACAAAAAAAAATGAAATTCATAAGTATTGGTCGACCAGACCCATCCACCATATGCCAATTTTTTCAGCAGCCATGTCCAGGTCCCGATACGAAATCATAATGCGCTTCTTGCATTTCAATGACAACTCACAGTGCCCCCCCCGAAATCACCCAAACTTTGACAAATTATATAAAGTTCGCCCCCTAATTAATTTTTTTTCCCAGAAGTTTGCCGAAGTTTATGTCCCTGAAAAAAATATATCTGTGGACGAATCCCTGGTGCATTTCACAGGCCGGCTGGGAATCAAACAATATATACCCAGTAAGAGGGCGAGGTATGGCTTGAAGCTTAACAAGCTTTGTGAAAGTGCCACCGGTTATGTGTACGCATTCCGCGTGTACGAAGGGAAAGATTCCCAGCTCCAGCCCCCTGAGTGTCCCTCGTATATGGGAATAAGTGGGAAAATTGTTTGGGAGTTGGCATTCCCACTCCTCCAAAAGGGGTACCATATTTATATGGATAATTATTATACGAGTTTGCCCCTTCTCCGCCACCTACATCTCAAACAAACTTTGGCCTGTGGTACAACTAGAAAAAACCGAAAGGGCTTCCCACAGTGTCTTGTCACCACAAACATTCCAAGGGGGGAATCGAGAAGCTTGAGGAACGAAGAAGTGTTGGCTGTGAAGTGGAGGGATAGAAAAGACGTGTACATCATGTCCACCATCCACGATGACACCTCGGTGGAACTTCACAGAAGACGCGGTACCGTTCGCAAGCCTACCTGTATCACTGAGTACAATAAATACATGGGGGGGGTGGATTTAAACGATCAGTTGTTGCAGCCCTATCTTTCAACAAGAAAATCATTATTCTGGTACAAAAAAGTCGCAATTTACTTTTTTCATTTGGCCCTTTTAAATTCTTTCATAATATACCAAAAATCCACAGAAACACCCACCACCTTAATAAAGTTTATTGAAGACATTGTCACTGCCCTGATTTATCAGCAAGTATCCCCCCCAGAAAGCATTCGCTCCGATTCTGTCAGCAGACTACATGAGCGCCATTTCCCAGACCATATTCCACCAACAGGATCCGGAAGACGACGCCAAAAAAAATGTCGGGTGTGCACCAAAAGAGGAATTAGGAAAGATACGAGCTTCCATTGTACTGACTGTCCCTCCCAACCTGGCCTTTGCATCGGAGAATGCTTCAGGCGATATCACACTCTGGAAAATTATTAGTCCATATTTCTAATACTGCCATTTCCCCGTTTTTAATTTCTGTCCTGAATATTTACCTTCCTCAACCAACCATATTATTGCCTTCCATGTGAACCGACCCTGGCCTGTTTCTCGACTATGCCTCTGCCTACCGTCTGCATTGTTTTTCCGCCATGTTTTTGCCTTTCACGTGAACTGACCCTGGACTGTATCGACTATGCCTCTGTCTACCGTCTATTTCTGCCTTTTACCTGCACTGACCTCGGCCTGTTGACCATGTTTTTGCCTGCCCCTTGGATTGATCTTTCACCCTCCTACACAGGGGTCTCACATATGTGAGGGGCTCCAGAATAGTGTTCGGAGTTCAGAAAACCAGTTTTTGGTTTTCTGTGTTCCCATAACAGGGTCTGGTTGCCCGGAGGCTTCAAAGCGATTTGGGTGGGAGAAGCCTCTACCCCTGTCCCCATTCTTTCCTGACCAATGCCCTAAGCTTGATGGTACTGCCTGCTCCCTGGACAAATACTCTGGCTGTGCTGACCATACCTCTGCCTGCTGCATGTACTAACTATGGACAGTATTCCTGCCTGCTGCATGGATGATCCTTTGATCCTTTTGCTGCTGCTGACCACATCCCTGCCTGCTATCTGGACTAATGCTTTGGCTGTGCTGACATCTCTACCTGTACTGACTATTCTTGCCTGCTGCCTGTTTTGCTGTCGCTGTCCACGTTCCTGCCTGCTGCCTGGACCGATGCTCTTCTCTGTGGACCACTGCACTACTAAAACTGCAGGTAATCTTTTCTTTACCCTTTACTCAACAGAATGTATTTTGGTTTGTAATTGGCTTCTACAGTACATGCTATGTGTTAGAAATATGAAGGGCCTTCAACAATGTGATAGGTTGGCAGGAATTTATGTGTAATGTATGCTCCTAGAACAACTGACAGTGCTACTTGGATGTTGGGCCTCTGTATGTGGCCAGACTATGTAAAAGTCTCACACATTTGGTATCGCCACACTCAGGAGGAGTAGCAGAATGTATTTTGGGGTGTCATTTTTGCTATGTACATGCTATGTGTTGGAAATATCTTATGAATGGACAACTTTGTGTAAAAAAAATGCGTTTTCATTTTTTTTCCACAGTTTCCAAAAACTTCAGGAAAAAAATGAACCATTCAAAAGACTAATTATGCCTCATAGATTATACGTTGGGGTGTTAGCTTTCCAAAATGGGGTCATTTTGTGGGCGTTTCCGTTGTCCTGGTGCTCTAGGGCCTTCAAACATGTAATAGGTGGTTGAGAAATGAGATGTGTAATTTATGCTCCTAGAATGCCTGGAGCTGCTACTTCAATGTTGGGCCTCTGTATGTGGCCAGGCTGTGTAAAAGTCTCACACATTTGGTATCGCTACACTCAGGAGGAGTAGCAGAATGTATTTTGGGGTGTCATTTTTGCTATGTACATGCTATGTGTTGTAAATATCTTATGAATGGACAACTTTGTGTAAAAAAAAATGCGTTTTCATTTTTTTCCCACAGTTTCCAAAAACTTCGGGAAAAATATGAACCATTCAAAAGACTAATTATGCCTCATAGATTATACGTTGGGGTGTTAGCTTTCCAAAATGGGGTCATTTTGTGGGTGTTTCCATTGTCCCGGTGCTCCAGGGCCTTCAAAATTGTAATAGGTGATTGAGAAATGAGATGTGTAATTTATGCTCCTAGAATGCCTGGAGCTGCTACTTCAATGTTGGGCCTCTGTATGTGACCAGGCTGTGTAAAAGTCTCACACATTTGGTATCGCCACACTCAGGAGGAGTAGCAGAATGTATTTTGGGGTGTCATTTTTGCTATGTACATGCTATGTATTGGAAATATCTTATGAATGGACAACTTTGTGTAAAAAAAATGCGTTTTAATTTTTTTTCCACAGTTTCCAAAAACTTCAGGAAAAAAATGAACCATTCAAAAGACTAATTATGCCTCATAGATTATACGTTGGGGTGTTAGCTTTCCAAAATGGGGTCATTTTGTGGGCGTTTCCGTTGTCCTGGTGCTCTAGGGCCTTCAAACATGTAATAGGTGGTTGAGAAATGAGATGTGTAATTTATGCTCCTAGAATGCCTGGAGCTGCTACTTCAATGTTGGGCCTCTGTATGTGGCCAGGCTGTGTAAAAGTCTCACACATTTGGTATCGCTACACTCAGGAGGAGTAGCAGAATGTATTTTGGGGTGTCATTTTTGCTATGTACATGCTATGTGTTGGAAATATCTTATGAATGGACAACTTTGTGTAAAAAAAAATGCGTTTTCATTTTTTTCCCACAGTTTCCAAAAACTTCGGGAAAAATATGAACCATTCAAAAGACTAATTATGCCTCATAGATTATACGTTGGGGTGTTAGCTTTCCAAAATGGGGTCATTTTGTGGGTGTTTCCATTGTCCTGGTGCTCCAGGGCCTTCAAAATTGTAATAGGTGGTTGAGAAATGAGATGTGTAATTTATGCTCCTAGAATGCCTGAAGCTGCTACTTCAATGTTGGGCCTCTGTATGTGGCCAGGCTGTGTAAAAGTCTCACACATTTGGTATCGCCATACTCAGGAGGAGTAGCAGAATGTATTTTGGGGTGTCATTTTTGCTATGTACATGCTATGTGTTGTAAATATCTTATGAATGGACAACTTTGTGTAAAAAAAATGCGTTTTCATTTTTTTTTCCACAGTTTCCAAAAACTTCGGGAAAAAAATGAACCATTCAAAAGACTAATTATGCCTCATAGATTATACGTTGGGGTGTTAGCTTTCCAAAATGGGGTCATTTTGTGGGCGTTTCCGTTGTCCTGGTGCTCCAGGGCCTTCAAAAGTGTGATAGGTTGTCATCATATGAGATGTGCAATTTATGCTCGTAAAATGCCTGACGGTGCTAGTTGGATTTTAGACCTCTGTATGTGGCCAGGCTGTGTAAAAGTCTCACACATGTGGTATCACTATACTCAGGAGGAGTAGCAGAATGTATTTTGGGGTGTCATTGCAAGTATGCATGTGCTGTGTGAGAGAAATAACTTGTTATTATGACAATTTTGTGCAAAAAAAAAAAAAAAAAAAAAAAAAAAAAAAATTTCCAAGAATTGTGGGAAAAAATTACAACTTCAAAAAGCTCACCATGCCTCTTGCTAAATACCTTGGAATGTCTGCTTTCCAAAAAGGGGTAATTTGGGGGGTATTTGTACTTTCCTGGCTTGTTAGGGCCTCAAGAAATGAGATAGGCCTTCAGTACATCAGGTGTGATCAGATGTGATCATTTTTCAATGATTTGCACCATAGCTTGTAGACTCTATAACTTTCACAGAGACCAAATAATATACACTAATTTGGGTTATTTTTACTAAAGATATGTAGCAGTATACATTTTGGCCCAAATTTATGAAGAAAAATTACTTATTTGCAAAATTTTACAATAAAAACTAAAAAAAAGTGTTTTTTTTTCAAAAATTTCTCTCTTTTTTCGCTTATATTGCAAAAAATAAAAAAAACAGCAGTGATTAAATACCACTAAAAGAAAGCTATGTTTGTGAGAAAAAAATGATAAAAATTTGGTTTGGGTACAGTGTAGCATGACTGAGTAATTGTCATTCAAAGTGTGAGAGCGCTGAAAGCTAAAATTTGGTCTGGGAAGGAAGGGTGTATAAAAGCCCTGTATTGAAGTGGTTAAAGGGGTTGTAAAAGTTTGTGTTTTTTCCCCTTAATGCATCTTATGCATTAAGGGGAAAAAACATCTATCAGCAACCTGCCTCCCAGCCCCCCCCCGTTTTACTTACCTTAACTCTCCAACTTGTCCCATGGGGCTGGGGTTCTTGGCTCTTGATTGTATAGATTGATAGCAGCGCAGCCATTGGCTCCCGCTGCTGTCAATCAAATGACACGGGCGCCGGGGGCGGGGCCAATACTCAGGAGCGCGCACGCAAGGTAACCCCCTCGGGAGAGCGCTTCTTTTAGGGGGTTATCTGATGTGGGGAGGAGCCACGAGAGCCACCGAGGGACTCCAGAAAACAAGGTTCGGGGCCACTCTGTGCAAAACGAGCTGCGCAGTGGAGGCAAGTATGATATGTTTGTTATTTTTTTTTAAACCCGAACCTTTAGTGCCACTTTAAGATTGAAAAACTGCTGCACAAATGCCGCGTGACATAAAGACATGGCAACACCCACCATTTTATTCTCTATATAATGTTTGGGGGTTCTAAGTAATCCGTGAGAAATGTCAGAATTGGCCGGGGGTGAAGTGGTTTAAATATTGGACAGTGATTACAAAAACAAGCAATTGTGGCCCAAATCAAGACAAGTCACGTAAGTCATGTTGTCTTCATGTTCAGTCAAATGTATGCTGCGCAGTATGAAAGGAAGGGTTCACATGGTTTCAGGACCACACAGAGAAACTATTCATAGACAAGTATGTATAAAGTACCAGACAGCCAGGCAGTTAGTATTTTCGGTTCAGCAATGTCAGCCTGTGTATTTTTATTCCATCCAGAAAAAAAGTAGCTGATGGCAAATCTGTGGCAGCTGGGTCTTATATCTATAAAGTTTTATTATTGTGAAAGATTATCTGCTGCTAATGTGGCTAATTTTGTTAATGAAGTCAATATTACATGTAGTGAAATAATCTGTATTCGGGGACATCTCCGAAATCAATAGCAGCGAGCTTTATAGCTTTCTCTCTTGTCGATGTAGTTAATGAAATTCAATAATAATCAGGATGCACATATCCAAAAATGTAAGACCAAGTTCACCATACATGTGAATGATTGATTGGAAAAAGATCGTTGAATGGTTTCCAGGATTTGAGGAGGTACTTCATGTCTTATGGTCACTTGCTGGCCAGGGCCATCTGGTGAGTAGGGATGAGCTTCGAGTTCGAGTCGAACTCATGTTCGACTCGAACACTGGCTGTTCGCAAGTTCACCGAACAGCGAACAATTTGGGGTGTTCGCAGCAAATTCGAATGCCGCAGAACACCCTTTAAAAGTCTATGGGAGAAATCAAAAGTGCTAATTTTAAAGGCTAATATGCAAGTTATTGTCATAAAAAGTATTTGGGGACCTGGGTCCTGCCCCAGGGGACATGGATCAATGCAAAAAAAAGTTTTAAAAACGGCCGTTTTTTCAGGAGCAGTGATTTTAATAATGCTTAAAGTCAAACAATAAAAGTGTAATATCCCTTTAAATTTTGTACCTGGGGGGTGTCTATGGTATGCCTGTAAAGGGGCGCATGTTTCCCGTGTTTAGAACAGTCTGACAGCAAAATGACATTTTGAAGGAAAAAACTAATTTAAAACTACCCGCGGCTATTGCATTGCCGACAATACACATAGAAGTTCATTGACAAAAACGGCATGGGAATTCCCCAAAAGAGAACCCCGAACCAAAATTAAAAAAAAAAAAAAGACATGGGAGTCCCCCTAAATTCCATACCAGGCCCTTCAGGTCTGATATGGATATTAAGGGGAACCCCGGCCAAAATTTAAAAAAAAAATGACGTGGGGTTCCCCCTAAATTCCATACCAGACCTGATTTTAACCCCCCTGGCGGTATTCCCGAGTCTGGCTCGGGTTGGATTTTTTATACCAAAAGCGGTATCCCCGAGCCAGACTCGGGCTTGCATCGCAGGATCCAGGAAGAGCATACTTACCTTGTCCCCTGGATCCTGCGATGTCTCCCCGCTGTGATCGGCGAGCCGCCGTGTCTCGCTCGATTCACAGTGCCGAGCTCCGTTCCCTGCGAGCGGTGCGACGCACGGGGACGGAGTTCGGCGGTAAATTCAAAAGTAAAACACACAGTATAGATACAGCATACTGTAATCTTACAGATTACAGTACTGTATCAAATAACTACACATCCCCTTTGTCCCCAGTGGTTTGCCCAGTGTCCTGCATGCAGTTTTATATATATAAAACTGTTTTTTCTGCCAGGAAACTGGAGATTGTCCATAGCAACCAAAACTGTCCCTTTACATCAAAAGTGGTTTTAGAGCAGCTAGAAAAAAGCGATAATAAATTAGAATCACTCGCAGAATTGAGCGATAGTGATTTGTGGGGAGATCCGTCAAACACTAAAAGTAACAAAAGCTAAAATTCTGCAACTGAGCAAATTTCAGTGTTTTTGATTTGATTACATTATTATATAATTTTTATTATTATTATATTATTATTTGTTATAATTATTTATAGTTATTTATTATATTATAATTTTTTTATTTTGTTTTTCAAACTTTATCATACCCGGGATGTCTACTAGACTCTTCTTTGGACAGATTTAAGTGAACTATTCCTAAGAATTACAGGCCTACAATATAAAACGCCAAATTTCTGTGCAAAATAATTGTACCGCTTTCAGCACTTAAAATCAGAAAGAATCATACCGCCAGGGAGGTTAAGGGGAACCCCGCACCAAAAAAAAAAAAAAACCGGCGTGGGGTCCCCCCAAAAATCCATACCAGCCCTTATCAGAGCACGCAACCTGGCAGGCCGCAGGAAAAGAGGGGGGGACGAGAGTGCGCCCCCCCCCTCCTGAACCGTACCAGGCCACATGCCCTCAACATTGGGAGGGTGCTTTGGGGTAGCCCCCCAAAACACCTTGTCCCCATGTTGATGAGGACAAGGGCCTCATCCCCACAACCCTGGCCGGTGGTTGTGGGGGTCTGCGGGCGGGGGGCTTATCGGAATCTGGAGGCCTCCTTTAACAAGGAGACCCCCAGATCCTGGCCCCCCCTGTGTGAAATGGTAAGGGGGTACTTACCCCTACCATTTCACTAAAAAACTGTCAAAAATGTTAAAAATGACAAGAGAGTTTTTGACAATTCCTTTATTTAAATACTTCTTCTTTCTTCTATCTTCCTTCATCTTCTGGTTCTTCTGGTTCTTCTGGTTCTTCCTCCGGCATTCTCGTCCAGCATCTCCTCCGCTGCGTCTTCTATCTTCTTCTCCTCGGGCCGCTCCGCACCCATGGCATGGGGGGGAGGCTCCCGCTCTTCTCTTCTTCTCTTCTTCATTTTCTTCTCCGGGCCGCTCCGCACCCATACTGGCATGGAGGGAGGCTCCCGCTGTGTGACGGTGCTCCTCGTCTGACAGTTCTTAAATAAGGGGCGGCGGAGCCAGCCGGTGACCACGCCCCCCTCTGACACACAGGACATGACGGGACTTCCCTGTGGCATTCCCCGTGACGTCACGGGGAAGTCCCGTGAAGTCACCGTGTGTCAGAGGGGGGCGGGGTCACCGGGTGGCCCCGCCCCCCGTTATTTAAGAACTGTCAGACGAGGAGCGCCGTCACACAGCGGGAGCCTCCCTCCATGCCAGCATGGGTGCGGAGCGGCCCGGAGAAGAAAATGATTCATGAAGAAGAGAAGAAGAGAAGAAAAGAAGAAGAGAAGAGCGGGAGCCTCCCCCCCATGCCATGGGTGCGGAGCGGCCCGAGGAGAAGAGGAAAGAAGACGCTGCGGAGGAGATGCTGGACGAGAACGTCGGAGGAAGAACCAGAAGAGCCAGAAGAACCAGAAGAACCAGAAGATGAAGGAAGAAAGAAGAAGCATTTAAATAAAGGAATTGTCAAAAACTGTCTCTTGTCATTTTTAACATTTTTGACAGTTTTTTAGTGAAATGGTAGGGGTAAGTACCCCCTTACCATTTCACACAGGGGGGGGCCGGCATCTGGGGGTCCCCTTGTTAAAGGGGGCTTCCAGATTCTGATAAGCCCCCCGCCCGCAGACCCCCACAACCACTGGCCAGGGTTGTGGGGATGAGGCCCTTGTCCTCATCAACATGGGGACAAGGTGTTTTGGGGGGCTACCCCAAAGCACCCTCCCAATGTTGAGGGCATGTGGCCTGGTATGGTTCAGGAGGGGGGCCGCACTCTCGTCCCCCCCTCTTTTCCTGCGGCATGCCAGGTTGCGTGCTCGGATAAGGGTCTGGTATGGATTTTTGGGGGGACCCCACGCCGTTTATTTTTTTTTTGGCGCGGGGTTCCCCTTAAAATAAATACCAGACCTGAAGGGTCTGGTATGGAATTTAGGGGGAACCCCACATCATTTTTTTTTTATTTTGGCCGGGGTTCCCCTTAATATCCATACCAGACCTGAAGGGCCTGGTATGGAATTTAGGGGGACTCCCACATAATTTTTTTTTACATTTTGGTTCGGGGTTCCCCTTTGGGGAATTCCCATGCCATTTTTATCAATGAACTTCTATGTGTATTGTCGGCAATGCAATAGCCGCGGGTAGTTTTAAATGAGTTTTTTCCTTCAAAATGTCATTTTGCTGTCAGACTGTTCTAAACACAGGAAACATGCGCCCCTTTACAGGCATACTATAGACACCCCCCAGGTACAAAATTTAAAGGGATATTACACTTTTATTGTTTGACTTTAAGCATTATTAAAAATCGCTGCTCCTGAAAAAACTGCGTTTTTAAAACTTTTTTTTGCATTGATCCATGTCCCCTGGGGCAGGACCCAGGTCCCTAAACACTTTTTATGACAATAACTTGCATATTAGCCTTTAAAATTAGCACTTTTAATTATTCATGTTCGTGTCCCATAGACTTTAACGGTGTTCGCGTGTTCAAACGAACTTTTTTCCTGTTCGCATGTTCTGGTGCGAACCGAACAGGGGGGTGTTCGGCTCATCCCTACTGGTGAGCGCAATTTGTTGTCACTTTGGGTGAAAAAATCACAAATATTATTTGGAACACGGATTTCATTTCTCACATGGTGTTGGAGTGGAATCATCCAGAAAGCATTTTGGACCTGTTTTGAACTATTCATGATATCATGATATATTTGTTTGAACAATCATAACTATATTAATTAATTTTTTCTGAGACATTTGTGCACATGTATAAAGTGAAGCCATTCACTAATACACGGTTTTGAATGTATACATACTATTTGTATAAATCACTTATTGCATTTTAATGATTGCATTGGGAGCGTCCTTTACCACAGCATTCATTCTTTCCTTTGTGTGTGTCTGGAAGTCTGTCTTGTTTTTTATTAGACATAGTAATTTTTTGGTAGTGTCCAAGGGAAGAAAAATATGTGCATTGCTTGTACACAATGGCGGCTGGTGAAGATTTAGGATGGGGGGCGCCAGACCCCGCCCTTCCTTTCTGCCCCCTCCCACTTGGTTAAAATGGGCATGGTTTCAGCGGAATAGTGGGTGTGGCTCTAAGGTGGTGTGGTTAGCGTCTGAGATGAACGAGGAATGGAGGGAGAGGAAGGGAGGGAGGGAGGGACAGCAGGCCCAGATCCTACACAACAATAGAAATATGTGTATTCTAGAAAGTTTACCAATCAGCAGATAAAGATACTCCAAACACCTGGTGTTAGCACTTCAATCATCCAGGCACCATGGTTGTTATGGTGTCAGGATGATTGAAGCATAATATTTCTATTATTACTTTTTAATATAAAATGAAATCATTCAACTCACCATAATGCAGAATCAGTGGGAGCCCTGAGTGTGTCACTTACCACGTCACCTGCCACCAGATGCCATCAAGTGACCCCAGCGGAATCTGTCCTTACATCAGGTGCCCCCTGCGGAGTCCGACCTTACATCAGGTGCCCCCAGCGGAGTCCCTCCTTACATCAGGTGCCCCAGCGGAGTCCCTCCTTACATCAGGTGCCCCCAGTGGAGTCCCTCCTTACATCAGGTGCCCCCAGCGGAGTCCCTCCTTACAGGTGCCCCCAGCGGAGTCCCTCCTTACATTAGTTGCCCCCAGTGGAGTCCCTCTTTACATCTGTGTCCCCGTCAGCGGAGTCCTTCCTTACATCTGTGTCCCCATCAGCGGAGTCCCTCCTTCTGTGTCAAAATATATATAAAACACAAAGCGCTGTGATGCTAAATAGCTGATAATTACACATAAAACCAAGTGAGGCTGCTATCAAAAGAGAGTGTTTTCATAGTCACTTAAAAAGAATAAATAATGATATTTGAAGCGCTTCACAATGTGCATGAAAATGAATATAAATACTCAAATAAATCCAGCGGTGAGTAAAAATTCCTAAAAAATCCAGCAATCAAAATCATGTAAAATTATAAAAAATTAGTGACACCAAATGTGTAAAAAAATTCACATAAAAAATCCACATAAAAATAAATATATAGGGATGTATTCAGAAGGTTCAATTATACAGGTGTAGAATCCTGATTGGTATAGAGCTTTTGATCACCAGCAAAGCTGTTTAAAAAACACTTGCTTAATTAAGGTGCTCATTGACCTTTGTAACAATGTGTTTTTTGCTTCTGTTCACAACCAATGTGAGAATCATAAACAGGTTTCATTAGACAGGCAGATAAGAGAAAAAAACAAACAATCATTGTGCAATAGTTAGGATACCAAGGTACACAGGCAAACTTCAATCCACTCACGTGTGCCTTATAATGATAAGGCATATGCAGGTTTTACTATAGCAGTCAGCCGCCTTAGACAGGAGCAGATTCAGTGCAGTACACTGTGTGATACTGCTGATCTGCACAGAGCGTCCTTGGCTCCTCCCACGCGTTACATCACAGTCACGTGACTTTTTCAAGGATCCTTGAAAAAGTCACGTGACTGTGACGTAACGCGTGGGAGGAGCCAAGGACGCTCTGTGCAGATCAGCAGTATCACACAGTGTACTGCACTGAATCTGCTCCTGTCTAAGGCAGCTGACTGCTATAGTAAAACCTGCATATGCCTTATCATTATAAGGCACACGTGAGTGGATTGAAGTTTGCCTGTGTACCTTGGTATCCTAACTATTGCACAATGATTGTTTTTTCTCTTATCTGCCTGTCTAATGAAACCTGTTTATGATTCTCACATTGGTTGTGAACAGAAGCAAAAAACACATTGTTACAAAGGTCAATGAGCACCTTAATTAAGCAAGTGTTTTTTAAACAGCTTTGCTGGTGATCAAAAGCTCTATACCAATCAGGATTCTACACCTGTATAATTGAACCTTCTGAATACATCCCTATATATTTATTTTTATGTGGATTTTTTATGTGAATTTTTTTACACATTTGGTGTCACTAATTTTTTATAATTTTACACTATTTTGATTGCTGGATTTTTTTAGGAATTTTTACTCACCGCTGGATTTATTTGAGTATTTATATTTATTCTTATATATTATTTTTCATGCACATTGTGAAGCGCTTCAAATATCATTATTTATTTTTTCCTCCTTCTGTGTCCCCGTCAGCGGAGCCCCTCCTTACATCTGTATCCCCAACGGAGCCCGCCTTACATCTGTGTCGCCAGCGGAGTCTGTCCTTACATCTGTGTCCCCAGCGGAGCCCCTCCATACATCTGTGTCCCCAGCGGAGCCCCTCCTTACATCTGTGTCCCCAATGGAGCCCCTCCATACATCTGTGTCCCCAGCAGAGTCTGTCCTTACATCTGTGTCCCCAGCGGAGCCCCTCCTTACATCTGTGTCCCCAGCGGAGCCCCTCCTTACATCTGTGTCCCCAGCGGAGCCCCTCCTTACATCTGTGTCCCCACTGGAGTCCGCCCTTACATCTGTGTCCCCAGCGGAGTCTGTCTTTACATCTGTGTCCCCAGCAGAGCCCCTCCTTACATCTGTGTCCCTAGTGGAGCCTCTCCTTACATTTGTGTCCCCAGCAGAGCCCCTCCATACATCTGTGTCCCCAGTGGAGTCTGTCCTTACATCTGTGTCCCCAGCGGGGCCCCTCCTTACATCTGTGTCCCCAGTGGAGCCTCTGCTTACATCTGTGTACCCAGCAGAGCCCCTCCTTACATCTGTGTCCCCAGTAAAGCCCCTCCTTACATTTGTGTCCCCAGTAAAGCCCCTCCTTACATCTGTGTCCCCAGCAGAGCCCCGCCTTACATCTGTGTCGCCAGCGGAGTCCGTCCTTACATCTGTGTCCCCAGTGGAGCCCCTCCGTACATCTGTGTCCCCAACGGAGCCCCTCCATACAACTGTCTCCCCAGTGGAGTCTGTCCTTACATCTGTGTCCCCAGCGGAGACCCTCCTTATATCTGTGTCCTAAGCGGAGTCCGTCCTTACATCTGTGTCCCCAGTGGAGCCCCTTCTTACATCTGTGTCTCCAGCGGAGCCCCTCCTTACATCTGTGTCCCCAGCGGAGCCCCTCCATACATCTGTGTCCCCAGCGGAGTCTGTCCTTACATCTGTGTCCACAGTGAGGCCCCTCCTTACATTTGTGTCCCCAGCAGAGCCCCTCCTTACATCTGTGTCCCCAGCGAAGCCACTCCTTACATCTGTGTCCCCAGTGGAGTCCGTCCTTACATCTGTGTAAGCTTTAATCTGTGTAAGCAGTGAACAGCACTCCTTCAAGCCGCGTCTGTGCTAGTTCCTGGTTTCTCCATGTGTTCAGTGGAGAGGGGAGGGGAGGGGCCGCCCCTCTCCACTGAACACAAGGGGATTTGTCCTCAAGGCAGCCATCTTTTTGTAGCCCACTGGAAGTGACTTTGTTCTCACACAGGCAGATGCTGCTCGGCATGATTGATTGCGCTGGAAAGCAGCTCCAAACCCCGCCAATGAATCGCCGCGTCTGCAATCTTGTGATTGCATTGACGTGTCGCTTCCCATACTGCACTGTGTCCTGCGCCCGAACACAGTGCACTTAGTTAAATGACATTTTTTTATTATTCTTTTTTTCTTAAGGGGCCGTTAAAATTTTTTTTTTTTTTTTACTATGGATGTGCCACCATTGATTGTACACCATTACCTTCAAGGAGCTCAAGGGATTCAGTGGCAGTGAATCATCTAGTCTGGTGAGAGACTGGGAGCTCAGTGGGTTGAAGATCTACAAGAAGTGATTGTAGTGGAAGTGAAAGAACTGTTATACTTTGTGTTAGGAACTGTTAAAGACTGTTGCCATAGGAGATAGCGATCCAACACATACAGATGTGGCATCTTGCTGGATGCCTTTCCCTGCATGGCTGTCCTCCTGTTGAAGTCTCAGAGTCTGCCAATTAATCTTGCAACTACCTAGGGGTGTCCTGGCCCTAACCCTCTTTCCCAAAGTTCTGTAATAAAATTCTGTAGAAATAAAATCTCTTTTGCATTCAAGATGTGTCTGGCGACCAATCAATCTACCTTGCATTACACCCACTATACCATGCAACCCACCATATACAGAAGGATGTCGGCTATCTCTGGCCCTGGAGGTTCTCATTAGACAGAAATATCTGTGTCTCCGTCAGTGGAGTCCCTCTTTACATCTGTGTCCCCGTCAGCGGAGTCCCTCCTTACATCTGTGTCCCCATCAGTGGAGTCCCTCCTTACATCTGTGTCCCAGTCAGCAGAGTCCCTCCTTCTGTGTCCCTGTCAGCGGAGCCCCTCCTTACATCTGTGTCCCCAGCGGAGCCCCTCCTTACATCTGTGTCCCCAGCGGCGCCCGCCTTACATCTGTGTCGCCAGCGGAGTATGTCCTTACATCTGTGTCCCCAGCGGAGCCCCTCCATACATCTGTGTCCCCAGCGGAGCCCCTCCTTACATCTGTGTCCCCAATGGAACCCCTCCATACGTGTCCCCAGCGGAGACCCTCCATACATCTGTGTCCCCAGCGGAGTCCGTCCTTACATCTGTGTCCCCAGTGGAGCCCCTCCATACATCTGTATCCCCAGCAGAGTCCGTCCTTACATCTGTGTCCCCAGCGAAACCCCTCCATACATCTGTGTCCCCAGCGGAGTCTGTCCTTACATTTGTGTCGCCAGCAGAGTCTGTCCTTACATCTGTGTCCCCAGCGGAGCCTCCCCTTACATCTGTGTCCCCAGCGGAGCCCCTCCATACATCTGTATCCCCAGCGGAGTCTGTCCTTACATCTGTGTCCCCACCGGAGCCCCTCCTTACATCTGTGTCCTCAGCGGAAGCCTCTCCTTACATCTGTGTACCCAGCGGAGCCCCTCCTTACATCTGTGTCCCCAGCGGAGCCCCTCCTTACATCTGTGTCCCCAGTGGAGTCCCTCCTTACATCTGTGTCCCCAGCGGAGTCCCTCCTTACATCTGTGTCCCCAGGGAAGTCCCTCCTTACATCTGTGTCCCCAGTGGAGTCCGTCCTTACATCTGTGTCCCCAGTGGAGTCCGTCCTTACATCTGTGTAAGCTGTAATCTGTGTAAGGAGTGCACAGCACTCCTTCAAGCCATGTCTGTGCTAGTTCCTGGTTTCTCCATGTATTCAGTGGAGAGGGGAGGGGCCGCCCCTCTCCACTGAACACAAAGGGATTAGTCCTCAAGGCAGCCATCTTTTTGTAGCCCACGGGAAGTGACTCCGTTCTCACACAGGCGGATGCTGCTCGGCGCGATTGATTGCCCCGGAAAGCAGCTCCAAACCCCGCCAATGAAGCGCCACGTCTGCAATCTCGTGATTGCATTGACGTGTCGCTTCCCATAGTGCACTGTGTCCGGCACCTGAACACAGTGCACTTAGTTAAACAACATTTTTTTTATTATTCTTTTTTCTTAAAGGGACAGTTAAAAATAAATTACATTTTTTTGTTTGACTATGGATGTGCCGCCATTGATTGTACACCATTACCTTCGAGGAGCTCAAGGGATTCAGTGGCAGTGAATCATCTATTCTAGTGAGAGACTGGGAGCTCAGTCGGTTGAAGATCTACAAAAACTGATTGTAGTGGAAGTGAAAGAACTGTTATACTTTGTGTTAGGAACTGTTAAAGACGGTTGCCATAGGAGACAGTGATCCTACACATGCAGATGTGGCATCTTGCTGGATGCCTTTCCCTGCATGGCTGTCCTCCTGTTGAAGTCTCAGAGTCTGCCAATTAATCTTGCAACTACCTAGGGGTGTCCTGGCCCTAACCCTCTTTCCCAAAGTTCTGTAATAAAATTCC
Organism: Lithobates septentrionalis; assembly: GCA_037952835.1. Lineage (NCBI taxonomy): Eukaryota > Metazoa > Chordata > Amphibia > Anura > Ranidae > Lithobates > Lithobates septentrionalis. Next base: position 1,210,417 of record JBBDGP010001453.1, on the reverse strand, counting down.
ATAGAAATAAAATCTCTTTACACCCACTATACCATGCAACCCACCATATACAGAAGGATGTCAGCTATCTCTGGCCCTAGGGGTTCTCATTAGACAAAAAGAGGCCTGGGACCTTGCTACACACACAACCATCTCTATGATTTACAGAGACAGAGACAGAGACAGAGACAGAGACAGAGACAGAGACAGACAGACAGACAGACAGACAGACAGACAGACAGACAGATAGATAGATATATATATATATATATATATATATATATTTATATATATTTATATATACAGTAACTCACAAAAGTGAGTACACACCTCACATTTTTGTAAATATTTTATTCTATCTTTTCATGTGACAACACTGAAGAAATTATACTTTGCTACAATGTAAAGTAGTGAGTGTACAGCTTGTATAGCAGTGTAAATTTGCTGTCCCCTAAAAATAACTCAACACACAGCCATTAATGTCTAAACCGCTGGCAACAAAAGTGACTACACCTCTAAGTGAAAATGTCCAAATTACTCACTTCTTATATAATAGGCTCTGTAATAACATGTACTCCAGCACAAAAGCTGGAACTTGCAAATCTGTAAAAGCGAGGCACTGGACAAAAAAAGTACCAAAAGAATAGATAATAGGCGTCTGCTACAGTTCATTCGTTCAAATTAGACTCAGCATGGTGCATTCATATTAAAGGCTGTATAGAAAAAGTAACAGTGCAAACACTGCTGTGATCAGAAAATACATTTTGAGATAATCTTATTGACTTTATTATTTGATACAAAAATTTACCAAGCATGAAGTATTTGACATAATCCACTCTTCAGTGTTTTATATTGCATATGCACAGTATCTCACAAAAGTGAGTACACCCCTCACATTTTTGTAAATATTTTATCTTTATCTTTATCTTTTCATATGATAACACTGAAGAAATGACACTTTGCTACAATGTAAAGTAGTGAGAGTACAGCTTGTATAACAGTGTAAATTTGCTGTCCCCTCAAAATAACTCACACAACCATAATGTCTAAACCACTGGCAACAAAAGTGAGTACACCCCTAATGCCGCGTACACACGGTCCTACTTTTCGTCTACAAAAGTCCAACAGACGCTGATGGACTAAAGCTGGCTGGTAATCCGATCGTGTGTGGGCTTCTCCGGACTTTCAACCGACTTTTTTAGCCTCAAATACGACGTACTTTAGATTTGAAACATGCTTCAAAACTTTTACTTCGTACCTACGACGGACCCCGAAATCCGCTCGTCTGTGTGCTAGTCCGACGGACAAAAAGCCACGCTAGGGCACCTATTGGCTACTGGCTATGAACTTCCTTATTTTAGTCCGGTGTACGTCATCACGTACGAATCCGACCGACTTTTGTGTGGTCGTGTGTAGGCAAGTCCGGTCGTTAGAAAGTAGGCCGCAAGTCCGCGGCAAGTCCACCGAAAGTCTGCCGGAAGTCTGTCCGACAGGCTGTCCGACTTTTGTAGACGAAAAGTACGACCGTGTGTACGCGGCATTAGGGATAATGTCCGAATTGGGCCCAATTAGCCATTTTCCCTCCCCGGTGTCATGTGACTCGTTAGTGTTACAGGGTCTCAGGTGTGAATGGGGAGCAGGTGTGTTAAATTTGGTGATTATCGCACTCACTCTCTCATACTGGTCACTGGAAGTTCATCATGGCACCTCATGGCAAAGAACTCTGAGGATCTGAAAAAAAGAATTGTTGCTCTACATAAAGATGGCCTAGGCTATAAGAAGATTGCCAAGACACTGAAACTGAGCTGCAGCACGGTGGCCAAGGCCATACAGTGGTTTAACAGAACAGGATCCACTCAGAACAGGCCTCGCCACGGTCCACCAAAGAAGTTGAGTGCCCGCGCTTAGCGTCATATTCAGAGGTTGTCTTTGGGAAATAGACGTATGAGTGCTGCCAGCATTGCTGCAGAGGTTAAAGGGGTGGGGGGGTCAGCATGTCAGTGCTCAGACCATACGCCCCACACTGCATCAAATTGGTCTGCATGGCTGTCGTCCCAGAAGGAAGCCTCTTCTAAAGATGATGCACAAGAAAGCCCGCAAACTGTTTGCTGAAGACAAGCAGACTAAGGACATGAATTACTGTCCTGTGGTCTGATGAGACCAAGATAATATTATTTGGTTCAGATGGTGTCAAGCGTGTGTGTCGGCAACCAGTTCAGGAGTACAAAGACAAGTGTGTCTTGCCTACAGTCAAGCATGGTGGTGGCAGTGTCATGGTCTGGGGCAGCATGAGTGTTGCCGAAACTGGGGAGCTACAGTCCATTGAGGAACCATGAATGCCAACATGTACTGTGACATACTGAAGCAGAGCATGATCCCCTACCTTCGGAGACTGGACCGCAGGGCAGTATTCCAGCATGATAACGACCCCAAATACACCTCCAAGATGACTGCCTTGCTAAAGAAGCTGAGGGTAAAGGTGATGGACTGGCCAAGCATGTCTCCAGACCTAAACCCTATTGAGCATCTGTAGGGCATTCTCAAACAGAAGGTGGAGGAGCACAAGGTCTCTAACATCCACCAGCTCCGTGATGTTGTCATGGAGGAGTGGAAGAGTACTTCAGTGGCAACCTGTGAAGCTCTGGTGAACTTCATGCCCAAGAGGGTTAAGGCAGTGCTGGAAAATAATGGTGGCCACACAAAATATTGACACATTGGGCCCAATTTGGACATTTTCACTTAGGGGTGTACTAATTTTTGTCGCCAGCGGTTTAGATATTAACCACTTGCCTACCAGGCACTAACACCCCCTTCCTGCCCAAGCCATTTTTCAGCTTTTAGCGCTGTCGCAATTTGAATGACAATTGTGCGGTCATGCTACACTGTAACCAAACAAATTTTTTATCATTTTCTTCACACAAATAGAGCTTTCTTTTGGTGGTATTTAATCACTGCTGGGTTTTTTAGTTTTTACAAAAAAAAAATGTTTTTTACTTTTTTTCTGTCAGTAAATTTTGTAACCTTCACTGATGTGCGCTGATCAGGAGGCACCGATGGGCACTGATAGGCTGAACTGGTGAGCATTAATGAGGTGGCATTATGCCGCACTTATTAGCACTGATACGTGGCACTAATGAGCACTGATAGGCGACACTGATGGGCACTGTTAGGTGGCACTGATGGGCACTAATAGGTGGCACTGGTGGGCACGGATAGGTGGCACATTTGGGCACTGATGGGCATTGATGGGTGGCACTGATGGGCGACACTGATTGGCATTGATGGACAGCAGTGATGGGCATTGATGGGCAGTACTGATTGCCAGCACTGACTGGCATGGCTAATGGGCACTGATTGGTGGCACTTGTGGGCAGTTGTGGGCACTGATTGCTGCCACTGGTGGGCACTGTATGCTGGCATTGGTGAGCAATGGTGGGCACTGTATTGTGAAACTGTATTTCACTATTGTAATCAGGGCACTGACGATCAGTGCCCTGATTACATTCCTACATGTCCCCCTGTGAGGAGATGCCGCTGATGGGCTCTCTACGCCACACACTCTGTCAGTGTGAGGCGAGGAGAGCCAATTACCGGCATCTCCGTGTTTACATGTGACCGGCTGCGATTGGACACAGCTGATCACATGGTTAAAGAGCCGTAGATGCAGATCAGGGTCGTGCCATGTCCTAGCAACACTGCGGGGCCACGATTGCCGCGCTGCACGCCCCCGCAGGCACGCTGGAGTGGCCGTTCTGGGACGCCGTCATATGATGGCGTCCCAGAACAAGAGCTGCACTTCTCCGCTGTAACGTGTTATTTATTGTTGGCCTTGGAATTATTGCTTTGACCCAAGTCCAGTCCAGGAACAGGAGGAGGAGTTCTTGGACCGAAATTTGGTTGCCTTATTAATCATGACCAATTATGTCATATGCCTTTGCTGCGGGAGCTCCAGGAGAATAAGCCAGATGATTTTCAGAATTATCTCTGGATGACGGACCCCTGCTTTTACCAACTCTTGGCATTGTTGACCTCCTATATTAAGAAGCAGGACACATGCATGAGGCTTTTATTACATTTTTTGGTTGAATAATGATTTGATTTGGTATATTTTCTATAGTTTTGGATGCACAGAATGCACTTTTTGGTTAAGTTCTATTAGCAGATTGTATTTGTTTTCTTTTTTTAATGCACAATAAAAAAAATTGTGTAGAATAATACTTGGCTATGTGTTTTACTTCAAATGACACTTTGGGAGTAGGCAGTTACATTTTAAAAAATACAATTTACAACTAACAAGGGACACCAACATAGTTGTATCTTTGATCTTAAAACGGGACAATGGTGTTGTGGTAACTTGCACCAAAAAAAAAAAATAAAATAACAAGCATAATAATATTATTCTTGATATCACTAGAAAAAAAAGCCTTTGAAAATTAGTTTGCAATAACTCCTGCAGTATCACCAGCAAAGCAGCTTCATTATTATCCCATTAAAGAAGAAGAGAATTGTGCGCTGCATTTGGAGATTTCATAATTTGCCACGACACAAATGTTAATTCTACATTACGAACGCTAGTTTACAAGACCGGCTGTTTCTGGCTCGTCCTTGCTTCCGAACATGCGTGTTTGTACTTTGGACTTTTGTCTGACGGATTTGTGTACACACGCTGGGAAAAAATCCGACAGACATTTGTCCGCGGAAAATTTTAAAGCTTGCCATCCAACATTTGTCCGCAGAAAATCCGACAACAATTGTCCGATGGAGAGTACAAACGGTCTGATTTTCCGCCAACAGCCTGTCATCACACAATTCCGTCTGAAAATCTGATCGTGTGTACGGGGCTTTAGAGTGAAATCAACTGATCCTCAACTATTAGCCAAGGCAGCTATACCTGGCAGGTAAATTTAGGAGCGACCCTGCCTAAACACCAGGGTGCTACATGTGTGAAAATCCCAGTAGATCAGCAGTTTTTGAAATACTCAGACCATCTGGTACCAACAACCATGCTACGTTCAAAGTCATTTAAATCCCCTTTCGTCCCCATTCTGATGCTCAAGCTGATTTTCAGTAAGTCGTCTTCATTACGTTTAGATGCCTAAAAGTACCGTATTAATCGGCGTATAACACGCACTTTTTTTCCCTTAAAATCAAGGGAAAATCGTGGGTGCCTGTTATACGCCGATCCCCACTGTCTGTGAGCCGAAAAAGAGTGAGCGCCGATGAAAAAGATCGAGCGCCGCCAAAAAAAACCGAGCCCCGCCGAAAAAGACAGAGCCGAGTGCTCGGCTCCGCTCGCAGGCACGCCGTCCCACCTCCCTGCTGTCTCTAAGAGGATGAGGAGCGAGCGTTGCCAAAAAAGACCAAGCCGAGTGTACTGTGTACACGGCTCGGCTCCGCTCGAAGTCCCGCCCAGTCCCGCCATTGGACCTTTGATATGTCAATCATAAGAGCTGGGCGGGACTGCGAGACAAGCCGAGTAGAGTTGAGTACACAGGCTCTGTCTATCTCGGCGGCGGCAAATTTAAACAATTACATGCTGCAAACGGCACTGGGCAATGCTGCAAAGGGCACTGGGCAAGGCTGCAAACGGCACTGGGCAAGGCTGCATATGACAATGGGCAAGGCTGCAAATGGCACTGGGCAAGGCTGCAAATGGCACTGGGCAAGGCTGCAAATGGCACTCGGCAAGGCTGCAAATGGACACTGATCATTCTGCAATGATGGACAAGGCAGCAGATGGACACTGATGAGGCTGCATTAATGGGCATTTAAATGTAAGTTTTTTTCCTTAACCACTTCACATCCGGGCCATTTCTGACACTTCGCTCCTACATGTCAAAAATCATCTTTTTTTGCTATAAAATTACATAGAATCCCCAAACATTATATATGTTTTTTTAGCAGAGACCCTAGAGAATACAATGGCGGTCATTGCAACTTTTTATCTTGCACGGTATTTGCGCAGCAATTTTTCAAACGCGTTTTTTTTGGAAAAAAAACAGTTTCATGCTTTAAAAAAAAAAAAACAAAACAGCAAAGTTAGCCAAATTTTTTTGCATTGTGTGAAAGATGAAGTTACGCCGAGTAAATAGATACCTAACATGTCACGCTTCAAAATTGCACACGCTCGTGGAATGGCGCCAAACTTTGGTACTTAAAAATCCCCATAGGCGACGCTTTAAAATTTTTTACTGGTTACATGTTTTGAGTTACAGAGGAGGTCTAGGGCCAAAATTATTGCTCTCACTCCAACGTTCGCGGCGATACCTCACATGTGTGGTTTGAACACCGTTTTCATATGTGGGCGGGACTTACGTATGCGTTCACTTCTGCGTGCGAGCTCAAGGGGACAGGGGCGCTTAAAATTTTTTTTTTTTTTTTTTTATTGTTAATTTTACTTAAAATTTTTTATTTTGACACTTTATTTTTTTTTGATCACTTTTATTCCTATTACAAGGAATGTAAACATCCCTTGTAATAGGAATATAACATGACAGGTCCTCTTTACAGTGAGATATGGGGTCAATAAGACCCCACATCTCACCTCTAGGCTGGGAAGCCTAAAATAAAAAAAATAAATAAAACGATCGCGGCTTCACAGCCGAAGTGGCGCCGTTTTTTTGAATGCAGAGGCCGGGCGTGACGTCATAACATCGCGCCTGGCCTCCGAACGATCATAGAGACTCCGGCGACCATCTGGTCCGCCGGAAATCTCTATGGTGAACATCCGGCGCCGGCGGATCCGCTATCCGACTCACCGATTGCTGAGGTGAGTCGGTAGAAGCACCGGAGGGCGGCGGGAGGGGGGGGGGACGTCCCCTCCCGCTGCCCGTAAGAACGATCAAGCGGCGGAACAGCCGCTATGATCGTTCTTATGGTGTACAGAATCGCCGGCTGAAAATGCCGGTATCTGAATGATGTCTGTAGCCTCAGACATCATTGAGATATAAGCCCTGAAAGTCGAGGCCATCATATGACGGCCTCCGGATGTCAAGTGGTTAAACTTCCCTCCTAAAAGTTTTATTCCTTAAAATGCCCCCTAAACTTGGGGTGCGTATTATACGCCGGCGCGTGTTATACGCGATAAATATCTATTATAAATATAAACCGTATAGATTGTATATAAATAGATATATTCATCATCATATTATTATATACAGTATATTATCATCAGCAACCTACTAATTGTATATTACTATAACTTATGATATACATCCAAAACATGTCAATACTAAGAAGCCACAAATTCCAGCATACATTGCCAACATTGCCAACCAGGTTATTCAGTAATTCTTCAGCCTGTAGTAATGCCACTGATAACCTCACACATATAAGCAAAGCCACACTTTACTACAGCTAATCAACTTGCCCTTTGGAAGGTTTTACGCCCTATATTACCAGGGCATTTTTTGCTATTCAGAACTGTGCTGAATATCAACTGCCAATTAACTGGCAATTGCGCAGTCATGCAACACTGTATGCAATTGTTTTCACACAAATAGAGCTTTCTTTTGGTGGTATTTGATCACCACTGGGCTTTTTTTTTTTGTATTATATAAACGAAAAACATACATACATTTAAAAAAAAAATATTTTCTACATTCTGTTATAAAACATATCCAATAATAATAAAAAAAAATCAAATTTCTAGATAAATTTAGGCCAAAATGTATCCTGCTACATATCTTTGGCGTCTTTGGCGTCTACAAACTATAGACTGGAATTTACGCATCTATAGACACTATACTGTAATGGTGGTGTTAAGCAGCATATAGTGGGACTGTGTGGCGGGCAATCTGGCGCTAACAAACACTATCTGGGAAGGTCACTAACTGACATTGATGTCGCTAGTGAAGCTAATACAGTGATCAATACTGTAATACTGTACACTGACACTGTACTAATGACACTGGCTGGGAAGAGGTTACCATCTAGGAGCAATCAAGGGGTTAACTGTGTGCCTAACAATGTGTAATGTGTGCTGTATTGTGGCAAGTGGTTAAAGTAGAACTCAAGTTTTTTTTTTTTATAATTATTGGAAATAGGGCTCAGCATTATTAAAAGAAAAAGCAGCTTTTTCTCCAATACTCACTTTCAATTTAGCACTGACTGATGCAATTTCTTAACGCCACTAGATGTCGCCAGTCTTCTGGATTAAATGATGTCCAGTTCCATTCAATCCACTTCCTCTGCGTCCAGGCTGTCATGGACACACCCCCGGTGTAGCAAGGGGCATTAGAGGAGGTTGACAAATCTCTGGAATTCTGCATTAGGTCATACCCCATTCTCAGGGCAGGACTTAGGGTGGTGGGAGCCCCTGGGCTTTAGTCACTTTCGGGCCCTACCTTCTATACATTACTTTAAACTTTTACTTTTCTTTTAAGCGCGCCACTCTGATACCGTTTGTCCACCATTACATCACTGTCTAATGCAGACAGGTTTTCTTTCTCAACGGCAGTAAACTAGGCACTACGTAACTGCCAATAACCAATCAGCAAGCCTCAAGATAAGAGTTTAAGGAATTTTAAGGAAAAAAACTATTTAAAGGAAAAAAAACTTACATTTAAATGCTCATCAATGCAGCCTTGCACAGCGTCCATCTGCATGCTTGTCCAGTGTCATTAGCAGCCTTATCAGTGTCATTTGCAGCCTTTCAGCCTTGTCAGTGTTATTTGCAGCCTTGCAGCGTCATTTGCAGCCTTGCAAGTTTCATTTGCAGCCTTGCAGCGTCATTTGCAGCCTTACAGCCTCCATCTGCAGCCTTACAGCCTCCATCTGCAGCCTTACAGCCTCCATCTGCAGCCTTATCAGTGTCCATCTGCAGCCTTGTTCGTGTCATTTGCATCCTTACCCAGGCTGCAGTTAAACTGCAGTGACCTGTCAGTGTCACTGCAGGTTAAATATGGCGCCGCCGAGATACACAGAGCCAGTCCTGTGTATCTGGGCTCCTGACGGCTTTTCTCGGCTCCTCTTGCAGTCCCGCCCAGTCCCGCCCTATGATGGACATAACACAGTTCTAATGGCGGGACTGGGCGTGACTGTGAGCGGAGCCGAGCGCCGCCGATATACATACATAGCCAAGTGTACTCGGCTAGCTCCACTCACAGTCACTCCCGGTACCTGTGTTATGTCCATCATATGGCAGGACTAGGCGTGACTGTGAGCGGAATTAGCCGAGTATAGCCAAGTACACTGGGCTGGGGCCCGCGGGGCCCCCTATTGGGCAGGGCCCATGGGCTTGAGCCCAGTCAAGCCCAACGGATATCTGGCCCTGCCCATTCTGCTGCTAGAATGTAACTGTTGTATTTTAATAATCATTAACTGCACCCATAATTGATATCAGTTTAGCATGCTGTTAGTGGGTGGGAGTTCAGGCTCCACATTCGTGAAATGTTCCCACAGTGGTATCTCTACAACTCCCACAAGGTCACAGCTTCATTGTAGCAGGACTCTATAAATATTTATTCTGCATGGAGATTGCAGTGGAAAAGCATGACACCAACATTTGGTTTAAAAAAAAAAAAAAAATGGCTGTTGAATAGAATTTGGAATGCTGGCAGGGATAGATCACCAATCAAATTCCCTTGAGATAAAAGGAGGACAGCATATAATAACTTGCCTGCAGCCATGTAAAACTGAAATAGCTTATTATAAAAATATATTTGTTATCACTTTAAAAAAAAAAAAAAAAATCAGTTGGGGTTTGTAGTAGGGATGCACCGATACCAGTATCAGTGCCAAGACCAAGCATTTGTGCAATTATCGGTACTTGCATGACAGCTTCAGATAGCGAAACTTTGCGGTGCGATTTGTGTCAATACAAAATGAATTGGCGCAAATCGCACTGCATTGAATAGGAATGCGGTGTGATTCCTGTCCAAATTGCATTCCATTTCCCCCACCGCTCCTGTGAGTTCTAACATTTTTAATAAACTTCATAGTTGTCCCGGTCCCGCCGATAATAGCAAATCACGGCCGCTGGAGGTGCTCACAGGGCTGGAGGAGATGTAGAGGCGGTCTGTCCCCAAGCTGACATCACTTACGCCCTATACTCACAGGGTCACAGAACTTCTCCTCCAGCCCTGTGAGCACCTTCAGCGGCCGTGATTTCCTACCATTGGCGGGACCAAGCCACCTATGAAGATTTTGCATTTGGCCAGATATGTACTGTGAGTTCTAACATTTTTAATAAACTTCATAGTTGTCCGGGTCCTGCCGATGATAGCAAATGAAGACTGCTGGAGGTGCTCACAGGTATGGAGGGGATGTAGAGGCGGTCCGTCCCCAAGCTGACATCACTTCCACCCTATACCCATAGGGTCCTGGAACTCCTCCTCCAGCCCTATGAGTACCTCCAGTGGCCGTGATTTGCTATCATCGGCGGGACCGGGACACCTATGTAGATTTTGCATTTGGCCAGACATATACTGTGAGTTCT